>CM062619.1:59000199-59600199 GCA_025617555.3 Puccinia polysora
TTTGAAATCTCTTTGATTGTTTTTTCAACTTAATCAGATCTTAAATCACCAAAGGAATTAATGAAACGGTAAAAAGAATGATCCCAAACTCCATTGATTCTTTTTCTTTTCTTTTTTTTATTTTATTAATTTTTTTATCAAATTTTTGAAGAGGCTTCAATGCCTTCAAAATCATCAAAGATGTAATTTGGGGTGACTAGATACCCCTGATTAGCCCATAAAATTGCCCATTTGGGGTTATTTTACCCCAAATGGGCCAAAACTGTTTTTCACAACTCAAATGGGTTATAAATGGTGTTTCACAACTCAAATGGGTTGCAAATGGTGTTTCAAAGCTCAAATGGGTTGCAAACATCCATTTGGGACCCATTTGCCACCTGGGGTTTCAAATGTAACACAGCCCCAAAATAATCAAGAGAATCATTTTTCTCATGTCCCTTACTCTTAAATACATGATCATTTCATGCCCCCATGACATTTCGCACGCATGGGAATTTCCTTGGTCTGGGTAGGTTACCTATACTGGTGTTGTGAATTTGAGCAGGGTGGAGGGGGAATTCCACTGGGCCACATTGGGTCATGCCAGCTGAAATTGTTGGTCCGGCCCTACTTTATAGGATTATACACCAGTGGAGTGAGTATCCTCAAATTTACTATTTGATTATTCTTCAAAAAGAAAGTTTTTAGTAAGGATGAGCTTGATTTCAAGGAGCAACCTCAAAATTCTAAAAAATTTTTCACTCTTGCCAAAATGAAATTTTAAAATTCAAAAATACTTTCATTGTTTTAAAAAAATTGACCATTAAAAGAAAAAAAATTGGATTGAAAGAAATTTTAAGAACTACAACAATAACCAAAGGAAAATAAGTTAAACTTCAATTGAGAAACAAAAACAAGCATAAAAGAAAATTAATTATTTCTCAAGACCCCCTTTCCAGTTTCAAAAAATCATTTAGGTACTGGGGCTGCTTGCATATTCTTTTGATCTTTCTATATTCAAATTTCTGAGAAAAAAATACAGAAAGAATTATAAAAGAATATCAAATACCAATCCTTTTCCATGTAAAGCCTTTCAGGGATTTTCACTGAATCATTAACTATATCCTTCTTAAATATTTTTTATTTTTTTCTTAGGTTAATGTTAAATTCACACATCATTGAGCCATGGACACGACTCAAAATGGGCCATGTGGCACGCCACACAACTACATATGAGCCTTGTACATTTCCACACAGCTCAAAGATTTGCGCAGCCCACACACCACGGTTTGGCATTGTGTGGCATCCCACGCGACACCAGACTGTGGTGGGCCCAAAAAAAAATAAAAACAAATTTTATATTTTATTTAATTTTATTTTATTTTGTATCATTTTATTTTACTTTATTTTATTTTATATTATTTTCTTTTCTTTTCTTTTATTTTATTCTATTTCATTTCATTTTTTTTATTTTATCTCATTTTATATCATTTTATTTTATTTAAATGGCTCCTATATAACCCCCGGGGGTTGCACGTGTTTGGAATGGCCCTTTGTAGCTTTTTATGGGCCCCCAATGCGCAAATGGGCCGTTTAGGGCCCTACACAACTCTCATACAACTGGGAGTTGTAATTTATCATCACCCTTTTTCTTAATATTTTCTAAAAAAAAAAAAACAAGATTTCAAAGTGTAGACCACCCCATTTACCACCCCTTTTCTTGATTTTATTTTCATGGTGATCAATATTTCATGAGGTAAAAGATTTTATTAAAATGCAAAATATTTTTTTAAATATTTTAAATATGTTCTTAATAATTGATGTTAAAATACGTATGCAATTAGGCGTGTGCTATGTATAAGTTTAATCCAAATGGGATGCACATATGGACATCTGCAGCCCATTGGACACTCACACGGACCATATGGGCCTGTGTGAATGTCACAATTTGGGGAAACTGGCCTCAAAACACGTGAAACAGGCTCATTGGTACAAGGGCCCTTACGGGCCCGGTGAGGTATATGGGCAAATAAAGCAAGATGGGCTTGTATGGGCATAATTGAGCCCAAGGATTATTTTGGACATACTTGGCCGGACGGGCTGGCCCGCAAAAGTATGTTTTACTTAGTTTTTGGGCTTGGGGCGGCCCATTAGGGCCGCCGCCCGTGTTGCAGCCTGGTTGGGGCTGCTGCCAGTGTTGCGGCCTGCTTGGGGCCGCTGTTTTTGCCTACAGCTTGTTTGCAGGGCCCAACAGCCCGTGCGGGGCCGTTGTAGGGGGGCAGCCTGGCTGCCGTGCGGGGTGGCAGCCAGTGGTTGGAGCCGTGGGGCTGGGGCCAACAGCCCCGGCTCCTCCCCCTCCCCTTGCTCCCTATTGCGAAGGGGAGGGGGGAGGCTGGCTGGGTTGAAACAGCCAGCGGCCAGTTGCAAGAAGCAACCGGTCAGGGTGGGGGGCACCTGATCACCCCCCCACCAAATGTGGTGGCAGTGCCGGTTGCATTGAGGCAACAGGCGGTGGGGGGGAATTTACCACCCCCCCCACCATTGAAGGGGCGCTCTCCCCCCCCCCCCCTTTACCAAGGGGGAGGGAGCGACAGGCTGGAGGGGACCTGACCACCCCCCAGCCCACCTACCGTAGCAACGCCCTGGGGGTACTGACCCCCAGGGCCCCTGGTAGGGGGATTTGACCGCCCCCTCCAGGGACCTGTGAGAAAGAGGGGGGGGACAGCATGTCCGCTGGTCACCCCTCCCCCCCAAGTGTGTCTGAGACCAGACCCAGGTGTGTCCTGGGTCCCTCCTGGCCATGTGTATGGCCAGGGGCTGGTTGCATGAGGCAACCAGCCAGCATGTGAGGTAACAGACCGGTTGTAATAGACAACCAGCCAGGGGTTTGAACAGCTAAGGGGCTGTTTCAGCCCCATTAAGGTGGAAACACCATAAATGACCAGAATAGGCTAGGTGCAAGGGTACAGGGACTGATGCCATGCGGGCTGATGTATTCCAAACAAAGTAACAAGGCCTGTAGAGCCTGTAGAGCTCTTTTGGCGCGGAAAATTTGCCTTTTGGCTTGTTGTATCATGGGCTCACAAGAGACCAATCTTTTTTACTTAAGGAGCTCTTCTCCCTGATTTTTCCAATTATTCATTCGTCATCCAATCAAGTTCATCATCAATATCATCCAATGTATTGCCCCATCGTGAGAGCCCATCAGCAATTATTGACACAAGGTGTCCAGCATTTCTTTTGCTTTAAATACTGCTCATTTTCCTAAGCTAATTGCTGGCCATAATTATAACACTTGATAAGAAAAAGGCTTTTATTCCTCATGATATAGAAAATATTGAAAAGGAGGTGGTTTTCAAAGTCCTTTTACATTAGGGCCTATCAAAGTTAAGAAAACCCCCCATTTTTTCAATGGCGGGTTTAAACCCAAATCCACCATTTCAAAAGCACCATTAAAAATCAAAAAAACCCACTTATTTCACATCAGATGTGTCAAAGTTCCTTGAAAATAACTGGGTTGTTTAAAATAAAGTACATAAAGCCCTTCAACAGCTTAACCACGCACCATTCCACATCATCACCCCTGGTTTCATCCTCCAACATTATTGGAACACTTCATCACTCTCATAGCTTCATTTCTATCCTCATCACTTTGTCACTCTCATTGCTTCATTGATATCCTCATCACTTCATCACTCTCATTGCTTAATTTCTATCCTCATCACTTCATCACTTTCATTGCTTCATCAATATCCTCATCACTTCAACACTCTCATTGCTTCATCACATCATCCGTCTCATTGCTTCATCACTTCATCACTCTCACCACTTCATCACTTCATCACTCTCACCTTGCTTTATTACTTTCATCACTTTATTGCTTTCATCACATCCATCCTCTCATTGCTTCATTGCTTCATCACTTCATCCCCCCTTTCATCACATCCTAACTGTCATTTCTTTATTGCTTCATCACTTCATCCCACTTAACATTTTTAAATGGCCCCTCAGAGACACTCCCCCTGTAAGTCCACTCAACCAAAGAAAAAATCCCCCAGGAACTCAACATCAAACCATCCTCCCCCATCAGCTTCCAAAGGCTCAACTCAGTTCAAGAGAGCTGATCGCAACATTCTGGTAAACTGGATCAAAATTCTGTCCAACTACAATACTTGCTTTGGATCTGACAATGAAACACAATTTGGCCAACCGCCATCCTCTAAGTTTAATGGTTATCTCCTGAAGTCCAATGAACTCAAGAATAAAACCAAAGGTAGGCTTTATCTTTCATCCAAACAGATGCGGGAGCAATTCAAGAACTATTGAACCAAGTACAAAAAAGCCCACTCAATGTCAATCTCAACCGTCTTTGGTATCACCAACTCAGATAAATCAAAGGTAATCACCTTTGTGTTTCAAAAGTTGGGCTCCATTTGTCCTTTTTATGTTCAAATGGATGAAATATTTGGAAATAAGGCCAACATCACCCCTTTGGCTGCTTTTGACGCCCAACAATCAGATCCAGTTGATGCTGAGGACCTGGCTGTCAATGCCCAGTCCAGCAATGATGATCCCAATGAAACATATGAGTGGCCCCAATCTGATGTGGAGGGGGATATTCCAACAGAATCAGCTTCAATCACGTCTACATCAGCATTCATCAACTATTAAAACTCTTCCTTCAAACCCTCACTTCCTTCTTTGGATGGCTCTCTTCCTTGGGTGGAAGGACTTAATGACTTGGCCAACAAGGATCAAGTTATTCCTGTATCACCACCATAATCATCATCTGCTCAAGTAAGGAACCAAGATCTTTTCTCTTCTGTCTCCTTAATCCTGGCTGATTTAGATTGTAAAAAAATATCTCATCCATTCCTGAATGGCCAAATACTGAATCCAATGGGGCCTCCCTAATCCCCTTCAAATGAGAGCAATGAAATTCCCACACAAACCCCCTCTACAAAGTGAAAGCAACAGGCGTCCAATTCCATTAACCTCAACCCTAATACACATCAAAAGCAGGGAAAAATTTCTAATTTTTCTTGCTTTGAGGATATCACGGAGAACAAAGATTCAATTGAGTTCATTGACAGATTGTACTTGTTTTCAAAATCAAGCTCATTCCTATTCCCCTCCAACAAACAGTGAAATCACAAATATAATCCAAAAAACTTCAATTTGAAAAGGAGAAGTGGGATTGTCAACTGGCTATGGATTTTCAAAAGTGGAAAGATGAGAGTTTGGCCCATCAACACAATTTTGATTCTGAGTGGCAAATCAAACAGGCCAAGCTGGATTTTCAAAAAGAGGAAAAGGAGAAGGATTGAGAGCAAGACCAACTCAAAAAGGAGAGGGAAAGGCTAGCCAAAGAAAAAAAAGATAGGTTATTGGTAGCCATGGCATGTATTGGTGGCAGTAGAACTGCGGATGAAATAAAGAAAATTACCAATTGCTTGGTTTGTAACTATATTTTCTTTTATAAAATTTTTAAAAATAAAAACAAAAAAATTATTTTTCATTGCAACAACGTTCAAGAGTATTTCTAACACCACCAATGAACCAATCTTTTTTATTTTTATTTATATTTTTTTCCTAAGATATATTTTGCCACTGGCCAATTCCTTGCTAGTTTTTTTACTTTTTCTATTGATTTGAATGCACATGGACATCCTAGTATGGTTGGCAGTATCCACTGAAGGAAAAGTACAGTTTTTTTACTTGTTTGCTGCCCAAACCATTTTCAAAATACCCTTTAGTTTGAAATCAATCCCAAAACCCAAGTCTGGTAACACAAATTGGCCGTGGGATACTTCATATTCATCCTTGTTGTTGATAAGTTTTCCATTTTATTTTTTGGTTGGGACCACAAGTAAAAAGGAATAGTCAGAGACATCACCTTGGTCAATATGGGGCAAGTTGTAGAAGGAGTCTGAGGTGAAGGTGATGTGAGGCAAGCAGTCAAAATCAGTGAGGCCAGATCCAAATTCCAATGAGAAGAAGTAAGGGAGTTTGTTTTCCATCATAGCTTCACGGTTGGAATCAAACGCAACTTTGGCTAATTTTTGAAACATTTGGCCAAATATATGAGAGACCTTTTCAGACCTAAGGTTCAAAAAATAATACTCTTTAGGGAATTATTTGAAAGCATCTTTCTTCAAATAATTTCCAAATATTTCAGAAGTTTCCATCAATTTTTGCCATCCCATTGCCCATATTTTCCCACCCCAAGATCTTGAGGGACCAACAGTGTTGAAAAAATTTTTGGATTGATGAAGAAATTTTGTTACTGAGTTGATTTCCTTCTTCTCTTGATCAGATAGTTCATTCAAACAGATAAATTGGATGATGGAAACCATAGCCTCATGATCCAATCAATCTTGAACATACACTTTTCCGGAGCTGCAGAAATGGAACGGTTTGATCTTCTGTTTGGCGTGTTCCAACTCTTTGAGGGTGGGGTTTTAAATTTACTTAAAAATTGATGGATAAAGGTTCAAAGGACGTAGTTTGCATGAAAACCAAACAAACTTTTAGTTAATTGTTTCCTCAGTCACTTCCAATGCAATTCCAGAATCCCGCATTTGAGCCCTCCTTCTCTGGTAAGCCCTTTTCTTCCCACTTCTCTGTATTTTTTTCAAACTATCTCCTTCCATCTTTTTCCCTCCCAACCATATACTTTTATTGGGGTGAGGATCAAGATGGAAATCCATTATTTGTAACATTTTCAGTTTGGTGGGTGAAGAATGGGCCATCAAGAAATGGTGGTTAAAGCATTGTATTGTCCAATTGGATTGCATCGAATCAAAAAAAAGAAAAAATAGTCATTAGTCTGGTATAAACCACTTAGATGAACAACAAACATATAAAATAACAAAAACAATACCAGAAATTCTCCTTCCAAAAAAAAAGAAAGAAAGAAAGAAAGAAAGAAAGAAAAATCATCAGCCTGGTATAAACCACTTAGATGATCAACCAAAATAGAAAATTACAAGAAAATTACCAGTAATCTCCTACCAAAAAAAAAATTCAGTAAACTTGTAAAGAACTGGGAGGAGGAGGAGGAGCTGAAGGGGGGGCAGTTCACTGGTTTGTTGATTGATTTATTAATCAATTGTTTTATTGCCAATAAACCAGAAACCAAACAATTGTTTGCTTTCCAATCAACCAGCAAGAAAACAATTGATTGCTTGCCGGTTGACTGATTGATTCATTGGCAAGCAATTGATTTTTTGCCTACTGGTCAATAAAAAGATTGATTTCTTGCTGGTCAAACAATAAATTGATTGCTTGCTGGTCAACCAATCAATTGACTGGTAAGAAATCAATCAATTGCCTGCCAGTTGACAAATTGATTGATTGACAAGCAATCAATTGTTTGCTTTGCGATTGCCTGGAAGGTGGTGGTGGGGTAAGATGGGGACAACCAGCCTATTCTGGTTGTTTCTGATTTTTCCACCTCAATGGGGCTGGACCAGCCCCTTAGCTGTTCAAACCCCTGGATGGTTGTCTGTTACAACCAGCCCTGTTACCTCACATGCTGGCTGTTTGCCTCATGCAACCAGCCCCTGGCCATACAGATGGCCAGATGGGACCCAGGACACACCTTGGTCTGGTCTCAGACATACATGGGGGGGGGGGGGTGTAACCAGTAGACATGCTGCCCCCCTCTTTCTCTCAAATCCCTGGAGGGGGCGGTCAAATTCCCCTACCAGGGGCCCTGTAGATTGATACCCCCAGGGCATCCTCAAGGTAGGTGGGCTGGGGGGTGGTCAAATCCCCTCCAGCCCATTTCTCCTCCCCCTTGGCAAAGGGGGGGGAGAGCACCCCTTTTGATGGGGGGGGTGGTGAATTCCCCCCCACCGCTGGTTGCCTTGCTGCAACAAGTCCAGCCACCACACTTGGTGGGGGGGTGATGAGGTCCCCCCCACCCTGACTGGTCGCCTCTTGCAACAGGTTTCTGGCTGGTTCAACCCAGCCAGCCCTCCTCCTCCTCCTCACAATTGCATACAAGGGGAGGGGGAGGAGCCGGGGCCATTGGCCCCAGCTCCGCGGCCACCACCCAGCGCGGCAGCCGCAACCAGCTTGACAGCCGCAACCGGGGTGGGGGGACTCCATTTTTAGTCCCTCTACCCCCTACAATTTCCCTGCGCGGGCCGTTGGGCCCCATAAACGGGCCATAAGCAAACACAGCAGCCCCAAGTGGGCCGCAACACAGGAAGCAGCCCCAAATGGGCTGCGACACGGGCGGAGGCCCCTAATGGGCCGCCCCAAGCCCAAAAAGTGAGTTCAACATACTTTGGCAGGCCAGCCCGTCTGGCCAAGTATGTTCAGAATAAACCTTGGGCCCAATTATGCCCATACAAGCCCATCTGGCTGTATTTGCCCATATACCCCACTGGGCCCGTTAGGGCCTGTGTACCAATAGGCCTGTTTCACACGTTTTGAGGCCAGTTTCCCCAAATCCGTGACATCCACACAGGCACGTATGGTCCATGTGTGTGTCCAATGGGCCGCAGAGGCCAACATATGCATCCTATTTGGATTACACTCATAAGTAGCACACGCCTAAGTACATATGTATTTTAACACACCCCCTTAATACAAAAGGGGTGACATTTGCATATTAGTCACAAAGTATTGATGCTTGTTCCTATCTAAATCCTTAGTCAAGATATCTGCAATCATTGCTTCAGTAGGCATGTACCTCAAAACAATCTCCTTGCAGTTAACCGCATTGCAAATATAGTTATAGTGAACATAAATATGTTTTTTTCTTGAATGGAACACTTGGTTTTGCGCCAACGCAATGGCACTCCGGTTATCAGAATACAACAACGCAAACCCTTGTGGCTTATGTGTATCCTCTAAGACTTTCCTCAACCATTTTTCCTCTTGTGAAGCTGCTAAGTAAGCTCTATACTCAGCCTCTGTTGATGAAAGACTTATTGCTGATACCTTCTTGGACATCCATGACACCAGATTCTTAAGTAAGAAGAAAATGAAACCACTTGTTGATTCCCTAGTGTTACCATCTGCCAAACTTGCATTGGAATAACCAACCAATCCAAGTTTGCTGACTTTGTAAACAACAGTCCCAGACTGTGCATTCCTTTAAGATACCTCATAACTTTCTTAAACGCTGACATCCAATGCCTCATGCTTGGCTTCTCTAAGTGTTGCAACAAGACACGAATTGCAAAGGCAATATTGGGCCTTGTACACTGCCCCAAATAATTAAGCAATCCAATAGCTGACCTGTAATCCTTCCCAAATTCAAAAAACTCCAGATACTCCTCATCTGTAGGCTTCTCTAACCAAAGTTTGACTGCATGGGAGTACCAAACTCCTTTGCATCTTCTACGCCATATTGCTTAAGAAGAGCTTCCACATAGTGGCTCTGGTCTAACGTAATACCATTCTTGCTCTTTTTGTTAGAATTTTAATCCTGTTTATTTCTAAAAGTAGAAGACCAGACCCGGATAATATTGGACAAAAGACTTAGAAGACCAGAGATGAATAATAGCCTTAGGACCCAGGAATACTAGCTTGAGATACTGAAGAAGACTGGGAACAACAGTTCAGAATGAGACAATCAGATGAAAGAGTTGGCAGTATCTTTCTCACCAAATGAGAACACAGCCTAAATTTGAGGAGGTCAACGGCAATGAGAGTTTGTTTGAAGAGTGTTGAGGACACTTGAAGAGCGGCAAGTAGAAGATAGGTGATATATAGAACAGTAAAAGAAAAATGAAACAGAAAAGAAGAAGAAAAAAGAAAAGTGAAGAAGAGAATGGAAAGAGGGATGGTTTAGGTCAAGGGATGAATAAGGAAGGAAAAAGTTTGAGAGATGTAGGAAATTGATGATGTCGGTATAGGTCAAGATGGAAAATCAAAGGGAAGGATGATTGTGCGGATCAGAAAGAGTTTATTTTGTTTTCCTCAATGAAGGAGAGAGAGACGCGTATGAGGAACAGAACAACTTCAGTCATGAAGTATTCACAGTGAGTAGTCAAGTGATGCAAGACTGTGAGTAGAGTTTCAACACCCCGGATCATTTGATGAGGAAGAGTCTGCATCTGAGAAACATCAAGAGATTAAAAAGTGTAAGGATTGAGAGTTGGCGGCCTTGGTCAAAGCATCACCCGTCATATCAGCAGAAGGAATTAGGTTGATCTTGATTTGATTTTCATTAAGAGGTTTTTGAATGTGTTTTATTTTTATATCTATGTGTTTGGTTTTTGAATTCAAACCAAATTGTTTAATTTTCTCTAGTAATCCTTTATTTTTGATGTGAAAGACAGAGGTTAGAAGCTTTAGGTTCCATAATTTGGAGATGAGATCAGTAAGCCAGAAGTTTTCTTGAATACCATTGGACAATGCGTTGAGTTTGGATTCTGTTGAAGAGAGGGTAATGTTTCTTTGCTTGTTGCTCGTCCACGAAATCGGGCAGTTTTTCCAGAATGCAATTGTTCCACTTTGTGAGGTTCTGGTGTCAAGATCATCAGCCCAGGTTGCGTCAGTGAATAGTTGAATTTGGAGATCATCAGAGGAAGAGGGGTTCAGAGTTAGTTTGAAGTCAATGGTTGATTTCAATTATTTCCAGCAATGTATGACTTCCTTCCAGTGTGAGATGCCTGGACAATGATTGTATTGGGATAAGATTGAGGAGGCCGCAGAAATATTGGGACAAGATTGGCAGGAAAGGTAATTCAGAATACCAGTGAATTGTTGGTAGTTGACACCCAGAGACTCAAATTGATTGATTTCTTCATCATTAGCAGGAGTCATTTGAACACCGGGAGTAAGAGGAGTTGCAACGGATCTGCACTCAGACAAGTTTCGTAAGTTGATCCCTTTTTTGATGAGATCTGATTGAGATAAGGAGAAGGAAAAACCGTTTGATTTGACAGTCATGCCCAGTAAGGTTTCCAGGTTGTGAGCAGACAAGTTGGGAAATTGATGCAGAAATAGTTCTTCAAATGCTTCAGTTTTTCCCACCACAACTAAATTGTTGACATGAAAGAAGATGAATGAGTCATGGTTTTTATGAATGTACACACAGGCATTGGAAGTGGATTGTTGATGGTTAATTTCTTCAAACCATTCAGTGAGAGTTTGATTCCATTTTGCTGGTGCTTTCTTCAGGCCATACAGGGATTTCTTTAGTTTAAGAAAGGGACTAGTTTGAGGCAACTCTTTTGGAGTTTTAATGAATATATCCTCCTCTAAGGGAGAAAACAAGAATGCACTTTTAACGTTGAATTGCCTGATGGGAAGTTTTTTTTCATCTGCAAGGGTGAGAAGAAGAAGCAGAGACGGAAATTTGCCAGTAGGTGCAAAGGTATTGAAATAATCCACCCCCAATTCTTGTTTGTACCCTTGAATACATAGTCTAGATTTGATGCGTTTCAGGGATGAGTTGGTGGCTGGCTTGAGACAATCAACCCACAAGGTAGAGAGCCATCTTTCTGGAACTTTATTTGTTTCCTCCCATACCTCATGCTGTTCTATACTGTCTAGCTCTTCTTGTTTAGCCACACAAACTTTCTTGGGATCCAACCTGCTAGACAGATAACTATATTTCACAGGTTTCACCAACAGCGTCCTTTCTTGCAATACTCAAGGAGTTACATTGCTTTTGATGATGTCTTTTCTAGGGGATTCTTAACGGTCAGGAGAGTCTTTGGCGGAGCATTGGTCAGGAATTAGCTGGTTGTCAGATTCCTCATTGATTTCCGGTGAAATCAAGTCTTCAGGATTCACAGAATTGGGCTTGAAGGAAGGTTGAATCTTGGGTTGACTGTCTGAAATCCACTTGTCAGAGGAGGAATTGTTAGCGGGCTTGCAAGAGATGTCCAGGAATTGCACATTTTTTGACTCAATAATCTTTCCTGTTGATGACAGAATTTGGTAAGATTGAATTTCAGGATTATAACCAATCAGATTTCCTATGTTTCCAGGAGGAAGCAGTTTGGACCCGGGAGTTTTTGGAAGTATGAGATAGGATACAGGAGAGCCTAGAGGATGAAAGTAAGATAAGGGAAGTTTAACACCTTTGAATAATTCATAAGGCAATTTCTTGCTTTTGTGAGTGGGTATTTGATTTAGAGCAAGGGAGGAAGCCACAGCCACTTCATTTCACATTCCAAGGGAAAGGTTGGAATCTTTCAGATTGGATCAAATAGATTCAATAATTGTTTGATTAAATTGTTCAGCCAGGCCATTGAGTTGTGGATTATATGGATCAGAGAATCTTTGACAAATGAGGTTCCTTTTGCAGAATGCTGCTAACTGAGAGTTTTGGAACTACAACCCATGATCCAAGTGAATTATTGAAGGATAAAAACCTAATTGCTTTGCTTCCATATCTATTGCCTCTATTAAGGATGCAGGAATAAGTTCCTTGCTGGTTACAGGAATAGAAGCTAAGTAACAAGAATAGGCATCAACCACAGTAAGAAGATACTTGTGTCCTTTTCTTGAGGTAGTTAATGGTCCAATAGTGTCTAGATGTAATTCTTGTAACACACAATTAGCCATAGATGTTCTAGAGTGAAAGGAAGTTTGTGTAAACTTTGAAAAAGCACAAGATCTACAATTTTTGGTGTTCTTAATAAGTGTGTTCAAGTTATGTCTCAGAAAATGATAGCTCACATGTCCAAGAGACTTCTTTAGATTCTTGGAATAGGAAAGATGTGATTGAGAGATTGAAGATGCTGGAAGGGAAAATTGAAGACATGGAATGTGATTGATATAGTAGCCCTTCATTGAAAGTTTACCGTCTTTGATAAGAGAAAACATATTGGGTTGGAAGTCAACTATATAGTTCTCGAGAAGAAGTCTGGGCAATGAGATCAAGTTTATAGAAAGATTAGGAACGTACAGAACATCATGTAGTGCAATGTTATCCCATTTGCTTTTCAGATTTACTTCTCCTATCCCCTTTATTTCCAATTGATTCCTGCCAGAGCTTGTACTAATCATTCCTTTTTCTGAATTTTTGAGTTTGGAAAACATATTGGGGTCAGAAATCATGTGATTGGATGAGCCCAAATCAAGAACAAAACTGAGTGGACTGTGATTTTGAGATAGGCAAAGACAGCTAACATAGGTCTCAGATTCCTGATTGTTGTTATTCTTTGGCCTAAGGTGAGGATATAACATCCAGCACTTATGGTTTGGGTGATTCAACAGAGTGTTGTGTTTTCTTGGTTTGCACTTTCCAAAGGCGTCAGTGAATAGAGAAGTGATAGAATTGGACAAGAGAGTAGAGGATGAAGAGTTCATTCTTATTTCATTCATGTGTATCCAAAGGTGGTCAAGGACTGCATCTGGATTGATTTCAGATTCCACATTGGAATGAGTGATTTGTTGCTTTATATTCTTTAGAGAGTCAGGGAGCTTATTGACAATCATGTAAGTCAGTATGTCCACGGGGAGAACAATGTCAACTTTGTGCAGGCGGTTGACACCGGTCTTGATGTCAATAATGAATCCTTGAATGTTGTTTTTGTCAAACATGATGGAGGATAATTGACTATTGACTCGTGCTCTATTGGAAGGTTGAGACAATACAAAGTGTTTGTGGATAGACCATCAGATCTTTCTAGCGCTTTCTTTGTTTTGAGCAGTTATAATGGTGGTATGAATGGAGGGAGAGAGCTTAGAAATTAAGATGGACGTCAGAATAGAGTTGTGGGTAGCTGTGATTTCTTCAGTATTAGACCCAATGGTGTCATTGAGTAAGGCTAGATTTAGTAAGGAGTTGATCCTTGTTTTCCAAATAGTAAAATTTTCCTTGGAGAGAACAGGGATGGCTTCTAAGTTTGTCTTGAGAGTAGTGGGATTGATGTTGTCCATAGTGACTGAAGATGGATCTGGTCTTGAGAGGATCACAATTGGTTAGGGCGTTTTGACTGTTAATTGTGTTAGAATTTTAATCCTGTTTATTTCTGAAAGTAGAAGACCAGACCCGGATAATATTGGACAAAAGACTTAGAAGACCATGTCATGCTGTCATTCTCCACCCTTCTCTCAGATCTTCTCTCAGCCAGGCCACACCACCAGTGCAAAATCTCCAAATATGAAGCCTTGTGATTCTCATGACCTGCCTCCTGCCATCCCTTGATCATCCTCATCTCCTCATCCTCATCTCCATCCTCATCCTCATTCCCATTGCATCTGCATTCCCTCTTCATTCTTCCCCCTCATCTATTCCAATCCACGCTGTCGCTCCTGCCGTCCTCCCTCCTATCCTTTCTTCCATTCCTCTTCCCTTACTCCTACTCAACCTTCCAACATCCCTCACTCAATCATCCCTTCCTCTCATATTGCCAATCACTATCGTCTTGTCATCTCCCTCTTGATAAATCAGTTTCCTTGAGTCCTCCCTATTGATAACTCAGCTTCCTCAAATTGCTTGACGTCCTCCCGCTTTCTCTCCTCGATTTCTCCCACTCTCAATCATCAAACTCAACTCAATCACCTCCCTGTCCTCGCGTCAAGATCATAAGATCCACTGAAAGCTCAAAGTTGATCAGATGTGAGAATCACACCTACCGTTGCAACCATTTCCTTGTTCTAATTAATTTCTTTTCTACTGTCACAGCCTCTGCTCTTGTCTTTGCTGCTCCTCTCTTTTTTTACTTGTCATTTCTCAGTCTGTAGTCTTAAGTCAAAGGGATCCCGGGTAAGGGTCTCTTGATTTGCTCTTCTGTTCTCTTCAAAATCTCAAAATAACTCTTGTGATTCTTTCAGACCATTGGTCTTATTTTGAAATACAGTCAGAACTTTGTCTCAGCTTAACACAGTTAAAAGCCGAAGGATCAATTGACTCGCTCGCTGACTGATCCAAGGACCAATGGATACCTCACAATCCCTGCTCAAGACATTGATGGACTCCATCCCCAGTCTATCCAATTCCAACTTCTTGCTATGGAGGTCCAAGATCCAAACAATTCTCTCCCTCAAAGGCATCTCACACTGGCTGAACTCATTGGAACCCAACAAATGTCCCCCCGAAGTCAATCTTGAAATTGTTGGATACATTCTTGCCAAGCTGGATAATTGTACCTACATCAACTGTGTGAAAGATCATCACCTCTCAAATGGAATCAAACTGTGGAAGTCAATAAACAAATACTACGCTTTTTCCCAAACGGCAAATTGATCCAGGGTCTTCTTTAATTTCCTCAATCTTCAATTTGACCCCAAACGGGTAGAGAAATTTATCACCAACACCAGAGCCTCCCTTCTCCAAATCTCCAAAATTGGGATCCAAATGGACGACAACATTGTAGCCTACCTTCTGCTCTATAAATTCCCTCCTCAGCTTGAACACCTCAAAACAACCATTACGCATTTGCTGGTTGACACCAAAATTGACGCTGACTTGGTTCTCCAACACCTCAATCAGGTTAAAAATGAAGTGGTAGCTGGATCACACGCCTCCGCACTGGTAACTAGGACCAAGGTAATCAAGTGTCAAGCAACATGGCATAACCCTCAAGCCAACCACAATCGTAGCAAATGCTGGTGGCTGTACCCACACTTGCGACCAAATTCAGGAGGCTCTCCAAACGCTGGAGCGACAACTAACTCCCCGGAACCTCAACCTCCAAAAACTCCTTCTGCACATCTAGCCTACAACTTTGCCATGGTAACGTTGCCTTCTCTCGACCGTGAACAAATACTGCTTGACTCCGGAGCGTCAAACTGTATGTTCAACAATGTGAACTTCTTCTCAAGTCTCCTTCCCGACAACACCAAGATACAAACAGGCAATCCCGACGCCCCCATCTCCTCCTTGGGAGTTGGTGTTGCAAGCCTGACCGCTCAACTAGAAACACTCAATCTTCAGAACTCTCTCTTTGTTCCTAATCTAGCCGTCAACCTTGTTGCCCTTGGCCAGCTCATTCAAAAAGGCTGTTCATTGACTCTCCTGTCTCCAAACCGATTTGCCGTTGTCTGCAAACAGCAGCAAATACTCTCCGGAGACATAGAGTACAATCTGTTTTTGATTGACAACAAACTGAACCACCCTAGCTCCACCTCATATACGTTTGAATCTCTTTCTATGATTCAAAAATGGTTTTGTCATCCCCATCAAGAACGTACTCTTCACTTATCCAAGGATTTCCCCAATCTGAAATGGGATCAAATTGAGTGTGTCTCTTGCGCAAAGGCCAAAATAAATCAAAAACCCTTTCTCAAACATCTGCCCTCAAGCTCGAACTCCTTTGATCTCATTCACGCTGATGTGTGCGGTCTCATCATCCCTCCTTCCTTGACTGGGTGCAGATACTTTCTGCTCCTCACCAATGACTGGTCCAAATTCAAAACATGCATTCCAATTTGGTTGAAGTTGGACGTGACCAACGAAGTGATCAAATTTATCAAGCTCCACGCGAATCAGAAAGGAAGAATGCTAAAAGAATTCCACTCCAACAATGGCGGAGAGTTTGTCAACCAGCGCCTTAGTACCTTCTTTGCCAAAAATGGAATCAAGCACTCAACATTGGAACTGTACACCCCTCAGCACAATCCCATGGTGGAAAGAGGAAATCGCACTCTCTTAGAAGCCGCAAGAACCACAATGATCAATATGAACATATCAAAGTTTCTGTGGGATGAAATTCTCATCAGCGTTTGCTCCATTCTCAACTTTCATCCGTCCTCCAAATCCAAAACATCCGCTCATCAACTATGGACCGGCCACCCTCCTAAGACACATCTTATTAGGATCCTTGGCTCTCAGATCATTGTTCTCAATCAAGCCTTGTCCCCTGGCAAGTTTGACGAGAAAGGAATGGAGGGTGTTTTGGTCAGGTTTGATTTTGACCTAAGCTCCTATCAAATCTACTGTCCTGACTCCAAAAACATTGTTTTTTCTAAACTTGTCAAAATTTTTGAAAACTCCCCTCCTTCCTTTACTCTCTCTGATGACTCCTCAATCTCCAATAACTGCTTTGATCCCCTTCTAACTGATGATTCTTTACTCATTGACATTCTCAACTCCAATCTCCCCACTGTCTTACCCTCCAATAATCCTCCTGAAGACCAAAATCCCATCTCTCCAAATACGCAATTCCACACTCCTGAATCTCTTCCTGCAAACCCTCCTAACTCCTCTCAGCCCGATGACATCCAATCTAATCCTACCAATTCTGGCTTGGATGATGAAAACTCTAACGTGGCAGCTCAACTCAAAGCTGAATCATCTCCAAACCTTTGGGATTGCTCCACCCTACAGAAACCTCAACGTTACGGCTTCCTAGCTAGGACCGTTCCCAAAAGCTACTATGAAGCCACCCACTGTGACAATAAAGAAAGATGGATAGCCTTGATGGATTCCGAACTCAACGGAATTGACCTCATGAAAGTCTGGGAGGGCTGTCACTCTCTCCCCAATGGTAAAATTACCCTTTTGACTGTGTGGGTCTTTCAAATTAAAGATAATCCTGACAAAACGGGAGTCTCATTCAAATCTAGACTCTGATTCCAGGGATTCAAACAAGTGGAATACTTTGACTACAGTCAAACCTACACTCTGACAGTCTCCATCACCACGCTTCAAGTTCTATTGGTATATGCCCTACATCACAAGCTCACTCTCTGGAAGATGGACATCAAGTCTGCTTTCCTTCACGCGCCACTGGACAAGGAACTCTTCATTAAAGCCCCCTTAGGATATAATTCTCCGTTCCCTTACTTCAAGCTAAAAAAAGCTCTCTATGGTCTGAAGCAAGCACCTAAAAGCTGGTACGACACCCTCAAAATCTGGCTCCTCAATGAAAACTTCATAAAATCAAGTACCAATCCTTGTCTCTACATCAACACAGCTACCAATGTTCACGTGTTTGTATACGTTGATGATCTGTTGATAGTCGTTAACTCTGTTGAATTCAGAAATCGCCTAAAAGCTCAGTTCAAGATCTCCCAAGACGGTCCTCTAAGTAAGATACTAGGAAATCAACTTGTGAATACCAAGGATGGACTAGGACTTCTGCAGGCTAATCACATTGACACCGCACTCAATGAGCTGGGCCTAATCAATTGAAAGCCAATCAGCACACCCTCCACTCCCAACATCAAACTTCTCTCTGCCACTGATGAAGAACATCAAGACTTTCTCAGAGTTAACATCAATTATTGTTTGTCAACCGGTTACTTGAACTTTATCGCCAGCCAAACTTGACCCAATCTAGCCTACGCTGTCTCAAATCTCTCTTGATTCAATAACAAACCCGGAATGCCTCATTGGACTGAATCCAAACATGCTTGACGGTACCTTAGCACTTCAAAACATCTAGCCCTCTGCCTTCAGAACTCCTCATTTGAATATGACATTGAAGCCTTCAGCAATTCAGACAGTGGCAACAATCCCAAATCTTGTAGAATTCATACTGGCTATCTAATTCTCCTTTACGTCTGTCCGGTCTCATGGCACAGTAAACTCCAACCAACCATTTCCCTTTCATCCACAGAAGGGGAGCTCAAAGCTCTTGTCCTGGCCATGCAAGAGAAGTTGAGGCTGTTGCAACTAATTACCAAAATAAATCCAAACTTGAAGTTCACCCACTGATCTTTTGTAGACAACAAAGCCCTACATGACATGGTAAATCAAGAATCTCATCACGGGGCTCTCAAACACGTCAAAACTCAAATCAAATTGCTGCAAGAGCAGCGCAATATTCACTCCCTCATAACTCATCTCATCCCCTCCAATCAAATGCTAGCCAATTCACTAACAAAGGCCGCTCTTTGTTCCTCTGTCGCCAATCTTACCTCCTTCACCTTGTCATCTCACATCTGATCACGGCGGTGTGTCATACTGTCATGCTCCACCCTTCTCTCAGATCTTCTCTCAGCCCGGCCGCACCACCAGTGCAAAATCTCCAAATATGAAGCCTTGTGATTCTCACAACCTGCCTCCTGCCATCCCTTGATCATCCTCATCTCCTCATCCTCATCTCCATCCTCATCCTCATTCCCATCGCGTCCGTATTCCCTCTTCATTCTTCCCGCTCATCTATTCCAATCCACGTTGTTGCTCCTGCCATTCTTCCTCCTATCCTTTCTTCCATTCCTCTTCCCGCACTCCTACTCAACCTTCCAACATCCCTCACTCAATCATCCCTTCCTCTCGTATTGCCAATCACTATCGTCTTGTCATCTCCCTCTTGATAAATCAGTTTCCTTGAGTCCTCCCTATTGATAAATCAGCTTCCTCAAATTGCTTGACGTCCTCCCGCTTTCTCTCCTCAATTTCTCCCATGCTCAATCATCAAATGCGACTCAATCACCTCCCTATCCTCGCGTCAAGATCACAAGATCCACTGAAAGCTCAAAGTTGATTGGATGTGAGAATCACACCTCCTGTCGCAACCATTTCCTTGTTCTAATTAATTTCTATTCTACTGTCACAGCCTCTGCTCTTGTATCCGCTGCTCCACTCTTTTTTTTACTTGTCATTTCTCAGTCCGTAGTCTTAAGTCAAAGGGATCCCGGGTAATGGTCTCTTGATTTGCTCTTCTGTTCTCTTCAAAATCTCAAAATAACTCTTGTGATTCTTTCAGACCATTGGTCTTATTTTGAAATACAGTCAGAACTTTGTCTCAGCTTAACAGACCAGAGATGAACAATAGCCTTAGGACCCAGGAATACTAGCTTGAGATACTGAAGAAGACTGGGAAAAACAGTTCAGAATGAGACAATCAGATGAAAGAGTTGGCAGTATCTTTCTCACCAAATGAGAACACAGCCTAAATTTGAGGAAGTCAACAGCAATGAGAGTTTGGTTGAAGAGTGTTGAGGACACTTGAAGAGCCGCAAGCAGAAGATAGGTGATTGATAGAACAGTAAAAGAAAAATGAACCAGAAAAGAAGAAGAAAAAAGAAAATTGAAGAAGAGAATGGAAAGAGGGATGGTTTAGGTCAAGGGATGAAGAAGGAAGGACAAAGTTTGAGAGCTGTAGGAAATTGATGATGTTGGTATAGGTCAAGATGGACAATCAAAGGGAAGGATGATTGTGCGGATCAGAAAGAGTTGATTTTTTCGTCCTCAATGAAGGAGAGAGAGATGCGTGTGAGGAACGTAACAACTTCAGTTATGAAGTATTCACAGTGAGTAGTAAAGTGATGCAAGGATGTGAGTCAAGTTTCAACACTTTTCACTTTCATTCCTAGCACCTGTTGCGCCAGACCAAGATCTTTTATCTTGAATTCCTTTTTGAGTGTATCCATGACTCTCTCTTTACAATTTCCAATGATGATCAAGTCATTGACCCATACAAACAAAATTTCATCCTGTCTCACAAAGAGAAAAGGATTGGCCTCAGATTTCTTGAAACCAATCTGTATGAGTTTCTCACTCATGGTATTATACCACAACCTAGCTGCTTGCTTCAATCCATACAGGGATCTACACAGCTTGAGGACATATTCCCCTTTATCTGCTCAAAGAAAACTTCTAACACAGATTTTCTTCATGGTCTCTGGTTTAGCTCTACTAACCATTCAAAAAAACCATCAGGAATTGACATATAAACAGTCTCCTCCTCTCCAAGTTTTGCATTCAAGTATGCTGTTACAAAATCAGCTTGTCTTATTTCTTCACCCAACACCACTGCCAGAGCAATGATGTACCTGAAGGTGGACAGCCTTCCAGTTGGTGAGAAAGTTTCTTGGTAATCAATACCCTCTTTCTGCTTGAAGCCCTGTGCAACGCATCTAGCTTTGAACCTCTTTGAAACTCCATTTGTGTCAAACTTCTTGTTTAACACCAATCTAGACCCCACAATTTTCTTTCATTTTGGAACAGAATCCTGCTCAACAACTTCAAAGACACTATTATTCTCAAGAGAATCAAATTCCTCAAAAATAGCACTCTTCCAGTTGACTCTCTCATCAGAATTCATAGCTTGGCCAAAGCTATTTGGGTTAAACCTGTTACCCATTTCTGAACTCAACTCCAGTACTTAATTGAGCATACACTGTTCCTGAAATGTATCTTCCTCATATCTTGCGGCAGCATAATGGTACTTCCATTCCCCGTACCTATCAACTGGCACTCTAACCCTTCCACTCCTTCTAACTGGAGGTGGAGGCTCATCAGGTTCTGAATTAACGGATTCCCCTGAAGCAAGCACTAAACCCTCTGGTGGCACGGCTGCCATCTCTTCATCTTCTGGAACCACATGTTCCTCAGCCTTTGCTGGTGAAACAGGTGCTAATTCTATTTCTTGCTGTGACTTATTCACAACAAAATCTTTACTCCTTTTGAGTGCAAAGGTACTTTCATCAAATTTTACATCCCTACTACAGATAACCTTTCTTGTCCCTGGACAATAGATCCTATACAATTTACTTATTAAATCATAGCCTACAAGTGCCCCTGTTCTGGCTCTAGGGTCTAATTTTCCAAACATCTCATTATTGTGGACACTATAATACACCAAGCAACCAATTGTTCTTAGGTGTAATGTTTTGGGGTTTAACTTCCAAAACTGATAATGAGGACTCTTCCCATTAACACTTACAATGTTGTGCAACAGACAGACTGTGCACATCAACTCAGCCCATAAGAACTTTGTTAGACCAGATTGAGACATAATAGTTCTTACTTTGTCCATTAAAGTCCTATTCATTCTCTCAACTATTCCATTATTTTGTGTAGTACTTGCAGTAGTGACTACATGAATGATACCATAATCTTTCAATAATCTCTCAAAATCTTTACTCACAAATTCACCACCTCCATTGTTAATAACCCTCTTGATCTCCTTCAGTAGATCATTCTGTTTCCAGACTTTGAAGATTACAGAAACCTCCTCTGTGGTCTGATCCTTAGATTGAATTGGTTTAACCCAAACATAATTAGTTTCAGTATCAAATAAATTGATGAATTATCTTGCCCCACCAATGGATTCTGGTGTGAATGGCCCTTCCAAATCAATGGAAAATTCCTCTCTAGGAACATCAGTGCAATCTCTCCTCTTAGAGAAAATATTTCTAGTCTTAGCCCCCAAGGTATAACTCTCACAGTTGCTCTCCTTTACCTTATGTCCACTTCTATTATGAGCAACAGTGCTCAGAGCTGAGAATTTGAACAAGCTTGCACACAAAAGCTTATTCCAAACTTGTTGACTAAGAACAGTTCTCCCATCCATATCAATAACAAACCTATCTTCTTTAAGATAACAAATCTGGAAACCTTTTTTCCACAACACTCCAAGAGACACAAGTTTATAAGGCAACTCTGGTACATAGAACACTTTCTCAAAGGAAATTTTGAAACCCAAGTGATTTGCAAGAATAACTTTTCCAATTCAATTAATCTGAATTGTTCTGCCTTTCTGACCAATATTTACAACTCCATCATAATCAATAAGATTTTAAAATAAATTTGGTTCAAAGAACATGTGATCTTTACAACCAGAATCATTCAAAACAAGAACATCCTCCTTCAATCCTCCTAATAGGAAAGAAGCTTTATCAGTCACTGATAAGTTCTCATCTTTGAGGTTAAGATTACTCACTTCATAATCAATCAAGTCCATTTCTTGATCCTCATCAATTTTGGCCTTCTTGTTGGGACCTTCTTCCCCAACAACCAGTTCCATTGGACCATCAAATGCCACCATTGCAACATTTTCAGTAGTGAGATTGACCTCCTGGTCATTCTTTTTATTCTTCTTCCTCTTCTTGGCCTCCTTGCAATCCTTGGCATAATGCCCCTTATTCTGACAATTATAGCATAAGACCTTGGACAAATCCTTTTTTTCCTTCTTGTGAGATTTTCCAGTCTTTCCAACAAGAGCTTTTCCAGAGCCCCCCTTCATCTTGAACTGAAGATCATACTTTTCAATCCTCTTCAGCACATCCTCCTCCCCAGGAAGAGGATCCAATTGAGAAATAATTCTGACTAAAGAATCAAACTCCTTTGGTAGCTTCTGAAGGATTAAGAGTGACAAACACTCAGGATCCATGTTAAGTCCTCATGACTTAAACTTGGCTATGCTAGAACTAGCCTCTGGAACAAACTGCTTACAATTTGAATATTGTAACTGGAATAGTTTATTGAAGGCTATACCCTTCTGGTAAATGGAATCACCAGCATATTTGGACTTAAGCAACTTCCAAAGGATGCTTCCCCTCCTTCTCTCATATTCCCTAAGAGTATCATCAATCTTCCTGTTATGTACAATTTTTCCATTCAATTCATGCATTACATGAATATGGTGCAGCAATATTCTGAGACAATCCAGGAATCAATTTGATGTTTGACTCCAAAACCTCAACAAAGTCAAAACAGGTTTCACTCACCATCCCAGGTGCTACACCTGCCCGCTGCTGCAGCCATTTTTTTCATGGTGAGTGCCCTTGTATTTTAACAATGAGTGATATTGCAGCAAGAATGCAAGCTCCACAAAGGCTTCCACATTTGAACTGCTGACAGCTGAGGGACTTCTTTTTGAAGTGCTCTACAGCATGAAAACCTCCAAAGCATCTTTTCCATTGCTGGATCCAACTTGATAAATTCTAGCTTCAATTGCTAAATAAATGAGGTAACCTTCATTCAATAGGCCAGTATATGAAACATTCTTTCTCATAAGATCTCAATGGACAAAGCCATAGTTGGGATCAAAAATATTCATGCTTTCAACGAAGAGTGGAAGTGAATAATTGTAAAGAATTTATAGAAATATTTGCAAACCTCTTCCCCCATTGAATGGTATTTACTAGGTAAACCGTCTGGAACTAATCATACTGGGTAATAAGTTTGCAGGGTGAGTTCCTCATAGCATGGAACGCAGTGCGACCCCCTTGAAGCATGGGTTTCGAAGGATTTTCATCCTACTGTAAATACGGACAAATTGATCCGCTGGTGAAGCTTCTCATGTGATTAGGTCTATGAGAAAATCATAGCGCCACGGGCTACAATCAAATCAAGGAACCGCTTCAACGGGGCTCGGATATTTAACACCAATTTGTCGACGTATTTCGTCAAAGACCTGAGTATTATCAGAAGCAAACATGGCAGATTCAGATTCTGACATGTCAAACTCGGGGGAGAACTCATTAGAACCTAAACGTGTGGTTACTCAACTTCCATCATCAAGATAGTTTCAGAATGAGGCATTCGTTTGGATTCTAGACGACCAGACGCTATGCATCGGGCCACTTCATCCGCCTCCCATACTATCGCCAACGAGGAAAAAGATTATCAAAAAGTATCTCAGCCATGTTAGAGGAAGAATCGACGCACTGTATCCTTTCGCGTTACCTGAGAATATCAAACATATCAGAAAAAAGGTTATGAAAGGATTGGGGCCGATCGTAAAAAGCTGGTCACACCTGGGATGTCGAATTTATGTATTTCTTCCTGCCCTGGCTTATGATTCTGCCCATTTGAAGGCGGAACTTCCTCATTCGTAGCAGTCGCGTCAATCGTGACTCCAAATTGAACGGGGGAACAAACAGGGCTAAAAATCAAAGAAAGTTAGACTGGTATATTTAGGATTGCGCGACTTATGGATCACCAGTAATAAGGAATAGTCGTTAGGAAACAGTGATGGCGATGTACTGGGGAATTCGGATCCGGCCTTTATTACCGTAAATGGTCA
Source organism: Puccinia polysora (assembly GCA_025617555.3). NCBI lineage: Eukaryota > Fungi > Basidiomycota > Pucciniomycetes > Pucciniales > Pucciniaceae > Puccinia > Puccinia polysora. The sequence goes on from CM062619.1 coordinate 59,024,805, forward strand.
CCCCTCTTTCGGAGTTCGTGTTTTGAAGCATACTGCTAATAAGCACACTGTGGAATTCCGAGTCATTTCAATGCTTGCTCGCGAACTCCAGGGAAACTTGAAATGAAATCTGAGTCTCTCGAGGACCGAAAACGTTAGTGCTTGCCAGAAAATAATTTACCCCTGGGCCTTGCCACCTGAAGGAGTAGGGAACTCTAGGATCGCGACCACAGAGCTATCTATGGGATGGGATGGAAGGCTAGTGTTGGGATGCTTGTAGAGGATCCCGGATGCGCGAATTTCAGGTAACGCCAGACTGTCGATGACTTTGGCATGGAGCAGATGTTAGCGGTGGCAACCGTTGGAGCCGTTCTAATTAAATCGGCGTATTTAAAGCCAACTTAGGCACCCACCAGGAGAGCCATCGGCACTATCACGAAAACTAGTTGATGCCGGTTTTAAAATTTGATGAAGCAATGTGAGGGCAAGCATCGTCCAGGAGTATGGCCTAAAAAATATGATGAAAAGATTGATCTAAAATATCTTAAAAAGAGGGTAGCAGGTTCCATCACTAGTACTTACCCCAGGTCAAGAAGCCCACCTCCACCTAATTCAGGATTGACTAAGCGATGATTAGGAGGGAGTGAGTCGGGGGAAAAACGAATGCTAAAGTCGGAGTCAACCTATTTTTCCATTCAGAGTTATGGCTCCGTCAGGATTTGTGTTATACTTGAACATGAGCTTCGGCCCAACTCTGGGATTGTTTGTATTTGCTTACCCGATAAATTTCGCCAATAGTTCCGGAGGCAATGATTTTCTGAAGGCTGTAAGTTAGAGGAAAGAAGCGGGTCCAAACGGCTGTTGCGATTGGGAGCATTTATGAGTAGAATGAGTAGAATGATAAACGAACAACAAAATCCATGACAGGATGATTCCAGCCTTGAGACCAAACCTAAACGATAACTCTGCACTCACCCTCCATTAAAAAACATTTTTTTTGCTTAGCCACTGCGCATAATTTGCGAGCTTGCTTGGCGGTGATCTATGAGGAAGATCGACATGTAAACGAATTCATCACTCAATCGATGGTTGACAAGAAAGTGAGGCAGCCGGTGGGTCAACGACCACGCTTACTGTGATGGGCTTTTCACATAAGACATTTTTATTATTTTCCAAGCATAACATGACACTTGAAAAGTGAACAGGGTGCGGAGTGCCTAGGTCAAACGTGAATGAAATTTGTTGGTTTGACTATTCTCACTAAATCGATGAGACCGACGCAGTGAACAAGCAGTATTGCGCACCAACATAGATGACGTCTACGTCCGGATCCACAACTAGTTCATGGTAAGTGGCGTGCGCCTTTGTTGTATTCTCCGTCAACCCCTCAATCCGATGGATAAAGTCGCGGGCTGTGGTGATCGAGCGAGAGCCCACTGCAACGACCTGAGGAGTTCCGATGATTTAATTTCCTGCAGCCAAAGGCCAGCTGATTTAGAAAGGGATGGGATAGGTTACTGACACGATGAACGATATCGGAAACATCACGCGTTTTGGGATCAATCAATAGGTCCCGGACGAATTTCCTAAGTCAACAAAAAAAAAAAAGTTTGGTAAACTTTCGATTATGGAAAGCCCAAAGCAAGTCAACCACCAACTCACTCCGATATTGCACCAGTTCCCTGTTGGCGCAAATGGCGATGGAATGATCGCAGGAAAAAGGTTTGAAAAAAACGTTCAACCCAAGCATTGATGCAGCATCTACAAAGCGTTTGAAGAATGCCATGCTACTGACCAGAACACCCCAGCGACATACGATAGGCTCCTTAGTCATGGTATATGACTCCACGAAGTTAGCTAGAAGAAAGTTGCTTCGATGCTCGAGGAATGGTATCAGTGACAATCAGCCCCGAGCTTATAATTAGGATGTACATATGTCCGGTTCGATCGGCCCCGCCTTGTCGATCAGCGATCCCACCACGGCTTGGTGACATCCAAGCCACCTCGGCAATCGCGTGCTACAGGGGCCCGCTTGCACCCACACGAGAGTGATGTGGCTTCATGAAAATTCTTGCAGCAACCTTATCTGTCATTCGGGGGGAAGGGGGTTGTGGTCTGCAACGGCAAATGCTTGCCATCCCACCACTCTCCAAGAATCATCATGTGTATGTTTTATGCACAACATACACACATCGACGTATGCGCAAGGGTTTTAGAAGGGAGTGGCGGGTACATCTAGTGACTCGGGAAAAGTGGTTCGGTTGATGAATACTAGAGGAAATAAATATAATCAAAGCATCAATATTCGACTGGTGTGGTCGGCATACTGATGACTTGAAAAGCAAAACCTGCAGGCCTCGAAAGCCACTCCAGGCTCAGGGTCCGCACAAGCAATATCGTGTAGCACTGTAGGCGCATCATGCATATCGTCGTCATACCTGACTTTGGCACAGATCACATGCATGTGACGCTTGACCAATTAGAGCATCCGAAATCGTCTTGGTAAACCCGCTCTTTAGCTAAGTTTACCGAGCACAATCCGCCATTGTATCCTCAATAGGACATTGGTACATAGCAAGCTCCATAACTATGATCAACGATTGGAAAAGTTATCAAAACTTATGCAGCTTGCTAGTGCCAACCCGACCCTTAACATGATTTTCCGTACCCTCCATAACTCCACAATACACACCATCAACAAGTCACCAATGGATGACACCCATCATATCATTCCACCATCAAGGTACTTGGGCCCCATTTGGACCCACACAAAGCATCATGAAGTGCCATGAAAATTGGTACATGACAGTCATGTAGCATTGTATGCTTGGTGTTTGGGGTCCACCAAGCAGAAAATCCCCAAATGACACTACTTGAAAATCCTTAAGGTTTCAAATCTTCCATGAGCCAAAATCACCCATGATGCTACATTTTGGTCTGGAACAAAGGCTCTGCTTAGGCCCACACAAAGCATCATGTGGCAGGCATTTGGCATCCACTTGTCAACTTCTGCTCAAATGACAGTAGTTGATGCTTCCTAAAGTTTCAGGTCACCCACGGGCCAAAATACCACATGACACCAGATTGAGGTGCAGACCACAATCTGGCATCATTTATGTATTTACATGCACATCCTCTTGAGCCTCTCCCCAGTTACCATTACTTCCCCCCCTCCCCTTTGTACCTAACATCTCCCTTCAATTTCACCTCTGGCCTCACTGAAAAATTTCTCAATGCATCACACCCATCATACTCCCCATTTGCAAATTTCAAGATTCCCCTGGCCCTTTATCTCTGACTTATCTCAAAATATGCCGCCCAACACTCCCAAAAACTCCCGCATACTCCATTTTCCAATCCTCTCTCTCCCATCCAATTTGCCTCCCAGTTTCAGCTTTACTTGGTGCATTTCTTCACCAAATCAGCCCAATTTGAATCTATCAAACTGTAATTTCATTTCCCATCCTGTTTCCCAGCTACTTAGAAGTTGTGGCCCTCCAAGATTTTAAATTATGACTTTACCTCTAACTGAAATGCCATCTATCTCCCAAATCAATATTGCTGGCAATGACTCTTCCCAAATCCATCTCCTGAGATTCAACCTGCCATCTTGTGCAATGAGCCCCCTAGCACCCCTGCTATCAGTAGCTTGTCTCAATCATATCATCCCACAAAAAATCCAATAAAACAACCTGGTTGTGAACTATGGAGGAAATGTCCTTGGATCTGTATGTGAAAGCCATTGAAGATGGAAAGAAATCTGATTCTGGGTTAAACCCCAAGGAGTTGGTTTCCAAAGAAATCATGGAAGAATTAAAATTTTCTGGCATCTACTTTGATGAAAAAAGGGTTAAGTAAAATTTGAGTCTGGCGTGTTTTTTGTCATTGAGCTTGGAAAAAATTTGTTGAAAGCTCATGTTGTTTTACCTTTAGTACTTCAAAAAGGACTATGTGTGATTTATGTTTTTGAAGGAACAAAGTGGATTTGGTTGGGATGAAATTCAATCCAAGGTGACAGCAGGTGATTTGGTAAGGGATTCCTTCCTACAGGTAGGTGCTTTCCTTCCCATGACTTTTAATAATCACATTATAACATTGTTGTTTGAAGTCACATTCCCAATGTCAGAAATTCTGTTGCACTCCATTTCCTGAAATACACAGGTGGAAGGTCATATTTGGGGCAAATACAGAAACTGGTTCAATGGCCATGTCTCACTGTGGGCCTGTTGAAGAATTCACCCAAAAAAATGGACCTATTTCTTCCTCCAATTAATCCAATGTAGAGGATGAACAAAAAGTCCAAGTTCAAAAGTGTGATTGAAAAACAACTGCAAATTCCCTTGAGAATTCTTTGAAAAAGTTAGTGAATTCCTGGAATCAGTCTGCACCCACTGACCCATCAGTAATGGAATGCACAGTTGACTTGTATCAAGACACCATTGCACACCAGATGACTAGTCTTGATGAGCTGGATTTAATGTCCTTGAGAAGGAATTTGTCATACTGAAACCAAACTCAGTCTAACCTCAGTCTAACCCTCAGGCCTGATCTACTTTCTTAGGAATTTCAACCTCAGGGCTCAGGAGACTTACATCAATATGTCTCCAGTAACTATATACCTCAGGATCCTCATGCAGTACATATCTACATATAGTCTAACCTCATACTATACACAGATAGACTCCATAGGCTTGCACATACTCAATCTCCCAGGCTCTACTCTACCTCTCTGTCTAACCCATACCTCTTTGGGTTACCTCTCTGTCTAACCCATACCTCTTTGGGTTATCTCTCTGTCTAACCCATACCTCCTCTGTGTGGTTTATCCTTTGGGAATCTTTATGTACATCCTCTTGCAGATTGTATTACATACTCTCTCTACTTAGTACATAGTGTCATGACTCCCATGTACACTGTACATCCTTCAACTGTACTCTCCCAACTTAGACAGCTCAGACCTGGAACCTTGTCCCAATGTAGAAGCAGCCTAACGTAATGTAGTAGCATACCTGATCAGCCCTCTCTGTTACTTAGACTGTTCCCATGACATCATGTGTGTAGTCTGAGCCCCAATCACTTGTAACTCTGTTGTAGTTCCAACCTCTTGTCTATTTAATAAGCCTCCTCTTTCCTCTTCCTGATGCTTCCCCCAAGATATCAGTTTACTACTTCTTACTTGGAGATCTTTCCCAGCAAGTGTCATTCAGCACCATTCAACCCAATCCTCCTCTGCTACTGTTAGCCTCCTTCAGTAACCTTGCCCCCAAGCCTACTGTGGGTAGAGACCCCTCTGTGCCAAGCCCTGCTTGCATGTCAGCAGCCCTTGTGACATTAAACTGATTTCTTCCCCGATAACCCCTTCTTCACCAACCACACTCCCTATCCCTTTTTAGACAGCATCAAATCTTGCTATTGAGTTGTGGCAATTTTTGTTTGCTTTATTTCTGTCCCAACCTTGAACTTGGCTATTTGATTTGTGGCCATTTTCATTGCTTCCCTTACCTTACTTTCAAACCTACTCAAAGGACCCAGCTCTCCGTCTTCTAAGTATCACTTTGACGCTTCAACACTTTGACGCTTTGACGCTTTGACACTTTGACACTTCAACGCTTTGACGCTTCAACACTTTGACGCTTTGACACTTTGACACTTTGACACTTAGACAAGGTATAGTAACCAGTATTTGACTGTCCCATAAAGGTAATCAGAGGAAGAAAAAATTCCTTTTTAATGATTTTATTCTTGCTCCAAGGTGAAGAACAACTCTTGGGTAACCATTTATTCTTAGAAGTAAGAATGCCCCCACAACATGCTCTTTTTTCTCACATTTCTAGCCCAGCAGTCACCTGCAGCTCTAGGGGGAGAGGTACCACTGAACCTACTGACCATTCTACCCCTAGATCTTGTGGAACAGGTAGGACCTTTTCTAACCTGGCTGCACTAGTGGCTACCACTTCCACTCCTATGGATACAGGTTTATTGGAACCTATTCCCCAAGTATCCCTTTCTACTATTCCTTCTTCTGACAATGCTAGCCTCCACAGGGTCACAGGTCAGTTTCCAAGCCCAGGTTACCATGGTTTGGACTCTCCTGCCTATGATGCAAGCATGGTCCCAATCCCAGGAGAAGGTGAGGAAGATGAAGAGGATGAAGACTCAGGATTTGATTCCAGAATCTTGAGTGGCCTGGGTTCACCATCCCCAGAGGGTAATCCTAGTCAAACTTCTAATGCAACAGCAGTCCCTTCACCTTCCCCACACACCAACCTTACTTCCACCACTCAGGCTCCTTCAACTGACCCTGCCCTGCTGGCCATTCTTCAGCAAATGACCACTGCAATGACTCATCTTTCTAAACCTGCTGACCATGGAACCTCTGCTAACTTTAAATCTCCATCTATCAATGCCCCAGATAAATTTGATGGAACTAACCCAACCAAGCTTAGACCTTTCCTTCAAGCTTGTGAACTCATTTTTGCAAATGATGAGAGAGTTTTTGCTAATGACAGAAAGAAAGTATTTTTTACAGTCTCTTACCTTTCAGGAAATGCCAGTCAAAGGATCCAACCCTATCTTGCTCACATTGGTAATCATGAGCCAGACTTCATACTTAACTCCTGGCTTCTATTCACTCAACAGCTTCATACCCTTTTTGGGGATTGTCTAGAAATCCAGCGTGCTGAGAAGGAGCTAAGCCTCCTTAAGATGAAAGACAGTGGTTATGCTACTAACAATATCACTGAATTCAGGACACTTATGACCAAGGTCTCTGGGTGGGGTGATAAAGCCTTTTTCTTTCATTTTAGACAGGGTCTCCCAGCCAGATTACTGGACAAACTAGCTGGTTATGATGGACCTCAAGAAACCTTGCAAGACCTAATGGATATTGTTCTTAAGTATGACACTTGTTACCATGAAAGGATCCGGGAGAAGTCCTTCACTCTCCCTCAGACCTCAAGACCTGGACCCAGTCTTCCAAATCCTCAGAAATCTCAACCGACCAGCCAACCAGGTAGGTTTAAGGAGAAGACCAAGCCAACCCCTACTAAATCTACTCCAACCTATGTCCCCAATCCCAAAGTAGGAGAGGATGGACACCTCAAGGCTGAAGAAAAAGCTAGGCGAGAAAGATAGGGTTTGTGTAACTACTGTGGAGGAACTCACAAAATTAGCCTCTGCAGGAAATGTCCAGATTTTAAGCCTGGCCAGAAGCCCAATCCTATGAAGCCAAAACAGGGAAAAGACTAGGTGATGGGAATGTGGTACTCCTTGACCATCACCCTCCCAATATTTGAGTACAAACTTTGGAAAGAAAAGACACTAACCCTCCTTCCAAAGACTTACGTTTTGTTTGCTTGTCCAATAACCAGGCTTACAGTGTACTTGTTGACTCTGGAGCAACTCAATCTGTTATTTCAAAATCTATGGTTTTAAAGTTTTCTCTATCACTCAAACCCCTGACCACTCCTATCTTCTTATTTACCTTCAGTCCTTCTGACTCACCTTCCCATGAAATCACCCATAAGGTTTCCTTCAATTTCTCTTTGCCCTATTTTCCCAACTTAGAATTATATTTCTTGGTTGTTGATACTCCCCCCAAAGAAGACATTATTCTAGGTATTGAATTCCTCCATTTTTTGAACCCAGAGGTAAATTGGCAACTGGGATTGATCACCCCAAGACACCAACCAACTTTGGATCATTCCTCTTCCGTTGAACTCTCCTTGGCCACTACTTCCTTTCCGCCAGTGAACCTGAAGGTCACTGATCCTGTCCCCTTTTCAGAATATATGCACTCACAACACTTCCCTTTGAGTTCAACAACTACTTCTGTGAACAGGATATTCTTTGGACATTCTCTGAAATTCTTGGAGGATATGGAGAATGATCTATCCGTTCAATTTTTGCGTATGATTGTTTCCACTTCTGACTCTGACCCAAAGCAGGCTACTGCAGAAGGTTTGGATGAAGATGAGGAAACTGATGGAATTGAAACTGTGATGGAGAGAGTTCCTGATGCTTATCATACCTTTTTAGATGTTTTTTCCAAGGTCAAAGCTGATAAACTCCCTCCTCATCACGCTTACGACCATCATATCAAACTGGAAGGCCCTATGCCTCCAGTTGGGCCTATCTACTCCCTTAGTCACCATCAGAAGGAGGCCCTACAAGCCTATATAGCGGAACATATAGAGAAAGGTTTCATTTGCCCCAGCACTTCCATCACTGGAGCACCTGTCCTCTTTGTAAGAAAAAAGGATGGTGGTTTGCGATTGTGTGTTGACTATTGCAAACTCAACGCTGTGACTCAAAAGAACCGGTATCCCATTCCTCCCATGACTCACGTATTGACAGTCTTTTCTGGTTCTACCATTTTTTCCAAAATTGACCTCAGGGGTGCTTATAATCTCCTTCAAATTAAGGCAGGGGATGAACATCTTACAGCATTCAGAACTCAGTTTGGGAGTTTTGAATATTTGGTAATGCCTTTTGGAATCACCAATGCCCCTGCCTCTTTTCAATGTCTTGTTAATGACATTTTTTCAGACCTTCTGACCATCTGTGTGGTGGTATACCTTGATGACATTCTTATTTTTTCCAAAAACTTAACAGAACATACAGCTCATGTGTGTGAAGTCTTGAACAGACTTTGGAAGAACAACTTATATGCAAAAGCTTCTAAGTGTGAATTTCATGCCTTCTCAGTGGACTATCTAGGATATTTCATTTCCAGAAGTGGCATTGAAATGGACAACTCAAAGGTCCAGAAGATCTTGGACTGGCCACCACCAGCAAACAAAAAGGCCTTGCAACAGTTTTTGGGTTTTTCTCATTTTTATTGCAGGTTTATCATTAACTATTCCAGAAAGGTGCACCTCCTCACTGCTCTAACTGGAGCAGACCCCATCTTTCCTTTATCCCCAGGGGCTCTGCAGAAGTATGAGGACCTCAAGGTAGCCTTTACTAAAGCTCCTGTACTCAGACATTTTGATTTTTCCTTACAAACCTTTTTGGAGACTGATGCCAGTCACTATTCCCTAGGGGCTGTCCTCACCCAAGTCTCTCTTGATGGATCCAAACACCCAATTGCTTTTGACAGCAGGAAATTGGGTAGTGCTGAACTGAACTATGAAATCCACGATAAGGAACTCCTGGCCATTGTATGGACCATCAAGATCTGGAGAGCTTACCTCCTCAGTCTTTCTTCTCCCTTTGAAGTTCTCACTGATCACTTGTCTCTTAAATATTTCATGACCTCCAAAGTCTTGACTTGTTGCCAAGCCCGTTGGGCTGAGTTTCTGTCTGAATTTGACTTCACTATAGTTTATAGACCTGGAAAGCAATTAATAGTGCCTGATGTCTTGCCACGTCAAGACAACGTTTATCCCAAGGGGGGGATGCCCTATGCAGAAAAAAATCCAGCAAATGTCAAACAACTTTTGAAACAGACTGACTTTGAACCTTCTAGAATTTTCTTCATCTCTGCAAAAAAGGTTGACAAACAATTAGAAACCTTAATTCAGTCCCAGATCTCCAACAAATCAACCCAGCAGATTATTCAGAAACTACATAAAAATTAACAAGTAAAGAGTTACCTTATAGACCCAGACACTGGACTCCTTATTTTCTAAAACAGAATAGCAATCTCCAAGGAGGATGAACAACTCCAACTTGAAATACTTCAACAAAGACATGACTCTCCCCTCTCTGGCCACCCTGGACAAGACAAAACAGCTGATCTAGTCAAAAGAGATTTCCATTGGGAAAATATGACTTCCTTTATCAAAGATTATGTTTCTTCTTGTTACCTTTGCAGCAGAAACAAAGCCAGTCACCACAAAAAGTTTGGACTCCTCCAACCCTTACCAATTCCAGATTCTCCCTGGTCTTCACTCTCTATGGACTTCATCTCACAACTACCACTATCCAATGGGTTTGACTCAATCCTTGTGGTAGTTGATTGTTTTTCAAAAATGTCACTCTTTATTAAAACCAGAACTGATATCTCCTCTGTGGAGTTGGCTAACCTACTAATTTCTCATGTTTTTACTAAACATGGCCTCCCAACTGAAATTATCAGTGACAGAGGATCTTTATTTGTTTCTTCCTTCTGGAAAATTGTATGTGAAAAATTACAGATAAAAAGAAATCTTTCCACAGCTTATCACCCTGAAACAGATGGACAGACAGAACCAGTAAATTAGATCCTAGAACAATTTCTTAGGATGTATGTCAGTTATCACCAAGAAGACTGGGAGACCTGGATCCCCCTTGCTGAATTTTCTTACAATAATTCCACTCACACTTCTACTAAGCAATCTCCTTTTTTCACCATCTATGGACCAAATCCCAACTTTGATAGTCTCCATGTAGTAGATGATCAACCTGCCAGCCACTACATAACCCAGATTCACCAGAATCAAAAGTTATTGGGTATTGAACTAGAAAAGGCAATTAAAACCTACAAAAGATATGCTGACCTAAAAAGAAGTGACTTTCTTGCCTCATTTGCTGTTGGAAACAAAGTTTGGCTCTCTTCTAAAAATATCAAAACTAATTTTCCAACTCATAAACTCTCAGAGCAATGGTTAGGTCCCTTTTTGATTACAGAACAGATTGGAAAAAGTTCATTCAAGCTTCAACTCCCTCAACAATGGTCCACCATTCACCCTGTATTCCACTCCTCCTTACTCAAGCCATATCAGGACAACTCACTATCCTCTAGGAACCAACCACCAACTGAGCCAGTCAAAATTGATGGTGAAGAAGAATGGGAAGTGTCTCAGATATTGGATTCCAAACTTAAGAGGGGGAAATTATTTTACTTAGTTGAATGGAAAGGCTTCCAGAATGACAAGGAATGCACTACTTGGGAACCTCACTCTAATCTTACCAACTGCCCTACTTTACTTCAAGACTTCCATACACTCTATCCCTCAAAACCAAAGTCATCCTTAAAATAAAAACAAGACAAACCTTAATCTCCTTTTCAAAAAAAAAAAAATATATATATCAATAACATGATAAAAAAATAAAGATTTTTTCTCCTTTTTCCCTTTCTTCAACCTTAAAAAAAAAAAAAAAAGAAAAAGAAAAGATCAATTACTCCCCTCTAAGAAAATATAAATAAAAAAAAAAAAATAATAATAATAATAAAATAAAACAAATTTTATATAAACAACTTTTTAGATAGCTTCACACATCAATTCTTCCAACTCTTTTACTCTAGACATCCAAGTATTTACTAATTTTAACTGGGCAACTTGATAAGAATTTGGCCCCCTTATAGTAGTCCCTACTTCAAAAGTATGCCTAGCTAAAGCCAAAATATCAGCTAGTCTTTTCTTTATCTCTAAAACTTTTTTCTTTCTAGCTTCTAAAAACCCATACTTCTCTTTTGTTATCTCACTAACCCAACCCTTCTTTAAACCTTCCTGAAAATTTGAATTTCAAGTCCTAGAATTCCTACTATAAATCTCCAAAGAATGATTAACTTGATCTTCATTTAAAACAGAATCTTCTCTGAATCTTCTTCCTTCCATCATCTCCAATAACCTTTCCCCACTTTCCAATTTCTCCAACCAGACCTCAGTTTCACCTCTTCTTTCAATTCCTTTCCTTCTATTCCTTCTGTCTTGCACAACCTTCATCTTCACCTCCAAATCCTTCATCTTGTTCCTCAAATCTTCTAACTCCAAAGAGTCATCTGATCTGCCCCCTTCTTCAACGATGATCTCTCTTCCTTTTCCTTTACCTATCTCTTTGGTGGTTCCTCTATCTTCATCCATATCACTTAATTCCATCTCCAAACTCCCTTTGGCGTCTTCATCATCATCTCCACTTCAACAATCCGCTTTGACGCTTTGAAAATTTGCTTTGACGCTTCAACGTTTGACGCTTTGACGGTGGGCTTTGACATTCAACTTTTTGCTTTGACGCTTCAACGCTTTGACAATTTGCTTTGACGCTTTGACGTTTTGACAAACCCCTTCAATGCTTTGACAAATCCCTTTGACGCTTTGACAAACCCCTTTGACGCTTCAACGATTTCCTTTGACGGGTTTGATGGATTCCAAAATACCCTTGTTTTGTACCCTTTTCAGGGGGACCTTGACCACCACCTCCTCCAAATCTACGTGAGGGGTTCCCCATTGTATAAATACCTCACCGCACTCCTCCTGCGGACGCCTCGACGTACCATCTATGGCCAAATTACCGGTTCGACGCAGTGCCTCCCTCTTTTCTTGCGTTTTCACCAATCTCTCCTGCATCAAACAGACTATTGCAAACCTTGTATCAGCACTCCAGCACCTCCAATACTAAATCCAGAAGCACTTACCTGAAGGTTCATCAAGTCTGGATGAGTAACCAGGGTCATTGCATCATCATCTGGAGCCTCTTTCACTTCAAAAGGTTGACTCTTCTCCAGGACCCATAAGGTTGGCCCCAAGGCCTTTCTGCCTTGCTTATCCATATCACACATTCTTCCATAATGCCTACAACTTTCTCATTTGGCAGAATTGTGCTTGACACTAGTGGTGCAGATTCTTCCAAGCTTGACGCACCTATCACAACTTGGGTAGTATTGCTGGACTGGATGATAATTGTTGGTCTTCTCCATTGGATAGGTTGGTGTAGGTGATCTGGTGTAAGGAGATAAAGGTGGTAATGGGATGGATGGTGGTGATGGTTGTGGGTAAGGGGAAGGACAACTCAAGTTAGACATGGCTGAAGGACAACCTGGATGGCCTCTTCAACCTCTCCTTTTATGGTCATCAGGAGATGCCCTCTTCTTCACCAGGGGGTACTGTCATACTGACACCAAACTCAGTCTAACCTCAGTCTAACCCTCAGGCCTGATCTACTTTCTTAGGAATTTCAACCTAAGGGCTCAGGAGACTTACATCAATATGTCTCCAGTAACTATATACCTCAGGATCCTCATGCAGTACATATCTACATATAGTCTAACCTCATACTATACACAGATAGACTCCATAGGCTTGCACATACTCAATCTCCCAGGCTCTACTCTACCTCTCTGTCTAACCCATACCTCTTTGGGTTACCTCTCTGTCTAACCCATACCTCTTTGGGTTATCTCTCTGTCTAACCCATACCTCCTCTGTGTGGTTTATCCTTTGGGAATCTTTATGTACCTCCTCTTGCAGATTGTATTACATACTCTCTCTACTTAGTACATAGTGTCATGACTCCCATGTACACTGTACATCCTTCAACTGTACTCTCCCAACTTAGACAGCTCAGACCTCAAACCTTGTCCCAATGTAGAAGCAGCCTAACCTAATGTAGTAGCATACCTGATCAGCCCTCTCTGTTACTTAGACTGTTCCGATGACATCATGTGTGTAGTCTGAGCCCCAATCACTTGTACCTCTGTTGTAGTTCCAACCTCTTGTCTATTTAATAAGCCTCCTCTTTCCTCTTCCTGATGCTTCCCCCAAGAAATCAGTTTACTACTTCTTACTAGGAGATCTTTCCCAGCAAGTGTCATTCAGCACCATTCAACCCAATCCTCCTCTGCTCCTGTTAGCCTCCTTCAGTAACCTTGCCGCCAAGCCTACTGTGGGTAGAGACCCCTCTGTGCCAAGCCCTGCTTGCATGTCAGCAGCCCTTGTGACAGAATTGAAGTGTGAAATCTTATTGAAAGTTAAAGATCCCCATGTACATATGGTGTTGTTGAAGCAGCAGATTCAGGCTTTCTTGAACAACTTGCAACAATCTTATTCCTCATACTCTCAAAAATCTATCATTGTCTGATGTTTTATTGTTTGACTTGTTTCTTTAAAAATAACACACATGTGTATTCCTTTATTTAATAAATAGTGATATGTTCTGTTTCTAATGAAAACATAAATATTTTGTCACTATACAGATGGAAAGATGTGTCACAAACACCCCAGAAATGCAGGGGACTGAGTTCACAGGCACAACTTCTCAGAGAACTCAGGATAGTGATATAAGATAGATTGCAATGGAGATATGTAGAGTAATGACAATGATAAGGAGAAGGATAATCCAGGAGTAAGGCTCTGAAGGAGATTGATAGTTGAATCCTATAAGAGTAAAACCAAAGGGATAGGTGATATGAGTAAGGTAGACTGTATGGCTTTCTTGTTCTGAGATTACACCTATTGGAAGGGACCAACCAATAAGAAGTAGTGTACTAATTCCTTGAGGGGAATTAGTCCAGGAAGGCAAGAGATGCCAGTATATGTTAGAACTGAGAGGGAGGCCTTGAGAAGGGACAACTGGTGCTGGTTCTGGGATGCCCCATGGCATTACATGTTGACCAATTGGACTTGAGGCTGTGGCTTGACAGATCGATTAATGGGCCTGTCCAGAAACATCTGGCATGTACTGAACTGGAGTATGGTTTCTCCAGCCAGGAGTATGTACTCTGGGTTTAAAGTATGTATTTCTCATACCAGGTGGAGTTGAAGGAGAGATGATGATGCACCAAGCCATAGAAAGGAAGATTGTAAGACTGGTAGATTGTCTAGGAGCTGCAGGGAATGCAGGAGAATACTTCAGGAGGTGCAGCATGTAGATCCATGGGTAGAAGGTTGATTTTACTGAGGATTAAGTCTGGCTGAGAGTTGAGTATGGATGAGGAGACTGAGTCAAACTGTAGTCATGAAAATATTTTGTGCAAAAATATACAAGAAAAAATTTATGACTCCATTATTTAATTCAAAAAGATTACCAGTCCAGCAATTTAACAATCTGGTTATCTCATTAATGTTTTATAGGTATTAGAAATGTTGCATTCCCAAGCCTTAATCAAGTTTTGATATTTTTCAAAAATTTAATTAGCCAATCCATGTTGCCAACAATTCAAAGAGTTTGATATGTTTTTTTGTCAAATTTATGAGATATTCTGTGTTTATTATTTATAAACTCTCATTTCATTTCTTCCATCCAATTCTTTACATTGAAAATATGAATTTCTATGATTTAACACAAAAAATTTGTGAAGGCACAAAAGTGTGTAAAAAAGATCAGGCTGGACAGTCATTTGATATTCATGGGTAATCTATCCTTGAAAACCCCAGACACCCTCTCAATGAAATTCCTCAAAGATGCAAGGCTTAGGTTATAAATCTTGCAAGCATTTTCAGTCCTGTAATAAACAGCAAAAACGTTAGGCACTAACCATCAATGCTAAATTGGTACAATCACTAAACTTTGTGAGGCCAATGTGTGTTCCTTGAGGTGGTATCCAGTGCCCATTTAAGGCAACAGAACCCCTGAGGTCAACCCATAGCCGGCATAATCCAGGTAGAAAAAACCAGGAGAAATTTTGAATTCTTTGCTCCTGGAATCAGAAAATACCCATGGATAATGGGCTCAGATGTCCTGGCCAGAATAAATGATTTCAAGAGAATGTTGAAATCACATACCATTAGGAAAATTTGTGATAAAAATCCCTTGTGGTTGTGATAGGCTCCTGAGTGCCTTTCTGCCAATTTGAAAGGTATATGCACACCATCAAGAGCCCCAAGGCAGGTTTTGAAGAAGGGATAAAATTTGTGATCATCCCAGATTTGGATGATGGTAGTTCCAGGTCAGGGTGAGTTTATGTATTTAGGAGATAGGCTCATGAGTAGGCTAAGGATGCAATGGAAAATTTTTGAAATGGAGTCCCCAGAGGATTAAAATTGGTGTTGAGTTTGGTGGTTTGATGCAAATTGGCCAACTATGTACAAGAAAATTGTCATTTGTTCTTCAGATCAATTTGGAGCATGAATTAATGATGTTTGTATTGAAATATTCAATACGTTTGCAGAATTTGAAGGCTCCTAGACATAGGAAAGAAACAAATTTAGTGGTGGTTCCCATTTATTAGTGCTTCAGTTTACTCATAAACATATTAAGGAAAATTATTTTAGGGAACTTGGATTTTTTGATAATAAAAAAGGACCATGTCAAGGAAAAGGATTTGAAATATTTGCCTATACTATTACTAATTTTTATTTTTTTGGTATTTATCTAGATCCATCATAGCTTGAATTAAGATATTATCAAGAAAGTAGAGGGGGAGTTAGTTGTTTAGTCTTCCAAGATGGGATTTGGGGGACTTGACACTAGCCAACAGTTGTGTAGTGGTTCAAGGTGAAAATTGTGGGACCTAAGAATTTCAGAAACCAACCACAAAAGTAAACAGAAACCCATGAAAACTATATGTCACTTTTGGACTCCAAACACATTGGACCCAAAAGTAAAATTTTTTCATTTTTGATTTTGTGCAAAATAAAACATGACACTAACATTATTTGGAAAATGATAGCACATGATGCTTTGTGTGTGACCAAACAGGGCCCAAATATAGCTTCATGTTCAAATCCTCTCCAGCCTCTCTCCAGTAAATATTGACCTCCTCCAACCCTTTTTTGCCTTCAAATATCTCTTCAAAACCACATGTGTCTTGTGGAAACCAAACACTTGAGAAAGTAAAATAAATTTGTGCCATGTTTGATTTTTCACAAAACCAAAAATGATGCCAACCTTTTTTTTAAAAAAATTCCTCATGACAGAATGCATGGGTCCAAATGGGGCCTTTTGAATATTCTCTTCTCCTTTCATATCGTCCATCCCCCCCATATACCTCTGTGCCCTCTAAAGTTGCCAGATGTTTATGGAGGGGTGGAAAATTGCAGTTCAACCCTTGTTAGCTAGTTCATGTATGAGTTTGACAAGTTCAGTTGTGTTTTAAAATTTTTAAATCACCTGCTGGATATTTTCTTTTGGCCAGAAAAACATTATTTCACACAACTGTGGATACTCTTACATGTGCACATGCCTCCCAACTGGCCCAATACTTCCAATACCACTAGCATACACATCCTTATCACAACTAACCTGCTCATGATCACCAGCATCAAAATCACTCACTCCACCATCATTTCCCTCATAACCACCATCATCCAATGGATTATGTTTGTAATTTAAGTATTTTTATTACCTGTTCCATCATAAATCTCTCTCTTTTTAATCTCTCCTTTTCAAACCCTATTTGAAGTCTGACTTGGTTTTTTTCTTTTGGGATGCATCTTTGGGTGAAAATTTTCTCAAAAATTCTTTCAAAATTATCATAGGATATAATTTCTTCAAAAAATTAATTTTTTTTCAATAAAATAATACAGATGTTAACCTTAATTATCTATTGCAATCAATCAAAAACAAAAAAAATCAGAGAACATGTATACAAATTTTTTCTTCCAACTCTAGTTGAGATTAACATAGGGTGGGATTTTGTGCACATCAACTGGTATTTATTGAGTTTTTCCTGCATTTTTTTGATGAAAAATCTTTCCTACATTTTTTATTTTGAATCTAATTGTAAATCAGGAGAAAAAATTTGAACTTAGAAAATGTGGATCATAAAACCCTTCTTTGATTTTTGGACCCAAGTACAGAGGAATGGTTGGAGGAGAATTTGAAACAATTTACCCAGATGAGGTGAAATTCTTGATTTATATAACCATAAAAAAACTGATGGAACTTTTTAGAAAGTACCACCAAGGATCTCAGGCCCCATATATGACAAAGCTCAAGAAAACCTCCAACAAATATCAGGCCAAGCTTGAACTAAGCTTCACTCCACAGTCATTGTGCACCAAAAACTTGGTTTAAGAATGGAGATAGCTTCAACTATAGATTTGAGAGATCTTTAACTTTACATTTGTTGGTGGCACTTGCTAACTAGCAACAGAAAGTTTTTCATGGTGGGTGACCAACACACCTAATGAATGATTCACTGATCTCATCAATAGAAAAAATTAAAATCTGTAAATCAAAATTCACTCTCAAAAAATCCGAAATTCATTTACTCAAAATTAATTAGCTTCACCTGCAGAAAACCATCTAAAATTGCTACTTTTTACCTATAACCCATTTCAAACTCTAAATTTTGCCTCAATAATGTTCAAGGCAAGCTTCAGAATCATTCTAAGAAGTTTGTTTTGTTAAACCAATACTTCACCCAGGATACTCAACGGCAACAATTAAAGCTTCTGTGAATCCCAGGCTATTTAATAAATCATTTATAAACAAACTATTTAATATGCTTTTTGAAATATAAATTTTATTCAAAGAAGTATTTTTTTGATATTTTTTTGATTATTCTTGTACTTTAACCAGAAAATATCTGATGAAACTTGCTAGCAAGTTCCATCAAGTATCTCAGTAGCAATACGTGACCAATCTCTGGTCAAGATTTAAACAAGCCCCACTGCACAATAACTGTGAATTTTTCACAGTTTTTGTGCACCAAAAACTAGTTTGAAGAATGGTGATAGCTTCAAATATAAATTTGAGAGAGTTTAAACTATACATTTCTTTATGGCACTTGCTAGTAAGTGACATCAAATTAATCATGGTTTTGTTGGAGTTTATTTTACAATTTCTCATGATATTTCAATACCTCTCAGATAATAGGTGTGTTTGATATTTTTTTTTTTTTTTTTTTTATTTTTTTTAAAAAAAGATATTTGAATTCCATCAGAAATATTAATTTTAATTCAAAGCAAGAATTTTTCTTATTTTTCTTAATATGATTAGTTTACTCAACTAATTCTTTGTGTGAATATTTCAAAATGTTTTAATTTGCCTCATGAAATAGGTATATTTAGCCTCTGAATATATTTTTATCTTTGGTTCAAACTTATTTAAAATATGTTGGAAATCTTGAAATTTCTTCAAATAAATCTCTTTTTTGTAATTTTGATAATAATTTTTGTATTTTATGAGATTTTTGTTGTGATACTTTGAAATATTCAGAGTCCCTTTAAAAGATAGGTATGTGTATCATTTTCCTATGTTTTTTTATGTTTGGTACAAATTTATTTATATTCAACTTGGACTATTCCATTCAATGTAAATAAAAAGTGATAGAAATATTTGAATTATCCAAAAGCTTCTACTCCAGGAAGACCCCTCAGGCAATCAGGGGGCCTCATTTTAGCGCTCCATTTCCTCAATTAATTGTGTATATCAGAGTTATGAAATCTGAAATGAGAAACAAACTCTTTAAAAAAAATATCAAATGAGTGGTTTATTTCAAAAGTGCAAGTTTCATAGATGATGTTTGTTTCCAACAAAAAATGTGCCATTGATGCACATTAATCCATCAAAATGCAAAAAGAACCCTATAAAACTCCTCCTCCTCCTCTTTCCTCCAAAAAAATCATTTGTTGTTGCATCATGCTGGTCTCATAATTGCAGTACCTCCAGTCCCAACCATATCATTAATCAGATCACTTATGGTAGAAGTTGTCCTAACCCATACCATTCAGTGGACTGGTTTTTCTATGTTTTAGGCCAGCTTATGATATGGGAGAGGAACCTATATTAAAACATGAAGATCATGTTTTATAGCAGAAAATTTTAATAACCAATGCAAATCATGGGTTATGAAAGGCAATTGGCAAAAAGTTAATTTGTTTTTCAAGGCTGGCTTCAAAAAGGTCAATGTCAGCTTGATCTAGCGTTGTTAAAAAATTGAGGCAATGGGTGCTTGATCAAGAAGTGAATATTGATCATTAGTTGGTGGAGTTTGAGGTGAAGAAAGTGCAATATATTGAGAGTTCATACATATGAATCCAAGGAGATGGTGTAGATTGGAGATGATATGGGAAATATGTGGACTAAGAGTCATGGGTTAGCAGGGTGGGGTAAAATAAGATTTAAAGCCAAAATTGCTGTTTTATTTTTATTTTTTACCTATGTCTTACCATGTTTGGAAGGATCATGGGTTAAGAGTTGACTTTTAGCTGGCACCAATGTGGTGTATTGATTTTTCCATGGGTTTGAGCAAGTTATAGGTTGTCACAAATATGGATTAAGAAACATTCTAATGTACCTCTAGTTATTTCAGGTTATTCCAACATCCCTCAACCACAAAATTCAAAGAATTCTTTAATAACCCTCCTCCCCCCCATCCTGATATTACTCCTACATCTCACTACCTGAAAAATTTAATTTGATTCAATCAATTTGGATATCCTACTGGTTGATAAAATGAAAATAATGAACTAAAAAAACCTCCTGCCTCTTGATTCTTAGAAAATCTGACCACATCCAATCATCATTTTCCCTTTTCATCTCTTAAAATCATCAATCATTTTTTCAAAATACTCAAATTTTCAGAATCATAATTAAACCTTCCCTCTCAGCCATTCATCAGCTCATCCAAAAAATTTATTAAAAACTCCAACAAGAATCATCATTCCATGAAGTTCAAGCTTGGTTTTACATCAAGCCACAATGAAATTGGTTGATCTGGAAATCAAGGTGCTTTTGGACTGTATAACACCAAAATAATCTGCATTTCACCTGCTAGCAAGTGCTATCAAGGAGCTCATGCACAATGTATGACCAAGATTGGGTCAAGGTCTGGCCCAGCTTAGTTTAAGATGTATCAAAGCTCCAATTCACCGTCACTGTGCACCAAAAAATTGTTTTAGAGAATTAAAGTACCTTCAACTAGATATTGGAGAGAGATTCAACCAGAGCTTCCTTTATGACACTTGCTAGCAAGTGCCATCATTTTTTTGTGGTGTATAAGTGGTATAGTTCTAAGGAATGGTGCTGAACCATCACAAGAGCTTGAGCCCATGGAACACTTGTTTGAAGAATTGATTCAAGGAAAAATCTTGAAAATGTCCCTCATCTCCCAAAAAGTCCTTGCTGAGGCTTGATCAATGAAAATAGATCAAATGAGAAGAGGTAGGCCAAGAGCACCAAAAAATATGTAGGGTTGGGCCCAAGACTAGTTGTGGAGAATATGGAATTTGTGGTTCAAACTGCAGTGAAAAAATCATCACCAAACTTGATTAAACTTCCAATATTTCTGGATTTGTCACAACAAACTGGAAGCCTGCACCGAAACTTCAATTATAGCAGAGCTTACTGACATTTATTTTGCCAAGTATTCATGCAAAGTTTATTCAAGAACATCAATACTGATAAATTTGGAGATAATACAGAAGCTCACCACAGAATATGAAGAGGTTGGGGGAAAAAAATGGTGCAAAAAGTATTGCAATGATTTTTTCTGAAGAAGCCAGGCTGGCTGGAAAATCTATATCCTGGGAAAAACACAAGCCATTGAAACCATAGATAGTGGAGCCAAATAATTGACAAATAAAACTGTCATCTCCAGGGATGGTTTAATGGCAATTTTCTACTGGAGAAAGTTAAGAATAA
This sequence comes from Puccinia polysora, assembly GCA_025617555.3. NCBI lineage: Eukaryota > Fungi > Basidiomycota > Pucciniomycetes > Pucciniales > Pucciniaceae > Puccinia > Puccinia polysora. The sequence continues at coordinate 59,046,015 of CM062619.1, forward strand.
AAGGTTTAGAATTTAGAAAATCAAAGTTAAAAAACTATGGCCCTCTGATTGTCACAATATTTTTCCTATTCAAAATGTGTGTAAAAAATGATTACTAACTAGAAACTCTGATTAGCACAGGATTGATTATGATTTGCTACCAGTTTCATAGTTGAAAGGATCAAAGAAATTTGATGAGGGAGAAGGAGTAATGGGACACTATAGCAGGGTTTTTTTGAAAAAGGTTGAAAATGACCCAAAATTTCTGTTGGTGAGCATCATGTTACACTTGAATGGCAGAAAAACTTTTGAGAATTGTGGATTTTTAATGGTCTTTCCCATCTTTGGGGATGTTTAATTTTACTTATGTTGGAATTTTAATTTTCCTGCTCTCTTTGTTGTTCAGGGTATTGGAATCTCTGGGAAATTTGGGGTGATCCTACAGACTTTTTTTCTTCCCCTTTCTTTTACTGGTATCCAGTTGTATGGGTCTCTTGCCGCCTTTCTCTTTGGTGGAATGAGCCTCAGTTTTTTTTGGAAACTTCTGAAAGAAGACAAAATTCTTTTTTTTGAAAAAGCAAAGTGAATGAATATTCTTTGGAGAGCTCTTGAATGAAGTAAGTCATTGAGAGGAAGGGTGGAATACTTCATTGGAGTAGAGGGTGGTGCTTCACTGGAAGATCACAAAGTGCCTTGACTACTTGGTTTTTTCAGAGAATGTATTATATGTTAGATTTATTTGATTAATTTTAAGGTGAACTGAGTCAGGCTGGGCGATTCTTGTCAGCCCATGGTTTTGAACAAGTATTATCAGACCTATGGCTAACCTAAGGAACCTTAAAGTGAGAACAAAAAAAAAAACTAATGATCCATTTTTTTCCAGTCCAAAATCTAGATTCAAGTGGTCTTTTGAACTTTCAAAAACAATCATTCAGTAACAGGCCAAGGAGATATAAAGAAATAAAAAATTAATGTAAAATTAGAGAGAAAGGAAGAAACAAAATAGTGAAAAATTGAATTGTTCTTTTGTCTTTTTGTACATCATTTTGGATTTTTGGTTGACTCTTATTTCACAATTTGAGGAAGAGTATAATGACCAGAGAATAATCAAAAAGTGAGTGGATTGAGGCTTGATCTTGATTGATCATGGTTGGAGGATTTTATAAGGTTTAGTATGATTATTGGTCAATTATTTTTTTTGATAACATAACAGTTTGTGGTGTTGATATTTGAAATTTTTTCCTTCCTCCTTTTCCTTTTAAACACTTCTTTTTTGACCAAAATCATTTCTAATGAGCACACATAGAGATCCCCAACTAAGAAGCATGCGCGTCCTGAGTTTTCAGTGGGAACACTGGCTACAATCTCACCTTTAAATAAGGGCAACTGCTCAGAACCTAGGATTCCTTCCTTTGTGCAACACCACTCTGCACAACCACCATCCTGGGATCTGAGACCAGTTATTGTAATATTTCCTATTTTTTCTTCTCATCATAATCCTCATCTTCCCCGCCCTTGTCCTTCCCATGATTTCTCAGCCCTGCTTCCAACCAATTCACCCCAATTTTCCCAGCCGCCTTGTTTCTTTACCAATGACTTTGTTTCCCACTGTTGAAACTTCTGAGTCTTTCTTTAAACGTATTGAAGGCCTCAATCTGAGTCTCATTTTACTTCTTCTCTCATTAACTTTGTCTCCTACATAATTTTGTCCTGATATTTCAAGTTGTTTTCATCTCTTTCTTTAAAGCCTGAAATCAACAGTTTTACAGTCCCAAACCCAACGTCTCAAAGACAAATAAAGACTCAAAAAGGATGACCAGGAGGAAAACCCCAAAATTGACATCCCTCTCCTCAAAAAATCAAACTTACCAAATTGGATACTCAGGCCCAAGAGCTACCTCTGTCAAAAGGGTCTGCTGGAAATTATTGAGGAGTAAAATCCTAGCCAACCTGCAACTCCCTCCCTGAAGAAAAGAATATACAAGGCCATGAGTATTATAACCCAGAACCTTGGGGGCACTGCCTTTGATCCAATAGTCAAATCCTCAAACAAAGCTAACCCCAGAGCCATCCTCAAAGCCATCCAAGAGCAACATGCTTCCCAATCATCCAACAACCAGGGCCAACTCTGGTTGAACTTTATTTGATATGAATACAAGGTCAACCCTAATCACTACATCAACAATTTTAGGAAGCTCATTCAAGAACTCTCTGTTTTCAAACTAAAAGTGCCTCAGGACACCCTGAGTTACACCATTCTTTACAAATTTCTCAGTACCTTCTACCACATAGTCAACACAATCCTCCTCAACAGCAAATTCTGAAGAACCCCACTGGAGTGCTCAACAAGCTGAGAGAGTTGATCCACCTGGAGGCCTCAAAAAAGGAAAAAACTTCTGATGCACCTAAAAATGGAATCTTAGCAGTAGCCCTCCACAAATAAAACCAGCACAGGAAGAGAAAAACTATACATCTGTGTTTGAAGGGATTGCACAACTAATTGATAGATCACCCAGAGGAATGATGCTAGATTTTACATCCAGAGCTGAGACTGGATGCCTCAAAAAACAAGGGGAAATCCCATCTCCATGCTTCTGCCAAGGAACTTCAAACCATGGAGAACCCAGAAAGTGACCCACTGCAAGCCTTCTTCAACACCCCTTGGAGACAAGCCATCTCTCCTGCCCAGGTTGGACTCAGGATCCACTCACCATATAGTAAACAGAACAGAATTCCTCACCAAATCAAGGCCTACAGCCATGAAATTGGAACAGGAAGCACCATATCAAACTTACTAGCCACTGAAAATGGGAAATCTGTCCTTGTGAACCACCTTGGCAAAAAAATAAAAATACAAGATGTACTACTGGTTCCAAACATGAACAGATGCCTCATCTCACTCTCAAGAATCACAAGCAAGTCAGCTTCCATCAACAGAGTGGGTTACTCTGGATAAAAGATCAGTCTTTATCATTTACCACTCATTGGCACCGCTGCAAACGACCTGCACAAACTATATGGCACCCGCTTTGAAAAAGGTGTTCAAGGAAACACTTTCCTGAAGCAACCTACTCACAATCTCTGGAACGCACATCTTGGCCACCCTAACAACAAAGTACTGAAAAACCTCTTTCAAGAAAATCCAACCACCACTCAATGCACCATATGCAAATCCTGCAAAATAACTTCCACACCAATCAGCGCTCACTTCAAACCTGGCTCAAGGTGCCTTTAAGTCTTCCATCTAGACATGGTAGGTCCCTTCCTAATCTGATCCAACGGCGGCTGCAGGTTCTTCTTCACCATTGTGGATCAGTTCTTGGGATTCAAGTCCATTTCATTTCTTCATTCCAAGGACTGGACCCCTGCAGCTATCACAGACTTCATTCTATCAGCCAAGAGTAAACTAAACTTCAAAGTTGCCATCCTGATTTCTGACCATGGCAGGGAATTTAAGAACAATGATGTCAGCTCATTTCTCAGAAAACTCAGCATTGAGCACAACCAGTCCCCTCCTTACACTCCCCAACAGAACAGACTTTCTGAAAGGACCAACCAATCTTTCTTGGATAAAGCAAGCTGCCTCCTTGTTCGAAGCAAGCTGCCTCCTTGTCCAAAGCAAGCTAGCACATTCTTAATGGGCTGAAGATGTGAAAAGGGCTGCTGATCTCCTTAAACTCCTCCCCATAGCCTTGAATAACTAATTGATCCCGTATGAGCTATGGACCCGAAGGACCTTCAAATAAGAGTTTTCAAACAATTTGGCTGAACAACTTACTAATTCAGCCCCAAGGCAGGGAGAGACTTCAAGCTGCAAGCCAAAGTAATGAAGGGAATTCTGTTAGGATATGTGAATGAATTTTCCTCCTAAAAGATTCTGGACTGCTATTCTCAGAGAACCTACATTAGCACAAATGCCACCTTCCTTGAGGACTCATTCAGCAGTCACTCAAGTCACAAGGGGACCAGAAATTCTTTTTTTCCCAATCCTCTGAAACCTTCCAATCAGGACCTTTCCCTCTCTGCACAAGATCCCCTGCTCAGCACTTCTGAATCAATGCCTGCAGCATCTCCTGACACTGGCTGTCCTACTGTTTCCAACTACAGCAAGCTCTTGGATAAAAACATCCTCCACCACTCTTTTCAATAGCAATGAGCTGTAACTCCACTGGTGAATTACAAGACCACTCAGCTCCAAGATCCACAAATGTTGGAGGAAGCAATGGCAAGCCCATACAAGCTCAAGTGAATTGCAAAAATGAAAAAATAAATTTGAAACATGCTGTCCTGCAAGGTCTGGTGGTAATGCAAGGGGCAAGAAGGCTGAAAGTACCTCAAATGTGTGTGGGTATTTAAAATAAAACGGGACAAGGAAAATTGCATCATTGAACTCAAGGCTTCCACCAAAAATACAGATCAACTAATCTACTGTCTTTGCCCCCACTGGCAAAAAGTTATTGCTACACCTACTGGTCTCCTATGCCGTCCAGAAAGGCTACAGCTTTCATCATGTTGATGTCAAATCTGCCTTCCTCCATGCCCCTCTAGCAGAAACAATCTATCTGAAAGTGCCCTCCAATTTGCCAGTCTTTCCTGGGAAATCCATTTTCTTAAAAATGGTGCTCTAAAGACTTAAGCAGACCTCACAAATGTGTTATAATAATCTGAGCTCCTAGCTGCTGGAAGAAGGCTTCAGATGCAGCAAGGCCAACAGGTGTGTCCTCTGAAAAAAAGCAAAAAGTTCTCTACATCCACGTGGAATAATTGCCATTCCCAGCCTGAATCCTTAGTATTTCATCAAAGCAATATGCAAGAGATTCAAAATCAAAGACTTAGGCGCCGCCTCAATTCTTTTGGGCATGAATGTTACCCAGTTTCCTGGCCAAGTACATCTCAGCCAGAAAACCTTCATCAAATCTCTGAAGGCTCAATATAAAATCCCAAGCCACAAACTCTGCTTGACACCTTTCAAACCCTTTGGAAAGCTACGCCTCAAGTTTTATCAACAAGCTTTTTCTTCCTTTTATTCCTCCTTGTCTCCCACATGTTGATTTCATGCTTTAAATAAAGAGAGGAAAACAAATTTAGATATCAGGACAAAATAATTTAGGAGAAAAAGTTAATGAGAGAAGAAGTAAAATGAGACTCAGAAAGAGATTATCAATACCTTTAAAGAAATACTCAGAATGTTCAACAGTGGGAAGAAAATTTACAAGTCAAGCAACAAGGAAGCTGGGGCAATTGGGTTGAAGTGCTTGGAAGCAGGGCTGAAACACAATGGGAAGGACAAGGGCTGGTGAGATGAGGATTATTAGGAGAAGGGGAAAAAGGAAAAATTTCCCTCACCAGTCTCAGATGCAGAAAAAAACAATTTTCCCGCCACTGGGCTGGACTGAAGAAAGCTTATAGGCAAACTGAAATATGTAAGCTGCAACACCAGAACCAACATCACATTTGTGGCCAAAAATCTCTCAAAATTCCCCAAGGCCCCAGGTAAACAGCACTTTGATGCTGGAATTCTGACTCTGAGCTACTTGCAGCACACAGAAGCTGTTGGACTAAAATTCTGAAGAAAACAGACAACCTCTAGCCTTGGTGCCTAGGTAAATGCTGAATGGGCCACCTTTCCAACAACCAGATGCTCCATCAGCAGAATTATGGTTCAATTTCACAGCAATTTAATCACTTGGAAATCCAGGAAGCAACCAATGGTTACTCTATCCACCACTGGAGCAGATTAAAAAGCCATGGGGGACACTGTGAAGGAAATCATGTGGCTAAAATCTTTGACAGAAAAATTTCTGGGAGAAACTACTGGCAACCAGATAACCATGCATAAGGAAAATGATGGGTGCCTTAAAATAGAAATGAATATGGCCAAGAAAACCTGCTTTAGAACACACCATATGACCATCCAATTTCATTTTCTGCATGAAGAAGTGGAAAAAAGGAGTCATCTCAATCAAGGGAATAGACTCCAAAGGCAACCCAGCCAATTTTCTCACCAAACAAGTATCCCCCCTCTCACTTGCGCACCAGCTCAAAAACCTTGAGATAAGGCCCCCAAGAACCAAAGGATGAAGCCAGGGTGGGTGTTGATATTTGAATTTTTTTTCCTTCCTCCTTTTCCTTTTGAATACTGCTCCTGTCAAACACAATCATTTTAAATGAGGGCACATGGAGAACCCCAACTGAGAAGTGCGCAAGTCCTGAGTTCCCAGTGGGAACACTCCATCTGTGCCACAATCTCACCTTTAAATACAGGCACTGGCTCAGAACCTAGGAGCCCTTCCTTTTTGTAGCCACCACTCTGCACCACCTGCATCCAAGGATCTGAGACCGGTGAGGGAAATTTTTCCTTTTTCTTCTTCTCCTAATAATCCTCAGCTCACCAGCCCTTTTCCTTTCCATTGTTTGTCAGCCCTGCTTCCAACCACTTCAACCCAATTTCCCCAGCTTCCTTGTTGCTTGACCGGTAACTTTGCTTCCCACTGCTGAAAATGCTGAGTATTTCTTTAAAGGTATTGAAAACCTCTTTCTGAGTCTCATTTTACTTCTTCTCTCATTAAATTTTTCTCCTAAATTATTTTTTCCTGATATCTAAATTTTTTTTCCTCTCTTTCTTTAAAGCATGAAATGAACATGTGGAAGACAAGGAGGAATAAAAGGAAGAAAAAGCTTGTTGATCAAACTTGATAATTTAAGAGGACTAGTGTCAATGGTGGTGCCAATGATTCATAATGAAGCTGTGGTTTTATCACACTGATTCTTTGAGTTTTTGGGAACTATACATACTATAATTTAAAAAATTCACTTATTTTGGTGTGAATCTAACATCCCTCTTGTGAAATCAGTGGGTTTTTTGATTGTTCAATGGTGGATTCCAAATGGTATATTTTGGTTAAAGCCCTCCATTATGGCGTATCAGAGTTAGCAAAAAAGCCATTAGAAACACATCATTTATTTTAGCCCAATCTGACATTTTCATGATGGGTTTCTGGAATACACATACACCCTAACTGGTGTATTTAAAAATGATGTGTTTCATTGAAATGGCAGATTTCAAAAATAAAATCCACCATTTACAATAATAATTATCCATCCAACATCCATGGCATGCAAAAAACCCATACACACCTCCACATCAGCAAATCTATACCAATACCACCTCCATTGCTTCACACAAATCTCATCTGCATTGCTTCAAATCTGAATTGCTTCATTGCTTGAAATCTCCATTGCTTCATTGCTTCACATCTCCATTCCTTCATTGCTTCACAACTCCATTGCTTTATTGCTTTTCATCTCCATTGCTTAACACACATCCCATCATAACCTTGTCACATCACTGTCTTTCTCAAAATTTCAAATCAAACTTTTTGGCAGCAATTTGAGAACACAATAAAGCTGACTGAACTTTTTTTATTATTTGACTCTGATTTGTACTCTGATTTGGAATAAAATTTTTTAGCTTTGAATTCTATATTTTTTGGAAAAGCAATAAATGATTTCAAGAAGAAAGACTCTCCACAACCCTATGTATTAAAGCAAAAGAGTCATCTCCTCCCTGAATTAAGCTTCCATCAACCTCTCCCAAATTTCTTGCCTTAAACCAATTTCAAATATCATCTTTATCAGTCACACATCTGGATTGAAAATGCAATAGGTGTGCTGAAAGGAAGAAGGGAAAACTTAATTGAAATATAAAAACAGCTTCAAAATACCAATGAAATGAAGATCCTCATCAACTGGATTTTCAGTTGTGTCATCATACACAACCATTTGGCCAACATCAAAGATGAATGGGAAAGACAATTTGAAGAAAATATTCTGGATCCTCCTCAAGTCATCCCAGTCTCATCTTGTCATTCATCTTCTGCCATGAGAGAGTGGATTCTACCCCTCACGCTTGCCCACTTTTACGAGTTAAATTCAGTTTTTAAATAGGTAAGAAATAATTTTTCCAGTATTTTTTTGGTTTTGGTTGTTCAACCAAGAGTCCTAGGCTGACTCATGTTTTTTTTTTTTTTTTTTTTTTTTTTTTTTTTTTTTTTTTTTTTTTTTTTTTTTTTTTTTTTTTTTTTTTTTTTTGATGGACTTAGAAAAAACAAAAAAACCTTCCAAACCATCCACTTCACCCTACTCACTCACTAGTCCACTCCTCTATCCTCCTCACCAAATCACTAGTCCCCTCCTTCCTCCTACTCACCAACCACCTTCACCTCAAAGTCCCGCCCTGTCCTTCTCCTCCTGCTTCTGCTCCCCATTGTTCAATCACTCATCCCCAAAAGTCCCCCCCTCCTCCCTTCAATCAATCAACTGACCAAAAACTCCTCCTCCTTCTTCTTGATTGATAAATAGAAAATCCTACTCCTCCATTCACTCTTTTAAGTATCCCCCTTCCTCCTCCTCCTACCCCTCCTCTGCATCCCCCCCTTCCCCTTCCTCCCTCCTGATTAATTTCTTGATTGAATGTGAATCAATAAATTGATCAATTTTCAATTGATTGAAAATCAATTGATCAATCAATAAATCAAGCAATTTTTTTCTTGCCATTGCTCCACTCCTCCTTGTCTTCCTTGACAATTGATGGCTAAAAAATTGATTGATACTTTGGCTTCTGTTCCTCCTCCTCCTCCTGCTCAATCAATTCATTTATAATTGATTAGTTCATTGTTTTAGGCCCCCCATCAATCCTCAATCAATTGATAGGAAATCCATGGTTTTTGTACCTCCCTCTTCCTCCTCCTCCTCCTCCTCCGCCTCTTTCATCCATTATACTTGTGATTAAAAAATCTTACTGAACTTTTTTTTTATTATTTGGTGAGGATCATCCATCTGTATTTTTTTTATGTTTGTTGATCCTCCACGTTGATTATAAAATAACTAATGATATTTTTTTTGCTTTTTTTTTATTCTACTCAATGCAACACACTATTTGACCCCTTTTTCCTTCTACACTGGCCCTTTTTCTGGACCACCAATTCTTCTCCCACAACCCTCAAAATTTTACACAATGATTTGAATCCCTTCCTGATCCTAACCCCAATAAAAGTATGTGGATTGGAGATGATTTGAAAAACATACAGAGAGGTGGAAAGAATAGGGCTTTTCAGAAAAAGAGGGATCAAATAGATATTCTGAAATCTCTTTGGAATTAGCAGAGGAAGGATTGATGAAAAAGTTTGTGTGGTCTTGAAAAAAACCAAAACCTTTGTATATGTATCCCACCATCCTTTCCCCAAAGAAAAAGAACCATCAAAATCCCTCCCCCAAAGAGTTTGAACAAGCCAAAGGCAATATAAAAAAATTTCATTTCTTCTGCTCTGGAAAAGTAATTTGTATTGATGAATCCAATCAAAAGTCTCTTTTCGCAGTGATTGAGTTTTTCCCTTTGAATAAACTCTATTACAAATATATAAGAAGGAAATCAATTTTGTCACAACTTTCCTTCACCAACCAAAAACATTTGTCAACACTGTTGGTCCCTCAATATCTTGAGGTGGAAATATTTGGGCAATTGGATGGAAAAATGTGATGAACCCTTCTGAATTATTTGGAAAATATTTGAAGAAAGAAGCCATTTAATTTTTTCCTCAAGAATTTTCTGGAACTTAAGTCTGACAAGGTCTCTCAGATTAGAGGCCAAATGTTCCAAAAATTAGCCAGAATTGCCCTTGAATGAAACCATGATTCAATGATGAAAAACAATATCCCCTCCTTCTCTTCTTTGGAATTCGGATCCTTCTTTACTCCTTTTGACTTTTCCCCACACATCAACATCACATCCAATTGATTTTAAAACACTCCTCATATTGACTATGGCAATGTTTCTTCCTTTTTTTTACTGGTGGTTCCAACAAAAAATTCCAATGGATGAACCATTGGAAATAAGAAAAAATATCAAGTATCTGACTGCCAATTTGTATTTCCTTACTTGGCTTTTGGTATGGATTTCAAACAAAAAGGTGTTTTTAAAACCATTTGGGCAGCAAACAAGTAAAAGCACTATAACTTTTCCTGCTTTATAGACTGCCACTTATACAAGAATGGCGATGTCTATACATATCAACAAAAAAAATTGGAACACTTGCAGGGAATTGAAAAGTGGAAAAAAATACTGTGAAAATGAAAATTTAAATTAAAATAAGAAAGAGTTGTCTATTGGTGGAAGATTTGTCTATTGGTGGGGTTAAAGACAGTCTCAAACAATGTTTTAATCAAAAATACATTTTTTGTTTTTCTTTTTAAAAACTTAACCCAAGTAAATATATTTAAGATCCAATAAATTGAGTAATTATCTGTATTTCTTCCACTCTTCTACTGCTACCAATACATGCCATGGCTAGAGATAACCTATGTTTTTTTTCTATGTCCAGTCAATCCCCCTCCTTTTCCAGTTAATGTGGGCCTCTTTTTACTTGGCTTGATAGTTCTTGAATTTCTCCCTCCTTTTTTTGGATGAAAGATCCAGCCTATCTTTGGTTTGATTCTTTATTTCATTGGCCATCAGTAGATAAAAATTTTCAAACCCCATTTCATGAAAATTCACAAGAAACTAACCTCAGCTTACCTCAACAGTTCCCTTGGACCAATTAAGGGCAACTTCCCCCTGTCCCTTCTAGCTCAGTAGAGAACTTGACTTCCCTTTCTACTGAGATAGGTAAGTTAAACCCTCCTTCTTTAATCCTTTGGACCTCATGCCTTATTTTAATTGTACTTTCAAGAGACCTTGACTTCCCTTTCTACTGAGCTAGCTTGGAATTTAACTCTACTTGGGTTCTATAATCTTTCTCTCCCAAGCAGGGTAGCTTTTTCCTGCCTTAAATTAACTCCAGTGAAGATTCTGATTCTAGGCTCTTACACTTCTTTTTTCTTGAAACTACTTTCCACTACCCCCCAGCCCATTGGTTGATGACCACCTGGTACCAACCAGATGCCCTCCTCCCTCCCACAGACCCAGAATCCATTATCAGGTGGCCAATGCAGCCTTCAAGAAAGCTAGAGCTGAGGCCCACCTAAACCCTGGAAAATCCAAGCCAACTCCCCATAAAAACCTGCTCAAAATTTCCAGCTTGCAGCCCCCTCATCCATCTGCACTGACTGGCCATGACAAAAATGGCACCCAATCCCATTGAATTTCATGAATACTTGAAGGGTGTCATTCAGCTCCAGCACTGGAGTATTGACAAAGCCAATGCTGACGGCCTGGAAGCCCAGGAAGCCCACAGAGAAGACACAGACATGATCTCAAAACTTGAGGAGACAATCCGCTTGCTTTCCATGAAGCTGGAGGCAAATGAACCCTCCCTAAAACCAACCTACTTGGATCGTGTCAACCTCAAAAAATTTTGAAACTCCAATGGAAAAATTTACTCTTGGCCATTCCAGGCCATGGACCCTTTCATCAGCTGGATTCAGGGTGTTCAAATCCTTTTTGTGACAAAGGCAGTGAACCCTGACAACAACAAGATATGCATTGTTGGCAGACTGATTTGGGAAACAAAAACCCTAGCCTTCTATGCAAGTAGCCTGGAAAACTACATTGGGCAGCCCTGGTGATTGTTCAAGTCCAATCTATTGACTGTTTTTCTCCCCCCCTTTGGGTGGATGGAATTGCAAGTTAAAATACAGGAATTATGCATTATGGGCACAGAATCCTTCCTCAACTACAGCACGCAGGCAAGGATGCTCCAGAGCATGCTGAACTTTGATGAAAACACAATCTCCAACTTCACCCTGCAGACTCAATGACTCTAGGAATTCCAGCCAACCTGAAAGCCAAGGTGAACAACCAACAATTGCTGATGGAGGACCCCTTTGCTTTTGGAAAATTTTAAAGCAAAGCTGGGTTCTTCTGGAATGGAATTGTGAAGCGCAGGACAGTAACCAAAAAAAACACCCCCTTGGCTGAAAACCCCACCTCACATCAGAACCAACTGAGCCATGCAGAGAAAATCTGGCGGGTTCAGTCATATCTAGATTCCCATGGGCTGTGCAACTTCTGCAAGAAAGCCTGTGGGAGCGCTCATGGCGCCTTTACCAGGCAACACAATAGATACTTCCTCACAATCCCAGAATCATTCTGACTGTTCACTCAAAGGACAATTCTAAACAACCTAACACCCATGGGAGAATCTCCCCAACAGCAGGAAGAGCAATAAAAATGCCAGCTGGGCAACAAGACCAAGCAGAAACAGTGGCAGGCGTGGTGGAGGAGGGGCTATTCACAGCCCTTGATGCCGGCTCAATCTCAGCGCTGGAGGAATTGGACATGGAGCTCCTCCATGCAAATACTGAAGATTACTTCCATCAGTCTGACCCTAGGTGTATAATTTTTTGCCTCACCCGTGCTGGAAAAGAGCCACACAGGGTGATTGAAACAGGGTCCAATCTAAATTTTATTTCATTGCAAACAGCAGATCACGTGGGCATTTCACTCCAGAACTCCTCCATTTCATCAGTTGTAAATCTTGCACTGGAAAAAAACGGAATCCAAGCCTATAATCCTGGACCACTTTGAAGTGGATTCCTTTTTTGAACAATCCTCTGGCCGGTTATTTGAAGGGGTCACACTTAAATTTGACATGGTCAAAGGGGATTATGAAATTATACTGGAAATCCCTTTCCTCTCAAAATTTTGATTTCCAATTTCCATCTCTGAGAAGGCACTCACCTTCCCTCACTTGGGTTGTAGAATAATTGACTACCATCCTGGAGCAATGCAACAACCAGGTTGTCTAGCTCCACCTTTGTCCGCTGCCTCAGCAGCTTCCTCTTGTGAGGAACTGTAAAAGTGTGTCTTAGCCAATTTCTGGTAACTATTTTCAATGGATATTCTAGCAGTAGCCAATGCATATGAAAACAGGGACCCAATCTCTGATCCCCCCCTTCCTGGGAAAATTGCAACTGGAGAGCTCAAATTCACAACATAAGATAATTCTGACAGACTCAAATGTGGTGATCAATGAGAAACAGTACCTGTATCCAAGGAAACACCTTCCATCCTGGCAAACACTGCTGGACCAACATCTTGAAGAGCTAAAGTATTTTTGCTTTAATGTACCGACAGACTAAGAAAATGAAGTTAAAAAGTGACAAAAAACAAAAGAAAAGATGAAGACAAGCTGAAGAGATTCTCACTCAGTGTGTACACAAAAAAGGTAGGGCGCTTGAATAATAATAATAAAAGAAATGATAGGAAGAAAGGAGAGCGGGACAAGTGATTGAACACAGGTATTGAAAAATTAAATATAAGTGAGTCAGAAGTTGGCCTGGATTCTTAGATTGAACCAACCTCACATATGAACAGAAAGAAGGAAATCTCATGTGACTTTGGAAGTTGGAGCTTCAGGAGGGATGGGTTTCAAGATGATTTGAGGAGTGTTGACAGGCCGGTTGATTTGAGCTGAGAAGAATTTTGACGGAGTGAGGAATATTGAAGGAGTGATTGTATTTATGAGGTGAGTTGATGGGGTGATGGAGAGGAATGTAACAATTCAAAATTGAGGGAAAGTTGAGAAAGAATGGGATGGAGCGGACTGTGATGAGGGGGAGCGGATGATGGTTATATGAATGGGAGTGCATGATGGAAATGGGGATGGGAGTGGATGATGGTTATAGGAATGGGAGCGGATGATGGTGATGGGAATAGGAGGGGATGATAGTGATAGAATGTTGAGAGATGAAAGAGCTGGATAGTGGATGAAGCATCACAAAGGGGGACAGGTTGGAGACAGGTGACAGAGTTGGGAGCGGGAGCAGGGATTGAATCTGAAGGAAATTTCTTCTCTAAACATCTGGCAGCGGGTCTTATACAACAATTGTCTGGGCATATGCCTCACCCAGCATGATTATACTAAAGAAGGACCAACCAGCCCTACCCTGATGGGTCTGTGACTGCCAAACCCTCAAAAAATTCAACATCTGGGACCATTCCCCCCTGCCCAAAGTTGATGATCTGGTGCGCACAGTAGAATTGGGGAGAATATTCTCCATCCTGGATCAGACCAAAACATTCTTCGAAACCAGGATGCAGGAAGACAACATCCAGCTGAGGGCAGTGAACAACCTGTGGTGGCTGATTGAATGGGGGGTGATGCCAATGGAACTGAAAAATGCACCAGAAACCCACCAAGCTCCCTTGGAGGAGGCCTTAGGTGGACTTGTCAATAGCATCTGTGTTGTGTACCTTGACAACATTGTGATCTTCTCTGATTCCATCATGGGACATGAATCACACATAAAAAAATTTCTGGAGCACCTCTGGGCAGCCAACCTGTACTGCAGCCCAAAGAAGACCAAACTCTTCTGCAACAGTGTCAAATTCCTGGGCCATTGGAGATCAAAAGCCAGGGTGGTCACAGACAATAGCAAGGTGGCCAACCTTTGAAATTCATGGCCACCCCCCCAATTGGCACAGGCTGTGAAGCGGTTCCTTGGTACTTTTCAATGGATGAAAAAATTTGTCTGGGGCCTTCAGAAAAATGTGGGAATGCTGTTGCTGTTGACCAGCACCAATCTCAATGCGAATGATTTTCACTGGGGTGAAGCCAAGTAGAAGGCATTCAATAACATCAAAGCCATCATGAACTCCCTGCATTGTCTGAATAACATTGAGTACAACTACAATGATCCACTCTGGCTCTTCACCAATGCAAGCAGTTTGGGCCTGGGTGCGGCTATTTTTTCCTGGGAAAAGAATGGAAATCAGCCTCCCCAATTGCGTACAAATTTCATATTATGATGCCAGAAAAACAGAACTACCCTTTCCACAAACAGGAGCTGCTTGCTTTAATCCACTTCCTGCAGAAGTGGAAGATGCTACTATTGGCAATGAAGATCAATTTAATGTCTGACCATCATTGACTGACTCACCTCCTGAGGCAGGGGAACTTCAGCTGCCGTCAAGCTTGTCGGAACAAGATACTTTCAGAATTTGAACTGAATTTTGAGTACTTCAAAGGCAAGGATAACTTTGTTGCAGATGGATTCTTGTGCAAACACTCTGAAGATGGTGGGGAAGTGGCTGACATGGTGGGAGTCTGGTGTGTAGAAGCCCTCACAGAACTGGGGAAAAGCCTCTCCAACCCCCTCAAGTCAGGTATCCTGGCGGGTTACATGGACAACAAATTCTGAACCTCTCTCCAAACAGTCCCACTGCTCCGCGAGGACTGAAACAAGATTGACGGCATACTGTTTGTAAATGGGTGGCTGGTAATCCTGAAAATAACTGCCCTATAAAACAAGCTCATCAATGCAGCCCACCTCCACGTTGGCCACTTGGGCTACCTGAAAACACCGCCAAACTGAGACGCAAATTTTCAAGGAAATTGCTGAATTTTTCCAGTGCTGCACCACCTGAAAATGAAAAAAGGCCCAAACCACAGCACCTCTAGGGAGGATGCTTAATTTAACCATGCCAAGAGAGCCCCTCTCAGACCTGAAAATAGACTTTTTTGGTTCACTCCACTTGTCAAACCTTTATGACATGACCCTGAGCTGCACATGCCAGTTGTCCTGGTTCACTTGCATCATCCTGGTTATGCAATTGGAAACAGTGGAGCTAACGGCATCCTGGCTGTTTAGTGGCTGGATGGAAAACTTTGAAGCCCCAGTGTCAATCATTAGCAACCAGGACAAGGCTTGGAGCTCCAAGTTCTGGAATGCTTTGATTTCTTGGTTGAACATCAACTTCCACATCTTTTCCTCATTCCACCCCTAAGCAGATGGCTGGATAAAGTGGACCAAAAAGACAGTGGTTCAAGTCCTCCAATCCTTCACAGCAAAGTGGAAAGGTAAATGGCTGGATGCCCTACCAGGGGTTGAGTTTGGAATCAATTTGGACATCAACCTTGCAACTGGCATCAGCACCTTTGAGTTAGTTTTTGGCCGCCAACCAAGGCTTTTCCCCTCCCCGGATGGGCCTCAAGATGTGCCTCCCCCTTTCCAAACTTGGCTCAAGAAGCTCAAAGGAGCATGGGCAAATGCGCGGGACACCCTGTTGCTGAGCAGGGTCAAACAGGCTATGAAAAATAACAAGCACCATTGCACCCCCGGACCCCCCCAGCTGGGCTCATGGGTCCTTCTCAATTCACCTAATTGGTGTGGACCCAAAGCTGGCCTAGACAAGGTGAAGGAGCAATTTGAAGGCCCGTATCACATGCGGGGCTTCTTCAACCATAACCAAATAGTGGTTCTCAAACTGCCAGCAGGGGATTGCCATCAAAAAACCTTCCACATTTCAAAGATCAAGCCATTCTATTCAGAGAATGATTTGACATTGGCAGATACAATGGAAGTAAGTTACTCCCAAGCCATTGCACTAACAGGGGTTTCTAACACCCTTTTTTTTATCAAATATGACCTTGTCCAGGCTTTGAGCACACCCATACCATTCATGTCAGTTCAACAACCTGAAACAACACCCACCAACTCCATTGAGCAATTGGACCCACAGCAGCACCCCCCTTTCATTTTTTTCATTTTTTTCTTTCATTTTATTTCCCTTTTCCCTGTCTTCTTCCCTTCCTTCTGCCTTCTCTTTTATAGGAGGAAAGAGTGTAAAACCCCATTTCATGACCCTTCACAAGAACCTGACCTCCACTTACATCAGAACTCACTCAGACTATTTAAGGGCAACTTCCTCCTTTCCCTTCTAGCTCAGTAGAGACGTCAACTTCCCTTTCTACTGAGCTAAGTAAGTACCCCTCCTCCTTCTTGAATTCTTTGGACCTCTTGCCATATTTTAATTTTACTTCACTGAGACCTCAACTTCAATTTCTCCTGAGCTAGCTCAATGAAATTCAACTCTACTTGGGTTCTAGAATTTGTCTATCCAAAGCTGGGTAGCTTTGTCCGGGCTTATATTTCCTCCAGTTAAGATTCTGATTTTAGACTCTTACAATCATTTAACTTATAGGATGGAGGTTGGCCAACTTGTGTTTCAATTTTGGATCCAAAGCAAGTTTCATAGTTGAAGGGAATTTTGAGCCAGTTTACCTGGATGATTGATCAGCTCTCTTGAGCTGACTTGAGAATTTGGAAGCTGATGGGGAGGATTAGTTTTTGTAGAGTTCCTGGGGTATGTTGGCTTTGATGCATTAGATTTTTTTGTGGAATTGTGGGGGGAGTTTTTTTGAGGGGCCATTTAAAAATATTGAGAGTTATGAAGGGATGAAGCAAGGAGAGCAATAAAGAAATGGGAGTTAGAAAGTGATGAAACCAATAAGTGATGAGAGCAATAAGTGATTAGAGGTTTAAAGTGATGATATTTAGGAAGTGATGAGAGCAATAAGTGATGAGAGCGTTAAAGTAATGAGAGTGAGGAAATGATGATTGAAATAAGTAATTAGAGGGTTAAATTTATAAGAGTGAGGAAGTGATAATGGAGATAAAGTGATGAGATTAAGGAAGTGATAATAGTGAGGAAGTGATGATATTCAGGAAGTGATTAGTGTTGAGTTGACAGTAGCTCAAAACCTTTCTGTTCCCCTCTGCTCAAGCTCAACTTCCCCAACTGCCCCCCCGGGGGCTGGCTCTTTGTCCAGATCCTCTCCTCTTCAATTCAACCCTTTTGATCTGATCCTCTCTGCTTCCATCTCTTTCTTCAACTCTCCCATCCGCTCCTCACTTCTTTTCTTCAACTTCCTCATCCGCTCCTCATTGCTCCAATCACCATTTCAACGTTAATTCAACCGTCCTCCCAACTCCCGTCTTTCTTCTTGTTGTAAAGTAGAGCCAAACTGCCCAATACATGTCAGGATCAGAATTTCACATACCTGTGAAAATTGTATATACTATTTCTATCCGTGCGCAACCCAATTTGGAATAGATAACTAGGTTTTTTGACTCCTACATCCCAACAGGTTAAAAGCAGGCTCATTGGACTAAAACGGATAATCACTCAATGGCGCACAATTTTTTCTCTATTTTATGGTACCACAACAAGGAAAATTGAGACCAGGACGCCCAGGATTTGACCACATTGGCAAGGATGGCGAGCAAACCAACGATCTAACAATTGAAGAGAAAGCTAGTGGCAACAATCTTATTCATACCAAGATAATCAATACTCAGATGGATTCAAAGGAAGTGGCGACCCAACCCCAAGCGTACAGGACCACAGTTAAAGCAAGGTTCATGTCTAACCCAACCAAAAACGTTTCAACAGTGGAACAATTGAAGCGGGACGGCCGTAACATCAACAAATGGATCGAGGGGATTAGCACTATTGGCTTGCTTGTTTTTGGAATCAATGAATTTACCCACAATATGGAAAACTTATAAGCGTTGAACAACAATGAGAGTTTCATGGTCCGTGTATTTTTCATCCTGACTATTGACTGCAAGCTCCGTCTGTCAATTTCAAAAGACAATACTGCCGCGGAGGCTTTTGGCACAATTAAAAAGAGCTTTCAATTATTTACCCGCACGCTCCAGATAGAACTATGGGATGAACTGTTCTAAAAGCTCACAACAATGGATGGAAGAATTTTGTCCCATCTCAGCCGGATCTTGAATATATTTATCAAACTGGGACGTCTTCAAACCCCTGTCCCAGATTTGTGCGTCTTGCTAATTATGCAAGTCCTTACCCCCCCCTCCTGGTACCTCTCAGACTCAGATGTTATAGAGTGTTGGGCCTCAACTCAAGCGTTCCAACAAGCCCTTGGAATCTGACACGCAATCAATCCTCACTCTTTATTACGCCAAAATCACACAAGGGGCTTCCTCTGACAATCTGTACTCCGTGGCGGCTGTGAACCCATGGGCCTGGCCAGACCCTGATCAGACTTGACGCGCTGATTGTTTTCATGCTTGTGACCCTCAACGTCCTCCAGGTACTTGGGAAGCATGTTGGAAACCTATGGCCGCGGATATCCAGGCCGCGCAGATGGTCATAGCAAATGGTAATTGGCCTTTACCGCCCAACGTCCGGGCCAGGTTTGGCAGTACATGCGTCTACTGTAACTTGCCCAATCACTGGAGAGGCAACTGTCCTATCCTCCGTTCCAATGCCCGCCTCCCTCCCCCTAGTACCCCAAATCCCGCGGTTTTGACTGCTCCTCATTTGCAATACCCACCAAACCAAACCCCTAACCCATTCCAACCCAACCAAGTAAATGCAGTGGCGGGGCCAGATCCACCGGTGACCAATGAGGCTCTCCCCAAGAATTGCGCCATACAATCAGTGGCAGCCCCCAACAATTTGGTGCTTGACTCTGGGGAAACCTCAAAGGTAAGCGGCTGTTTTTCCTCTTTCATTTCTTTCTCTTCTTTTTCTTCCCCACTCCCGTTGGCGCTCACAGACCCTCACACCGGGATGCTTGCAATTTGCAGGGGGATGATACAACTGACAACAACCAGGTCTGGGGACCATGGGGCCCTGTTGCTGCATAACGTTCTTTACTGCCCTTGGGTGACCGGTACGCTTCTATCCCTTGGCCACCTTATTGATGCCGGTTATTTTCCTACTTTCATTGACTGTGATATCTCTGTTGTGTCTACCTCTGCTCGACTCATTGCTTCCTACTGCAACCGTACCTGGACTGAGACTTCTTCTTCTTTTAACTCTCACTCCCTTCCTATTCCCTCCCTTCTTTCTTTTTCTGTCCCCCCTCTCTCTCTTTCGCCTCTCCCCTATGTTTCTCCCTTGTATTTTTACCATTGCGCTCTTGATCATGTCTTGGATCAAAGTGTGAAGGCGTACCTGAAGCGGCATGTTCCAACGTTTGACATGAAGTCTTGGACCCCTTTCTTCTGTGAATCTTGCAAGACGGCAAAGAGCGCTTGGCAACGCAATGCTTTACCCAAAACTATCCCTCTCAATAAACATCTCAACCCCCTCATGACTGACATTCTGTCAGGTGGGGTGATTCACGCTACGCAGGATCGCACCGTCCCACTGCCTGCCGCGCGCGGCCGTGCCCTCAACCCGCCGGCCGCGACCTCAAACCAAACCTCAGTCTCAACCTCGACTGTCAGAGAACGTTCTTCCTTACAGCCTTTCCCTCATCAACTTTCACTCGACAACCCCAACCACTCCGTTACTCACCAACTCGACTTGTGATCAACACAACAACCAAACGTTCTACGCGAAGCTGACTCAGGAGGAGGGCGCGACTAGGATCAAGTGGAGGTAAATTGGGACTCTTCCCTCATTCTTTCTTTGCTATCCATCTCTATCAAAATCCTCACTCAGTTATTGTTCTCTTATTCAATCTCAAATCACACCAACCAATAAATACAGGCTTGTTTCCTTTCTCATTCCTCATATACTGCGTCAGACCAACATCATAGGACTGAGCCTGTGTTGATCTATTTCAAGGTATTCACTGTTCCTTGTTTCTATTGCTGTCATCCCCCTCAATCAACTTACTGTTCCCATCCCTGTTTCAATCTATTTCAAGTAATTCTATTGCCTAGTTTAAGCCTACTAAGGAAGTGATCACAACGTGACATCACATGGTAGAAAGAGGGACTTCCTTGGCAACAGGCAATCTAAATCAAGTAAGAATGAGCAACAACCACGGGACAGAGATAGTAATACCTGAGGACAACTTGTTGGACTCAAGCTTGGGGACCAACCACTGCATCAAAGTTTTCAAGTTGACGGGAAAGAACTGGAACCAGTGGCAAATGAGGTTTGCCAACATTCTAACAAGTAAGGGGTACAAGGACCTGTTGGACAAGGAATGGACCAAGGCAAACCACGGCACCCCCACATTCAGACGCAGAAACGCTTGGGCCCTCAACCAATTGTTCTCTACTACCTCGAGGGATCTCCATCACAATATCAAGGCAAACGAAGGAAGCTTCATCAACACTTACACTGCTTTGTGCAACTCCTGCAGGGATGCATCCATCCTAACGATAGTGACTAAGCTAAAACGTCTAACAAGGATGGAATACACGCTGTGGAAAGAATAAAGGTTATCCCCCTATAATTGTCCCAAGGTTTGGAATTTAACAGTTCCCTGCCTTTGAAAGGAGATGAGGATGTCCAAAGTCGCACTTAAATGAGAAATAGAAATAAGGAGATAAAGAGATCAAGAAAAGTAGAGAGAGAGAGAAATTGGCAATCCTTCAATCCTAAGAACTTTCCACCTGGATGTGTATCCGGTATGAGTTCCTTTAATCTCCTGGTGAGATGAGTGATCCAATCTAATGATGTGATGTGATGATTCCTCTCCCTCCTTACCTGCATTCCCCTCCTCTTACCCGGAGTTGGGAGGGAGGATAAGTCCTCCCTCTCAACCCTAACCTAATTACACGCGCAAATGACAGTATGACAAAGAAACAAAAAACAATCCCAAAACAGAAACCCTAGCCTCCTCTCCCCACCTCCTCCGTACAAAACTCCCCCCATTGTCCATAAGCCGTTCCGTCCATCCGGTTTTTCCTTCTCATGACGCGGTCCTTGCACCGCGCCCTACTCGGAGCCCCCCACAGCTTTCCGTATCCGTTTGTCCGCGCCTGTCGTGGGTGTTTGGTAATATCCAGCATGATCCGCGCGCTTGCATGCGCGCTCCATCCATTCCTTCATAGCCCGCCGATTGCTCCGCCCCTACGTATCCAAACCAGCGCGCCCGCGAACCTAGTCAAGCGCACTACCTTCCAAATCCAATCCCCGGGGCGGATCGCTGCCCATGCCGCATTCAATGCTGAGCCCAACCTGTCCACCAAGTGCGGAGCCAAACAGCAGCTGCTGCTGATCCACCAACTGCCACTGCTGAGCACTCCGCATACCCTAATGCTGAGCCCGCTTGCCTCGAATGCTGAGCGCGCAGCCGCGACGCAGTCCCCAATCCGTGTCTATAAATTGACACCACATCCCCCCCAACTTGAGTTCTTTCCCCAGAATTTTCCCATTGCTTCACCATACCACCACCTCCGCTACTTCCACTCCACCCCCACCTTCCCCCGTCTTCCTCCCTCTCCATTGCCATCATGCTCCCATGCGAGTTCTGCGCCTGGAACGGGCACGCGTGTTCGATCATCCCCAGTGGACGCGCCTGTGTTGCTTGCCGTTGCGGCCATGGTCGCTGCTTGCTTAGTGACAGCATCCCTCAAGCTCCCCCCCAATCCAGCTCTCGCCCCAGGCCACGCAAGAGGGCTTGTCCGGACCCGTTTGTGATTTTGGACGAGGAGTAGATCTCGGAAGGCTTGTGGACACCCCCCGGTTCACCTCCATCCTGCCGCCCCCGAGCTCCGTCACCCACCACCTTGCACGTGAGCCGTGACTCGGCATCACCACTCCGCTGGGCCGGACCTCCGCAACGGGGCAAATACAAAACCTTGGAGGAATGGCGCGCGGCAACCCGCGCTTGGGCCGCCGCTGTTGGCGTGAACCAAACGGTACCGGACCTGAGACTTTTTGGAAGACCCGCGGCCGCGCCAGCACCTCCTCCTCCTCCTCCACGACCGCTGACACCGCCCGCGCCACCAGTGGCCTCGGATGAGAGGCCTGTGACCCCCAACGTCCCTCCGCCTCCGTCTTCTATACTCGTCCCGTCATCGCCTCCAGCTGGACCAAGCCCCCCTGTTGGTTCCCCGGAGGCCCCATCTTCACCAGCCCTCCTGAGATCCCGGAGATTCCAATCGTAATGGCGCTCCTGGCAGCCGGCTTTGAGGCTTTCGCGGAAAGGTTGACCACAATGCTTCGGAATTTCCTCGCAATCCCTGGCGCACAATCCTCGGAATCCTGGCGCGAACTCCTGGCGTCTTTCCGGGCTTTACTGGCGTCCTCAAGGGCGGAAATGGAGGAAATGATGAAGATGGCTTAGGCCCATCGCCCCCCCTTTCCCCTTCTTCCTTTCCTCTACTTCTTCTCTTCTTGTTGTTTGTACCGCGCTTCCCTTTCCATTAAGAAAATACATGTATCCGCGCGAGGTCCTAACCTTCTGAGAAAAAGTGCGCGACTGCGCTTCATGAGAGTGAGCTTGAGATTGAGTCCGCGCCCGCCCGCTTGCTTTTTAAGCAACCGTAAGTGACTAGCCGTTCCAAAAGAGGCACCTGGACTGCCCCAGACAAACTGCCACACAGTTCCCTGTACCCTTCCTGTAACAAACACAACAACCAAACACCAGCGCGCCCCACCGTAAGAGAAGAGAGAGAGGGAGAGTAAGAGAACGGACATTCTGGGGTGTCTAGTTGTCCCGGCTGTGAACTGGCTAGAGCACCCCCTCACCAAATCAAGCTTAGTCCCATACCAACCACCCATCCTTGAGATATCCTGAGAGAAAGAAAAAGAGAAAAAGGGACCAACAGAGAAGACAAATAGAAAAGAACACTTTTTGTTTTTTTGTTTTTTGTTTTTTGTTTTTTGTTTTTTGTTTTTTGTTTTTTTTTTTTTTTTTTTTTTTTTTCGCGCAACGCCCCTAGACTGCCCGCAAATCGCTCTTCGTCCTGCTTCCCCCATCTGCGGGATTGCCCACGCGTCCCTGTTCCGCGGGGCTTGTCCTCGCGTTTACGGACCCGGCTTTGTGCCGCGCCCGCGTTTCCTGCAAAAAAACCCCAAGCCAACAAAGACCCCACAATCCAGATAAGAAAGAAACATAGAGAAATAAACATTCTGGGGTGTCTAGTTTTTCCGGCTGTGAACCGGCTAGAGCACCCCCTCAAAAAATCAAAAATTATCCCCTACCCCCTCTACCTCCCCCCCAACTTGGCCACTGTCCCCAGCTGGTCGCAACCGCCCACTCTGTGGCAACGGAACTGTCTCCGCTTCTCTTCCCAAAGACAAATCCCCGGATTGCGTTCCTAAACCATCACCGCGCTCCACACTCCCCTTGTCAGATCTGTGACCCCCTTCCGCTGTTTTGTCAAACAAGTTAGATCCTCACGCAAAGAAGCGCGTGACATGCAAGGCCGCCGCCTTCCGTTTCAGCAAAGTACCGTCTGATTCCTCCAACTGATAGCTGCCGCCCTCAAACTTGGACAACACGCGGAATGGGCCGTTCCACCGGTTAGCAAACAAATTCCCCCACTAAGACTCCAGAATTTGGTTGTACAGGGGCACCAAATACCCCTTCCGCAAGGGATCCCGGAGATGATGCAAGCTGCGCTTGTCCCAATAGCACACTGATGCCATCTGAGTCTTCTTCAGCCGGTCTGCGGCCTTTGCGAGCATTCTGTCCCGTCAAAGGAGCTGTTTGGCGCAAGCCTCAAGCAATTTGGCGGAAGTCTTCACCTTCCACCAGTAAACCCCCAGGAACGTCTCCAACTCAATGTCCACTGGGAGCATGGGGCGCTGTCCGAAAAGTAACTTGTATGGCAAGTAGCCTGTTGACCGCTTCACCAAAATCCAATCTGCGAACAGAACCATTGGAAGGGTCTCCTGCCAGCGCTTCCCATCTTCCCCGCACATCTTGACCAGGGCGTCCTTGATTGGTTGATGCCCGCGTTTGATCATGCCGGCCCCCTCGGGATAGTACTCTGTTACCCGGCCAAAGTTGGCTCCGCAACTCCTCACCAACTCAATCAAACGGCCGCAAAACTCAGCCCCTCCGTCCACTGTAACCAGAAGAAGCAACCCATACTGCGCAAACCAATATTCCTCCAGAAATAGAGCAACTTTGTCCGCCAAGAGCTTCACCAACGGACGCGCTTCTGCCCAACCGGACAGGTTGTCCTGCGCGCCAAGCAGATAGGCGAACTTACCGGCCTTGATGTGGACGACATCAAGCGAGACTCGACCAAAGAGGGCGTCTTCCCCTGTGGGGTTTCCAACTTCCTTGGGAAATTTTGCGCTTGGCAGTTGACAGGCTTTGCAGGACGCCAGCCATTCCCGCACCGCACGCACTACCCCCGGCCACCAGAACCGCTCCTTCACCCGCCTCCGTGTTTCAACCTCCCCTTGATGACCAAGATTGTTGTGAAGGCTCCGGAGGATAGCTTCCTGATCCTCCCTTGAAGTGGTAACCACAAGAGGAACCGGAGTCTTCCGCCGCCAAAGCTGCCCCTCCTGTACGTAGAAATTCCCCGCTCGCCGCTTTTCCCATTGCATGTCCTTCTCCGTAGCTCCATTGGGAAAAAAAAGGTCCCACAAGTAATCGCAAAGAATCACATACCTCCCGGTCTGCCTGAGCGGCAGCTGAACGCCTGCCTCCACAACCCCTACCTTGACAACCGGGGTCTCTACATTGAGCAGTTCTGCTTCCTCAAACGGTTCGTCCTTTGGGTACCGCAACAACACGTTGGGCATAGTGAACGCTTTCCCCGGAACATGAACAACAGCAAAGGAGAAAAGTTGAAGAAACCCCACCCACCTGGTCATGGGAGCGTTGGGCAACGCTGGGGAATTGATCATCCGCACCAGCGTCTCCGCGTCCACCAAAAGCTTAAAGTGAACCCCCCACAAAAGATACTGGAGCCGCCGCACGATCTTGGTGACCCCGCACAACTCCAACTTTGGCTGAGAGTACCAGCTTCCCGTTGGAGTGAAGTTGACCAAATTGTAAAGCACTGGCCTATCCTTGCCATTGTCCTCTTGATTGAGAAGACCCCCGCGCCAAATTTGCTGGAATCAACCGCTAGCCTAATTCCTCCTGCGTTGTAGTCAAGATCGCGGAGCACAATGTCACGTCCCACGATCTCCTTGAGCTTCCGGAACACGCAATTGCATTCTTCCCCCCACTTCCACTCTGCACCTTTCCGCATTAGTGATTGGAGCGGGCTTGCCACCTCCCCAAACCTCTCAATGAACATACCAACATAGCTACATAATCCCAAGAACTGAAGGATATGCAACACTGTCCGCGGGGTTGGCCATTTGAGGACCTTGTTCCGCTTTTTCTCTGCAATGCGCCGTCCGTTGGAAGCAACAACATGGCCAAGGATTTCGAGCGCCAGGACACAAACCGCCAACTTCTTCCCTGAAACCGTCAGTCCTGCCTCCTTGATGAAAAACAGGATGCGTTCCAACGTCTGCGCATATTCCCACACAAAACGTCAGACGCCGGGAACTTCAACCAGCTCCGCTCCCCCATAATCAGATTTCGGACCTTTGATGCCCTCGTCGTTGATGAAGATTTGGACTCCCTCCGGAAGATCAATCTTTCAGGATCCAAGCCATTTGCGCCTGGTACACCGCCATGGAATTGGTCGCGCCTCGCGGGAGCCGAGTCAGCTGCATTCTTCCCAACCCAGTCTCAAATGCCGTTAGAGGCCCCAAGCAAGGATCCAAATCGCGCTGGTCGTATCCCCCCATCACATCCACTAAACCGTAACAAGCGCGCCCCGCCATTGACTCAAGGAACTTGTCAACGCAAGGGGGCCGTCCTGCTTCCCGGATTGTAAAGTAGTTGAGCCGCTGTAGATCATTAAAAATTCTCAACAACTTTCTGTCCTGCTTAACCACTGCAAAGATTGGACTGGAGTAACTAGACGTTGACTGTTTGTAAAGGCCAGTCTTCACCCCTCCCGCACCAACTCCAGAAACTGCTCCCGGACCGCCCACAGTATTGGAATTGGCTTGATCTGCCACGGCTTGTGATTGACAGTGGGGATGACATAGGGGTTGCCAATATTGTTTTTCAGGAGCCCCCGCTCTTCCGGTCCAAACACAAGCGCTCTTTCCCAAAGAACCAGAACCAAAATCAGCAACTCATGGTCCTCCATACTCAACCATCCCGTTGGGCCAAAATTGAAAGCTGAAATCCGCTCCTCCATGATCCACGCCAAAATAGTAACCCACCCCAAAGTCTTAATCGGCGTGAACCAAGGGTCCCGCGACCAAACAATTGGTTGAAGCGGTCCGTTCAATTCCTGAGGCATTGGCTCATTCCTTGGTCAAACCTTCTGTGACACCGGCTTGTACTTGCCCGTGTTGCACCGCATCATCCGCACGCATCCTTTGCTGTAAGTCCTGCACAGAACGGAACCGCGGCTTTTGCCTTCGCTCACGAGTGTGGCACAATGATAGGGTTTTTGAAGCGTAGTACCCTGGGCAATGCATACTGAGAAAAGTGACTTACTTCTGCAACGTGCGCGCCCTGCACTTTCCTTCCTCCCCCTCCCTGCTCCTCATTAGTCGACTGCCCGCGCGAAACCGGAGCTTGTTCCGTGCGGTCTCCTTGGTCGACTAGGAAAAATATGTCAACTAAAGATCCCGCAGCTCCCGCGCGCAGCCATACCAACCGGCTCTGCGAGTGTACTCAGTTCCCCACCAGGCCGCAATCCCAATGTCAGCCCAACAAGTGTTCCCCCACATCCTCTTGCGTCAACTCCCTCCGTCACTTTGATAATCGTCCCTCACCCAACCACCGTCCTTGTCATCCTCAAGCAGTCAGCCTGAAGCCCGGTACAGCACACAAACTCATCTCTGGCATCCCATCAGAATCAAGGAGGAGCAACTACTCACAACCTCTCCTCATACGATCAATATGCCAAGACCACTAGTAGTGCACTCGACCAAGGTGATAACTCAAGTCTCATTTCTGTCACTCCGTTTCTGTTTCCTTCTTGTCAATAATCTCGTATTTGTACACGCTCTCTGTTATCTCAGTACTCAACCCGTGACTGCTCTTCCTTCTTCTTTCTTGTTGACCAAAGTTTACTATTACAAGAGCTATCTATACATATATATATGTTGAACTGCAATAAAGAGACTCTGGAGTTTATTCACATGGTAGCAAGAGTCGACTCTTGGTTCAGAACATATAGCTCTTGAATAGAAACACACGTCGAATTTAGGTACCCTCTCCCATGGCTGACGGCAAAGGACACCCCATACACATCCCCTACTCGGACGACTCCGATGACAATTACTCGACTAAGTCAAAAATTGTAAATCTCAACCGGCACAATTGGCACAACTGGAAAAGCGCGTTTGAGGATATAATCCTAGGCAAAGGGAACAAGGAAATCCTAGACAACGAATGGATCAAAGCCAACTCGCACTCAAAAACCTACCGTTGCAAGAATGCGCTGGCTCTCAGTCTGCTAAGGAACTCCTTCAAACAAGACCTACTATCCTGCGTGAAGTCCAGCAAATCAAACTTCAGTAGGGGCTACCAATTGCTTGCAAACAAGTGTGGCAAAAACTTGCTGATGGTCATTGGGGACGCCCTCATCCAATTGGTGAATCTCACTTACCAACTGGGTAGAAGTCTACAAGAACACACCTCATCATTCAAGGATCCGTACATAAACCTAACGGATATGATTGACAGCCAACCAGCCAAAAACCAAATCATGAATGTTTCAAAGGCACTGGCGGCGGTCTTCTTTATCAAGAGTCTGAGACAAGACAACATGATTTCTAGTATCACCTTGACGCTATACGATATTCAACCCTTCACACTGGAGGCCATCTCCACAAGAGTTCTGCTCAAAGACTTGCAACAAGAATCTAACTCGGTAGACTCCAGTTACTATGCGTCCAGCAATCCGTCACGCCCACGTCAGCCAGATGTAAGAAAGCCACCACCCACTCCATTGCTAGCTCCCTCCTTCCGTCCCCGCTCAGTGGCTCCAACTCAAAAGAATCCAAAATCTTGCCCTTGACTCACTCAACAAACGTCCCTGGCTGCCCAAATAGAAAGGCTAGATCAAGAACTCAAGCAAATACGCTCTCAACACTCTATCAACGTGGCAGAGGACTGCTCTGAGGAATCCCATGTCAATGATCAAGCGGACAATGTCCTCGTGGTGGCCAATGAATCTACTGACCCAGACAACTGTGGTTTTCTAATCAGTGAAGACACCATCTACAACACATACGTCCCAGAAGATCCCAGGATCAAAATTGTATACGACTTGGGAGCATCCAGATCAACGGTGTGCAATCTATCGCTACTTCTTGATTCAACTCCAGTCACTAAACAGCTGAGTACTTACGGTGGGTGCATAAAAGTCACTCACGTCGGGAAACTGAACATTGGCGGAACCATGATCTTCCCTGTGTTTTACGCTCCGGAAGGACCTAGAAACTTAATCTTGGCCACCCAGCTGGAGGACCACGGTTTAAGAGTAGTTCACAAACATC
This sequence comes from Puccinia polysora, assembly GCA_025617555.3. Classification (NCBI taxonomy): domain Eukaryota; kingdom Fungi; phylum Basidiomycota; class Pucciniomycetes; order Pucciniales; family Pucciniaceae; genus Puccinia; species Puccinia polysora. Next base: position 59,074,984 of record CM062619.1, read on the forward strand.
GCATGGTACTGGTAAAGCTTGCGGATCAAATAGTTTATCGGTTCCCGCGGATTGGTAACCTGTACATCTCGTACTATTCCCCTCCTCCCGACATCAACGCTGTTGACTTGACCAATGCCTTGGTGGATTGGCACATCACCCTTGGACATCCGTTGGATGATCATCTAAGGAAATTCCTACAACTCCATCAGATCCCCATTCCAAAACCCTTTCCGTCCTAAAATGGGTGCAACGTATGCTTGGAATGCAAGATCAAGCGAAGGTCAAACTCGAACCCGCTGCACACCTCGAATAAACCGTTCCAACATCTTTACATGGACATCCTACAGATAAAGCCCCCATGCAAGCAGTCGTCATCCTACATACTGACTATCATCAACGACTACTTGAGGTTCAACAAGATTTACGTCCTGAAGAATAAATCCAATGCCGAGGAGAAGATTGTCAGTTACATTCATGAGATAAGAAACCAACTTGACGTCACCCCGGGCTTCCTGCACTGCAATTGTGGTGGAGAGTTTGGATCAAAAAAGCTTTGCGAATTCCTCTCGAAGCGTGGTACCGTCCTTGAGCAAGGCCCGGCCGACTCACCGCAAACAAATGGACTTGCCGAGAAATTCAACCAGACAATTCTTACAAAAATACGCTGCCTCCTTGCCCAATCAGATGTGCCAATCAACTACTGGGATGAAGTCGCAAGGTACTCATCCATGCTGATCAACCTACTCCCCTCTGCGTTGTTGCGATGGAAATCGCCGGTTAGCATGTTACTTGAGGTGAATGCAACCATAGAACCCGTCCAAAAAGTACTGACACTTGTTCCGTTTGGACTCAAGGTGCATGTGCATGGCTCTCCCCCATCAAAGATTGAGGTTAGATCCAAGCCTCTCCTCTTTCTGGGATATGAAACATATTTGGATGCCGGCCAATTTCTGGACCCTGACAGGCGCAAGGTTGTGGTAAGCCAAGACTTTACGCCAACTTGTGTAGTCTTCCCCTATCACTCCGCTCAGTTGTTAAAGAAGTCCCCTTCCTTGCTGCCGCAGTGTGCATCACTCATGCCACCACCCCCTGACGCCGCAACTACGTCTGTCTCCGTCCACGTTCCCGTGTCACGCCGTAGATTGCACTCACGCCCAGTCACCTTGGCGACACCCACTCTTTCCAACTCAATGCCTCCCACGTTACCGCTGAAGGCCTCTCCCGTGGCCAGGCCCTGTCCCACCCTGCCCGTCAATGAACCTGTTGCCCAACAGGACCACCCAGATCCTCCCCTCAAGGCACCCAAAGGCTATGCCTACATGCCGTACTTCAACAAGGCCCCCAAGAACGTCTCAGCAGACATTGATCCAGCGTCCATTCTCCCGCAGGCCAGACGACTACGTAGCAGTCATATTGACAACAACGATGCGGACGAGGCACTCATCAGCGAGGTTGTTTCGGTTGATAAGGCTCTAGCCGACCCAAACAAATGTCCCAAGTGGATTGAGTTGATGTCAGCTGAAAACCAATTGCTGCTCATGCATGAAACGGGGACCCTGGTTCCGAAGCCGGAAGACGACAAAGTTATTGGCGGCATGTGGCGCCTGGTGCAAAAGAAGAATGAATTCGGCAAGGTCACCCCTCACAAACCAGGGTGGGTATGCTTTGGTAATCACCAGGAGTATCCCTGTCACTACCTCAACACCTACTCTTCTGTCGGCCAGAGCAAGTCTCTCAAGGTACTTCTCTTGGCTGCGGTACAAAATGATTGGCACGTCTTCCAATTCAACATCAAAACAGATTTTCTCTATGGCGACATCAATGCGGTGGTTCACGTGGCTCAAGTGGCCGGTTTTGAGTTGCCCGGCAAAGAAGACTGGGTCTGGCAGCTGAACAAATCCCTCTACGGGACTAAGCAGGCTCCAAGGTGCTGGCGCACCCACTTCACCAAAAAACTGCTCTCACTCGGTCTCAGCCCTTCAGTTGGTGACGAATCAACCTTTGTAAACGAGTCAAAAACTCTTTGGATGCATCTACACGTGGACGATGGACTTATTGTTGGCAACAATCAGACTGAGATTGTGCGGTTTCTGGAACTTCTGGGGGGTAAGTATAAAATTAAGCTCCAGGAACGCCCAACTCAACATCTGGGCAACAACCTAGAATGGAATCAAGATGGCTCTCTCAGGATGCATCAAAGGGATTTCACTGAGAAGGCCCTGAAGGACTTTGGTTTCGAGCAGCTCAACGCCGTCAAAGCCCCCGCGCCTATGAACATACACGACGTGGTGGGACAAGAATCACCGGACTTTGACGTGAAAACCATGCAACGAGCACTAGGCACACTGATACACTTGGCTATCCACACCCGACCTGTCATACAGTTCACCGTCAACCTCCTGTCACAGTTCACTAATAAACCAACGCAAGCCCAGTGGAAGATGGTTAAGCACCTGTTCAGATACCTGAGAGGAACCACCTCCACTGGGATCCTGTTCACCAAATCCACCAATCCTGGAGATCAACTATGCGGCTGGGCAGATGCCAACTACGGTCAATCGATCAACTCGCAGAAGTCAACCTCTGGATATGTAGTTACATTATACGGTAACCCGATCAGTTGGACTACCAAGAAAAAGCCCATAGTTGCTCAGTCCACAACGGAGGCGGAGTTTGTAGCAATAAATCTTTGCGCCAAACAATTCAGATGGTTGTCCACCCTCATCATTGGTCTTGGGATCTCAATCTCGAAACCAAAGATAATGAACAACAACCAAGGGGCCAATTTCATAAGCAAAGAAGCCCAATTGAATCCAAACTCCCTCCAAATTGAGATAAGATTTCAGTACATCAGAGACCTGGTATCAAAATCACAAATCTCTGTCAAACATACGCCAACGGACAAGATGATTGCCAATATCCTTACAAAGCCGCTTGGTTACGTCAAGGTAATCCAAGCCAGACTTCAATTACACCTCACCGCCGCGGAATCTAGGAGGAGTGTCAACTAAAGATCCCGCAGATCCCGCGCGCAGCCATACCAACCGGCTCCGCAAGTCTACTCAGTTCCCCACCAGGCCGCAATCCCAATGTCAGCCCAACAAGTGTTCCCCCACATCCTCTCGCGTCAACTCCCTCCTTCCCTTCGATAATTGTCCCCCACCCAACCAACGTCCTTGTCATCCTCAAGCAGTCAGCCTGAAGCCCGGTACATCACACAAACTCATCTCTGGCATCCCATCAGAATCAAGGAGGAGCAACTACTCACAACCTCTCCTCCTACAATCAATCTGCCAAGACCACTAGTAGTGCACTTGACCAAGGTGAAAACTCAAGTCTCATTTCTGTCACTCCGTTTCTGTTTCCTTCTTGTCAATAATCTTGTATTCGTACACGCTCTCTGTTATCTCAGTACTCAACCCATGACTTCTCTTCCTTCTTCTTTCTTGTCAACCAAAGTTTACTATTACAAGAGCTATCTATACATATATATATGTTGAACTGCAATAAAGAGACTCTGGAGTTTATTCACAAAATCCTCCAAAGGTTGCCCATCGCAGACCAACTCTGCGTCCGGTTCCTCCTCATACTCCAACACTCTCCTCCGCTTCCCTTGCCCGTGATTGCAGATAGTTGTCTCAAACCTTCTGCCAGACAAATCCTGCACCATCAACGCCTCCGTTCCCGCCTCCGGATCAAAAACCATTTGTGCTCAAAACCCAAACATGAACAGCCTTCCCAAAATCACATCCCAACCAGCAACCAAAAGAAAAGAAGGAGGCCTACAGACCCTTGCAATCTTGACCTCCTCCTCCTCGACTACCCCATCCACACAACACTCCCCTCTGTTAAGCGCTGTGGTGTTGTATTTATAACCCCGGATCGATAGCTGCGTTGTGGGCTGCGCGCTCAGCAGTTGGGTAGGTCGGGCTCAGCATCTGGCGTGCGCGCGGTCTCAGCAGTGCCTGCTGCGGGCTCAGCAGTAGGGGCTGCGGGGCTCAGAACCAGGTATGGGTCGGGCCTACCTGAGGCGGCGCCGGGCCGCGACCCGCCCAGAAGAAGCGGACCAAGTGTTGGAGCCGGCCCGACCAAGCTTGCAGGTGGCTAGTCCGGAAGGCAAGGGCGGGGCAATCATGGGCCAAACGCGCTGGGAAGGCCCGCGCGGGCATAAGCGTGGGCCTACCTGCGGATCGCGGGATCTGCAGACGGCGCGGACGGAAACACGGGGGGCTCCGAGTAGGGCGCGGCGGAGGGCCGCGCCATGAGAAGGACAAACCGGGCTACGTTAATAACAAAGGGCGCGGGTAATGGCGAGGGATGGAGGGATAGGGTTGGGCTAGGGTTCTGCCGCTTAGGGTTGTATTCCATCACTTGTTCTTGTTGTTTGTGGTTGTACTTAGGCTAGGGTTAAGGGGGAGGACTCAAGACCTCACCGTCAACTCTGGGTTGGGAGGGATCATCATCACCTTACGGGAGGGGAAGGAAGGAATTTCATTATATCATCACTCTCTCTTCTTAAAACTCATCGCGCCCAATCATCCTACAGACGCTAGACCAATAACTTCCGGAACTCAGGACAACTTGCAAAGGTAACACTTCTTAAGTTTCCACATCTGGGGGTCTGGCCGGGAAATCACCTTTTGTCTCAGTCTCTCAAAGATAGCATATGCGATGTTGCCAACAACTACTCCAGGATCAACCAATCCTCCCCCATTTCCCCCCCGGGCGGGAGTTGGCAGACCAACACCTCCCGCACCTCCAACCACTTGGACCAGCGGCTTTGCCCCCCCTCGGTTGGAGCCTTCAGAGGCGGCCAAGGCCCCACGGCGGGTATGGCTTAGGCCGCAGAAATTTCCCCATCTTTGGTTTGACACTGCCAATATCGGGCGTTTTCTTGCGAGGTTTGAGGATATTGCGGACTCCAAAAACGCAACGGGCAAGGACAAGGTCCGCACCGTCGTTCTCTTCATCATGGACAAAAGTAAGCTGCGGGATGTGGAGGATATGGACGGTTACAAGGCTTGGGACTGGACTAGGCTCCGGGGCAAGATGATGGCAAGGTGGGGAAAGCGAGAACCCCTCTTCCGGGAAACGGATTTTGAGCGGGCGGCGGCGGATGTGATCTTGCAAGGTGGAGTGCGGACGCGGAACAATTTGTCCGAGTACAAATCTCTGTTTGACCGTATCTATAATTATTTAGCAAAGAACCAGGTGGTGGCGGGTCAGACGGGAGCAATGAAACAGGCGTTCTTGGGTGGGCTTGCGCCACAACTTTGCGCGCGGGTTCAGCGGCACCTCTTTGAGCACGGGATGGTATTGCGGTCAGTGGACCAGAGTGTCATCCTTCTCCTGGACCTGAGAGAAATCAACGGGGCGGTAGAGAGCGAGATCAATCTGGAGGAACTGATCAAGGACACGGCTAGGGCGTTCCCTTCAGCCTCGAAGAGACCAGCGGCTTCCTCAGCCCCGCCTTCGACGCAGGAACTACACGCGGGCCCATCCACAACCAGTCGGCCGGGTACAATGGAGGTACCGGTCAATGAGATGACGGACATGTTGAAGGATCTGCGGATACTCCTCAATTGGGTAATGGCGCAGCCCGCGGCCCAGCCAACAATCCAGTCAACGGCTCTGCCCCCGCCTCCTTGGCGCGATGAGCCGCCCCACGTGGTGGGGAGTCTTCCGCCTGGTAGCGGACCCTTGGGAGGGTTCCCGGCCCGAATCTGCACATATTGTGGCGACAGGAGACATTGGAGGTTGGGTTGCGCGGAGTTGACAAGGGATATGGACGAGGGATTGGTCCGCGCGTCCGGATCAACTTTCATATTTCCAACGGGTGAGCCGGTAAGTTTCGGGCCCGACCACCCGTCCCCATTGGACCAGGTCGGGGAGAGAGCGCAGTCTGCAGGGGCCGCTTGGGTGTCGCTTGGAATTGTCACCGGGCCCAGCACGTGGCAAGCTCCGCGAGTGGAGGCAGAGGTTAGGGCGTTGGTGGCGGACAAGCAAATCTTGTCAGAGAAGATGGAGGTAGACGTGAAGGAGTGGCTGACGACTCAAGCCCCGAAGACTGGTGCGCAAGGACCGTCGGGCGACACGGCGCCGGCTGGCTCCGGAGGGAGAAGGAAGGCCGCAGAAGTGGTGCGGCGGGTGATGGGGAGCAAGATGCCGGTCCCTCTCACGCTACGGGAGCTGGCCGCGGTCTCTCCGGTGGTTGTCCAAGAGATGGTGCAGGCATTAAGGGAGTACGGGCGCGGCAGGGTTCCGGCGACGGTGCAGCGCGTGAATGCGGCGGAGGAAGGGGGGGAACGCGAGTTGTGCCCACCCAAGGCCGTGTTGGTCCCACTTGCCTACGTCTCAATGAAGATCGCGGATTGGAAGGTGTGGGCGATGGTGGACAGCGGGTTGATGGTTAACTTGCTCCTGTCAAGATTGGTGGACAAGTTGGGGTTGGTCCAGAGGAAGTGCGCCATGGGATTGCAGGCGCTCAACGGTGGTGAGTGTTGGGTGGAGGTCGCAAAGGTCCGGAAGCCGCTGTCATTCCTTTTGGTTGAGTGCGGCGACGTGATCTTGGGTTGACCGTTTATGTTTGGGTTCCGGGCCCGGATGGCGTTCAACAAGGAGGAAGGGACGGAGGCGCTGACGGTAGAGGACGCGTCCGGGGCCACGTTCAAGACGACAATCTCCGACCACGGGAAAGGGAAGTGGGTGCGGTCGGCGGCGGCTGGCGAGGAGATGGAATCCAACGGGGGGAACGGCTGCGAGGGCCGCCTCATGGGGGATTTTGCCTAGTCGACTTCGACTGCGGCAACCGCGCGGGACAGGCTCCGGTCTCGCGCGGGCGGCCGACTAGGGAGGAGCAAGGGGGGGAGGGAAGCACGCGGAGGGCGCGGGCGGCAGAAGTAAGTTCTTTTCCTCGGTATGCGTCACCGGGAGGTACCGTGTTTCAAAAACCCTACCATAGTGCCACGCTCGTGAGCAAAGGCAAAAGCCGCGGGTTGATTGTTGCCAGGATCCACGACAAATGAGTCCGGACAGGCCCTCTTGCGTGGCCGGGGACGAGAGCCGGATGCGGGTGGAGGGCGTGGCATACCCTCCCCCAGCAAGAAGCGGCGGTGACCGCGACGGCAGGAACCGCAGGCACGTCGACCAGGGGCAATCGTGCAAACTAGCTTGTTCCGGGCACAGTAATCGCAGAGGATCATGGCGAAGGCGGGGAGTGGAGGAGGAGCGCAGCTATGCGGCTAGGGGTAGACTTGGGGTGGGGGTGGAAGCGGTTTGGTAGGTGCGGCAGGGGCGAGGTGATGATGGAAGGACCTCTGGGGACAGAACTCAACTTGGGGGGGGATGTGGTGTCGTATTTATAACCCTGGATCGAGAGCTGCGTTGTGGGCTGCGCGCTCAGCAGTTGGGTAGGTCGGGCTCAGCATCTGGCGTGCGCGCGGTCTCAGCAGTGCCTGCTGCGGGCTCAGCAGTAGGGGCTGCGGGGCTCAGCACCAGGTATGGGTCGGGCCTACCTTAGGCGGCGCCGGGCCGCGACCCGCCCAGAAGAAGCGGACCAAGTGTTGGAGCCGGCCCGACCAAGCTTGCGGGTGGCTAGTCCGGAAGGCGAGGGCGGGGAGATCATGGGCCAAACGCGCTGGGAAGGCCCGCGCAGGCATAAGCGTGGGCCTACCTGCGGATCGCAGGATCTGCAGACGGCGCGGACGGCAACACGGGGGGCTCCGAGTAGGGCACGGCTGAGGGCCGCGCCATGAGAAGGACGAACCGGGCTACGTTAATACCAAAGGGCGCGGGTAATGGCAAGGGATGGAGGGATAGGGTTGGGCTAGGGTTCTGCGGCTTAGGGTTGTATTCCATCACTTGTTCTTGTTGTTTGTGGTTGTACTTAGGCTAGGGTTGAGGGGGAGGACTCAAGACCTCACCGTCAACTCCGGGTTGGGAGGGATCATCATCACCTTACGGGAGGGGAAGGAAGGAATTTCATTATATCATCACTCTCTCTTCTTAAAACTCATCGCGCCCAATCATCCTACAGACGCTAGACCAATAACTTCCGGAACTCAGGACAACTTGCAAAGGTAACACTTCTTAAGTTTCCACAGCGCACGGAGACCCATTGCGCATTTCCCCCAAAGCAAAACCAAATCATCCACCATCTGCAATGGCAGCAAGTTCACCATTGAACCGCTGTCCACCATAGCCCACACCTTCCTTCCCGCTATGACCATTGGAATCTAAGCAAGCGGAGTCAAAACCAATTTCAACTCACACTCCTTGCGCCCCTCCTCCTTCCGCACCACATGAACCCGCTGCACCGTCTGAGGTACCCAGCCCTGACTGCAATCCCGCAATTCCTGAACCATCTTGTCTACCAACACCGGAGACACAGCCGCCATTTCTCGCAAGGTCAGCGGGACCGGAGTCTTGTTACCCATCACCCTTTGCACAATGTCTGCCGCTTTCTTCTTCCCTACAGGATTCGCTGCCGGCGCCTTGGTTCCGGGAAGGCGCGCGGCCAACGGGGGTTGCTCCTTCGCGTTCACCTCCATTATATTGGAGACTGCCACCTTTTCTTCCGTTGCCACTACCCTTACCCCAGCTTCTACCCGAGATGGTTGCCACGATCCAGGAGCGGTAACAGTGCCCAGTGAAGCTTGCGCCATTGTTCCCGCCTCCTGACCCCGTGTGCGCACCTGCTGCATTGCGGTTGGCTGGCTTGGCTCCATTGGAATCTGTTTGCCCGTTGGAAACATGTACCCCATCCCCGCCGTAAAAACCAATCCCATGCTGAGATCCTTTGTAAGCTCCTCGCACGCCAATCACCAATGACTGTTTGCCCCGCAGTACAAGCACCCCCTCGGCACAAAGGTAACGGGCGGCCAAAACCCTTCCACCATGTGAGGTGGAGGCCCTTGCGGCTGCTGCTGGCCCATACGGCTCATGCAGATCTTCAAGTCCTTCATAAGCTCCATCAATTCACTTACCGGAGGGGCGGGTGCGGGTTGAGGAACCGGAGCACGCGTGGCAGTAGGTGGAGCCGGGGCTGGAAATTGCGCCGGAGCCGAAACCTGGGGGATGGATTTCTTTGGTCCCGCTGGGAAGGACTTAGCGGTATCCTCAATAAGCTCTTCTAAGTCAAGCTTGCTCTCCACAGCCTGGCAAATGACAGCCAACTCCGGAAGGAGCGCAATGCTCCCGTCCAATGACCGCTTTACCAAGTTGTGATTGTAAAGATGCCGCTGCACCCTTGACCGGAGTTGAGCGCCTAAACTGCCCAGAAACTTGCGTTTCATGACGCCCGTCTGTCCTGCCACCACATTTTCTTTGACAAGTACTGATAGATCCAATTGAATTTCAAGGTGTACTCCACCAGCTCCACCCGCGTTCTGACTCCTCCGTGCGCGCTCGCCTCCGAGGCCACGCAGTCAAAATCGCTTTCCCAGAATCGACGTTTGCCCCTACCCCACCGCGTTAGGATCCCCACCTTCAGTTTTGGCCAATCTTGATTCTTGTAGCCTTCCATCTCATCCACATCCCAGAGCTTCTCTTCATTCATAATGAACAGGAAAACAAGCCAGGCCTTATTGGCGTCCAACGCACCTTCCGCATCTGCAATACCTTCATATTTCAAGATGAATTGCTCCACATCCGCGGTGTTGAATTGGATGTGAGGGTAGTCACGCAGCCTGATGCAAACCGGACAAGTGGGTTTATGGTCACTGGAGACCAATGGGGGAATGGCGTAGCTTGTCCTGGGTTGAGCGGAGGGAGGGGGAGGAGAAGGGATGGAAGACAAGAGTGGGTTCCGAGTAGCGGTCCCGGAGATGGAAGGAGAAGAAGAAGAAGAAGAAGGAGCGACTGTAGGAAGGTATGAATAGGAAATTGTGCCAGGTTACCTTTGAAAGACAAGGAACGGAAGGTTAATTCCCGGCCAGAACCCCAGATGTGGAAAGAATAAAGGTTATCCCCCTATAATTGTCCCAAGGTTTGGAATTTAACTGTTCCCTGCGTTTGAAAGGAGATGAGGATTTCTGAAGTCGCACTTAAATGAGAAATAGAAATAAGGAGATAAAGAGATCAAGAAAAGTAGAGAGAGAGAGAGAAATTTCCAATCCTTCAATTGTAAGAACTTTCCACCTGGATGTGTATCCGGTATGAGTTCCTTTAATCTCCTGGTGAGATGAGTGATCCAATCCGATGATGTGATGTGATGATTCCTCTCCCTCCTTCCCTGCATGCTCCTCCTCTAAAACGTAGTTGGGAGGGAGGATAATTCCTCACTCTCAACCCTAACCTAAGTACACGCGCAAATGACAGTATGACAAAGAAACAGAAGACAATCCCAAAACAGAAACCCTAGCCTCCTCTCCCCACCTCCTCCATACCAAACTCCCCCCGTCGTCCGTACGCCGTTCCGTCCATCTGTTTTGTCCTTCTCATGATGCAGTCCTCGCACCGCGCCCTACTCGGAGTCCCCTGCGCTTGTCCGTATCCGTTTGTCCACGCCCGTTGTGGGTGTTTGGTAATATCCGGCATGATCCGCGCGCTTGCACGCATGCTCCATCCATTCCTTCATAGCCCGCGGATTGCTCCGCCCCTACGTATCCAAACCGGCGCGCCTGCAAAGCTAGTTGAGTGCACTACCTTCCAAATCCAATCCCCAGGGCGGATTGCCGCCCACGCCGCATTAAATGCTGAGCCCGACCCGTCCATCAGGTGCGGAGCCAAACAGCAGCTGCTGCTGATCCAGCAACTGCCGCTGCTGAGCACTCCACATACCCTAATGCTGAGCCCGCTTGCCTCCAATGCTTAGGGCGCAGCCGTGACGCAGTCCCCAATCTGTGTCTATAAATTGACACCACAACGCCTGGAACATCCCTACAGGATCACGTCAACAGGTTATCCTCTCTTTACACCTCATTGAAGTCATCCCTCACCAACATTCCGGAATTTGCATCAATATCTACTGGATTGGCAGCATTTCCACTATTGATAACGCTCAACTACAACAAAACCTTAACTCCGCTGGTACAACAATTGTTTGACGTTAACCCCTTCACTTACAAAACCGTAAGGGACCGTCTTATACTCAAACACAAATGCAGAGAGAACTTGGAGACCAAGGAAGAAATGAAAATGGAAATCAAAGGACCAAGCCGCACCAACCCACATAACAAAAGTAACGCTGGGCCTAGAAAGTTTTTCAACCACCGCCTTTGTCTTCTAACCAACCTAGGAGTGCTATTCCCACAAGAAACCACACCAAAAATGAATATTTAGACGACAAGATCGCCAGACTGGTTTCCAAGCATCTTAAGCAAGTCAAGGGCAATCCCAAGGCGCATCTTCTCTCCGACAAGTCTTCCAAAAATGACAACAAAGTTCAGGAGGAGATTGGGTGCGTGGAGGTATCAAACAACCGGGATGACTATGGATTCTGTCTCACCAAAGAAGTCAATCTGGTTCCTTCAACCAAATCCAATTCAATGTTCATCCTAGACTCCGGCGTGACTAAATCTATTGTAGGCAACCTATCCCTACTAACGTCCCCAGAACCAATCCACAAGGAGATGATAACCTACGGTGGGTCCATCCCTGTCACTCAATCCGGCAGACTTGAAGTTGGCGGCACCTGGATACACCCAGTATACTACGCTCCAAAAGGGCCTCAAAACCTTCTGTTGGTCTCTCAACTTGAAGATCACGGCCCGGTTATATCCCAGCATCGTTGTATGCTGGTGGTAAAACAAGGAGAAAATATTGTGGCTCAATTCCCTTGGAACAGTAACCTCTACGCATTGGATCTTGCCCAAGTATCAGCTTTTCATCTGACTGAACACACCGATTGGCACGTAACCCTGGGACATTCATCCAATATCTACTTGAAGAAGTTCTTACAACTACACAACCTTCCTGAACCAACCACTACAAACCCGGCGTCTGTGTGCGAAGTCTGTCAACAATGTAAGCTCAAACGCATGCCATATCTCAACCCCATTCCTTCCGCCACTCGCGCTTTTCAAAAACTTCATTTCGACGTACTCCAAATTACTCCGTCATGCCGTATTGGTTATCAATATATCCTTGTGATTATTGATGACTACTCCCGCTTTAATCGTATATACACCCTCAAGAAAAAATCCCACTCTGAAGCAAAATTGCTCTCCTTTATCCGGGAAATACAGAAAGAAACAGGTAAATTACCAGCATATCTCCACTCAGACCAAGGAGGTGAATTCAGCTCTAATTCTTTCCTGACCACCATTTCAGATCTTGGAATAACCACCAAACAAGGAGCAGCTGATTGCCCTCAAACCAACGGAATTGGGGAACAATTTAACATCACGCTACTCACAAAAGTGAGATGCATACTAGCTCACTTGTCAGTTCCTGTGAACCTTTGGGACAAAGCGGCAAGATATGCCTCACACCTCATAAACATACTCACCATGAAAAGTCTTGCGTGGTCATCTCCCATGGACACCCTGGCAAAGGCTAACATATCTATTGAACCTCAGCGGGATCTGACCAAGCTTCTCCCCTTCGGCCTCAAGGTTTTTGTAAACCGGCCCAATCAAGCCAAGATTGGACCCCCCTCAAAACCTCTCCTGTACCTAGGTTTCAAAACTTTCTCCGACGCATCACAATTCCTCAAACCCTCCAGTTTGCAAATAATTGTCAGTTGGGAATTCTCCCCTTCCCCGCTAAAATTTCCTTACCGTGAACCTTCCGCGGTCAGGAAACATCATTCATTGCTTCCTTGGGCCAAGCTCCTGAAATCCTCCCATCACCCAACGGTATCAATCACCGTAAGCCCCCCAAAACCTACCACCAAGGTTACCTCAGGCACAACCTGGGACATTTCACAACCACCCTTGCCAGTTAGTTTGGTACCGCATTGATCTACTATGGCAAGTGATCAAGACAGCACCCCACAAGCGGATGGTCCCCGAACTCAAGACCCAACCACAATTGCAGCCACACCCAAGCACTACGCTTTTGTTCCGTACTACAAAAAAGCCCCAAAGGATGTCAGTTCCACCATCAACCCATCCAACATACTGGAAGGCTTGCGTAGTCACCGCGGCCCTGTTGAAGAAGCAAAACTAACTGAGGTAATCTCTGTGAAAGACGCCCTGAACTCACCCTACGCCAAAAAATACCTCAACGCAATGAAAGAAGAACACGGCCAGCTGATCTTCAAAAACACGGGTACCCTGTTCAAACCTCCCCCAGGAGCAAAGATAATCGGCAGCATGTGCCGGTTGGTGAACAAGCTGAATGAGTTTGTGGAAGTTGTTGAATAATCATATCGAACTGTCTTCTTTTTAATTCTTCTGTTCCTTTCTTCCCTCTTCTTTTTATTATTATTCCTCTCCTTCATCCTCTTTTTCTTATCTATTCTTATGGCTGTTATTGCTCTTCCCTCTGTCACATCTGAATCTCTGTCACATCTGGATTCCTCAAATCATCTCTGTCACTCCCCCGCGTCATTGAATACTGTCACAAATCCTAGTTCATTTCACACACATGTCCAACTAACTTGTCATCTTCACCAACAAAGTATCGACAGTCAATTGGAAACAACACTCATCGACTCAACCAACAACTCCCTCTCTTCTGCAAAATCTTCAACACTCAAAACTCAACCTCAATCAATAAATCATTTCTTCTTTCTTCTCTTCTTTCATTATATTTTAATTCTTTCCTTTGCTCTTTTTCTTTCACCTCTCAAATCATCTACACAACAACTATCTCAAGTTAACTGGCTCTTGAATACTCAAGCTCATCTTTTCAGCAAGAACTGACTAGTAAGATCAGAACTTGTTGCTATCAATCTTAAGATCCCTGACATTCATTCAATTCTCTCTTCTAGCTTTTTATTGCTGCTCACCCAAGTCTCCTCTAGATCTAAAACCAGATAACTAGTTTTCTTGTTGAATGTCGTGACACATTAAGCTGCCGGATGTTTGTTCTTTTCTTTTTCCTTCTTGATTCTTTCTTTCTTCATTATATATTTTCTCAGCTGATTTCCTGCTTGTCTCAGCCCTCTTTGTTTATCATCTCTCAAGTCTTTCTCAGAAATTCAACAGAAGTTGCTTGCCGCAAGGCGCGCTGGGTTTGCTTCGGTAATCACCAGGATAAGGGTATTCACTACTTCAAGACTTACGCCTCGGTGGCCCGCAACAAAAACCTCAAAGTACTCCTGTACCTGGCCATGCAACAGAAATTGCATGTCTTCCAATTCAACGTGGCCACAGCATTCTTGAATGGTCTAATCAACGCCCCAGTCTATGTGTCCCAAGTTAGTGGTTTAGAGGAACTGGGTAAGGAAGATCACATCTGGTTGTTAAAAAAGTCCCTATATGGAACCAAGCAAGCCCCCAGACAATGGAAAGCTCACCTGGTTGAAATTCTTGTGAAGTGCGGGTTAACGCCATTGGTGGGTGATGAATCACTATTTGTCAGCTCCAACCTAGCCATGAAGCTCCACATACATGTCAAGGATGGGTTGATTGTGGGACCCAATTGTAACGTCATTCTTCAGTTCCTTCATCAACTTGGCAAACACTATGAACTAAGAATCAAAGAAAAACCAAGCCAAAACCTTGGATACAGTCTTGACTGGCGGCCAGATGGGTCACTCTTCCTTCATCAGGCCAACTTCTGCAAGAAGACCCTCACCAAATTTCAAATGGAGAACAGTCATCCCGTAAAGACCCCGGCTCAAATGGATCTGCAAAAGTTGGTGGCACAAGACGCGGAACCGGTGGATTGTTGTACATATCAGAAGGCTATTGGAATGCTTCTTCACCTAGCTATCCACACGCGACCCAACATTGCATTCACCACCAACCTCCTGTCCCAGTTTTCATCAAAGCCTACTGCCTCCCACTGGTCGGCTATCAAACACCTCTTCTGCTACCTCAACGGCACCAGGAACATGGGAATCGTGTACTCATGCTGCACCGCCAACTTGTCCACTCTATGTGGCTGGGCGGGCGCGGACTACGCAGGATCACTGCTGTCCAAGAAATCCACTTCCGGGTATGTAATCACTCTTTTCAACAACCCAATCTCATGGGTTGCCAAGAAGCAATCCGTTGTAGCGCAATTCACCTGTGAGGCAGAGTTTATCTCCGAAAACAAATGCGCCAAGCAACCGCGCTGGCTCTCCATCCTGCTCCAAAACCTGAAAATCCTCAGTAAGAAGCCCCCTCTCAACGTCATCCTCCAAACAACAATGCAAGCGCGGTCATGATCAGCAAAGAGGCCCAACTGAATCCAAATTTGAAGCAAATTGAAGTCAGATATCAGTACATCCGCAATCTGGTGTCAAAAAACCTGCTATCCGTAGAACAGGTTCCCTCCGCCAAGATTTTGGCGGATGTACTTACCAAACCACTAGGCACCGTCAAGCATTGGGCGGCTCTGGCTCTCGTCCACATGGCTACCGCATGAATAAAGGAGGAGTTTCAGGTGGTGTGATTCACGCTACGCAGGATCGCACCGTCCCACTGCCCGCCGTGCGCGGCCGCGCCCTCAAACCGCTGCCGCGACCTCAAACCAAACCTCAGTCTCAAGCTCCCCTGTTGGAGAACGTTCTTCCTTACAGCCTTTCCCTCATCAACCTTCACTCAACAACCCCAACCACGCCGTTACTCACCGACTTGAATTGCAATCAACAGGACAACCAAACCTTCTACGCAAAGCTGACTCAGGAGGAGGGCGCAACTAGGATCAAGTGGAGGTAAATTGGGACTCTTCCCTCATTCTTTCTTCGCTACCATCTCTATCAAAATCCTCACTCAGTTATTGTTCTCTTATTCAATCTCAAATCACACCGACCGATAAATCCGGGCTTGTTTCCTTTCTCATTCCTCATTAACTGCGTCAGACCAACATTTTAGGACTGAGCCTGTGTTGATCTATTTCAAGGTATTCACTGTTCCTTGTTTCTATTGCTGTCACCCCCACTCAATCGACTTACTGTTCCCATCTCTGTTTCAATCTATTTCAAGTAATTCTATTGCCTAGTTTAAGCCTACTAAGGAAGTGATCACAACGTGACATCACACATTCTTGGCCCCCTGCCATCTGACGCCTTGGGAAATCGCTACCTCCTTACTATTTGGGACCACCATTCCACGTTCATATTTGTACACGCTTTCAAACTTTGATACAAAGTCCCCAAGCTCCTTGTGAAGACAGTATCATGTCTAAAGAATAGGCCTGGTAAGGCGCCTATCCATATTCAATTGGACAATGCAAAGGAGTATCACTCCGCTACCCTCAAAAACCAACTATCCAACATTGGCTCAAAACTCATCTTTACTTGTCCACACACACCTTAACAGAATGGTGAGGCTGAGCAGGTGAATTGGACGCTTGGTGACATGGCCAGGACCATGCTTAACTACGCCCAATTGCCTGACTGTTTCTGGTATTTTGCTTACCGCCACACTTGTTTTCTCCGCAATCACCTTCCAAATTCAAGATCAAGCCCCATGACACCTTCCACAATTCTCTACAAAACTTCTGAAAAGGTCATCCTGTTCCACCCTTTTGGCTCTATTGCGCTTGCCCACATTCCAAAGGAAAAAAGTTTGAAGCTTGATGATTGGGCAATGAAGATGGTCTTTCTCAGATATCAGGATGATCAACAAGGTTATCTGTTCTGGAACAATGGAAACAAGTCCCTCACTTAAACCAACGTTGCTGAATTCCCAGACTCCCACCCCGCCCCCTTTGTTGCAATACCAACTCCAATAGATGCCATTGATCCTTGCTTGCGGGAGATAGACTTGCGTCTTGGTCAGTTCCCCAGCAAGGAGATCTGTTCCAAGCAAGATTTTCAGATAGATACAATCCCTACATGCCCCAACCTTGACCTGCCCACATCTATTGGCCATGCCCTCTCAGAGCCCCTGCAAAGAACTTGGTTGAAACCCATCACAACGTAAATTGACCAGCTTTTTGATATGGGGGTTTGGGTCCCTGTGAAAGGCAAACTTGGAATGAATGTTATTGGTGCAAAGTACGTTTTTAGCATCAAGCAAACCCCCAATGGACTAATTGACGTCCCTAAGACCCGGTTTGTAGAAAAAGGCTTTTGCCAAAGCCTTGGTGTAGACTGCTATGAGAAGTTTGCTCCCACGGCTTCCCTGTTGTTGCTTTGGCTCCTGCTGGCAATGGAAATTTCAAATGGTTGGTCAATCCAGAGTTTTGATGTATTGGCAGCTTATCTGCACTCTCCCATCAACAAGGTGGTATACGTCCAGCCACTGTTACACGTTTGACCCAAGCTTTGCGGCCAAGTAATTTTGCTGAAGAAATCCTTATACTGTATGAGGCAAGCGGCAAGGTGTTGGTGGCTTTTCTTCAAGGAGATTCTGGCGGATCTGGGTTTTGATGGGGGCTCAATCAAACAAACGGTCTATATCTACAGAAAAGGAGCACAGGTGGTGGAAATTTGGTTGCATGTGGACAACGGTTTGGTAGTTGTATATGATGTTGCGGTTTTGGATGGCCTTAGGGAGCGGATGGCGTCAAAAGTGCAATTGAAGTGGGATAAGAAATGTGATTGGATTGTTATTATCAACCTGAAACAGCTGGGTGGTAAGTTACTTCTCAATAAAACGCTGTTGGAGGAACAAATAGTGTTGAAATGGGAACAATTGGGCCTATCTAAAATCATATCATCATCCAAAACACTCCCTGAATTGCCCCTCACTACCAACAACACATCCAAATCTATTGATACACAGGTGTAATAGTCTTAAATGGGATCCATCAACTACCTTGCCCTGGGGACACGGCCCAATTTTCTGTTTGCAATCAGCTACCTCTCACGCTTCAGTAAGTAACCAGATGCAAGGCAATGGGCTGCTCTCAAGCACCTGGTCCAATATATCTTGTCAACAATTGGCAAGCATTTAATTTTTTGGCCAAAGTCAAGTGGACTACAACTATGGGTAGATGCAGAGTAGAGGGGTGAATTTCATTGGTCAACTTCTGGCTTCATCATCTTACTGGACAATTTCCCCATAGCCTGGGCGTCCAACCGGCAGAAGAGGGTGGCCACTTCTACATGCAACACAGAGTTCATCTCACTTGGTTTGGCCATTGAATGTTTTGTTCATATTCATTCCATGGTATCTGACCTTGGATCCTCTACAAAATCTACCCTTTTCTGTGATAATTGTGGTGCTGTCCTGGTGGCTCAAGACAACAGCTCAAGATCAAAAATGAGACATATTACTCAAAATTTCTTTTTTGTTAATGATTTCATTTGGAGTTTGAATTTAGAAATAAAATGGATAAATACGGGGGAACAGTTGGAGGATGTTATTACTGAAAGACTAGGCGCACAGAAGCAAATTGTGTTTTGTAATTGTTTATTTTCTTCTTGATTGGTAAGTTTGTGGGGGGGGGTGTCTTTATGTAGAGCCAAACTGCCCAATACATGTCAGGGTCAGAATTTCACATACCTGTGACAATTGTATGTACTATTTCTATCCGCGGGTGACCTAATTTGGAATAGATAACTAGGTTTTTTGACTCCTAAATCCTAACACTTCTATTGATAACTCTCTATCTTGCTACCTTTGACCGCATCACTCAACCCCGTCGCCTCAATCATCTCTGTCTGTCAACCTCTGCAACAAAAACCATTATTCCCTTGACAACTATCAACTAGTCATCCTTGTCCAGCTGTGAGGAAACCTTTCCATTTTGAGACCTGTGAATTTTGTCCTAACATCATTGTCTAGTTCTCCCATCTTTCTTTGTTCCTCCAACCTCCTATTCTGTAATCCTGGTTCCTTTACTTTCATCTCTCCAGTCCTCTCCTTGGTAAGACCCTTTTGATCCTGCTCAAACTGTTATTCCTTGTGTCTTGTGTTTCCTCTTGTCATTCCTTCCAAAGTGTCTGTTGGTCTTAGTCTTGAAATGTATGAAATCAAGTTTTCAATTAGAGGGTTGAATCAGATCCTTCCAATGAGGTTGGATCTAGCAGGAGGTGGGAAAACAGGGGTGTATGATGTGGACCAATACCAATGTGTGGTTGGGGTTGCAAAAACCTTTAAATACTTTATCTGAAAAAAATAATTTATTTTCAGGTAACTCTGACACATCTGAGGTGAAATAAGTGGTTTTTTTGATTTTTAATGATTTGTTATAAATTAGGTTATTTTGATGAAACCTGCCATTAAAAAAATTGCAGGTTTTCTAACTCTGATACACCCTTTTTAAAAAATGGCAGGTTTTGTTTACAGGCTTTAGTAGGCCCAAAAATCCTGAAAAAGCCTGTTTTCCCACCCAAGTAAACCTCTTTCAAACTGAAAAAGATGTTTCAAACCTTAAATTTCTATATTCACAACCTTTTTTTATTTTTGCGCCAATTTTTAAGTTTTACATGCCCTTTGGGAGTTGGGGATATGCCAGATGGTGTGGATTTAGTAGAAATTCTACTATGTTGACACTTTTCTTCAAAAAATTGGTGAATTAAGAAAAATAAAGGATAAAAGCACACACTTCTCTGAAGGAGTTCATGGATCTAGTAATTCTGAATGCTGAATTTATTCAAAGTAATCAAAAAAACATCTTCAAAATATCAAGAGTAATGGGTCCCCTCAAAATTTGTAGAAAACTTAGATAAAAAGGGGAAGAACAGATTCAGTTTTAGACATTTTACATAAAGCTTTTTTAAATACTCTCATATTTTTGAATTTTCAAAGATAAGGAGGGCCTCAAAATAAAATATAATATAAAATTTTCCTTTTTTTGATCATAAATTTTCCTCTTTAACACTGTACCCACATATGATGCTCCATAAAAAAGGGTTTGGGGGTTCCTCATTGATCATTCTGGTCTCAATTTGTACCAAGATCTTTCATTATTTTGCTTCAAATTCTGGCAGAAAGCTTTGAGACCCCTAAAAAATGATTAATTTGCACCAGAACCCCCCAAATTGTTTCTTTGGTAATTTTCAAGGTATTTCCCCCAAAAAAACAAACTCCTTCACTCCTCATCAACCCTTTCCAAAATTGGCTGGATTTTCAACTCAAATTAGGGTGTATCAAAGTTAAGCAAACCCACAATTTTCGAATGGCGGGTTTCAATCCAAATCCGCCATTAAAAATCAAAAAAACCCAATTATTTCACATCCAACTTGTCATAGTTACCTCAAAATAAATGGTTTTTTTCAAATAAATTAATAGGGCGTATCAAAGTTAGCAAACCCGCCATTAGAAACCTGCCATTTTTTTTACCAAACCCGCCATTTTTAATGGCAGGTTTCTGAAATACACATACCCCCTAACTGGTGTATTTCAAAATGGCGGGTTTCATGAAAATGGCGGATTTCAAACATCAAACCCACCATTAAACCCGCCATTTATGCATCATCATCCATCACATCTAAAACACTCATCCACATCAGAAAATCCATACCTGTCCCATCTCCATTTCATCACACACATCTCAAATACATTTCTTCACATCTCTACCAATTTTCACATTTCCATCTTCACAAAAATCCCATCATCATCTCATCACCCCACATCACATCACCATTTTTCTCAACATGTCCAATCAAACTTCCCGCCAGAAAGTTGAAAATGCAAAAAAGCTGACTGAACTTCCACAAGCCTATGTATGAAAGGAAAAAGCTTCATCTCATCCCCAACTTAAGATTCCAGAAACTATTCAAAACTTTGTTTCCATCATTCATGAAACTTTTGGAGATTGATTGAAGACAACCACATCTTCCAGAACAATTCTTGGAATCCTCAAAGCAATCCAGCCATCCAACTTTCTGTTTCTCTTTGTAGATTGGGATCAAATGGAAATGGATCAGCAATCCATTGATTGCAAAATCTATTCTCAGTTGGTTATGAAAACATTCAATTATAAATCAAAAGAGTCATGATTTTTATCCAATCTTTCTATTTCTCAGTCCTTTCTTGGCCAACCAAAGAAGAAAGCAAGGAGATATCTCAAGTAATGGAGACCAAAGGCTTTCCTTGTTTCATTGGGTTTGTTGAATGAACCACCATCCCCTTGAGTCAAAAACCCAAGCTAGATGGCAACAACTATTTTGATTGCAAAAAAAGGAAACTGATTCATTTCTTTTCCAATGAATTTGATAAAACCTTTGATCACACCACTGACCAAATATGTTTCATTGTTTTGTTGAGATACTCTGTGGACCTACAACTTGTTTGTGATAACAACAAGAAGTTCATATCACTCCATTCTGGCCTCCCAGTTTCTTGTAATGAATAATACAAGCTCAATCAGATGCCAATTGCCCAACAACCAGAGAACTACTTTGACCACGTTCAATACCTTCTGGCCAATTCAGCTTATGCTAGTGGGAAATATGTGGTTCCAGCCCACCGGAATTTTTTTTCCAATGATCAAGGAAAAACCAATTTCAAGTATCATCTTGCCCAATCACAAGTTTGGATTGAGCATGCCATAGGAGTCCTGAAAGGAAGCTGGGACAGCTTAAGGGAAATGCAAAACCAGCTTCAAAACACCAAAGACGCGAAGTTCCTCATAAACTGGATTATCACTTCTGTAATCCTTCACAATCTTTTGGCCAAAATCAAAGATGAATGGGACAAAATATTTGAATATGATATTCCTAATCCGCCTCAAGTCATCCCTGTATCATCTTGTACCTCATATTCTTCTATGAGAGAGCAGATTTTACCCCTCACCCTTTCCCACTTTGATGAGTAAGATTTTGTTTTGAAATAGGTAATTTTTTTTTTTTTTTTTTGGTTGTTCAACCAAAAATCCTAGGCTGACTCACTCCATTTTCTTCTTTTCTTCTTTCTTCTTTTTCTTCTTTTTCTTTTTCTTTTTTCTTTTTTTCTTTTTTTTTCTTTTCTTTCTTTTTTTTTTCTTTCTTTTTTTTCTTTTTCTTTTTCTTTTTCTTTCTTTTTTTTTTCTTTTTTTTTCTTTTTTTTTTTCTTTTTTTTCTTTCTTTCTTTTCTTTTTTTTCTTTTTTTTTCTTTCTTTCTTTCCTTCTTTCTTTCTTTTCTTTTCATTTTTTATTTATTTTTATTTATTTATTTATTTTTTCTTTCTTTTTCTTTTTTCTTTTTTTTCACAGACAAAACTGACCCAACAACTCACCCCACCAACCAACCGGTCCACTCTCCTCCTCAACCACCACCACCTCCTCACCCACCACCACCTCCTCACCCACCACCTCTTCCTCACCCACCACCTTTGGCACCGGTAAGCTTTCCTCTCTCTCCTCATCCTCCCCATCATCAGAAGCTAACCTCCTCCTTCACCACCCCCCCTCCTTGCTTGCCCTCCGGCCCCACCTTTCTCCTTGCTTTCCCCCTCCTCACCCACCGGTGGCACCTTGGCCCCCCTCCCTCCTTGCTTGGCCGCCAGCCCCACCTTGCCTCCCTATCAATCTGTTAGCCCCACCTTGCCCCCCTATCAATCTGCCAGCCCTACCCTGCTCCTTGCTTGCCCCCTCCTTGCCTGCCGGCCGCACCTTGGCCCCCCTCCCTCCTTGCTTGGCTGTTGGTGCCACCTTGCCCCCCCTATCAATCCGCAGGCCCCACCTTGCTCCTTGCTCACCCCCTCCGTGCCTTCCAGCAGCACCTTGGGCCACCTTCCTCCTTGCTCGGCTGCCGGTGCGGCCTTGCCCCCCCCTCAAGATCCGCCAGCCCCACCTTTCTCCTTGCTTGTGAAAACTTAAAAGCTGTATTTCAAAGTAAGACCAATGGAGTCTTAAAAGAAAGGTAAATCAGAATTGGGAAACAGAAGGAATTAAATGGAATGCAATGAGATAGGATGAGTTTATAGGTCTTACCTTGGGAGGATAGATGAGAGTTGAGAGGTAATTGGAAACAAGGATTGACCAAGGAGGAGCGGAGAAAGGACAGCAGATGAATCAGAGAGACAAGAGACAGGAAAATCAAATGGGATGTTAGGCCGTTCCCCAACAAAGAGTGATGAATGGAAAATGAGCCTCACAGCTAGACAGGAGATTAAAGTTGAGAGCCGTTGATTGTATGGAACCAAAATCAAGGATAGACGCCGACAGATTGAGGTTGGTTGAGGAATGAAGAGGTCAACAACAGAATGCAATGAGGGAGAGCAGATTTAGGGATTGGAGATGGTGGAGATGGGGTCAGATGGGTAAGTGAGAATGAAACTGGAGGTGCAAGAATTCACAGAACAGAGGAAGGTGATCAGAGCCAGAGTTGGAGACAATGAGGAACTAAGAGAAGGAGACAAGGAAGTCAAAGGGTTGATTAGGTTGGGAGTATCAACACCAGGGAATGCAGGTTTATTTTGAGGAGGGTGGCTGTCAAATCAACAGCTTGCCCCCTCCTTGCCTGCCAGCGGCACCTCAGCCCCCCTCCCTCCTTGCTTGGCTACTGGTGCCGCCTTTCCCCCCCCTCTTGATCTGCTAGCGCGATCAAATGTCAGATTTGGGTTGAAACCTGCCATTAAAAAATGGTGGGTTTGGTTAACTTTGATACACCCTATTTTAAGGCTTTCAACACCGAAACCCATCATTCCACATCATCACCCCTGGTTTCAAAATCCAACCTCATTGGAAAAATTCTACCTCCAACCTCATACAAAAAATTTGATTCATTGATCTTCATCTCTCCATTGCTATCCTCATCACTTCATTACTCTCATCTCTTCCTATCCTCTTTGCTCCATCACTCTCACCACTTTAATGCTCTCATTTCTTCATCACCCTTATCACATTATTGCTTTCATCATATCCATCCTCTAATCACTTCATTGCTTCATCCCTGCTTTAATCACATTCTATCTCTCATTGATTCATCAATTCATACCTTATTTCAACAAATCCCTTCATTGCTTCATTGCTTCATCTCTTCAACCCTCCATCCCCCTTAATCTCTTGAAATGGCCGCTCAGAAAACTAGACCAAAGCAAACATCCCCCAGGAACTCAACATCCAACAATCCTCCCCCATCAGCTTCCAAAGGCCCAAGTCAGATCAAGAGAGCTGATCAAATCATCCTGGTAAACTGGCTCAAAATTCCCTTCAACTATGAAACTTGCTTTGGATCCAAAAATGAAACACAATTTGGCTGACCTCCATCCTCTAAGTTTAATGTTTATCTCCTGATGGCCAATTAACTCAAGAATAAAAACAAATGTAGGCTGGATCTTCCATCCAAAAAGATGTGGGAGAAATTCAAGAACTATCGAACCAAGTACAAAAAATCCAACTCAATGTCAATCTCCACTGGCTTTGGTATCACCAAATACAATAAAGCCAAGGGAATCGAATTGGTGGTTGATAATTGGACTCCAATTGTCCTTTTTATATTCAAATGGATGAAATCTTTGGAAAGAAGGCCAATATCACCCCTTTGGCCGCTTTTGATGCACAAAATCAGATTCAGTTGATGCTGAGGACCTGGATGTGGATGCTCAGCCTAGTAATAATGATCCCAATGAAACCTATCAGTGGCACCAATCTGATGTGTAGGAGGATATTCCAAAAGAACAAGCTTCAATCATTTCTACATCAGCGTTGATAAACAATTCAAACCCTTCCTTGCACACCTCACTTCCATCTTTGGATGGCTCTTGTCCTGGGGTGGAAGAACTTAACAACATGACCAATGAGCAGAAAGTTATTCCTGTATTTACACTACCATCAACATCTACTCAAGTAAGGAAACAATTTATTTCCTATTCTTTCTGGTTAATCCTGAATGATTAGATTTTAAGAAAACGCAACATCCATTCCTGAATGGCTATATACTCAAGCAAATGGGGCCTCTCACATCCCCTTCAAATGGGAGAAATAAAGTTCCCAAACAAACCAACTCTGCCAAGGGAAAGCAAAAGGCCTCAAATTCCATCAACATCAACCCCAATAGTTATCAAAAGAGGAGAAAAACTTCAAATTTTTCTCTATTTGAGGAGATCATGGAGAAGCAAGACTCAAGTAAGTGCATTGGGTTCTCCTTGCTTTCAAATTCAAGCTCATTCCTACTCCCCTCCACAAAACAGTCAAATCACAAATTGAATTCAAAAAAATCAAATTTGAAAAGGAGAAGTGGGATTTTCAAATTTCTTTGGATTTTTATAAGCAGAAACCTGAGAGTTTGGTTCATAAGCACAAGTGGGATTCTGAGTGGCAAATAACTCAGGCTAAGCTGGAGTTTCAAAAAGAGGAAAAGGAGAAGGATTGAGAGGAAGACTGACTTGAAAAGGAGAGGGAAGGCTAGCCCTGGAAAAAAAAGATAGTTTAATATTGGTAGCCATGGCATGTATTGGTAGAAGAAGAACTGTTGATGAAATAAAGGAAATTAATCAATTGCTTGGACTGTAAAATATTTTATTTGATAAAATTTTTAAAAATAAAAACAAAAAAATTATTTTCAAATACAAAAATTTTTGAGCCTATTTTTAACCCCAACAATGAAGAAATGGTTTTTATTTTTATTTAAATTCTTTGGTCTAGAATATATTTAACCAATTTTCAAGTCTTTCAATTTTTTGAGAGTGGCCTTGTTAATTTAGAAAGATATAGCCTTGCTAGTATGGGTGGCAGTATCCACAGCAGGAAAAGTACAGTGCTTGTATTTTTTTGCTGCACAAACAATTTTCAAAATACCTTTTTCTTCCAAATAAATGGCAAATTTCAAGTCAGGAAAAAAAAAATTCCATTGGATACTTGATCTTTGTCCTTGTTTTCAATAATTTTTCCATTTCATTTTTTGTTTGGGACCACCAGTAAAAATGAATAGGAGGAGAAATCACCTTTTTCAATATGGGGATAGTTGTAGAAGGAGTGTGAGGTGAAGGTGATTTAAGGGGGGTATTCAAAAGGAGTGATTGCAGATCCAAATTCCAATGAAGAGAAGGAGGGGATATTGTTGTACAGCATGGTTTCTTGGTTGGAATTGTGTGTCATTTTTGCTAGTTTTCTGTAAACTTGGCCTAGGATTTGAGAGGCTTTCTCCAACGTAAGTTTGAGCAAATTTTGCACTTGAGGGGAAGGTTAAATGGCAGCTTTGTTCAAATATTTTCCAAATAACTCAGAGGGGTGCATCAATTTTTGCCATCAAATTGCCCACATTTTTCCCGCCCAAGATCTTGAGGGACAAAAAGTGTTAAAAAATTTCTTTGATTGGTGAAGAAGAGTCCTCAAAATTTTGATTTCATTCTTATAATGCTTGGAGAGTTTATTCAAAGGGACAAATTTTATTATTGCAATCAGACCCTCATGATTGGATTGATTGTGATCAAATAATTTTCCAGAGGAGAAAAAATGGAAGTGTTTGATCTTCTGTTTGGCCTGTTAAAAATCTTCAGGGGAGGTTTTTTGATGGTTGTTATTTTTTTTGGAAGTGATGGCATGGTACAGATTCAAAGGATGTAGTTTTTGTTCTGCCCACACAACCTAATCATTGATCCCTCCCTCTTTGATCTCCAATGAGATTTCAGAATCTTGCTATTGAGCCCTCTTTTGCTGAAAAGCCCTACACTTCCCAACTATATGTATACTTATTGAATCATTTAATTCAATCTTGTTCCCTCCCATCCAAATACTTCAATTGGGGTGAGGATCAAGAAAGGATTCAAATTATTTTTTAGAATTTTGACTTTGGTGGGAGAAGAATTGGCAGGGCAAGGGGTGGAAATGGGTGTTGCATTGCATGAAATCAAATATATATCTATATATATATATATATATATATATAACATTCATCAGTCCAGTAAAATCAACAAAGGTGATCAAAAAACATAGAAAATAAAAAAAAATACCAAAAATTACTCCTAAAAAATAAATAAAAAACCCAATCAGTCCCCTTTCAATCATCAGAGAGGAGGAGGAGGAGGTGAAGGGGGGACAGGTCATAATCCCCCTCCTCCTCCTTAATTTATCAATTGCTTGCCATTTGATCAGGAGGAGGAGGAGGAGGTGAAGGGGGGGAAATAATACCCCTCCTTTTCCTTGTCAATTGATTGGTTGACTGGAAAGCAAACAATTGATTGCTCATGGTTTGTTCAATTGATCAAACCTCAAACAATCAGTCAATTTTTCACAGTTTGATTGGTTTGTTTTCCGTTCAATCAATTGATCAAACTGGCAGCAAACAACTGTTTGCTTGCCAATTGATTGACAAGGAGGAGGGGGGGAAGAAGGGGATGAAGAGGAGGAGGAGTAGGAGGAGGAGGAGGAGGAGAGGGGAGGCTCACCAGAGGTGCCAAGCAAGGAACAAGGAAGGAATCACAAAGGAGGAGGAGGAGGGGAGTTCAGAACCAATGATTCAAGGAGGAAGAGGGGGAAGGGCTTACCTGGAGAGCTGAGCAAAGCACAAGGGAACCTGGATAAGGAGGAGGATGACCGGGTGAACCTGGAGGTGGAGTTGGATGGTGAGGTGGTGGTGGTGGGTGAGGTGGTTTGGTGAGGAGGAGGGAGGTGTGGACCGGTGGGTGGGTGGTGGTGGGTGAGGTTGTTTGCTGAGGAGGAGGGCGACATTGACCAATGTTTTGGTGGGGTGAGGTTTGTGGTCTGGAATTTATGGTTCTGTTTTTTGTCAAAGTCCACCAACAAAAAAAAAACTGAAACAGCCTAGGATTTGAACAACCAAAACCAAAAAAATTATGTGATGTTATATTTCACCTATTTAACGTTTGGATGCTACTCATCAAAGTGAGCCATTGTGAGCAGTATAATCTGCTCTCTCAATGCAGAAGATGAGGTACAAGATGAGACCTGGATGAATTGAGGAGGATTGGGAATTTCTTCTTCAAATATTTCTTCCCATTTGTCTTTGATGTTGGCAAGAAGGTTTTGAAGGATTACAAAATTGATAATCCAGTTGTTGAGAGTAAATCTCCATAAATCATCTATTTGAAATCTCCGCGGGGCTTCCAATCATGTCACCCGCCTATCACAACACTTTCACAATCACCCTAATTGACTCTTATTCCTTCAGCTCATCCATTCTGACTCATCACTCCCCTTTCTTCATTCCTTTCTTCATTCATTCCATTCTTCACTGCTAAACTCCCCATTCCTTCCCACTCCTCACCTCATTGCTCCAATCCTTCCATCCAGTCCTCTCTTACCATCTCCTCTCCTCCGCTACTCACTCCGAATCTCTTCTTATCTATTTCGCTACCTACAATTCTACTCCACCCGCTCTTTTCTTCTCTCACATTTCTTTCCATTTCAATCCTACAATTTAAAATCCTCAATTCTAAAATTCAAATTCAATTACTTGACTCTCAATCCACAACTATCCCTCTCTCAATTGATAACCTTGATACAACTCGCTCAACGCTCAACCTTTGATTCACATTGCTAACATTGCTCTTCTCAAAAAAATCAATTTCCTCTTCCTGTCTTGTTCACTTGTGAGATTGTTCTTATCTCAAAACTATTTATCTATTACTTACTCATCTCCACTCTATCTTTTTAGCCTGTCATCTCTTCCGGTCATTTTCATTCTTAGTCCTGATTCTAAAATCACATTACTGTTGTCCTCAGAGGGAGATATTTCTTTTGTCATTCATTTCTTTTTTTATTTTCGGTTACTCCTGTTGAAACTCTTCATTTAGTCTGTTGGTTCAGGTAATACAAAATATTTTAAACTCTTCAAAGTTAAAAGCCAAATACAAACTCAAACCAATTGCTTGAACTATTGATGGCTTCGCCTGGACCAGCAGATCTCAATGCCTCACTTCTCAAGACGCTTACGGACTCCATCCCCACTCTCACAGAGTTGAATTTCTCGCTATGGCGCTCCAAACTCATTACAATATTCGCTCTCAAGGGGATCGCTAATTGGCTGCAATCTTCCAAACCTAAGAAGTGCCCCGTTGACGTGAATCTGGAGCTTGTCGGGTACATTCTTGCTAAACTGGACAACAGGACCTATTACAACTGTGTCAAGGACTTTCATCTGACGAATGGTATTGAATTGTGGAAATCTATCAACGAATTTTATGCCTCCTTGCAAACGGCGAACCAATGGCGAGTATTCTTTAATTTTTTGAATCTCCAATTTGATACGAAATTTGTTGATAAATTCATCACGGAAGTGAAGGCCTGTCTTCTTCAAATCTCTGAGATAGGAATTCGAATGGATGAAAACATAATTGCTTATCTAATTTTATATAAATTTCCTCCCCAACTCGAACATCTCAAAACAACCATTACACATTTGCTCTGAGAATCAAAAATCGATGGCGACCTTGTACTCAGGCACTTAAATCAGATTAAAAACAAAGTAGCCGCTGGCACCTATGCCTCCGCCGTGATGAAAAACTCAACTAGACAGGAAGTGATCAAGTGTAAGCCTACATGGCATAATCCCCAATTGTCTCACCCCAAAAGCTCCTGTTGGTGGCTGTATCCGCACCTAAGACCAGGGAACAATCAAAGCTCTAGCGACAGCAACAACTCTTCAAAACCGCCCAACGCAAAATCCGCCTTGGCAAATCTGTCCTACACTTTTGCAATGACCAACTTTTGGCGACTAACCAAGGACTACATAATCTTGGACTCAGGGGCGTCACAATTGATGTTTAACTCAACGGAATTCTTTCTTGACCTTAAGGAGGATGACACGGAGATCCAAACTGGAAAGGAGAGCAGGTCGTTGACAGCCAAAGGTGTTGGGACCGCAAAAATCTTATTGGACAACTGCTCCGTGCTGCTCAACAACTCTCTCTTTGTTCCTCATTTAGCTGTGAATCTGGTCTCTCTAGGTCAGCTGCTTAATAAGGGTTGCTCTCTCCATTGATCAGGTCCAACTGGGTTTGCAGTCATATTTGAAGATGTTACTATTCTCTTTGGTCGGATTGAAGACAACCACCTTTTCATCACAGATTTCTTGCTCACTCAGTCGGAGCTGGCTTACTCCTTCATCAGTCTGTCTACCATTCATAAAAGCTTTGGACATATCAATCCGGATCAAGCTAAACTTTTCTTGAAAGACTTCCCTAGGATTAAGTGGGAAATTCATCCTTGTGAATCATGCGCTCTCGGAAAGATTCATTGATCATCTTTCTCAAATCACATCTCCCCAGAATCCAAACCATTTGCCCGAGTTCATGCTGATGTCTGCGGGCCAATTAGTCCGATCTCTAAGAATGGAAACAAATATTTTCTTCTCCTCACCGATGAATTCTCCCGCTTCAAAATCTGTCTCCCGATCAAACACAAATCCGAAGTCACAGATGAAGTGATCAAATTCATCAAAATCCACTCCAATAAATTTGGCTATCAACTCAAATATTTTCATTCCGACAACGGGGGTGAATTTGTTAATTCTAGATTGGCCACATTCTTCACTGACTTAGGAATTGAGCATACCACCTCCGAGCCTTATACACCGCAACGCAATCCAATTGCCAAACGTGGTAATCAAACACTCGTTGAATCAACAAGAACGACCCTCATTGACATGGCCATCCCTGTCAACCTGTGGGACAAAATTCTAGTTGGTTGCAGCAAAGTTCTCAATCTTGTTCCCTCCAAAGTGTCAAAACAAAGCCCGTCCGAGCTATGGCATGGGGTAAAACCCAAACTAAATTTGATCCGTACGCTAGGCTCAAAGACTATTGTTCTCAACCTGCGAAATAATCTCGGAAAATTTGAAAAGAAAGGTTGGGAAGGTATACTTGTAGGCCACAATCTGCATCTTAACTCCTACCAAATTTTCATCCCTGAATTCGGAGAGACTGTTCACTCAAAGCATGTCAAAATCTTTGAGTTCATGAAATTAACTGACAATCCTACCTCTTTTGATTGCCCATTTGAATCTTTTCTCAATGCAAACCCTGATCTTCTTGATATACTTTCCTCTAATACTTCTAAACCCAAACCTTTGGCTCCGCTTGACTCAACCTCTTCTTCATCTACCAAACCCCAACAGAACTCACTTGAAACCTCTGACCCCAACATAACAGAAAACTTGTCCGAAAACAATCAGTCCCAATCAGATTCGTCAGACAAAAAAAATGTCTTGAATCAATTGGCTCCACCTTTCCGAAACCTAAGAGATCGATCCACTATCCAACCACCACAGCGATATGGCTTCTTATCCAGAGCAATCCCTAAAAACTATGATGAAGTGAAGCGTTCGCCCGACTGCAAAAATTGGATAAACGGCATGAAGAAAGAACTTGGCGGCATTGAGTTGATGAAAGTCTGGTCTGGATGCTACACTCTGCCTGAAGGAAAAAGGGCACTCTCCACAGTCTGGGTCTATTGATTAAAAACCGAACCCGATGGAGATGGACTCATCTTCAAAGCAAGACTGTGTGTGCAAGGCTTTTGTCAGCTTTAATTCCTTGATTATGGCGAAACCTACGCTCCCACTGGCCAGATAACGACTCTTTGCACTATACTCGTATATGCCTATCATCATGGTCTTTCTGTCACTCAAATGGACATTAAATCAGCTTTCCTCCATGCCGAACTAGATGAGGACATCTATATCAAATCACCTCCTGGCTATGATACACCTTTTCCCTACCTGAAGTTGAACAAAGCCCTATACGGATTAAAACAAGCTCCTAAATCCTGGTTTGACACTCTCAAGAATTGGATCCTCAGTCAAAATTTCATCATCTCCTCCTCAGATCCGTGTCTCTTTATCAATCAATCCACTCAAGTCTACTTTTTTTGTTACGTTGACAATCTCGTGATTATTGGCAACTCGAGCGACTTCAGAAAGGAACTACAATCTCGCTTCTCAATATTGCATGAAGGACCTTTATCTAAAATTCTTGGAAACTACATAGTAGATTCTCCATCTGGACCTTGCCTTCATCAACCATCTCACGTGGACACTGCCCTATCCGAGTTAGGGCTCATTGACTCAAAGCCCATTAACACCCCAATGACTCCAAACGTAATCCTCAAACCCGCTACCAATCAAGATGCCTCCGATTTAACATCCTTCAACATAAACTACCAATCATCCACTGGATTTCTCAATTTCATCGCCACCAGAACCAGGCCCGATCTCTTGTATGCAGTATCTTCATTATCTCGCTTCAATGCCAAACCCGGTATGTCTCATTGGATTGAAGCAAAACACGCCTGGCAATACGTCAAGACGACGCGCAACTTGGGTTCAAGACAACGCGCAACTTGGGTCTTTGTCTCAAAAAAGACTCGTTTGATTATGATCTTGAAACATGGAGTGATTCCAACGGTGGAAACAAACCAGTCTCAAGAAGAAGTCACACCGGCTACCTAATACTTCTCTATGGCTGTGCAGTATCCTGGCACAGAAAACTGCAATTGATGGTCTCACTCTCATTGACTGAAGGCAAACTCAAATCGCTCGTACTGGCAACTCAAGAGAAAATCTGGATAACAAATTTACTGAAAGAACTCAACCCTTCAATTTCTCTTACTTACTGTTTGCATATTGACAATAAGGCCCTTAATGATCTCATCAACTTTGAATTGCATTGCAACGCACTCAAGCATGTGGATATACAAGTCAAATGGCTTCGAGAACAAAAATCATCAAAGTTCCTTGTTACTGAACTTGTGAATTCAGAAGCTATGCTAGCAGATGCCTTAACAAAACCGGCCATCAAACCCTCCATCAAAAATCTTACTTCTGCTATCCTACAATCTCTCAATTGAAAAAGGCGGTGTGTTGAGAGAAAATCTCCATAAATCATCTATTTGAAATCTCCGCAGGGCTTCCAATCATGTCACCCGCCTATCACACACTTTCACAATCACCCTAATTGAATCTTATTCCTTCAGCTCATCCATTCCGACTCATCACTCCCCTTTCTTCATTCCTTTCTTCATTCATTCCATTCTTCACCGCTAAACTCCCCATTCCTTCCCACTCCTCACCTCATTGCTCCAATCCTTCCATCCAGTACTCTCTTACCATCTCCTCTCCTCCGCTACTCACTCCAAATCTCTTCTTATCTATTTCGCTACCTACAATTCTACTCCACCCGCTCTTTCCTTCTCTCACATTTCTTTCCATTTTGATCCTACAATTTCAATCCTCAATTCTCAAATTCAAATTCAATTACTCGACTCTTGATCCACAACTATCCCTCTCTCAATTGATAACCTTGATACAACTCGCTCAACGCTCAACCTTTGATTCACATTGCTAACATTGCTCATCTAAAAATAATCAATTTTTTCTTCCTGTCTTGTTCACTTGTGAGATTTTTCCTATCACAAAACTATTTATCTATTACTTACTCATCTCCACTCTATCTTTTTAGCCTGTCATCTCTTCCTTTCATTTTCATTCTTAGTCCTGATTCTAAAATCACATTACTGTTGTCCTCAGAGTGAGATATTTCTTTTGTCATTCATTTCTTTTTTTATTTTCTGTTACTCCTGTTGAAACTCTTCATTTATTCTGTTGGTTCAGGTAATACAAAATATTTTAAACTCTTCACCAGTTGATGAGGAACTTCATTTCTTTGGAATTTTGTAGCTGGTTTTGCATCTCCCATAAGCTGGCCCATCTTCCTTTCAGGATTCATATGGCATGCTCAATCCAAACATGTGATTGGGAAAGATAATAGTTGAAAACTTTTTGGGCTTGATCATGGGATGAAACATTGTGGTATTTTGGAAACACATATTTCCCACTAGCATAAGCTGAATTGGCCAAAAGGCATTGATTTTGCTCAAATTAGTTATCTGTTTGTTGAGAACTCCGCATCCAATTGAAAAAATATGAATTGTGACAAGGACCTGGAAGGCCAGCATGGAGGTATATGAAATTCTTTTTGTTATCACAAACATGTTTTAGTGACACAGATTATCTATAAAAAAATATAAAACATATTTGGTCAGTGTATTATCAAAGGCTTTGGAAAGGAAATGAATTGATTGACTTCTTTTACAATTAAAATAGTGGTTGCCATCTAGCTTGAGTTTTTTACTCAAGGGGATAGTTGTTCCTGTTTGAGTTTCAACCAAGACTGAAAGTTGGGCTCATCCTAACCTGGTGACTAATCAGGGGCAACTGGAACCACAGTGCAGATGCTCCATCTTTGAAGCACAAGACACTGGTACCTAGACGCATTCATTCATCTCTCCAACTGGCTGTGGATTTTCTTTCTTTCCTTCATCTCTCATTCATCCCAATCTCAATATCCTCTTCACCACCACCTTACTCCTTCATCTAATTAGACATCAACACTCCATATGGCTGCAAGGTGTCCCAAAGCTGGTAACTTCTAATTCAGCACTTGTCTGACTCTCAAGTCACTTACCTCTCACTTCTGTTCGTCAGTATTTTAAGTCCATAAAATATGAAGATCTCAGGGAACCTCAACAAAATCTCAGAATTATTGTCTCTGTATGCAGAAGTGATTTTCTTAACTACTAGTCAAACTAATATCTTTCACCAGTGTTCATTCTCCTGGCCCCTGAGTCCAATGTCTGAATTAGCTGAGTGCTGATCATCTCAAATGAGCCACCGCCTTTGTTGTTTCCTTTTTCTGAAACTATCATTGCGCTGTTTCATCATTCTAATTGTTTTTCATGATATCAATCTTCAATTCATCAGTGGTCCTGTTTTCCAGCCATACTATTAACATTCCCATCAAAAAAACCAATGCAACCAGGAAAGCCTTCAGTATCCATTACTTGAGATATCTCCTTGCGTTCTTCTTTGGTTGTCCAAAAAAGGACTGAGCAACGGAAAGAAAGGATAGAAATCATGACTCTTCTGGTGTATAATTGAATGTTTTCATAACCAACTGAGAATACATTTTCTAATTGATGAATTTCTGCTCCATTTCCATTTGAGCACAATCTAAAAAGAGAAACATCCAGTTTGATAGCTGGATAGCTTTGAGCATTCTGGGAATTGTTCTGGAAGACGTGGTGGTCTTCAATAATTTCCAGAAGTTTCATGAATGAAGGCAATAAAGTTTGGAACAGTTGCTGGAAGCTTAAGTTTGGGAGTAGATGAAGCTTTTGCCTTTCATACATAGTTTTGTGGAGAGTGTGTCTTTGTGGAACTATGTATTGCTTTTACAAAAGAGAATTAAAAGCTCAACAAGTTGATTCCTAAATGGAGTCTGAATCAGAGTCTGAATCAGAGTAAAATAATAAAAAAATTCCAGTAAGCTTTTTTGCATTTTCAACTTGATTCCAGGAAGTTTGATTAGAAATGTTGAGAAAGATGATTATGGGATTTGTGTGAAGCAATGGAGATGTGAAACATTGGAGATTTGAAGCAATGGAGATGTGATCTGTGTGCTGCAATGGAGATGTTATTGGTATTTATTTGCTGAGGTGGAGGTCTGGATGGATTTTTTGCATGCAATGGGATGTGTGTGATGTGATGGCAATTTGAAAAAATGGAAAGGTGAAGCAATGGAGATGTGAAGTGATATAGATTTGAAGTGATAGAAATGAGATGTTTGTGATGAAATGGAGATGGGATTGGTATGGATTTGCGGAGGTGGAGGTGTGGATGGGTTTTTTGCATATCATGGATGGTGGATTGATGATAATGGTGGGTTTGATTTTTGAAACCTGCCATTTTCATGAAAACCTCCATTTTGAAATACACCAGTTATGGGGTATTTTTATTTCAGAATCCCGCTATTAAAAATGATGGTTTTATTCCAAAAAAATTGCGGGTTTCTAATGGCAGTCTTGCTAAATTAGATATGCCCTATTATTATGAAATCAAAACTCATGAAAAAAAATCAATTTTCACCACCAAAACTAAATTCTCTGGAATTTTTTCTTGTCTCAATTGATTGAAATTCCACCCCCCACCCTCTATAATTGTTTTCATTATCTTGCAGAAAAAATGTTCAAAAAATCAAAAGCTCAAAAAAATCTCATCAAAAAGTTTCTTAAAAGAATTTCACACACTTTTCAAAAGTACTTCCCCACATCCACAAGATTTTGCTATTTATTAACAAAATTAATAAACTCAATCAAATATTTTTGCTCCTCCTTCCTGAATTGAAAATAATGAAAAGAAGGATCTCTGGATTCAATCATAATTTGTGATGAATCCCATGTATATTGCACTTCTGCTAAATTTTCAAACACAAATGATGAAATTGGAACACATCACCACCACCTCAAAGGTTTGAAATATAAACCCAATCTTGATTCAAATAAATTTTCATTTTACAGAAATTCTTTTTCATTTTAAATTCACAGCCAATCACTATAAAATATTCTTGTTTGAATTTAAAAATTCAATTCACTGATTGCAAAAATAATCCTTCAGACTATTGATGAAACCATACTTTTTTTGAATTATATAGGACCACCAAAACAGGTTTTATCCTTCTTAAAAAATATCTGGCTTTCAACCTTTGGAAAATTTGAATAAATTCATCAAATGTTTTCCTAATCCTGTTTATTAAAAAATTAGTACTATCTACAAGATAATATTCAAAATAAATAAATTGAGTTTCAAGGTTATATAACCTCTTGAATGTTATAATTATGGCCAGAAATTAGCTTAGGCAAATTAGCAGTATTTAAAGAAAAAGAAATGCTGGAAACCTTGTGTCAATAATTGCTTGATGGGCTCTCACAATGGGGCAAAACGTTGGATGATATTGTTGATGAATTCAATTGGATGATGAATGGATGAATGGAAAACAGCAGGGAGAAGAGCTCCTTAAGTAAGAAAGATTGGGCTCTTGTGAGCCCATGATACAACAAGCCAAAAGGCAAATTTTCCGCCCCAAAAGAGCTCTACAGGCTCTACAGGCTTTTTAATTGGTTTGGGCTACATCAGCCCACATGGCATCAGTTCCTGTATCCTTAAAACCAGCCTATTCCGGTTTTTTCTGGTATTTCCACCTCAATGGGGCTGAACCAGCCCCTGTGCTGTTCAATGTTAGGATTTGAGTTGAAGACCAAGACCAAGCTGCATTTCACGTAGTCAAGCAATAGAATGAGAATGAGTTAAATCAAAGAAAATAAAAGGATACGCTAGGAGAGTGACAAACAGAGGACAGTCTGACTGATGCGGACAAGTCTAGTATGATAGAATTGGAGAAGAGATACTTGTGGGAAAGCAGTCAGACAATGCAAAGCCAGTTCTAGATAAGCAATGAATAAGGAACTGAAGAGAAGAGAGTGAGTTCCTGCATTGATCAGTGAGTTGTCAAATGGATTTTTTACTGACTGTGGTTGGAACGGCTTCTTGAAGTTTTGATGATTTGAGTGAAAAGAAAGGGGATCTTGAATGGTTGATTGATTGAGTTGGTTGATCTTGATTGGCCTTGATGGATGACAATTATCTCGGATGATTGATTGGATATTTGGATAGTTGTCGTTGTAAGGTGTTGTTGGTGTTGATCACCTTGAGCAGTCCTCTGGCAATGAAGTCTCAGAGGCCGCAAGGTGGTGAGTGGTAGTGGTGCGCTTCCATTGTGCGCGGCGGAATAGACCACAAGCGTCGCGCGCAAGAAAGTGGGCAGCGCTTTTAAAAGTAAACTTGAGATGAAATAGATGTGGAAGAAACAAAAGAAAGAGAAGAAAATACAGAAGCGTGTAGACAACAGAACTGAAGTAACGGGAAATTAGATGAGGTCAGAACATCAACATTCAATCCCTGGCTGGTTGTCCGTTACAAACAGCCCTGTTACTTATCTTGGAACTTGTACAGCCCTGGAACCTCACATGGGCCAGGTGGGACCCAGGACTCACCTGAGTCCAACCAAAATCTCACCTGGGGGGGGGGGTGTAACCGGCAGACATGCCCCCCCTCTTTCTCTCAAATCCCTGGAGGGGGCATTCAGATCCCCCTACCAGGGGCCCTGAGGGTTCATACCTGCAGGGCGTTGCTACGGTAAGTGGGCTGGGGGGTGGTCAGGTCCCATCCAGCCCGTTGCTCCTCCCCCTTGGTAAAGGGGGGGGAGAGCCCCCCTTCAATGGTGGGGGGGGTTTTCAATTCCCCCCCACCGCTGGTTGCCTTGATGCATGGTGGGAGGGTGATCAAGTCCCCCCCACCATGACCGGTTGCCCCTTGCAACTGGTTGCTGGCTGGTTACAACCAGCCAGCCCTCCCCTTCCCCCTTGCAATGGCAAGCAAGGGGAGGGGTAGGGGCCGGGACCACCAGCCCCGCGGCAGCCACGACAACGGCCTTGCGCGGGCTGTTGGGCCCCATAGACGGGCTGAAGGCAAAAACCGCAGCCCCAAGCGGGCCACAACACAGGCAGCGGCCCTAAGGGGGCCGCGACACGGGAGGCAGCCCCAAGTGGGCCCCAACACGGGCGGCAGCCCCAAGCGGGCCCCAACACGGGCGGCAGCTCCAAGCGGGCCCCAACACGGGTGGCAGCCCCAAGCGGGCCGCAACATGGGCAGTGGCCCCAAGCGGTGTGGTTCCCCATCCTGGACACCCTGGCCAGTGCGGAGACTTTAATTTTTTTATGACTTTTTCTTATCATCATTCATAGGCATCATTATCAAAAAAAAAAAAAAAAAAAAAAAAAAAAAAAATTGATCTGGAATAGGTCCAGGTCAACCATCATCAAAAACTGTCTCATGATTTTCCTGATGACAATAGAGATCTCAAAACTTTCCTCGTCCTTCATCAATCCATCCATCCACGCCTCATCATCCTCTCCTTCATCACTCTCTCCCTCCTTCATCTCTTGCTTCTACCGTGCCATCTGTTGCCATCCAGCTGGTCAGGATCTCCTTGCCTCCCACCTCAATCAATTCTTACTCAAGCCTCCCTCCACGCTCATCTTACGCAATTTCATCCGCTTGCTCCAAGGTCTTGATGATGATGAAGATGGAATCGAGGGATGATTGAAGCACTGCGCAACCCCAATTCCTTCGAGATTCCAAGTTGAGGTGGTGAAAGATGAGCAAATCAAGCGAGCACTTCAAGTCCATGCACATTGATGGGCAGCTGAGTGAGGCATGTGGCACCCAAGAGTCAGTAAGCATGAGCAGCTGGATGAAAATGACACCGGTGATCCTGGCTTGATTGGTGTGATGAGGATCATCCCCTTTGGCCTTTTCTCCCTCCTCTATCCTCCCCCCCTCATTCCCATATTACGTCTTGCCCCTCCCGGTGCCACACCATAGACTCCAATGACATAAGCTGGCCTGACTGGTTTAATCAAAGTCCTTGGGGTATTTCATAAGGATAAATGTAGGCATGGGTGCCTGTGGTGACCGCCAATTGCCAATCCGCACTCTCTTCATCATTGAGATCCTCATCCCCATCCTCTCTTCCCAAGCGCCAGAGTCCACCCTGCCAACAGGTTCACCCTCATCCGTCAATGCCATCCTGACCAACAAGAATGCAGATTATCTCAACCTTCGCCGCCAAATGGAAAAAGACTGGAATACCGCCCATTCCATCCAATCACGGCCGTGAATGACCTTGCGCCACCTTCAACAATCCCCCCGGCCAACCCTGGTTGCAGCCGGTAAAACCTGTCATCCGCCTCTTAGCTCAATGGTCTCCCGCGCGGCTCTTCCGTTTCCCGCGCAGGTCTCAACGGTTGCCCGGGCCCTTCAGTATGTCTGCGGGCCTCTCACTTGCTACTCTCCTTCCCACACTCATCCTGTTAAAAAAAAAAATCCGCTCCCATTTGTAAACATCTCTTGTAAATAGTCTACAGGCCTCTGGTCTATAAAAGGAGGGGCTCTCCCCTGCTTTTTCTGAATCATAAAAAAATCATCCGTGGGAGTGTGTGCTTATGTCCCCCCCATTATTGTGAAATTGAATCATGATCCTTATCCTGGGTATATCTCTGATTGCCCCCTGATCCATTTTTTGACCCTGAGTCTTTTCCCCTCTGTGGCCTGATCCTTATCACCAACCAATAGCCTTGCTGGTTGAAGAAAAATTCTGTCTGTTGGAATTTTTTGAGTGTGTTATACCACTCCTTGATCCCTTTCTCTGACAATACTGGTCCTGATCCCCTCTCATCTTTCCGGAGCCAATCAAGATTGATTGAAGAGGTCTCATTAAGCTTAAGACCTGGAGTGTTATACCTCCCTTTATTTTCTTTGAAGTTGCATTCTGCCAGCCTACACTTGAGTACCTTGAGAAGTGCTGAGGTTATCCTTGCTTCAAATCAGTTACTGTTTTCTTTTAGAGCTTCTTAAAAATTGTGCTTTGTCTTGTACAGCCACCCTCAGTTATCTGGTACCCTTCAAGCACTTGATTGCGAAGAGTTGGGCAGGTTCATTGAGAACCAGGAGGTTGGTTGGGTTTGAGTTGATCATCCCCAATCTTCTGCTGACAACCAGAGTTATTAGCTTGTGGGCGTTGTTTACATACAACAGCTTTTGTTGTTTGAACTCTAAGCAGAATTTAACTTCTTTTGTTCAAGTTTTTCCCTGCATAATCTTGTCTCAGATAGTGCTGTTCCATCTCTACCAAACTATTATCATCTTTATCCTCTACTCCTTGATTCCTCATTTACCAGGTTCTGGACCTTCATCTTGGTTACATCTAAATATTTTTGTAACACTCAGGAGGGCAGCCTAAACAGCACCTTTCACCTCCACAGAACTGCCACGGCCTAGCACCATTTGGAGTCTTACAGCGGGCTGCGACATGGGCCGCAACACAGGCAGTGGCCCCAAGGGGGCCATGACATGGGCGGCCGCCCCAAGTGGGCCGCGACGCGGGCAGCAGCACCAACTGGGCTGCAAAACGGGCGGGGGCCCCAATGGGCTGTCCCAAGCCCGAAAAATAAGTAAAACATACTTTGGTGGGCCAGCCCATCTGGCTAAGTAAGTCCAAAATAAACCTTGGGCCCAATTATGCCCATACAAGCCCATCTGGCTGTATCTGCCCATATCCCCCACCGGACCCGTTAGGGCCCGTGTACCAATGACCCTGTTTCACGCGTTTTGAGGCCAGTTTGCCCAAATCAGTGACATCCAGACAGGCCTGTATGGTCCGTGTGAGTGTCCAATGGGCCGGAGAGGCCCATATGTGCATCCCATTTGGATTATACTTATACGTAGCACACACATAAATGCATATGTATTTTAACATTGAAGCCTTATTTTTATCATTTCAGAAAGTTTTATTTAATGATAGCAGTAAATCAAAGACAGAATACCTATTTATTTCTTCCCTGAATCCATGAAATTTGACAAAATTTTCATTTTTTTTTTTTTGAATTTACATATAAAGGAAAAAATATTTGATGTATATTCTGAATATTATTGGTTTCAATAAATTTATTTGGAGATATTTGGTGGCTTTATTTTTCATCTCTCAATGAAAAAAAGAACAAAATCAGATTTTTTAACTGAATCCCAGGCAATATTTGGTCACTTCAATAGTCAATTCACAGTCACCAAAAATGAGAAAGTAATTATTAGTTTGATAGGTCATCATTTTCCTAATTTTAATGAAATTTAATTTTGATTGAAGTTTCTCAAAAAATAAAAATCTTTTTCAAGAACCATTTCAGATCTTCATAAGAATGTTGAATTTTTTCAAGAAAACAGAATTTCTACCTTGGGCCCAATCAAAACCAGGATAGGTTATTTAAATTTTGAGCTTTACCTATCACACATCTAATCTCTTTCTGTAACATATCTCACACTTCTTTTATTGATTTGTTTATCTCCCTTCCCAATTTTTTTACAATGTTTTGCAATAATTCTCAGCCTCATCTTCCTCTCTCCTTTTTTTCTCTTTAATATTTCTCAATCATCCCTCATTTACCCTCCCATTTTTATTCATTAACATAAATCAATTTCTCTGCTCATAATTTTAAAATCAAATACATTCAAACAATAATACTCATCCATTCTCAAATTAAATATTTTCCATTTATGCTAATCATTCCAAATCGAAGTTTGACTCCATCACTCATTTTCTATTAAAAAATCCAACTATCTCCAGCTCAATTTATCACTTTCTAACAACGATAATCACTCTAAAAAAATATAATTTGCTTCAATTTCAAGATGGATTCCTTTTCTTCATCATTTCCATTATCCAATAGATTCAATTTCTTCCAGATTCCTCCAAATTTTCCACCTTTCTAGCCCCAATTTTTTAAAATCTTGAGGAAGAATAAATTCACCTTTCCCTTATGTCTGTTTATTTCTTATATTTGTCTGTTTTACTGATATTTTATGTGGT
This sequence comes from Puccinia polysora, assembly GCA_025617555.3. NCBI lineage: Eukaryota > Fungi > Basidiomycota > Pucciniomycetes > Pucciniales > Pucciniaceae > Puccinia > Puccinia polysora. The sequence continues at coordinate 59,117,095 of CM062619.1, forward strand.
TCAATTTTAGTCTTGTTTTAAACTCAATTCAGAATTTCTTCTGGGCAGATGGTGGAAATCTCACCAAAGTGACCATTGTCTGGAACCAACTGTCAGGGATATCACCTCTATTGCTACACTGGGCTGTTAGTAAGCATGAAAAAAGAGTACAAACCCAATATCAAAATCAGGAATTACAACAAAAAAATGATAATAACAGACTATTATTACTAAAAGGCCAAACCTTAATTCTCTAAAGAGAGATAAGAGACCCAGATTTAAGCAAATAAAGACTAAAGGATCCTTGTTTATAATAATAAAATTACCTCCTTCAAAGTAAAAATAAATTCTAAAACTCCAAAGGACTTCACACATGAACTTAGAGTTGAGGAATTGATTATTTGATCATTTCAATACTAAATTTCAGGTCCCCAATCAATCATCTTCCTGAGATTAAGCTTGGTGGGCTTGTCAACTCTTTCTGTATTCTTGGATCAATAATAAATAACATAATAAATGCGGAAGGGGATATAGGGTAAAGAAACTCCTCTTTTAAGTTAACAGGAGCCCTCAGGGGACTCAAGCAATTATCAGGAGAGTTCTAGGATCTGCCTGGTTTGTCCTCAAGGGCTCAAGATCTCATTAAATCATACCCAATGAGGAATGGGGGACTATTCCTCATTTGGAGGTATTTACAATGTAAAGTTGGAATTTAAATACAAAAAGGTTGATTGATTGATCCTAGGACTTGAAATTCAGTAAAATGGACGGTTTAAAAGTCCTTGAAAATCTCATAATAAACATATACCTTAATTTACATATAACTTGAAAGCCTCGACATTTATTCACCTCTTAATTCCAAGTACCTTGGCTTATATTAAGATGGTCTTAATACAGTTCAAATTAAAAGGAGATTGAGCAAGATTGATGGTGGAGAATAAATTGAAAATAGAAAAATCTATAACAATAATCAACAGGTTAGGGAATCTGAACTCATGGGGAAAGGTTTTGCAATTCGAAATCCTCCAAGAAACACAGTGGTTTTCCAGGTTAAACTTTAGTGTATAGGTTCACTTACAGGCCCTTTTCTTGGCTAATTGTGGGTCTATAAAAATTTCAAAAAAAAATCCATCATATTTCTTTGTTTGATTGTACTCATAAAAAAAATGGGCACAATATCCCTGGTTTGCATGTTGTAGAAATGACAGCCAACAGGAAAACTTTTACAAAGGCTTTTGTTTTTATAACAAAAGAAATTTGATTTATACAGTTGGGAGTTGAATGCACTAGAGGGGTTGGCTTATGATCCGGAGAGGCTTCCCAAATTCTTTTTTATGCACCGTGAAAAAGCTCTCATTTTTAAAATTGAACATAGTTTACCTTAGTCATCTCACCAGTCTTTCTCTTGGAAATTGTCTAAAAATATACAAGCAAATTGCAAATTTTGCTTCATTAATGAGGAAGAAGGATGGAAAAGTTTTATGCCTTGGTGGATAAATTGTGGGGCCTCTACAACAAAGGAGGGGGGCAGAAGTCAATGATGCATAAATCAGAGTAGTTCAATTTATTGCTTCTTCTGTTCCTCTCTGCTGGGATTGCTTATGTGGAATTTTTTGATTCTTTCATTCATTAATCTGATTACAATGTTGGCTAAGTGAGTTTTGATAATAGGAACCTCAAGTGAAATACCTCAAACAAATACTCAAAAACTTACATAAGTTCTTGGGTGAGGTTTGGGATCCTGTTGTTGATGGGAATTTCAGATTTAGAGTCATTTCTATATCAATTGGGTACAATGAAATGGATGATTTAAATTGAAAAGGGAAAGATTGAAAAATTGAGAAAACATAAGGCATGCTATGCTAACATACTTGGTGGTATTCAAGAGGTTGAGAAGATTTAAAAAAGACTTGAAGTTAAAAAAATCAATTATCAAAAGCTTCCCTCTTCAAAACGGCTTGAATATTTGGATTTTGGGCCAAATCATAGCAGAAACTTATGGAAGTACAATTTATTTCATTTCCTTGGCTTCATGTTTTACTTTGACTCTCATGAAAATGGGTGTAAAAGAACCCTCAGATGCCATGCTAATTTTTTTTTTTAGCAATAACCACTGGTTTCATTTTTATACATTAGGGGAATATGATTCAAATACTTCCAATTTTATCAAACCATTTTCCTTGAATTAAAAGAAATCAGTTGGTTGGGTTGATCATCTCAATGATCAAGTTGATTTGTATTCTAATTTATAGAAATCATATAATTTCATCATTTAGGTTTTTGTTTCATCATTTGGGTTTGGTCTAAAATAAACTTCTGATGCTGGTCTTGTAATTCTATTAAGTGCAATATTATATTTGCTACCTCACAACTTCTGGTCACAACCTAAAAAGGATTGTGTGGCATGGTTTTTGACCGTTTTGAGTTTTGAAAGGCCACTGACAACCATTTCAGTTATGAATGGCCGCTCAAAAACTCATTTTAGCCTTGAACAGCTGCTCAAAACCCATTCTGGGGTTTTGAAAAGGTTCAAAACCCATTTTTAGTGAGCAAAAAGAAAAGAAAAGAAAAGAAAAGAAAAGAAAAGAAAAGAAAAAGAAAAGAAAAGAAAAGAAAAGAAAAAGAAAAGAAAAAGAAAAGAAAGAAAAGAAAAGAAAAGAAAAGAAAAGAAAAGAAAAGAAAAGAAAAGAAAGAAAAGAAAAGAAAAGAAAAGAAAAGAAAAGAAAAGAAAAGAAAAGAAAAGAAAAGAAAAGAAAAGAAAAGAAAAGAAGAAGAAAAGAAAAGAAAAGAAAAGAAAAGAAAAGAAAAGAAAAGAAAAGAAAAGAAAAGAAAAGAAAAGAAAAAGAAAAGAAAAGAAAAGAAAAGAAAAGAAAAGAAAAGAAAAAGAAAAGAAAAGAAAAGAAAAGAAAAGAAAAGAAAAGAAAAAGAAAAGAAAAGAAAGAAAAGAAAAGAAAAGAAAAGAAAAGAAAAGAAAAGAAAAGAAAAGAAAAGAAAAGAAAAAGAAAAGAAAAGGAAAAGAAAAGAAAAGAAAAGAAAATAAAAGAAAAGAAATGAAAAGAAAAGAAAAGAAAAGAAAAGAAAAGAAAAGAAAAGAAAAAGAAAAGAAAAGAAAAGAAAAGAAAAGAAAAGAAAAGAAAAGAAAAGAAAAAGAAAAGAAAAGAAAAGAAAAGAAAAGAAAAGAAAAGAAAAGAAAAGAGAAAAGAAAAGAAAAGAAAAGAAAAGAAAAGAAAAGAAAAGAAAAGAAAAAGAAAAGAAAAGAAAAGAAAGAAAAGAAAAGAAAAGAAAGAAAAGAAAAGAAAAGAAAAGAAAAGAAAAGAAAAGAAAGAAAAGAAAAGAAAAGAAAAGAAAAGAAAAGAAAAGAAAAAGAAAAGAAAAGAAAAGAAAGAAAAGAAAAGAAAAGAAAAGAAAAGAAAAGAAAAGAAAAGAAAAGAAAAGAAAAGAAAAGAAAAGAAAAGAAAAGAAAAGAAAAGAAAACAAAAGACATTGAAAATAAATAAAGGTCCCATAAATAAAAATAAATAGAAATAAAAAAAATGAAATTAACAAAAACACCAAAAAAAAGAAAAAAATCAAAAAATATGAGTTCAACTTGACTAGCCCTCAAGTAAAAACACAAAAAAATTGAATAAAAAATTAAAGAGGTCTATGGAGCAGCCCCAAATTAAGATTTTAAAATAATACAAGTTCAACTTGACTAGCCCTAAAGTAAAAACACCAAAAAATACAAGCTCAAATTGACTAGACCTAGAGTAAGAACAGCAAAAGAAAAACAAGTTGAACTTATGTTAAGCTTATCGCATCACAAGAAGTAAAAATAATCCTTATGATGGGATCAGCCAAACAAAAGATCAACTGAATTGCCAATAAAAAATTATTCAGAACACTCAACTGATGATTTTAAACTCAAAACGCTCAACACAATGATTTTCAAAATTTGATAACCCTTTATATTAATAGAATTAAAATATCAGCCTCAGAACCCAAACCCTAATTATGAACTTAAAATGATTTTTATAATTTAGAATACAACTGAATTTTTTCTTTTCAATGGTCAACCCAAACGGAAGCTTTTTTAGAATTCAACAAAGCAGGTTTGGAAACAATGGGTGGGATTTGGATCATTTCTCCCTCAAGTACAACATAAACCCAGTAGTTATTTTAACAAAGAAAATGAAAATGAGATCTGATTGTTATTTAAAACCCATTTTCATAGGAGTAGAAGCACAAAATGAATCCCATGAAATGAAAAATATTGCCCTTCCGTAAGTATCATCTATTATTTGACCCATATCCAACTTTGAAAGCCATTTTTAAGAGGGAATCTTTTCATTGATGTCATTAAAATAAATTATTTTTTCTATCTTGTAAATGTCTTTTCTGCCACCAAGGATCTTAGAGTAGGATGTCTTATTTTTCCTTGATTTTTCAATCATTTGTCTTTGTACTTTGAACCATCCTTGCTCATCATACCCAAGTGATTTACCAATTACTCTAAATCCACAATTTCCACACCAACTGGATGACAAAACTCCCCCAAGAAATTTTATTGGTTCCCAGGTATTTGATTGAGGGAATTTACTTTTGGTTCCTAAAATCAAAAATTACTAAGTCAAAATTCTAATCTCATTAAAGGAAAAAACACTTTCCAAAGATGAGCTTCTGTCTGACTTGGCCATTTCTTCTGTTGAGATTGTGAAAATGACAATGTTTCTGGTGGGATTCAAAACCAAAACCTCAGATAGAATGAGACAAATACTGGAGTTCTGCCTTTGCCAAATAGGCTACATACACTTGTGGCTGCAAGGTTTGTTTGGTATTACTGGTATAGGTTCAACTGCACAGCCTCCGTACTGTGGTGATACATCATGTTAGCAGGTTTAACCTCAACATCTTCTTCTTCCTCAGAAAAGGATTCTGATCAAAAATGAACCAAACCTAATTCACTTTCAATCTCTTCCTAAAAACTATGGAATTCAGATGAAGAGCCTTCCTTGCACTACAGAAATCATTTTCCCATCAGTTCATTAAACCATCAAAAAGAATACTTCTCAAAATAAAAGAATTACTATCTTTGCTCTTTTTGGTCCCCTTTTAAAATTTTTTCCCCTCTTAATTTCTCTTTAAATGTGTTCAAATTTCGACAGTTCCCAATAATTTAATTTCAATTTGGATGGGCTGCGGGTAGAACTAAACACCTTGTGGTCAAGCCTTGGGTTTGCAATCAAAGTTGCTTTATAATTGACCGTGGACTATAAAATCTCCAATCTACAATTTTGAGGTTTTCGCAAAAGCATGGAATTCAAATTGTTGAAAAATTGGGATTCTTCAAGCACTGGATCCATTTAAATTTGTCAAAAAGCAAGACAATAATCAATAATTAATCTTTTGATCCTATGATTTCTTTCAATCCTGAAATTTCTGTGAATCCTATGATTGCTGTAAATCATATGATTTCTTTCATTAATATAATTTCTGTCAATCCTATAATTAGTACCCTTTCAAGTACCCAAAAAGAGAACTTATTTCACTAGAAGGGTCATAGTCTAGCTCCACTGAGGATGAAAATCCTCAGGCACAAAGGAATAGTATTTCACCTGAAACGTGGGAAAAAGGCAAGCCCATTTTTTTTGAATAAGAATTTGAGAACACCTGGCCATCATGGTTGCGCTTCAACTTCTCAAATTTTTCCCCAATGAGTTTAATTTCCTCAATTGAATATTTGTGACCCAAAGGAAATAGTTCTTTTGAAAGAACAGTTCCTAACTTTATTCAAGGGTTTTAAAGGGATACATGCACTCATTGGATTTGGCTTTAAATATTTCCTTCAAGGTGTTTACACACATCCAAAATATTCCCAAAAGATCCCACAAGGAATTGTTTTAAAGTAGCATTGGCCCCATCTAGCTGAGAAATTGTTTTATTACCAAAGTCAGGATTGACACAAGTCCATTCCTTTATAAATGTCTCTTTTGCAGGGAAAGTTTTCTTTTCCATAAACTCAATCACATATTTGTGGTCTTTCAAGGAACACTATATACAAGTTTCAAAATCCGCATTCCCATGATAGAGGAACAGAAGAATCAATAAATTGGCATACTCTGAGTTCTGCATCATTGACCTCTTCCTCCCCCTTGGTTTTAGAGGCCCCATAATTTTCCCGCAGAGTTATTAAAAATTTCAATTGTTCATTTCTATTAATGAAGCAAACTTTAAAGTTCTCTTGAATGGCTTTAGACAAGTTCCAGGAGCACAAATTTCTGGATGATTCAGCAAGAATATGTCCTATAGCACAAATCAGAGCTTTTCCATGGTCTGTAACAAATACTTTGGGGAGCCTCCTGGGATCATATGCCAAATCCTTTAATGCATTAAAAGAAAGACTGTAGAACTCATACTTTTCTTTTTTTATAAAAACAAAAGCCATTGCAAAAGATTTCTTGCTGGCTGTCATTCCTAAAAATTGCAATAGGGGGATGTTTTACCTATTTCTTTTATAAGTAAAATCCAACAAAGCAATATGATGGAATTTTTTTCAAAGTTTTATGGACTCAGGATGAGCCAAGAAAAGGGCCTCAAAGTGACCCTCTCCACAAAATTTTGACCTGGAAAAACACCCAGATTCCTGGAGCATTTCCAATAGAATGTCCATAAAATCTTTCCCTTCCAGTTCCGCCAGCTTTACCTTCCACTTAGTGTCATAGATTTTTTGATTTTAAATGTATTCTCCACCATCAATATTTCTCAATCTCCTTTTAATCTGAAAATTATTGAGCCCGTCTTTCATGCCTTCTTCAAGGTGATCCAAGGCTTAACCAGAGATTCTCCTCAGTTGAGCATGCAATTAAGGGCTTTCAGGTGGTTGATAATTGTGTAGGTCATTTCTAATGGAGAGATGCCACATGGGATCTGCTACTATCAAACTTGCAAGGATCATGAATTGACACACAACCTTCCTAGTGTGAGTTTGCCTTTGAAGTTTGGTATGGCATGGCCCTTCATAAACCGCAAATCTGTCACAAGCTACATCAGCATATTTCTCTTTCCTTGAATTGAAATTTTTAATGCGTAGACATGCATGGCTGCCCATTTCTGACAATAAATCTTGGCTTCTTTCCTGCTAGCAAAGGCTCTCACAGGAAAAGTGTGAAGCGTTTCTGGCACCCCTTAGTTTTATAGTTATGCCCCAAATTGTTAAATTAGTATTGATCCAGCCAAATCCTTCCCATTCAAAAACATATGAAATTTGATCCACCACCTTTAGTCAATTCAAGTTGTGAAAAAACATCTTGTTCCAGTTGTGAAGAAACATCTTGTTCCTCAATTGAAAACCTAGATGATGATGCAATTGGGGCTTCCAATTTTTTCTTTTCAAACCCCTTTCCAAATCCCTAGAATCCACAAAAGATTTTTTAACAAAACTTTGAATTAAGTTGTTTAACATAGCCATGTTTAATCTGGGAGGACTTGGGCTTGCCACTGTTCCCATCAACCAACAAATTTTAACGGCAATTTATTATTCAATTCAATTTTCAATCCAACAACTCCAAAATGTTGTTCATTTTTGGGTTCAGAAAAATTCATTTATGCAATAGGTGCGTGTTGTTTGTGTACATGGTTTGTGTCAGGAGTTTTTTCCAATAGGCAAATGATTGATTTCCAAGGTTCTTTTTGTGGTCCAATAGTCCCAAATAGTATTCCAGATCCCCAAATTTTATTTTAAAGCACTCAAATGTAGTCCAGAGATGGCTGTGCACCCCAAATTCCTCCTCAAATGGCCCATTTGTTGCTATTTTGCCCCAAATGGGCCTGTAAAACATGCGCAACCCCAAATACAACTTGTGCATCCCCTGGGGAGCTACAAACCCCCACTTTAAACCTGTTTTAGGTTGCAATGCCCCAATTGCAACTCAAAATGTGTTGCAATTGAGGGTATTCAACCCCCTGGGGGATGCGCAAGGCAGAAGCAACTTGTGTTGCACATTTTTGGGGCGGGGTTTGCCGTTTGGGACCCATACCAGTCAAAAACAGTGGTTCACAACCTTTTGAAACCCTCAGGTTGCAATTTTGACATTTGCATAATATTATAAAACAATTTATCATTATTTCTTCTTGGCTCTATGGTGAATTCAACCATGGTTGGGTTCAGACAATGGAGGGTAATTGGAGAACTTAGTTACTATAATAACCAGAAATATGTGTTTTTCAGACATCTGGACAACCATATTTCTCTTGTGGCTGAATCCCAAAAAATTTGTTTACCTCTGGGAATCCTGTGTGAACTGAAAGAGAAAATTTTTTCCTTATTCTTATCAAAATAATTTCTTACTCTTATGGAAATAATTCCTCATATTTATGAAGAAGGGAACTTTAAAATTTAATTCCTGAATTCTTAGTTTAAAATGCTTATTTGTATTTTTTCTTATTCATTTGTTAATGTTGTTTTTCATATTTTGAAATCAATATTTTTCAAAATAATGAAAGGTAACCAGAGAATTTCAAGAGATATTTCAATAAATTAATTTAATTACAATACTTTGTCAGACACTTGAGTGGAAAACTCAGTCACAGTGCCCTCAAAGCTATCCATAATTTTCCCACTTTGTCTCATTTTTCAACTGAATTTTTCAATTCTTATAATACAAAGGGTGATGATAAATTCACAACTCCCAGTCTTTTGGGAGTTTTCTAGGGCCCCACCCAACTCAATCAACGCGTGGGGGCCCATACAAGCATCAAATGGGTTGTTCCAAACACAATTATTTTTTTATCTATCTATCTATTTATTTATTATTTATTTATTTATTTGTTTATTTATTTAATCATTTAATTAATTATTTTTTTATTTATTTATTCATTAATTTAGAGAATTATTTTTCTTGCGCATTCAAACCTTTATTTCACGCATTTCAAAGTTGGCGCGCAGTTGCACCCCTTTTATATTTCACGGAAAAATACTTTGTTCCACACAACTTTCAAGAATAAATTTTTGTTGAATTCTGACTGCGCAGCCCCGTACAAGGGGTTCTTGAACCCCTGAAAAGGATCTTTGGTAATTTTGGAGCCATTAGAAACCCTTCAAAAATGCAATCAAAAAATGAAAAAATTTGGTAAAAAGAAAATTTTTTGCATGGGTTTTTGGATCATCATTTTGGCTATTTTCATTTTTTTTTGGTCATTTCAGCTACCATAAATTTTAATCAACATTCATATATTCTTCAAATATGTTTTAAATATTTTTTGGGATGTATCCTTTCACCTTAAAAAATTTCTTCAAAAAACACAAAAAATAAAAAAAAGCAAATTTCTCTTTGGACATTTGAATCCTTTTATTTTACTTTTTATTTCAATTTTTTGGGTAATTGAAGCTATCAAAAAGTTGAAACAACATTTAAAGAGAATTAAAATATATTTTTTCAGATTTTTTGAAAGTATTATTTTACCTTAAAAAATTCCTTCAAAAACAAAAAAAATTCAAGAAATTCAATTTTCTCATTTGACTTTTGGATCCTTATGTTTGCCAATTTTAATTTTATTTTTTTTTTTATTTTTCAAGATTTGAGAATTGTAGAACAACTATTCAAGAGCTTTTTAAAAAAAATTTTGGGATTTTTGGATGTCATTTTTGACCTTGAAAAATTCCATCAAAAAACCAAAAAATTCACTTTTCTCACTGGATCTTTGAATCCTTTTTTTGGCCTATATAATTTTTGTTTTTGGGTTTATTCAAGCTTTCAGAATTTTGAATGTTAAAAAAACAAAAAAACAGTTCATTAATACCTTTTGAAGATCATCTGCATTCTTGCATACACCTTACAAGTTTCATTACACAAATTAAGAATAAAGAAAAAAGATGGATACAAATATTAAAATTTATTCAACTATGATTGGTCTTATTTTTCTACTTGATTTTCATGGAGGCAAAAACACCTCATTACCAAGATCCAAATTTCTCTGAAAAATGGTTTTCCAAGATTTGGAATCCTTTGTCAAAAGTCTTCTCCAAAGTGGATCTAACCTAGGAGCTGGCCAATGATCAGACTTGAACTTGAATGAGACTATATGTTTTGATTCTTCTAAAAGAATGAAGCAAATAGGAGAAGTTTTGGAATTTGGAGTGATTTGGTGAACCATTTGGGACACCTTGGGAAAAGAATTCAAAAATTGTGAAAAAAAAACTGTCCTAGTCGCGTCGCTCATCCTCATCCTTGCGCGTCGCTCATCCTCATCCTCATTGCTTTTCTCATCCTCATCCTCATTGTGTTGCTCCTCCTCATCTTTGCGTTTTTCTCCTCCTCATCCTTGGGTGTTGCTCATCCTCATCCTCGCGCGTTGCCCATCCTCATCCTTGCTCATTGCTCATCCTCATCCTCATCGCTTGCATCCTTGATTGCTTCCTCACTTTCATTGCGACCATCAGTTGTTCATCATGACCCTCCCCATTGCTTGGCCATGCGCGAATCATTGCCTTCCCTCTCATCATTGATTCATCTATCATGGCTTCCTCATCATCACCACCATCACCGCTTCTGAGCAAGGATAATTGATCACATCAACCCCATCGCTCATCATCAAAACCATCTGATTTCTTTCTTTCTCACCCCCCTCCAGATTTGGATGGGAAGGGGTGTTGCGTTGTTACTAGGTGTGCAAAAGTCCGCACGGATGTTTGCAAGGGACAAGCGGGGGTGGGAATCTGTCACCCCAGTCTTGAAGATTGGCAGAAGGGAACTGGGCCTCCCCAAGCTTGAGCCTCATCATTGTGAAAAAAATAAAAAATTTCTGCTTTCATTTGTGTTATCCAATTGTAAATAGTTACAGGGCTCTCTAGCCTATAAAAGGAGGGGCTCTCCCCTGCTTTTTTCCATAATGAATTCTTCCCACTAATAAGAATTATGAGCTTCTGATCCAAGAGATCCTTCCTTTGTGAAATTGATCACTTATCCGGATATATCTTTTGATTATCCCTTGATACTTATCCCTTAACCTTGAATTTTTTTAAGTTCAAAACTCTGATCTGCCCTTCTGTGGCCCTGTTCCTTATCACCAACCATAGCCTTGATGGTTGAAGAAGAATTCATTTAATAGGATTCTTGAGTGTGTTATACCACTCTTGATCCCTTTTTCTGACCATTATTTGGTCTTGATCATTCATTTGATTGTCTTTCTGGACCAGTCACGTTTTACTAAGAGGTTTTATTAAGTTTTAACCTGGAGTGTTAAACCTCCCTTTAATTATTCAAGTTGCATTCTGCCAAACTATTCTTGAATCCTTGAGAAGTTTTGGGTTACTCTTAGTCCGAAATTGTTACTGTTTGTTTCAGTGATCCATAAGCATATTGCATTGTCTTGTGCAGCCACCCACCGTTATCTGGTACCCTTCAAGCGCTTGATTGCAGAGAGTTGGGCAGGTTCATTGAGAACCTGGAGGTTGATTGGGTTTGAGTTGATTGCTCCCAAGCACCTGCTGACGACCAGAGTTATTAGCGTGTTTGTGCCGTTACTTACAACTGCTTTGTTCTATTGGAATCTGAGCAAACTTTAACTTATTTTTTCCAAAGTCTTTCTCCTCATCATCTTGGTTCAGGTAGTTCTGCTTCCCCCCTCAGCTATTGTTGCTATTGACTTATCCCTATCCCATTTGATTCCTCATATACAAAGGTTACTGGACCTTGATCCTGGTTACATTTAAATATTTTTGTAACACTCAGGAGGGCAGCCCAAAAAAGCACCTATCCCCGCCACAGAACTGCCAATGCCCTGCGCCGTTGGAGTCTTACATTTGGTCCCCCGGGCCGGGATTGTACCAGAAACCTTGGGATTTACAGTCCCAAATTTGTGGAATCAACTCTGAAATCCAATCTTTTTCTCTTTTTCTGTTTTTCTTGATTTTCTGGGTTTCTGTTATCATCTAGATCTGATCCGTGGAGGAAACTTGTTCCAAAAGTAAGTCCTCACAATTGTGCACCATCAAGGGGTTTGATCCTAGTCATTTTTTTGTAAACCCTACCCTTGCCACACTTGTGAGCCACATTGGAAATCTGTATCTGTTCTTTGGATCCCTTAGTAAATATTTTGTCAAAATGGAATCTATTGGTACCCCTTCTACCTCTGTTCAGGCCAAGATGATCGAGATCAAACCTCAGAACAAGAAATTATGCTTTAACAGTACAAATGTTGAATGGTTCCTTGATTCCTACGAGATGGCTGCTGAAGTTGACGGTGCTAGCAAATATGACATGGCTTATCAACTGCAATTCTTTATCTCCTCTGATGAATTCATGGAAGTGATTGAATCATTTGATGGATTTGAATCCCACGACTGGGTACTTCTTAAGGAGGCAATGATCGCCTACAGGGGCAAAATTGATATAGCTAGGTTCACTCTCCAAGATCTGGATGCGCTAGTCTCTCAATGGACCTCCAATGGTGGCATCTCCTCAGCCTCTGATTATCAAGATTTTGGAAAATTTGGGACCCTCTCCAATCCTATCTTATCCAAAACAATCACATTGATACGGTGGATGAAATTTGAGTGCAATTTTTTCAGTCTTTCTCTCCAGGAGTGCAGGAAAGAATTAAGGATGAATTGGTGAAATCTGGATCCATGATCACTACAAGAGATAATCTGTTCAAGCTCCCTGCCTTCATAGTTCTTAGGAATACTGTGGATAAAGTGATGAAAGCTCAAACAGCTCTCACCTTTGAAAAACCTAGAATCACTGAACCAGTCCTCGCCCCCTCTTTTTGTTAACTTCTGCGTCTCCTTCACTTATTCTCATTCCTATTGCCGCCATGCGGACAGTGGACACCGCCCGGGTGTCCACCTCAAGATCTCAAATCCCCCGTGGGAAGGGGAGAGCCACCCAATCTGATTCCTCCTTAACCAGTCTCCTGAGGATCTTTGATCATCGGCATCCCTGACCTGGGTGGTCTCACTTTCTTCTTCTTCTCCATTGTCCTCCTCATCCTTTCATCATTGTTTTCCATCCTTCTTGTCTTATTGTTTCCTTTTCAATTCTCCCCTACATCCTCCTCACATTCATCTGTTGGCTATCCAACCCATCCGTTGGCTATCCAACACAGCACTGCGATCCATCAAATCATCACCATCGGGCACTTGACTTCATTCATCTGGAAACTGGTAAGAGCCAGTCTCTTTGCGTTCTCAAGTCCTCAATGCCTAACTCCTCAACACATTATCAACTGTCCGCCTCAGCACATCAATCCTCTGCGACCCAACCAATGCTTGATTCACTGCCCCAAACATTGTCGTGAAGCTGTCTTGAAGACCTGTTGGTCTCATTTCTATTCTTCTGCTCCTCTGTGTTGTTTTTCATTTTTACTCATTTGTTTATCTCATGCGTTAGCACGTTGGTTTGTTTTCAAACTCAATTCAATCCCATTATACGGTTAAAAGCCAAACGCTCTACCGACCGAGAAACCAACGTGGGCCATGGCCTCAACCTCTTGACATGAAAACAACGGATTCAGACAGGCGATGCTCAAGACCGCCTTGGAAACTATCCCTCTACTCTCCGAAGACAACTACAGTATCTGGAAGGACAAGATGAACTCCCTGCTCAAGCTACGAGGAGTCCTCCACGCCCTGGATTCTGAATCTATGGCTCTCTCGCCACAAGACAACGACGAGATTCAACTCCTTCTCATCTCAAAAGTCAATTCAATCACCCCCACCAATATCATCAGCGCAGCAAATGTGAATTCTGCCAAATCAATCTGGGCTTCCATCAAAGAGAGATACTCCTCGTCCAAAGCTTCCAACAGAGCTCAAATTTTCAATGATTTCCTTCACATCACCTTCAGGGAAGACAATATCGCCGGTTTCATTACTGATGTTAGAACCACTATCAAAAAGATGGTTGAAATTGGAATGGACCTACCACAGGACATCCTTGCCTATCTGATACTCTTCAAATGCCCCTCCTCGCTTCAAGATCTCAAGCAACAACTTATGCACTCGGACAAGACCATCCACGTTGACTTCGTGTGCAACCATCTCACCCAATTCAACAATTAAATCAAAGCCGAGAATGCCGATAAGTCTGTTTCCCTCACTGATGCAGCATTGGTTACAAACAAGACAAAATTCAAGAACCAGCAAACCAGCCGGTGCGTCGAAGGCTATCACAACCCAAAACAAGATAAGAATCACTCCGAGAGAGACTGTTTTCACCTCCATCCGGACAAGGCCCCTGATTGGTGGAGAGAAAACCAAGCCAAATGGAAGGAGAAGCAGAAACCAAAAAACAAAATGGCCCACTATCACGCCTACCTCACAAAATGGATTGAGTCCAAGACTCTGTCTGGACAGAATATTCTCATTGACAGCGGGGCTTCTGCTCATATCTTCAACGACAAAAAATTCTTCCTCACTCTCAACCAAAGTGTTGGTGAGAGTATCTCTACGGGCAAGGACGGGGCTAACTTACCTATTGAAGGAACCGGTACTGTCAAACTCTTGTGGAAGGACCGCACGGTTGTCCTCAATCATTGTCTCTACGTTCCAGAAATCGTAGTCAATCTCATCAGCCCAGGCATCCTCAAAGGTAAAGGATGTCACATGACATCCAAGAAGGGTCACTTCCAAATTTCCGACAGAAACTCTCTCATCTTTCGAGCATCGATCATGGAAAACCTCTTTGTGGTCCAAAACCCGAAACAAATCGGCCAGAATCACTGTCTCCTGTCTGTGAACAACTGCTCTGGCAGGAACCTGAAAGAGCTCCATCTCGCCCTTGGTCACGCCTCAATCAGTCAACTCCGTGAGATCGGAGACGTTGGGCTCAACAAACAAGATCTCAACTCATTCTACTGCAAGGACTACGCTCTTGGGAAAATCACCAAGGCCCCGTTCAAGCTACAGGCAACTAGCGCCTCCAAACCCTTTGAACGCATCCACCTGGACTTAATTGGTCCCCTCAAGCCCCCATGGCCAGACAAGAGAGGTAAATCCTCACGGTGGTGGACAATTTCACCGGCTACTTGAGCGGGATACCCCTTCAGAGCAAAGATCAAACTCCCAAAGTCGTCATCGCCGTGCTGGAGCGACAAAAGTTAAAATTAGGTTACTTTCCCTGCAAGCTGTGCTCCGATGGAGGGACTGAATTTACAAATCAGAGGTTAGTTCAATTCTGCAAGAACAATGCAATCAGACAACTGATTTCCGAACCACATCACCCCAAACACAATGGCAGGGCGGAAAGGGCCAACAGGACAATTGTCAAGAGTGTACGTTGCTCCATCAGCTCCTCCAAACTACCAATTTGTCTCTGGCCCGAAATCCTGAAGGCCTGCTGCCTCAGTCTCAACCAAATACCAAAGAAGGGAGGCTCCTGCTCCCCTTGGGAACAAATGCACAAGAGCTCCCTTCCGCTCTCCTATTTCAAACCGCTCAGAACCTCGGTTGTCTATCTCAACCAAAACAGGGTCAAGGGGAAGAAATTCCATCCCAAGGGATTAGAGGGGAAGCTGATCGGTTACAACCCCAACTTCAGATCGTATCGAATTCTCAAACCAGACGGCAGCATCATTTCATCAAAACATGTGAGATTCAACCCCAAGTCAATCGAGAATCTGGAAGGCGGCGATTCATTAAACCTCGACTTCTCAATCAAAGAATCAACGCACAGTCGACCTGAGCTCAATGAGACAAATTCAACCAATAGCCAACCCGATAGAATCAGAAACACGGAGCGCTATCGCGACAGATCTCCAGAGTCTCTTGCATCAGACAACTCGTCATCGGGTGATGGACCTCAAAATTCTTCTGAGGACGACCAACTGTCTCAAGAGATGATAATCACCTCAGATTCTCCAGATAACCAATCCACCTTGACTCAGATTCCGGAAACCAGTTTATCTGGACGGAGTCTGAGAAACAGATCAACCCTAAGACCGCCCCAAATGTACGGCTTCCACCACTACTACGAGCCAAAAACATACCTGAAGGCAATGTTGTGTGAAGAGGCAGAGAAATGGAGAGAAGCCATCAGGAAGGAACTAAACCAGTGCAAAGATTTGGGTGTTTGGGAAGAATACGATGGGCCAGATCCAGCTAACCCCCTTGAAACCACGTGGGTGTTCAAAATCAAAGACAATTTCCACGACAACACTCTTATCCACAAGGCCAGGATATGCGTTTGCAGCTTCAATCAGATCTACAGCCTTGATTACAGGGAAACCTTCGCCCCAACGGGAAAAATCACCTCTCTTTGCGCAATTCTTCAACTCAGCCTCAAGCACAACCTCTCAATCAGGCAGTTTGACGTCAAATCAGCCTTTCTCCATGCTCCCATCAACGAGGATGTATTCATCAAAACACCAGATGGTTGTGATCGACCCTCAAAATACCTCAAACTCAAGAAAAGCCTCTACGGATTGAAGCAATCCCCTAAGAACTGGTATGACACACTCGCTGAATGGATCAGATCTGTCGGGTTTGTTGATTCCGATAGCGATCCCTGTCTCTACAATTCAAGGGACGGCGACTCCTTCATCTTCTTCCATGTGGACGACCTGATCCTTGTCGGGGATGGGAACGGATTTGAGGATAAGTTCAACTCAAGATTTCAAAACTCGCAATGCCATGATCCGGACACAATCCTGGGGATGAAGTTTGAAAGTTCCAAAGATTCTATTTTACTCAGCCAACCCAAGCACATCAATCACGGACTCGAAGAACTTGGACTCCGGACTTGCAAACAGGTTTCCACTCCTCTCACCCCCCACCTACAACTCAGCTCGGCCACGGATGAGGATTTTGAAGCCTTCAAGGAACGCAACATCAACTATTGGTCGGGGATAGGCCTCCTCAACTACATTGCCTGCAGGACCAGGCCCGACCTCAGTCTCGCGGTATCCAGCCTAGCCCGCTTCCAGAATAAACCTGGCCTCACCCACTGGAGAGAACTCAAGCGGACCTGGCAATACCTGAAGGCTACAAAAGACCTGAAGTTTACTATCAAGTACAACGACAATGCCGACTCCATTGTCTTTTACAGCAACGCCTCTTAGGCCGAAGACCCGGGGACCCACAGATCTCAAACTGGCTACGTGGGGCTGGCCTTTGGATCTCTCATCTCGTGGGAAAGCTTCAAACAGCAAAACATTGTCTATTCCACCACTGAAGCGGAACTCAATGCCCTCCTTGACTCATTCCTGGAAGGGAAATGGTTGCGGAACTTGATTGGCAAGGTCTTCTTGACCAACATTCCCTGCTCCGCCCATCTCATTGACAACAAGGGACTTGAAGAAAAACTCAAAAGATTTGGTTCGAATGCCAAAACTCGTCACATCGACCTCAAAACTAAAGGTCTCAGAGAGGAACTCGAACTAGGTAATCTCTCCGTTCAACTCATACCCTCAGATCAAATGTTGGCCAACCCACTCACCAAGGCGGTCCCCAAAGCCATCCTGGCCAAGTTGGTCCACCTGATCCAGCCTTTGTTTGCACTCCCTGTATGCTCATCAAACTGACTCTTTCCAGTTATGGGGGGGTGTTAACTTCTGCGTCTCCTTCACTTATTCTCATTCCTATTGCCGCCATGCGGACAGTGGAAGCCGCCCGGGTGTCCACCTCAAGATCTCAAATCCCCCGTGGGAAGGGGAGAGCCACCCAATCTGATTCCTCCTTAACCAGTCTCCTGAGGATCTTTGATCATTGGCATCCCTGACCTGGGTGGTCTCACTTTCTTCTTCTTCTCCATTGTCCTCCTCATCCTTTCATCATTGTTTTCCATCCTTCTTGTCTTATTGTTTCCTTTTCAATTCTCCCCTACATCCTCCTCACATTCATCTGTTGGCTATCCAACCCATCCTTCGGCTATCCAACACAACACTGCAATCCATCAAATCATCACCATTGGGCACTCGACTTCATTCATCTGGTAACTGGTAAGAGCCAGTCTCTTTGCGTTCTCAAGTCCTCAATGCCTAACTCCTCGACACATTATCAACTGTCCGCCTCAGCACATCAATCCTCTGCGACCCAACCAATGCTTGATTCACTGCCCCAAACATTGTCGTGAAGCTGTCTTGAAGACCTGTTGGTCTCATTTCTATTCTTCTGCTCCTCTGTGTTGTTTTTCATTTTTACTCATTTGTTTATCTCATGCGTTAGCACGTTGGTTTGTTTTCAAACTCAATTCAATCCCATCATACTTTTCAAGAATCTAACAAAATCATGAATAAGATGGAAGCCAATTGCAGACCTAAACCAAATCCTCAGACCCACCGGGAAACACCTATTATCAATGAGATCACCAAACTCCTGCAAGCTTTCGAGAATAAAATGGATCAGAAACTCTCCTCTCTGGTTGTCCCTAAACCCTCCAACTCTGTTCCTAGGTCAACAATGGTTTGCTATTATTACCACAGAGAAGGTCATGGAACTGGTTGCTGTCCTGAACTCCAGAAGTACAAGGAGAAAATGTTGGTGGAACAGAAAGGGAGCAACTTCTTTCTGCCCAATGGTGCACTTATCCCTTTTGATTCATCTTGTCCAATTTGTCATGTGGTGGCCTCTTTCCAGCCTTCTGCTCCCAAGAAGGCATCCTTGGCCTCTTTTGATTTTTGATCTGC
Source organism: Puccinia polysora (assembly GCA_025617555.3). Taxonomy (NCBI): domain Eukaryota; kingdom Fungi; phylum Basidiomycota; class Pucciniomycetes; order Pucciniales; family Pucciniaceae; genus Puccinia; species Puccinia polysora. The sequence goes on from CM062619.1 coordinate 59,135,674, forward strand.
TTGCAGAACTCTTCAACCTTGGGATCCTCCTGCTGTCTCTTCTTCCAGATTTTCTGGAACTTATCAATCTGATCCAGCTAGTAAACAAAATGAAGAACCCAGACCTCATAAAGCTCCTCCTGTTCCATCTTCAATTCTTTGAAAACCTGTCAAACTTCAATCTTCACTGGAGCCTCCTTCTTCTGAGGTAGAAGACATGGAAGTAGAAAAGGAAACCCTCATGGATAGGTTCCCAGAATACTCTGATCCTGCTCCTCTGCCATCCAAATCACCTTCACCAACTGATCCAGTTATAGTGCCACCCTCACCTGAACTTCCTCTTCCAACTCAACCCAAGTTTCTGTTTGAAAGGGGAATTTCCAAAGACCACCCCAACGCTGTGGAAGGGTTATTAAAGAAAATCTCTGATCTTTAAATGCCTGATCTCTCTGTGGCTGAACTCCTTTCCATCTCACCATCTGTGGCTGAAGGCATGAAGAAATGGGTTTCTCGGCGACGTGTGGAGATTGGTCTTGATGAATTGAAAGTTTCCTCTGGAACCTTGATGGAAGACTCTGGTGGAACAGATCCTCCTCCTGATTCAAATCTTTATTCTTGTCTTCTTGGATTTTTAACATGCTCTCTAGGTGACTCATCCAAAAAGGTTTCTCTACTTGTCAATTCTGGGTCCCAACTAAACTTCATTTCAGATGCAATGGCCTGAAAGCTCAATCTCAGTCCAAGGGTCAGATTCAACTCTGCTTTTTATGGAATTTGGAATCAATCTTGTGAGTTGGTGGGTATTTCTGAGGATGTGCTAGTTCACATTTGTCAAAATCATGTTGGAACCTTTCACTTTTGGATCACTTGTTTGGAAGGTCCTATGATTTTTGGTTGTCCTTTCTTAATAGACTTTGGAGCCACCCTGATGTTTTCTGTGTAAAAATTTGGAGTGTTCACCAAGACCAGACTATGATATGATTGCAAATGAAGCTCAGTAGGTCTTGAAGAAACAATAATTCAGAGAGAAGAGATTTAAATGAGACAACCAACGGGAAAAGATAATTGGCAAAACTAAAGAGTCAGGATATGCGTGTGAACAATCAAAGATGAAGAGACTCCTAATTAGTTGAGAACAAGGAGAAAACAATGAGTAGCTGGCAGACGTTGTACGCAATATTTGATTGGGAAGTTATTTACTATTGCCTATTGATTATGTTGACGGAGCCAGCCTTGTTGGTATGATAGTAGACTTGAGCGCCTTGAACAATCTATCAAAAGAAAGAGGTGAGTGACCATTGATGATTGAGTTGATACTGTTGGTCTTACGATTGATGTACTGGCTGCTTGAGTTACTTGAGGTTAGTGCGTCGGAAGTCGTCGTATTGGTGGAGCTGTGATGGTTTTTATTGATTTGAGTTGATGGTTGATGAGATTGTCTTCAGACAGTAGGAGCGTCAATGGTGATTGAGGTTTAGTCAAACAGAGAGCGCGCGACTTGTGAGTTAGAGTATCTGCACTGGCAGTAGAGACAATGAAGCGTAGAAGGAGACAGATAGATAGCAAGTAACCCAAGCAACAAATCACAACAATGGCAGTCTAGAAAAGAAACAAAAGAAAACACAACATGATGAGCATATTTCTAACATTCTGATCAAGTTGGGGAGAGAATTCTTCTTCCTGATGTTTATGGTAGGAAGATTGAAGTTCCTCTCTGTTATTTGGATTCTGGTTGTTGGGAAAGAGATTTCCCTGGTTTTTCACCTAAATTGGTTCTGAAGGGGAAGCAGAAGAACTCTTCTAACTCCTCTCATTTTTTAGCAGAATAGTTGGTAATACTAATAGTTGTAGTTCTTCTAAGCCTCAGACTTCAACTACAGGGCCAACTTTTATCTCTGAGGCATATTTTTCATCCTTTTCATCTCTTTCTTCTTTTTCTTCTGATCTCAAAAATGTCCAAAATTGAAAACATGTTAAAACACAAAATTCCAAAAATATTTCTCTTCTCTCTGGTTCTGTTATTTCTTCTTTTCCTTGTACTCTTATCACTGATCAATCTTCCTCTAGCTCTGGTTTGATTCTCTGCAATGAGTATAAACTAGATCCTGATCTCAATTCTTTTCTTAATGGTTTTGGTATGGAGGAGTATGGGCTCCAGTGGAGGCACTTGGGGGTAAACGGAAGTCCTCCCAATTGTGCACCATCAGGAAATTCTTCTACCATAGTTTTCAAAACTCTACCTTGTGCCACAAATTTGAGCAAAGCGTTATCTTTTGGATCCTCTTTTATGGAAAAGGCACCTTTCAAAAATTTTATGGAACATTGAACTTGGAGGATGTTGGAATCTGGTCTCAGTTTTTGTACTCAGGTCTTGCTGGTGAATTCTTGGAGGAAACAAGAACTTCTCTCTTTTGCCACTAAGTATAAGCCAGTTGCAAAAAAGGTCCAGCATTTCAACCAACCCATTCCTCTCAATCTCAATCCTCCTCTATCTTGTGATCCTTATTGTGGTCTATCTCACTGTCTTACTGGCCCCTTTGTACCTTGTGGTTGTTTCACTGAAGAACAATTGAAGGTGGTCAACTTCGGTCCAGATGGATGGCTTTTACCTGATGAGTTAAATTTGATCAAAAATATCTTATCTCTAAGGGGAAAATCTATTGCATTCTGTGAAGAAGAGAGGGGTCTCTTGAAAGAATCCTATGGTCTCCCTTATATCATCCCCGTAGTTGAACATGATCCTTGGCAAAAGAAAAAGATCCCTATTCCTGCTGCAAAAGTCAACAAATTCATCAAGTTGGTCCGCAAACAAGTCCGTACCGGTCTATATGAACAGTCAACCTCCAGTTACTCTAGCCCTGTTTTCTGTGTTCTAAAGAGCAATGGTAAACTTAGAGTAGTTCATAATCTCCAACCTCTCAATAAAGTTACTATTAAGGACTCTGGTTTCCCTCCTGCCACTGAAGAATTTGTTGAATCCTTCTCTGGGAGAGCCTGTTATGGTCTAGGAGACATCATGGGGGGTTATGACGAAAAATCTTTGCATCCTATTTCTTGCCCTCTTGCTACTTTCAATACTCCTCTTGGTCAATTTCAACTGACTCAATTGCCTCAAGGTGCCACCAACTTGGTTGCAGTCTATCAGGCTCAGATGATGTGGATCCTCTAGGACAAAATCCCTGATCATGCTGGTATCTTTGTTGATGATGGTGGAATTAAAGGTACAGTTTCTGACTATGATAATGAGCTCTTACCTTGGCACTCAGGAATTTGACAATTTATCTGGGAGTATGCTACTATCTTGGAAAGGATTTTGTTTCAAATTGAGGAATATGGCCTTCCTGTCTCTGGATCAAAACTTTCTGCCTGTGTCCCTGCCTTGGAAATTGTTGGTCATATAGTCTGCAAGGAAGGAAGAAGGATGGCACCCTCTAAATTCAACAAAATCATCTCCTGGCCTACTCCAATAAATCCAACTGAAGTTAGAGGTTTCCTAGGTTTTGTAACTTATGTCAGGATCTTCATTCCCTCTCTATCCAAAATCTGTGCACCCTTGCGTCGTCTCACCAGAAAGGAAGCTGAATGGATTTGGACCCAAGATTGCAAACAATCATTTCAGTTGCTCAAAACTATTGTTGGAAATGACATAGTTTTGAAAAAGATCTCTTATGGTCCTGGAGCTGGCAAAATAAAATTGGCTGTCAACTCTTTTTATCAATCTGTTGGGGCTGTCCTTACTCAGGAAGATGAAAATGGTTTGGACCTCCCTGTTCTTTATAAATCTTGACTATTTTCGGATGTGGAATCTAGATACTCTCAGCCCAAACTGGAACTCTGTGGTGTGGCCAGAATGCTGAAGAAACTCCAAACAGTACTCTGGGGAAAACATTTCAAATTGAAAGTTGAAGCTTGATCCATTGTGGAAATGATCAATTCTCCCAGTCTTCCAAATGCTCCAATGACTTGCTGGGTAGCTTTTACCCAGCTTTTCTCTTTTGATATTGTTCATAGGCCTGGGAAATTTTTTAATATGCCTGATGGTTTATCTAGAAGGCCTATTGGAGACAATGAATTGGATGTTGGAATGGATTTCAATGAGGAAGAACCTTTGATCCGCCCTGTTTTTGCTTTCTCCTCCCAAGATTACTCTGGTTTCCAACAAGGTTTCTGGCTTAAGTTAGAGCAGTACCTTTCAACTCTACAAAGACCCCCTGATCTCTCTGCCAAAGAATTTTGATCCCTTAAAAGAAAGTCCTCTATTTTCTTTGTGCAAGGTTCCAGGCTTATGAAAAGAGGAACTCCTTGTGCGCTTGTTGTGGTTACTGTCCCGGCTAAGCAAGATTCAATCCTTGAAAGTCTCCATGAGGGCCTTGGTCATCGTGGGGAAACCAAAACTTATCATCAATTATCCAAAAGGTTCTGGTGGCCATCTCTGAAGAAATCTGTCTCTCAATGGTGCAAGATTTGTGAAGTTTGTTAGGAAATGTGATATTAGGCTTCCAGCTGAAATTTGCTATCCTAATGGGGAGTCCACTGTCTTTGGAAGGGTTGCTATGGATTTGGTTCATATCAAGGCAGGTGGTGCTAAGTACCTCATTGTGGTTAGAGATGATTTTTCTGGATGGGTTGAAGCCAAATTCCTTAACAACCATAGTTCTGAATCTGTGGCAGCTTTCCTTCATGAGAATTGGAAAATGCTTTACGGTTTGGCTTGATCTTATTCTCCTGATGGTGGCTCAGAATTTGGTGGAAAACTTGCCGAAATGATCCAATCGCTCCCTGGACAACATAGAGTTACTACTCCCAATCATCCTGAAGGACAAGGCATGGTGGAAAGAGGCCATGCTCCCTTGAAGGCTGCTCTGGTTAAACTTGCTGGTGAAAGTGGCAAGAATTGTCAAAATTTTCTCCCCTTGGTCCTCTTCTCTGATTGAATTTGCACCAAGCAAACCACTGGCTACTTGTCAGCTTGCTACTATTGCAGAGCAAGCTGCAAAAGTAACAAAAATAACATAAAAATAATAATAATAAAATTAACCTAAGAAGGAGTAGGAAAACCATAAATATTATTACAGAAATGGGTTTTCACCCAAAATTAGGTAGGTTCACTCACTGACCCCACCCTTGAAATCCACCTCCTTATATTTTTAAATAATTAAGGAAAGAAAAACCAAAATACTACGGCTCCATTATTGAGCTTTTTGGCCAATTAAATATTTCACACACATTGTCACGTATAGGTTTCACACCTACAATTCAGTCAGAATTAAGGTGTTGTGTATATTTTAGGAGTTACAGGCGGAAATGTGTTTTGTCACAATTCCCGCATGCAGCCGCGGCAGCCAAAGCACCCGCGCGCGGCTGAGATACAGCCTTGTCAACCCGTCAAGGTCGTGTATGCAGCCCCAGGCCTCTGACAAGTACGCAGCAGCGGGACTACGGGCTGAAAGAGTGACAGGCGGCCTGAGAGGCTCAGGTACCGCGTAAACAGACTACAACATACACGGCAACTTTCTACATATGTAATAAAGGTTCCCTTGGATAGTAGACTGTCTAAAAATACATAATATTATATAAAAATAAATAAATAATCCTCACACGTATTTTTCATTTAATATAATGCAAAGTACCAAGAATGTCGAAAATAAGAAAATGACAACTTCTAAAAATATATTGAAATACTTTGATATACTTTTATGAGATTTGCTATACATCAATATCTTTTTGACATAATAAAGAAGATCAAGATGTAAAAATATTACATGAATTCTCATGACGTTGTAGAGACTCCTGTGGGATTATATAAATAAAGTAGCAAATAGCTTGCTGGCAGTCCTTGAAGGGGAATTTAGTATTGCTTCTACTCCTTTGGAGTAATAGTATATACTAAGAGTGGTTTTGAATTGCCTGCCCTTCTAGTACTATAGTAAGTCTGCACAATAATTTATTTAAATTAATGGCTGGTTTCTTTGAGACTTAAAATAGGTCTCAGATCAGACCTAGGTTAGTTATTAATTGTTATTGGTAGGGTTTGTTGAAGAATAGACCAGATGTATTGGATTATTGGTTAATTATTGATCAGATATATGTGATCTTAACCAGTATCCCAATATCAAAGGGTTCAAGGGTTTTATCAAAGGGATGGTTCAGGAGAGGACCCAAGGATGGGTTTACCCACAGGGGGCTGGGTAGAGGAAAGGTTGGTAGTTTCTTTTTGTTGTGCTCTCTTTCTTTGTAAGGGTTATTTATTAATTAATGGGTGGGTTTTCTTTAATCTGGTGCTGAATATTTAGGTCACAGAAGAACCCTTATTCAAGCACCTGTTGGGTGGTTTAACTGGTTAAATATGGCTAATAAATTGGTTTCTGATTTCCTGTTTGTTTATAATTGGTTCACTACTAATATGTATCTGGGTAGGTACCACAGATGGATGGGTTGATGGGGTGGATGGATAGATGATGAGATGGGTGGATCTGACTGATTGCACTGCCTCCTGGATCTGTATTGCTGTATTCTTATCTGGACTGGTTGTTGTGTGGTCCTGGTCTTGAGGATAAGCTTCCACTGGTATGTACTTGAGGGTTTACTAGGTATGCCTTATGTCTTCCACAGAGATGTGACACCTGGGTGGGTATGAGTTTGCCACAGTTGAAGGTTTCTTGGGCTGTATCTTCTAATCCATGAGAGATAGAGGGGTATGTTGGCTGAGTGACTATGGGTTATTTTCAATGTAGAATCTATTTCTGAGGTTAATTTGAGGGTTTGAGCTGTTGTTACACTAGAAAAGTGAGTCTGATGGCTATAGGACAGGTTTGGACTACCACATCCCCCCCAGACTTAATGCTGTCCACAGCATTCCTGTCCATAGACATCAGACTCCACATCCTATCTTTCTTCTTCTTCTTCTTTTTTTTTCTTTTTCTTCTTCTTTTTCTTCTTTTTCTTCTTCTTCTTGGTATTGATCTTGAGAGACATAAATAAAAAAACTAATAATCACATATAGAATAAAAACAAAGGTCCAGAGAATCCTAGTGATCCAGTTGGTCCTGTTGAAATCTTGATTGTTTTATCTCTAAATCTTCTCCTCTTAATTATTTCTTGATTGTATCCATGTAGCAAGTAAAGGTATTATTAAATCCTTTCCATTCTTCTTGGTTGTTGAATTATAGTAGGGTTCTTCTGGATCAAGACAGGTTTTGGCATTTTCCTCTGTTCCTATTATTTGACTTTGAATCTTCTTTCCCCTTCTCCATATCCTATGGTACCTCATGGCCAAAGCAAGATTCCCCTCTCATCACCTCTTTTCTAAATTTCAATCTTCTTTCCCCTTCTCCATATCCAATGGTACCTCATGGCCAAAGACAGATTTTCCTCATTTTATTCCCCCTTTTTCCTTTCTTTCTGAATCTTTTCTCTAGTTTCAGGCCTTGACACCCTGTTTTCATCTATTCAAACCTGATAGATAACTTTTTCCTTTGAAACCTGCTGTAATTCCTTCAATCAGACAGTTCTAGCCAAAGATTAATTGATCCCTTTTTCCTTGATACCTTGACACATCTTAAAGTCCTTAGTTGGATCCAATCTTGAGTTAAAGCCAATCTTGATGTCTTCAGGCCCTTCCTTCTTCCTAGTATTCCATGTTTCCTTGGTTTTTAATTGAGATCTTCATTTGATATATATATTTTTAAAATAAATGGTTGATAGGCAATTCTGGGTCTTACCAGGACCAAGATGATTTCTTTTTACCTAGTTTTTTTTTTTTATTTATTTATTTACTCATTTCTTTTATTCCTTTTATCTTAATTTTGCCTTTGTGTGTAGGCAGTTTCATGTCTTACCAAGGACCAAATGATGGTTTCTTTTTTTTTTCTTTCTGTCCCTCTTCTTTATGTTTTTTTTTATGTGGGTGATCTTATTTATTTATTTTTTATTTTATTTTATTTTATTATTTTTTATTTTCATTATTCAAGAGGAAGAAATGGTTGTATTCTGCAGTTTAAGGTCTTACAGGGGACCGTCGAGGTGTTTGCTGTTGAATCGTGCCCAGGCACGGTGTGCGAGATTCAGTCGCGGGAGGGATTTTTTTTTTGGTGCGAGGTGTGGAAGGGCGCGCGAGGTGCGCGGCAGGTCTTGTTCAAAGGCGGTGCGCGCGATAGTTGTCAAAACGAAGCGGGCATTGCGCGCGAGGTTGTTGCACAAGGACGGGGCGCGAAGTAGTCGTTCTGGACTCCATCTTGTTTGTCAATTGCCGCGGCTCTGATCAATGTTGATCTTTGCGGCGGTCAACCTCCCAATATGGATTGAATCGAATACAGCCTTCCGGGTTGTAATTAATCGGTCAGCCGCACCTATTTTCTTCTGTTTCTGTATTTACTATCTATTCTTTTCTTATTATTTATTAATATTATTCTTATTTATTTGACTGGGGTTTAGCCGGTTGTTGAGTCGAGTACCTCTACGCTCTGGTACGATTGCGCATAGCTGGAGAAGAACATCCGGGCAATCCGATAAGATGCAAGATCAAAATTCTCCTTGGCAACTGGGGTCGTCGCAAGCGGTGCGATGGAGGCAATGCAGGGCAGCAACTGATTGTGAGTACTGTTTGGTTTCACATTCAATTTTTTTTTACAGCTTTAATTTATCTAATCTTATTCATTATTTCTTCTTTTTCCTTCCTAAACAATGCAGGCTTGGCAGCAATAAGGCCGTGCAAATTGCAAGATCGGTTGGTTGATCTTCAATGGAATTATTCATTCCAATTGACCAACCGCCCGGATCATTGACATTTTACTAGGCGACCGGGGTCATCGAGGGCGGTGTATGGAATTATTTGATTGTAAGATTTGTTTGGTCCAATCTTCTTTTTTTTACAGTTTCAATTTATCTGGTTGTATTTATTAATCTTCTTCTTTTTTCTCGGTCCTTCCGATCGGCGGACAGGACGATTAGATTGACTGATTGACTTGTGCGATTGGTAGAGGTGGGAGTGTTGCTGTATTGCGCATGATTACCAATGGCCGCTTGCGCAATCAGACCTGATGCAAGCTAAGTAATCTTTTACTTTTTTTTAATTAATATATATTTTTTTATTATATAATTTTTTTCTTCTTCTCAATCCTTCCAATCAATGCAGGACCTGCAGGGACCGAGTTACACAAATCGCAAGATTGATTGGACGATCTCCGGTCGCATTTATTTTTTTGGTCAGCCAATTTTCTTGTATGATCGGCATTCTTCCTCTTCCTTCCAAACAACGTGGCTTGGCAGCGATAAGGTCCGCAAAATGCAAGATCGGTTTGTCGATCTTTAGCTGCATTACTTAATCAGATTGACCGATTGCTTGCATCATTGATTCATTGGTGCATGGGAACAGGCCGATTGCAATCGGAGGGTCCCCCCCCTTTTTTTTTAATTAATTCCGTTCTCTTTTCTTCTCAATCCTTCCCATTGGCAGATGGGCAGAGGTTGAGTTGCAGCCATCGGTGTTTTTTTTTTTGTCCGATCAGATTGGGGTTGCCACACAATGGTTGCGCTTTCTTCTGGTACGCCTCGTTCTTTCTTCTTTCTTTCTTCTTTCTTTTTCTTTTCTTCCAATTTTTCTTCCTTCTCCTTCTTATTGATACAGATGGGCAGGAGCCCACTTTCGCGATTGATGCAAGGTGAGTTTCTTCTTCCCTCTTTGTTTTCTTCTCCGACCGGCGGATGATCGATATTGCCGCTTGGACCTGTCCGAGATTGTCGGACTATTGCGGTTGGAGCAGTTGGCGGTTGGGAGCAAGGTCCTCCCCTCCTACCAATGTCTATAAAAAGACAACGGGGTGGAGCCTGTTTTGTCTCCATCAATCCATCACTCCCCCGGCTTTTATACGCTGCGCGGCCCAACATGATGAAGGGCGTTAATGATAGCGCCAACCGGTTTATGTCACAGTTTTTGTAAGTCGTCAATTGTTCATTCATCCGTTTTTTTTAAATCAATCACCATCTTGTCGCAATCACTGATCCCCTTTTTGGCTCCCTAACGCGGTTGCCGAAAACTTCAATTCGGTCATTTCGCTGTGTGGTGTCTGATGATCAGCCTCCCCCAAGGAACCCACCTGCGTAGGACCGTTGAAGGGATTAAGGCCCGGTTGGATCAGATCCGAGTGTGGCTTAACACCCTTCGCTACTACTAGCAAGTCCCTTCCTCTCCATTTCCCCCTTCCTTCTCCTTCCTTCTTCTTTTAATACATATCTAACTGACGCTCCTTCCCGTTCAAACCGGATCTCCCTCCCCATTCTTCCCGTAGGGCCACCTGGGCCGTTCCGGTTGCTTCCTACCCCCCTACTGCCTGGATATGATAGTCGCTGGGGCTTCTTGTCGTTTGTTTGTTTTTTTTGTTTTTTTAACGGGAAGTTGGCGCTATTTGATGCGTTGTCGGTGAGTTTCTTTTTTTTTTTTTTTTTTTTTTTTTTGGTTCGTGTATACTAACTCCCCCCCATTTTCCTCCTTTTTTTTTTTTTTTTTTTTTTTTTTTTTACAGTGACAGAGAGAAAAAAAGCAAGAACACAAAAAAAGGTGAAGCAATATCAAGTAAAACTAAAGATAAAAAATAAAAATAAACAGAACTATGCCCGCCCATACCCTCGGCTCTTCAAAGGAAGACTGAAGGCCTACTGCTACATCAATAAAAAAAAATCATACACCAAAAAAACTTGTATCTTGCCAAGAATCCGCTTTTCTTTTTTGGTGTTATAACAATTATTTTTTTTTTTTTTAATCATGTATTATTACAATTTTTTTATTATTTATTTTATAGCAAGAATTGGAGACTTCCTTTAAAAAAGAGAAATGCCCACCCGTTCCCTCAGCTCCTCAAAGAAAACTGAAGGCCTACTACTGCATCAGTAAAAATGAGATTTATTCTTCCAAGTATCCTGACCACCTAACATGGTCTGGTATCACTTGGTCCATCATTATCATATGGCTAATCCAAGATTTAGCCCATTCTTCCCCATAATATAAGCAATACCTTACAATCCATGGGACTCTCCCATGTTGAGATGGCCATTGTCCATGAATTAAAAGAGTATTTCCAGTTTAAGTGTTGAGTAAGCCCATAAACTCTGATTTGTCCAATCCTGCTCCAGGTAATTCTTCCCAATTGGTCCCTTCCATGTCTTCCAGGTTGGTCCAGAATCCTCCAAATACTTGTTGAAACATTTCCAGGTTTTCTTCAGCTTCTTGTTTATTCAACACCTCCTCCCATCCTCTTTCTGCTGGTACTTCAGGGGTGATGATGTTGTTTTCCCAGGGGTCTGGTAAGCCTTCAGGGTCTATCTCTAGTATATTCTGTCCACTGGTCCAAACCTCTTCTTGGTCTAAGTTTGCTGTGATGCTGTTCATGCCCATTGGTCTTCTGGGTGGTGTAACCTGCCATCCTGCTTGATCTGGTGAACAAATGGGGATGCATAACCTTTCCCCTCCTGCTATCTCATAGCTTAAGACTTCCCCTTTATGCTTTGATAATTCTAGCCTGACTTTATGATCCACTAAGAAAGGTCTTCCAAGTACTGTATGCATTGATCCTTTGGCTATGAAGAAGTGGGCAGACTTTGGTTCCCCAGGTGTTATTTCAAATACTGTTCTTTCAGCTAATCCAATCAGTGGGGTAGAGTGGCCTCCAATTCCTGTGACCTTCATGAACAATCCTCTGGACACCAAGCCTGTCTGAATTGCCAAGTGTTCTGGTATGACATTTAATTCAGCACCAGTATCCACCAGAGCCTTGATCTTCTTTCCTTTGATCCAAATATCAATGAACCCCAATGGACAGGCATAGGTGAGGTTGTTGCCTATTAAGCAGGGGTATTCATCATCAGAATAGTCTTCAAGGTGGTGTTGACATCCATTGATCCTTCTATTGTTTTTGCTGGCTGGTGATTTAGAGGCTTTATTCAAGTCAAAGGTTCCTTCAGGGGTCATATCTTTTAACTTCTGGAAAAGATTTGGTGAAACTGAAAGGAGCTCCTCCAAGGTAAGGTTGAAGTTTTGTTTTCAATATTTTCTTCTTCAAACTTTCTTCCATCTTGGTTCCTTCCTGAGTGTCCAATGATTCTGACTTTCCTTGGTTCTTCTTCACAGGTTCAGTCACAGGTTCCTTGACAGATTCTTTGGGGGGCTCTTCTTCATCTTCAGACTCTTGATCCACTTCCACCCATGCTCCTGGGTAACTTGCTTTCCTCTTCCTTGGTCCTGGGGCTGATTCTTTAGTTGGTGCTGAGGTTCCTTGGTCTGTTACTGGTGTCTCCTGGGTGTTATCCTTTTCTGGTGGATTTCCAGCCAACCTTTGTGATCTTCTCATTCCCCATTGAACTTGAGATTCCTTCATGTTTACCTCTGGTGGTGTCCAAGCTTCCCAATCTCCAGTCTTCAAGAATGCTGCAACATTAGTTGGTTCTTCCTGCTTCTTGGGTTCCTCCAATTTTGGGACTTGTTGAGCCTCTGAGAATTTCTTGACCTGATCTCTGAAGCTTTCCTGCTGGCTAAAAGGTATGGGTTCTCTGTTTGGGAAGTAATAGTTGGGTCCTTGTTTAAACACCCTTTTGGCCTTTATATCTTCTGCCAAGTCTGGACAGTTGACTTGGTTATGGAGTTCATCCTTGCAATAGTAGCATCTGATTGGCCATCTGGGTCCTGCACTGGGAGATGAGGGTCTGAAGTTTTGTGTCATTCCTTGGTTGATCCTATCAAAGTGGGGAGGTGCCTGCTTCTGATTTAAAGCCACAGTGAGTTTTGCAACATCTTCTTTCATTTTCAAGAGCTCATCAATTCCCAGTTGCTGAAACTTGACTTCCTTCTTGGTTTCCACTAAGTTCTTGATGGTAGGTCTAGGAGTTTCTTCTTCATCTACATCCCATAAGGCCAAGGTCATTTCCACAAATTCCTTCAAGGTCTCCAAATCTGGTGGGAGGTATCTGCCATCTCTTGCAATCTTGATTCTCCCTGCATGGGCCAATTCCCTGTTCACTTCCCTCCTAAGATCAGTGGACAAGGCTTTCCAGAGGTTTTCCCCACTTTCCCAGTTGGTGTTGTCATAACCCATCCTGATGAAGTAAAGAACCATTTCTTCATAACTCCCAATGAAATTCTTGAAGTCATGCTTGGTCTTGATGCCTCCCTGTTCTTGAGTATGTCTGAGAAGCCTTGGTATGGACTCCTCATTGAACCTTCTAAGGGGGGTAACTGTGCCCCATTTCCTTTTTAGTTCCTTCTTCAAAAGGTCCCAGTCTGCATATTCATGTCCCTCCATATCTTCAATAGACTCCCTGATCTTCTTGTCTTGTACTAGAAAAGGTAATTGTAGGGCTATATCTATTCCCCCTGCCTTCTGAATCCTGGCCAGTTTCTCCACTCTTTTAATAAACTGTTCCACCTCTGTTCCATCAAATTCAAGGTTCACTTTCTTTCCATCTAATAACACTCCATTTTGTTCATTATTATTGATTATTGGGTTATCCTGGACTGGTCTTCTGGCTGGGGTTCCTTCAGTATATTGGCTCCTATGAGCTCTTCTTCCTTCTTCTCTAGCTTGGGGATATATATTTATTCCTGGGCTTTTGGAGGGGTTTGTTGATTCTTCCATGGTTTCTACTGGGATTCTTCCATATGCTGATCTTGGGGTTGGGGTCTGAAATCTTGTTCTTGGTTGGGTGTATGGGGTATCTGGAATTCCCTGTGGTGTTCTTTCTTCAAGTATTTGTTTTATGACTTTGGTAATGTTGGCAAGTTTCCCCATTGCTTCTTCTGCAGGACCTGGCTGATTCTGACTTCTTTCCTGGTCTTCCTCTGGCTTTTCTTGGGATCCACTGGGTATTTTGGTTTTTTCTTGCAGTTCTTTCTCCATCCTGATTATTGAAGATAGTACTTCTTGGTTATTATCTTCAATCCCTCTGAGTTGGTCCTTGAGGTCTCCAATTATCTGGTATGGATTTCTTTCTGCCTGCTGAATGTTGAGTTAATTCTTGAGGCTAATAATCCACCAATATTTTTTATGGTTTTTAATAACTAATCAAATCTGAAGGAAACAGCCACTGTTGGGACACCAATTGTAGAGACTCCTGTGGGATTATATAAATAAAGTAGCAAATAGCTTGCTGGCAGTCCTTGAAGAGGAATTTAGTTTTGCTTCTACTCCTTTGGAGTAATAGTATATACTAAGAGTGGTTTTGAATTGCCTGCCCTTCTAGTACTATAGTAAGTCTGCACAATAATTTATTTAAATTAATGGCTGGTTTCTTTGAGAATTAAAATAGGTCTCAGATCAGACCTAGGTTAGTTATTAATTGTTATTGGTAGGGTTTGTTGAAGAATAGACCAGATGTATTGGATTATTGGTTAATTATTGATCAGATATATGTGATCTTAACCAGTATCCCAATATCAAAGGGTTCAAGGGTTTTATCAAAGGGATGGTTCAGGAGAGGACCCAAGGATGGGTTTACCCACAGGGGGCTGGGTAGAGGAAAGGTTAGTAGTTTCTTTTTGTTGTGCTCTCTTTCTTTGTAAGGGTTATTTATTAATTAATGGGTGGGTTTTCTTTAATCTGGTGCTGAATATTTAGGTCACAGAAGAACCCTTATTCAAGCACCTGTTGGGTGGTTTAACTGGTTAAATATGGTTAATAAATTGGTTTCTGATTTCCTGTTTGTTTATAATTGGTTCACTACTAATATGTATCTGGGTAGGTACCACAGATGGATGGGTTGATGGGGTGGATGGATAGATGATGAGATGGGTGGATCTGACTGATTGCACTGCCTCCTGGATCTGTATTGCTGTATTCTTATCTGGACTGGTTGTTGTGTGGTCCTGGTCTTGAGGATAAGCTTCCACTGGTATGTACTTGAGGGTTTACTAGGTATGCCTTATGTCTTCCACAGAGATGTGACACCTGGGTGGGTATGAGTTTGCCACAGTTGAAGGTTTCTTGGGCTGTATCTTCTAATCCATGAGAGATAGAGGGGTATGTTGGCTGAGTGACTATGGGTTATTTTCAATGTAGAATCTATTTCTGAGGTTAATTTGAGGGTTTGAGCTGTTGTTACACTAGAAAAGTGAGTCTGATGGCTATAGGACAGGTTTGGACTACCACAACGTATATTTTTAAGTAATTATCTTAACAAATCAACTGGAACTCGAAAATAAAGAGTAAAATCAATATTATGACTTTTACTCCAGTTATATAATACATAATGAGAACTTACCTAACATCAAAATTTCCTTAGCAATGTCTATTAATATAATTATTAATTTACTGGGAACATTTACTAAGGATAATTAATTAAATAATACATAAATAGGACAGATAAGTGTTATTCACACGTCCTAATGTCTATTATAAGTTAGAATAATTCCCATACCCTAAGGAATTAGATGCTACCCGGGCTATAGCACCAAGAACACATGACAGGCTACCCCCTGTTACCCTTCTAACCTTAGTGTCCGTCCCTTTGAGCACCTACAACCCTCAGAAGGACAATATTGGGACTCCAAAAGCTATAAATAAAGAGCTCTTCTGAGGATATTGATGGACAAAGACCCAGTAATATTCATATCCAGACGCCGTGCCAAGGTAATAAAGTACTTATAAGAGATAAGTAAGTGATTTATGGCAATGTATGATCAATAATATCCGTCCTCAAACCTCTTTTTATCAATTAAAATTGCTGAACAACCTTATAACCCCAGTATACAGGTTTAACCCATCAGTACATGTCTCAAACAGATACCCAAACGATTTAATAATAAACCAGTGAGTCTTATTATCCTTTATCTGTCGTGGTAGCTTGGCTACAAGGCCCTACCACTCCATTGTTTATTTTATATACATATTATCTTTGGGTATAATAATCTTTAAACTAAAGAACCCAAAGTAACCAGAACTACGTGTTTTCATACTGAAATCCCTGAAGAGAGGTGTTAAACATCCCCAATATAATTGTGGCCCCTCTACAAATATTTAATAATCAATTTTAATTTGAAAAAATAAACAATAACAAAACCATTTAAACTTGCAATAAGCTTAATCCAAGTATTCTCCGGATTTTTGCTGCATTCATTAAATAATATATTTATTATTTACTCTATCACCTCTGGTAGCTAAAGGATAGCAAGGTTCTTGGAATCCAGGAGGCTGACACTACTCTCCTTATGAAATCATTTTTGGTCAAAGGGCTGTTCTTCCGCTTGATCTTGAAATGGAGTCTTTCTTTGGCATCTCTTGGGAACAAGTTTCTTCCACTACTGACCTATTAGTTGCCAGATCAAAGCAACTGGAGCGGAGTGAAGATATTCTTAACAAACCTTATCAGAAGACGATGGAATCAAGAGCAAAATCAATTCAGTATTGGGAAGATAAAAATCTAAATTGAATCAGAGATCCTTTAAACTCTGGTGATCTGATATTGGCTTATAATCAATCTTTAGAGACTCAGTGGGGAAAAGTTTTTTCAAATCATTGGAATGGTTCTTATAGAGTGGTTTGTCAAGTTAGAGGTGGATCTTATGTTTTGGAAGAACTGGATGGTACTCAGTTGGCTAGAAGGTTCTCTGCTGATCAAGTTAAGAGATTTTATTTTTTTGGGGGTAATTTGGGATCAAAGTAAGTCCTCCCAATTGTGCACCACCAGGGTCTTCTGCTGCAATTTGTTGTAAAAAATCTACTTTATGCAACATACGTGAGCACCTGGGACGCCTTTTCTGTTACCTTCACCACATTTAGGCTCTTTTGGATGGATCAAGATGGGTTTCAACATTTTTTTTTACTTAAAGTATCAAGAAATGGCCAATTATTTTCTTTTTTTTCTTTTTCATGTTTTCAAAGTTATGATGCAGACTAGGGACAGTCTGTAAGTTGGAGAGAGATGTGGTGAACCATTTGGGACACCTTGGCAAAAGAATTCAAAAATTTTGAAAAAAAAACTGTCCTAGTTGCGTTGCTCATCCTCATCCTTGCGCGTCGCTCATCCTCATCCTCATTGTGTTGCTCATCCTCATCCTCATCACGTTGCTCCTCCTCATCCTTGCGCGTTGCTCATCCTCATCCTTGCGCGTTGCTCATCCTCATCCTTGCTCATTGCTCATCCTCATCCTCATTGCTTGCATCCTTGATTGCTTCCTCACTTTCATTGCGACCATCAGTTGTTCATCATGACCCTCCCCATCGCTTGGCCATGCGCAAATTGTTAGAATTATATCTCACATTTTTCCTTCTCTTGTTCACGCAGTTTTTCTTCAACTTAATCTCAATCCCCCATCATTGGACCTCTTGTTTTTATTGTGTGCACTCTATTGGTGCGTTGTCTCTCTTCCTTTGTTGTTTCTTTTTCTCTCACATATTTCCTTTATGAATCATGGTGTGAGTGCTCTTGTCTGCGCTCTCTCTCTCTGCTGGTTTCTTCACATATGTCATGAAACTTGCAGTGTCACGCGCAAACTCCACAATCATCACTTTGCGCAATCTCACTCCGGATCTCAAACATCCAAAATCATTCACACCAACAAGTCAAGAAAATCTTGATACAACCATCCTCTTCAATCCCTCTCCAATCAATTGTATTAATTCAATTGACAATCCAGCCAATCAGCAAGCCATAAATCAATCGTGGAACTCAGGTAGCCAGTTTGATCACTGTAAGGTCAAATTGTTCAACTCATCAATCAATTCAAACTCATTGATCTGCTATTCAGACCAGATCTCTCAAGGTGCCTCAAAGCTCTCAAATACTCCTAGCTAGCTGATTTTCAACCACTCTGGCTGATCTCCAACAACTCTGTCCGACTTCAACCCTCTCAGATCTCAGCCAGACTGGTCCTCCGTTGGTTATCTTTCTTACACCTCATTATCTCAATTTTTTTTCTATCTCTGTTTCTCACAATAAGTCTTGTCTTGTTTGAAATCAAATCAGTCTGGTCTTGGTGACCAACCCAATTTTCCTCACGGTTAAAAGCCTTTTTTCTCAATATGGATCGACGGGGGTCTTCAACAACGCCAAGACCAGGGGGGGGAATCAACAAATTACAAATCTTTAGCTATCAAATTGTTAATTGAATCCACTCTATTACTCATGGTGGACAACTACAGCATGTGCAGAAAGAAATTTGAGAAATTATTCAAACTTTGAGGTATTTTAACCATCATGAACGATCCTGACGAGTTGATACAACTTGATGAAGAGATCAATCAAGAGTTCGTGGCGCATATAATGGCCAAACTCGACTCAAACACCTACAATAACGTAATTGAAAATGTCAACAAAGACAATGCTAAGCTTATATGGACATCCACACAAAAACACTTTGAAAAGATTAAGATAGCTGAAAAACCTGAACCAGACTGGTTTTGATAAATTTCAAAAGGAATGAGCAAATAATGATATTGATGAAACATCAGAGAAGACAAAAGCACCAACGCGGAGGTAAGTTCTGCAGGCGGTAAAGTGGCTGGTGAAGTATGAGCAGAACCAAGCAAGCTGAGGCTGACTAGGAGAAAAGGAAAGATATGAATAAAGAGACTGTTATAAAGATGTTTGAGATCAAACAAATTTACAAGGTACTAAATTTATAACTCTAAACTCTTGAACATCCAGTAACCGATCCGACCTGGTGGGGATTTTGACCTGAAGCAGAGGGTTTGCGTTATGGATAAGCCTTGATGTAGAGTTGAAGACTGTTGGAATACCTACACGTAATCCGGACAAGAGGTGATCATGTTCTTGATGAGTCAAAGGAGTTGAGTGAGTTAGTGTTGCGCCTTGTATGTTGTGGTTGGTGTTGAAGTTAAGGAGCAGAGTTCAATAGGAAAAGCCAAGAGGATGTGGAAACTACCCAATTGGGTTCGGGGTTCAAATGCGGTGTGGAGAGGAAAGGATGACAAGTAGAGACTTAGTAGGAAGATGAGACAGCGCAGGATAGACAAGGAAAACAACAGAGAGAAATCAACACGCCAACACAACTCTACATCAAGAGAAACTAGGAATTGACAAACTCAGCCAGCCGTTTTACACAGGCATTGCTAGCAGCTTTAGTTAAGGCATCTGCAAGCATATCTTGAGAAAGGATCAGCATTATTTTGATGATTCCTTTGTTCAAGTCGTTGCGTAAGCTTTTCAATTTTATGTTGATGTGTTTGGTGTGAGATTTTGTACCAAACTTTTTCAATTTGTCGTCTAGGCCTTTATTGTCAATCAGATGAATAGGAGGATTTAAAGATTGACGCCATAGTTCGCTTAATAAGTGATGAAGCCACTTTCCTTCAAGATGAATTGTGGAAAGAGGATTACATTTGGCTTCGGTCGAGGAATGAGCAATGCAACGTTGCCTTTGACTAGTCCAGTAGATTGGGCTTCCCTTGAACAAACATAAGAAACCAGATTGGGAGAGACGAGTGTCTGGGTCGTCTCCCCAGGTGGCATTGCTGTAGATTGTGAGATGTTGAGCATCAGACTTGCTTCTGATCACAAGTTTGAAGTCAATTTTGTTTAATAGATATTTCCAAACATGTACGACTTCTTTCCAGTGGATAATACCGGGTCGTTCAGAAAATCTAGCTAAGCTGGACACAGCAAAGCTGATGTCCGGCCTGGAAAGATTAGCAATGAAATTGAGACGACCAATGGGGGAGCGATAGTTGACATTGAGTTCTTTGAACTTTCTAATTTCTTCTTCCGACGCTGGCAGGAGATGAAGCCCCGGAGTGCAGGGGTTGCTCAACGGTTTGGCGTCGGTTAAGTTGAGTTCTTCAAGGCCTTTTTTAATTTGATTGGGGATTGATAAACTGATGGAGTTCTTCCCCCAATCCACTTTCATTCCAAGGAGGGTGTCAACTTTGTGCGCAGATGAGTCTTTGAACTTCTTCAAAAAGACAGCTTTAAAGTGTTCAACGTTGCCAACTACAACTAGGTCGTCCACGTGGAAAAATAAACTGGTGTAAGAGTCGTCATGTAAATACAGACAAGGATTGGAATCGCTTTCTCTAAAGCCTTCACTTTTGATCCAGTTGACCAATGTTTTATACCAATTTAAGGGAGCCTGTTTTAGGCCATAGAGGGATTTTTTGAGTTTAAGATATTTACATGTTCTCTTTGATCCTACAGGAGTTTTGATGTACACATTTTCATCAAGTGGAGCGTGCAGGAAGGCCCCCTTAACATCAAATGG
The DNA here is from genome assembly GCA_025617555.3 of Puccinia polysora. Lineage (NCBI taxonomy): Eukaryota > Fungi > Basidiomycota > Pucciniomycetes > Pucciniales > Pucciniaceae > Puccinia > Puccinia polysora. The sequence continues at coordinate 59,155,850 of CM062619.1, forward strand.
AAGTATGGGGAGTTCTTTGTTGACTGAGTAGGCCAGAAGAGCTCAAAAAGAGGCGATTTTGCCGGTGGGAGCAAAAGTGTCCAAGTAATCGATGCCGTATCTTTGGTTGAAGCCCTGGACGCAGACTCTGGACTTGAGCATTACAGCACCAGTGTGTAGGTCTTCTTTGCACCTGAAAGTCCAGGTAGTGTCCAGAGGGTTGGTAACCTCTGAGTCCTCGGTGTCTTCCCAAACTTTGAGGTCTTCAGCGGTATTGAGTTCTTTGTTGATGGAAGGGATCCATTTGGGTCGTTCAAGGGCCTCGTGAATGTTTGAGGGGACCTTGTTGGACTTGAAGTAACCATAACTGACAGGGTGTTTTATTAATCTGCGATCCCTTAGATTAGGTTTCAGAGAGGTTTGTATTGACTGAGAAGTCTCGTTAGAGTCGGAATCTGATCCAGAGGAAGAGATTGACTCGGAGGTGGCTGGTTTTTGATCTTTGATGTTGGTTAATTCCTCAGTGGTTGAGGGCCCTTCTAGGGGTTCAGCTGTGACGGAGTTAACAGGAGTGAGCTCTAGGTCACTGGGTTTTTCGAGAGGAGAGGCCTTGGACTTGAGGAACTCTACATGCTTGGTGTCTATAATCTTACATGACTTAGAGATCAGTTTATAGGATAATAGCCTGGGGTTGTACCCAATTACAATGCCTTCGGCCCCTTTTATAGACAGTTTGGAAGGAATTTTAGTGTTGCTGAGAAGGTAAATCTCTCTTGATCCGATGAGTTTTAAATAATCGGATGGAATGTTGGTCTTCTGCAGTAACTTCCAGGGACTTTCTTCACCTTTATTCGCTGGGATTTGGTTCAAGGCAAAGCAACAGCTTTGAATGACCACATGCCAGTAGTTTTTTGGAATGTGAGATTCACTGAAAGCGGCTCTAAGGGACTCCATGATCTTCCTATTTGCACGTTCAGCTTTCCCATTATGCTGAGGATGGTAGGGTTTGCTGACTAGGTGGAGGATCAATTTTGATTTGAAGTATGCGGATAAGGCGTCATTGATGAATTCACCGCCTCCATCACTGACAATTTCAATAGGGTAATAGCCTTGCTTCTTGGCTTCATTGTCGATCATGAACATGATTGTGGCCGTGGTCGCGTCCTTTGATGGTAAGGGGAAGCTGAACAAATAGCCGGAGAAGTTGTCAACTACTGTAAGGGAGTATCTCATACCTCCTTTGCTTGTAGGATTCAGAGGCCCCATCAGGTCAAGATGCAGTCTGTCAAAGGCTTGTTTGGCGGGCGTCTGTTTAAGGTTGAATGGAGTTTTCAAAATCTTAGATTTCTTGCAGGCTACACATTCGAAGTTGTCCTTGGCCTCTTGTTCAAGACTATAGCCTAGATTTTTTTTGATTCTGTCCAGACCGGCGTGACCGAGTTTAGTATGAAGCTCGTAAAGTTCAGTTTGGTTTAAGTAGCAGCTTTTGTTGCTGAGAGGAGGCATTTTGTCAAGCACGAAAAGGTTTTTTTTTTATGGAGCCATCTAGAATTGTTTTTACATTGAATTTGACTGAGAACGTAGGAATAGTTGAGTTGGTATTTACAGACATAGTACACCCTTTATTCAGTAGCGCTCCCATGGATATGAGGTTGACCGTAGCCTCAGGAACCCAAGCAGCGTCAGTGAGTGCAATGGTGTAGTTGTTGACTGAGAGGTTGGCGGTGCCTAATCCCATGATGGTCAAATCACTCCCCTTCTTGCCAGTCTTAATTTTGCCAAGTCCGGGTTGGAATATGAGCTTGCTGAACAGACTTTTATCTTTGAACATGTGGATAGAGCAGCCACTATCCAGTATGAAACAATTCTCCTCAGGTTGACCAATGTGGTTGAGGGCGCAGAAGAATGAGAGAAAATGGGCTTCTTCTTTCTTTTTAGCATTGCGCCTGGTTTTATTCGGCAGGTGTTCTGGTTGGAGATCAGGGAATTCAACCCAAAATGAGGACGGAGGATGAGTTTTGACCTGAGGATTATGTTTCCCATTTTCACAACAAGGCGCATTTGGATCTTGATGGTTTTGATGGTAGAGGACGGTGGAGGTTTCTGAGGTCTCTTGATTTTTTGATTGAACTTCATTTCAATGTTGAATCAGATGATTGAGAACTAGATTGACGGTGAGATCGGCGCCAGAATGCATTATTTGAGAGCGAATTGATTTGAGAGAGTCGGGAAGCTTGAACAGAATTAGGTAACTGAGTATGTCTGAGGGCAAGTCAACGCCGACTTCGTCGAGTTTACCTAAGTGTTGCTTGACCAACGTTACAAATCCATCAATGTCATTTTGGTCGAATCCAAGGTAAAAAAAGTTGAAGAACATGCGGGCCCTGTTGGCAGCTTGGCTGGAGGCAAAGTGGCTTTTTGCAGCCAACCAGATGAGTTTAGAAGAATCTTTGTTATCGGAGGTGATGATGTTGGTGTGGGTAGCAGGATCAAGCTTGGACATCAAGTAGCCGGCCATTTTGTCATCTTCTGGAATCTCCTCGCGAGGATTGTCTGAGTTGATGAGATGAAGAATACCTTTCATTTTGAACAGCCTTTCCATTTTCTTTTTCCAGATTGAGTAGTTGAGGTTGGTAAGTAGAGGAGTTGATTCCATGAGGGATTTGAGGGCCAAGGCTTTGAAGTTGCTTTCTCCGCCTGGTCCAGGTGTTTCTGAGGGCGGTGCAATGGTGGTTGAGCTTTTTGAGTCGCCTTTGGCTTTTAACCGTGAAAAGATTAAGATAGCTGAAAAACCTGAACCAGACTGGTTTCGAAAAATTGCAAAAGGAATGAGCAAATAATGATATCAATGAAACATCAGAGAAGACAAAAGCACCAACGCGGAGGTAAGTTCTGCAGGCGGTAAAGTGGCCGGTGAAGTATGAGCAGAACCAAGCAAGCTTAGGCTGACTAGGAGAAAAGAAAATATATGAATAAATAGACCGTTATAAAGATGTTTGAGATCAAACAGATTTACAAGGTATTAAATTTATAACTCTAAACTCTTGAACATCCAGTAACCGATCCGACCTGGTAGGGATTTTGATCTGAAGCAGAGGGTTTGCGTTATGGATAAGCCTTGATGTAGAGTTGAAGACTGTTGGAATACCTACACGTAATCCGGACAAGAGGTGATCAGTTTCTTGATGGGGTGAAGGATTTGAGTGAGTTAGTGTTGCAACTTGTATGTTGTGGTTGGTGTTGAAGTTAAGGAGCAGAGTTCAATAGGAAACGCGGCGAGGATGTGGAAACTACCCAATCGGGTTTGGGGTTCAAATGCGGTGTGGAGAGGAAAGGATGACAAGTAGAGACTTAGTAGGAAGATGAGACAGCGCAGGATAGACAAGGAAAACAACAGATAGAAATCAACACACTTTGCTTCTTCTCAGTCAGCAAATAGAGCTAGAGTCTTCAACGGATTCCTACATCTAACCATGGAATCAAATATAGACGCATTTGTCACCTCTGTGAAAGTTTATCTCAAAAAGATGACCGAAGTATGTATTGAACTCCCTAGTGACATAATTGCCTATCTGGTTCTCTTCAAATTCCCCTCCTTGATGCAGAACATGAAGTCGCAGATCATGCATGCTACAATGGAAATGAAGATAGATGTTGTGCTCGACCATCTCATTCAACACAAGAACAAAGTGATCGCTCAAGATGATCGTGCCAAACCGGTTAACATGGCTCTGTATTGAGGCCCTAGGTGCAAAAAAGGAAAACACAATCCAGCCGTGACTTCGCACACAGCAAGCTCCTGTTGGTTCAAATTTCCAAGCTCAAGCCATCAAATCATCATAGTTGCGGAAAGAAATCCAAACAGAAGCAATTGGATGAAGCCCATTTCTACTCATTCTTTTTCGGAATGAGCGTCAACAGGGAACTCCTCCCAAACAGGTACATCCTCAATTATGGTTGTTCAGTTCATATGATCACCAACAAAGAAAATTTCAATCAAATCAAACTTTCCAACGGCCTTGACAAGATTTTGACAGGCAAGAAGGATGCCGCAATTGCTATCCAAGGGACTGGAGAGGCGGTGCTGGTGTCCAAATACTTGTTCATTATCTGATCCAAAGCTGTATGGGTTCCTGAATCAACAGTAAACCTCATCTCTCTAGGAGCTCTTATGATCAAAGGGGCCATGCTTGACGTCAATTCCAAGGCTCAACCTAGTACCTTCAAGCTACGCAAAGACGGACAAACCTTGTTGTCAGGCACAATCATCAACAATCTGTTCATCATAGACATGATGACCAATGCCAGATCCTGTCATTATTCCCCAACTGAACTCATGAACATCTACCGTTCTTTGGGACATGCCAGTCTTGGAAGGATGGAAAAGTTCCTCAAATATTCCATTCCTCCTCCTGACAAATAGTTGTTTAAGTGTTTGGGTTGCAACAAGGCCAAAATCACCCAAAATTTGTTCCGTCATCAACAAACCGCCGCCTCTAAATGCTTTGAAAAGATCCATCTGGATCTAATTGGACCAATCAATCCAACTTTGAAGGGCGGTTTCAAATACATCCTGAATCTGATTGACTCTCACTCTGGTTATATGGCAAGTTTTCCACTCAAAGCTAAAAGTGACTCCGCCGATGTAATCATCTTTTTCATCAAAAACCAACACAGAAAGAACAATTGATATCCAAAGGAAGTTTGTTCAGACGGGGGAGGAAAGTTTGTGAAATCCAAACTTCAAACCTACTATTGAACTCACCATATTAACCAGATCATCAGTGAACCATACCACTCTCAACATAACGGCAGGGTTGAGCAAGCCAATAGAACCGTAATTGAGGCTGCTAGAGCCACCATCTCCGACTTGGGTCTGCCAAAATCGTGCTGGCATGAAGTGGTCAAAGGTTGTTGCCTCATGCTGAACCAGATTCCTAAACACAAGGATGAAGAATCTCCGTGGAAAAAGATGCACGGAAATGATCTGCCTAACAACTATATCAAGCCCATAGGCTCTTTGCTTGTCTACAATCTCAACAATACCAACAAACGGTCCAAGCTAGACAAAAGAGGAGCATCCGGGATTCTTGTAGTTTTCAATCCACATCTTCTTTCATACAAAGTAATCAACTCCACTCGTAAGATCATCAACACCAAACATGTCATCTTCAACAATCAACGGCCAATCAATCTTCCCAACAACAACGACCCTATAGAACTTCCAAAAACTCTTCGGACGACTCTTACCCATACCTCTCCTGATCCGGAGATCCCCAAAATCAAAGAAGAGCCTGAGAATGCAGACTCCAAGATCAAAAGCAACAGCAGCTCAAACGGAAATTCGTTGGTTGAACAGAATCTGCGGCCCACGTTAAGAAATCAAGATAAACTCTCCAAGCTGGATCGATACGGATTCTTTTCAGACAAGATACCCCGCAATCTGGAAGAAGCCTTACAGATCCCTCAATGGCAAGAATCTGCTGCTAAAGAATTTGCAACAATCAAAGATCAAGATTTCTGGGAGGAAGCGGAGGATGATGCGGTTACCAATCCTTTAAATACAGTTCCTGTATCCAAGATCAAGCTGAACTCACACGGCAAACCTGAAACATACAAAACAAAAATATGCATTCAAGGATTCAGCCAGAGGTACGGAGTTGATTATCTTGAAACATATGCACCCACTGGTAAGGTAGCCTCACTACGAGCGCTTTTAACCTCCGCTGCCGACAAGGATCTGAAACTTCTAAAACTCGACGTCAAGGGCACTTTCCTGCATTCAGAGCTTGACAAAAAAGTTTTCATCAAGACTCTATACAGATGCGACCACAAATCCAAATACCTGCGTCTGAAGAAGTCACTGTACGGACTCAAACAGGCGCCACAAAACTGGTACCATATGTTAAGCGACTGGATCAAATCTCAAGGATTCACTGAATCCGACTGTGATCCATTCCTATACATTGGAAATGATGGGAGATCCACTGTCTTCTTTCACATGGACAACTTATTGGTGGCTGGTGACGTCGATTGTTTCAAGGAGGCATTTCTTACCAAATTCAAGAATTTGTCAGCTCATGAACCCAACACCCTACTGGGAATGAAGGTTGTTTGCAAGGACGGACTAATTCAACTCTTGCTGCCTCTTCACATTGAAAAAGGACTTAGCAAGATGAAGATGACAAACTGCAGGCCTGTGTCCACTCCCCTCACTCCCGGCCAGCATCTATTGCCGGCATCAGATGAAGATCATCAAAAAATTTTGAACTTGAAGGTAAGTTATTGTTCGCCAATTGGTTGGTTGAATTTCATTGCTGGCCTGGCTTGACCCAACATCAGCTTTGCTGTATCCAGTATAGCCAAACACTGCAAAAAGCCTGGTCTAAGTCACTGGAATGAAGTATGCCACGTGTGGAAGTACCTTTCCAACACCAAAGATCTCAGCCTTGCTTTAGGACCTTGATCAATCTCCAACCGACTCATCTGCTCTAGTGACGCTACCTGGGGGGATGACCCCATCTCAAGAATCTCTCAAAGCGGATATATCTGCTCCTTCAAGGGGAGTCCTCTGTACTGGACTAGTAGAAGACAGCAGAATATCACTCACTCGTCCACCAAGTCTGAGTGCATAGCCTTATCAAGTTGCCATCTGGAAGCTCAATGGTTACAACAACTCATTGAAGAAGTGTACCGAGCTAAGTTCAAATGTCCTCTTTACCTCATTGATAGCAAAGGTTTAGACAACAAAATAAAGAAGTTTGGATCCATCTCCAAAGCAAAGAACGTCGATCTCAAGACCAAGAATCTTCAAAACAATTATGAAGATGGCTTGATCAAACTCAAACTTGTTCCCTCTCAGTCAATGACATCCAATGCGTTGACCAAAGCTGCCAATAAAACTTCAAAAAATAGACTTTTAAATGCATTCAGTTCTATGTTTCATTGATTCATGAGTTGAGCTGGGCTGTTAGAATTATATCTCACATTTTTCCTTCTCTTGTTCATGCAGTTTGTCTTCAACTTAATCTCAATCCGCCATCATTGGAACTCTTGTTTTTATTGTGTGCACTCTATTGGTGCATTGTCTCTCTTCCTTTGTTGTTTCTTTTTCTCTAACATATTTCCTTTATGACTCACGGTGTGAGCGCTCTTGTCTGCGCTCTCTCTCTCTGCCGGTTCCTTCACATATGTCATGAAACTCGCAGTGTCACGCGCGAACTCCACCATCATTACTTTGCGCAATCTCACTCCGGATCTCAAACATCCAAAATCATTCACACCAACAATTCAAGACAATCTTGATACAACCATCCTCTTCAATCCCTCTCCAATCAATTGTATTAATTCAATCAAAAATCCAGCCAATCAGCAAGCCATAACTCAATTGTGGAACTCAGGCAGCCGGGTTGATCACTGTAAGGTTGAATTGTTAAACTCATCAATCAATTCAAACTCATCAATCTGCTATTCAGACCAGATCTCTCAAGGCGCCTTAAAGCTCTTGATTAATCCTAGCTAGCTGATTTTCAACCACTCTGGCTGATCTCCAACAACTCTGTCCAACTTCAACCCTCTCAGATCTCAGCCAGACTGGTCCTCCGTTGGTTATCTTTCTTACACCTCATTATCTCAATTTTGTTTCTATCTCTGTTTCTCACAATAAATCTTGTCTTTTTTGAAATAAAATCAGTCTGGTCTTGGTGACCAACCCAATTTTCCTCACAAATCATCGCCTTCACTCTCATAATTGATTCATCTATCATGGCGTCCTCATCATCACCACCATCACCACTTGTGAGAAAGGATCATTGATCACATCAACCCCATCGCTCATCATCAAAACCATCCAATTTATTTCTTTCTCACCCCCTCCGTATTTGCATGGGAGGGGTGTTGTGTTGTTACTAGGTGTGCAAACGTCCGCACGCACGTTTGCAAGCAACGGGCGGGGGTGGGAATCTCTGACACCAGTCTGGAAGATTGGCAGAAGGGAACCGGGCCTCCCAAAGCTTGAGCCTCATCATTGTGAAAAAAAAAATCCGCTTTCATTTGTGTTATCCAATTGTAAATAGTTACAGGGCTCTCTAGCCTATAAAAGGAGGTGCTCTCCCCTGCTTTTTTCCATAATGAATTCTTTCCACTAATAAGAATTATGAGCTTCTGATCCAAGAGCTCCTTCCTTTGTGAAATTGATCACTTATCTGGATATATCTTTTGATTATCCCTTGATCCTTATCCCTTACCCTTGAATTTTTTTAAGTCCAAAACTCTGATCTGCCCTCCTGTGGCCCTGTTCCTTATCACCAACCATAGCCTTGCTGGTTGAAGAAGAATTCATTAGATTGAATTCTTGAGTGTGTTATAACACTCTTGATCCCTTTTTCTGACCATTATTTGGTCTTGATCATTCATTTGATTGTCTTTCTGGACCATTCACGTTTGACTAAGAGGTTTTATTAAGTTTAAACCTGGAGTGTTAAACCTCCCTTTAATTATTCAAGTTGCATTCTGCCACACTATTCTTGAATCCTTGAGAATTGTTGGGTTAATCTTTGTCCGAAATTGTTACTGTTTGTTTCAGTGATCCATAAACATATTGCATTTTCTTGTGCAGCCACCCACCGTTATCTGGTACCCTTCAAGCGCTTGATTGCGGAGAGTTGGGCAGGTTCATTGAGAACCTGGAGGTTGATGGGGTTTGAGTTGATTGCTCCCAAGCACCTGCTGATAACCACAGTTATAAGCGTGTGGGCGCCGTTACTTAAAACTGCTTTGTTCTATTGGACTCTGAGAAAACTTGAACTTAATTTGTTCAAAGTCTTTCTCCTCATCATCTTGGTTCAGGTAGTGCTGCTTCCCCCATCAGCTATTGTTGCTATTGACTTATCCCTATCCCATTTGATTCCTCATTAACAAAGGTTACTGGACCTTGATCCTGGTTACATTTAAATATTTTTATAACACTCAGGAAGGCAGCCTAAAAAAGCACCTATCCCCTCCACAGAACTGCCAACGCCCTGCGCCGTTTGGAGTCTTACAGTGGGAGGGTAATTCAGAGGAAGATGAGTGCAAGGAATTAAAGAAGAAAACAGAACCACTGAACACTTATATGTTTCAGCCAGAAGGAAACCATGGCATGGAAATTTCATCCACATATTCATGGGAGCTGGGCTATAAAGGTGGTTCAGTTGCCTTCTTTCTTCTTGGAAAGTTTCACTCCAGATATCACACAGTAATTGTGTGTCCTTCAAGATTGCCTTTGAATCAAGCTCTTTCATCATTGCTTTCCTGAATTCAATCCAGTCTTTGGAGATCCTTCCCTAGCAAATGGCTGCTGCTCTAAGGCCAAATTTCCCATCCCCTATCACATCTTGAACATGGGAGATATGTGGAATTTCTGTTTTTGGGGAAATGGAATCTTTGTATTTGAACTAAAACCAAAAATCAGAATTTCTTATAACAGAAAATGTGGACTAAAGATAATAATTAATTATTCAATTGATACTTGATCAAATTTTCAAGAAGAAGAATAAGATAATGTGCAGAAAATGTAGAGTAAAAACCAAACAGAAATCAGACAAAATTAAACCATGAGAAAATACAAAATATACTCACTTTATCACTGATTTTTGGGGCTGCTAACACCTTCCCCCCAGGAGGATGGCAAGGAGCATCACCATCTTCATTGGATACCTTTAGTCCCTTGATTTTTGTCCCAGGATTTTCTTCAAGAGAAGCAAATTTTTTATTCACAATGGTTCCAGACCTCTGATAAACCTTTGAATGAAAAGAATTAATGAAAAATAATATCCAAAAAATTAGCTAAAAATAAAAGAAAATAAAAGCTCACCATCTTAATAAAATCCAAATCTGGAAGCTCTTCATCTGCTGAATATTCCCCTTCATCCAAATCTGCACCTCTTCATCTTCTGAATAGGGTGTATCAGAGTTAGCAAACCCACCATTAGAAACCTGCCATTTTTTTTACCAAACCTGCCATTTTTACTAGGGCCTATCAGAGTTAGCAAACCTGCAATTTTTAACGGCGGGTTTCTGAAATACACATACCCCCTAACTTGAGTATTTCAAAATGGCCGCTTTCATGAAAGTGGCGGATTTCAAAAATCAAACCTGCCATTAAAACCACCATTTATGCAATATCATCCATCCACCATCCATCACATCTAAAAAACCCATCAACATCAGCAAGTCCATACCAATCCCATGTCCTTTGCTTCAGGCACATCTCATCTCCATTGCTTCATATCTCCATCCCTTCACATCTCTATTGATTCAAATCTCCATTTCTTCACATCTCTATTGCTTCACATCTATATTGCTTCAAATCTCCATCTTCAAACAAACCCCATCATCATCTCATCACCCCACATCATTTTGTTTTGGTTGTTCAACCAAGAATCCTAGGCTGACTCACTCCGTTTTTTTTTTTTGTTTTTTCTTAGACAAAACTGACCCAACACTTCACCCCACCACACCACCCACCCACCGGTCCACTCTCCTCCTCACCCACCACCTTTGGCACCCCTGGTAAGCTCTCATCATCCCCATCATCAGAAGCTAACCAATTTTTCCATCCCCCTCCAGGCACCTTCAGGTCCTCAGGTAAGCTCCCCCCCTCCTCCGCTCTTCCCTCAATCCTACCTGACTCCTCCCTCTTGCTTGCTCCTTCACCACCCCCCCCCCCTCCTTGCTTACTTGCTGGCCCCACCACCGGCCCCCACCACCTTGCTTGCCAGGCCCACCACTGCCCCCCCTCCTTGCTTTCCTGCCCCACAACCGCCCCCATCCTTGCTTTCTTGCTCCTTCACCACCCCCCCTCCTTGTATGCTTGCCAGCTCCACCATGGCCCCCCACCACCTTGCTTGCCGGGCTAACCACCGCCCCCCCCCCACCTTGCTAGCTGGGCTCACCACCCCTGCCAGCCCCACCACCTTGCTTGCCGGGCCCACCACCGCCCCCAACTCTTCCCACCCTCCTAGCTTGTTGGCCCCACCACCATTGCTGAGCCCACCACTGCCCCCCTTCCTTGCTTGCCAGCCTCACCTCTGTCCCTCCTGCTTGCTTGCGGGCCCCACCACCATTTGTAGGCCCGCCACCCCCCCCACCTTGCTTGCCGGGTACGCCACCGCCCCCCCTCCTCACTTCCGGGCCCATCTTGGCCCCCCCACCGCCCCCTTGCTTGCCCCTCGGCCCGACCTTGGCGCCCCCCCACCTCCTTGCTTGCCTGCCGGCGCCACCTTGGCCCCCCCTCCTTGCTTTCCCACTGACGCCACCTTGGCCCCCCCCCTCCTTGCTTGCCCGCTGGCACCATCTTGGCCCCACCTCCTCCCTTTCCCACCAGCCCCACCTCTCCCCCCCTCTCAATTGCCGCAGCCCGCCCCACTCCCCCTTGCATTGGCCCCACCCCCCCCCCCCCTTGGACGCCCCCCCCGTCAATGCCTGTGCCCCAACCCCTGCCTGCCCGGCCAACCAACCTCCCCCTGCTCCCTTTTTCCTGGGCCCTGCCTACCTGGCCCCAGGCCCAACCCCAACCCAACCCAAAGGCCTTGCCTGATTCCCTCACACCCCGTTTTTTTTTTTTTTTTTTTTTGGGGTGCTGATGTGATTTTGTTTTTTTTGGTGATCATGTTTCTGGTGAACTTGGGATCAAGTCCAGGTTTTGTTTCATTTTTTATGGATCCAATCTTGTTTCACCAATGATATCGATTTGACTGACTGTTTTTTTGTGTTTTTTTTTTTAATCCCTCAACTGCTATTGGTGAATGTCCAATTCTTCTCCCACCCCCGTCAAATTTTACACAAACAATCAAATTCCATCTTGTTCCTCACACCAATCTAAGTATAGGATTGGGAGGGAACAAGATGGAAGGAGATGGCTTGAAAAACACACAGAGAGGTGGGAATGGTAGGGCTTCTTTCCAAAAGAGGCTTCAATCCCCCTCAAAATGTTACACAAACAATCAAATCCCGTCTTGCTCCTCACCCCAATCTAATTATAGGATTTGGAGGGAACAAGATGGAAGGAGATGGCTTGAAAAACACACAGAGAGGTGGGAAGAGTAGGACTTCTTGCAAAAAGAGGATCTCGCAGTATTCCTTTTTACTTGCAGTTCCAACCAGAAAATCAAATGGACAACTGATTGAAAACAAGGATGCATATCAATTATCTGATGGCCAATTGGTTTTTCCTGACCTGGGCTTTGGAATTGAATTCAAGCAAAAAGGTTTGGTCAAAATGCTTTGGGCAGCCAATAAGTACAATCACTGTACATTTCCTGCTGTGGAGACTGCCACTCATACAAGAATGGCAATGTCAATGCAAATCAACAGAACCACTAGGAACACTTGCATGGACTTGGGGAGTGGGAAAATATACACCAGGAAAACAATATAAATAAAAAGAAAAAGAAAAAATATTTTTTTATTGGTGGGGTAAAAATAGTCTTAAGCATTGTTGTAATCAAAAATGATTTTTTTTTCTTTTTAAGTTTTTCATCAAAGAAAATATATTTAAAAGCCCAGAATTTGAGTAATCTGCTTTAATTCATCTACTTTTCTACTGCTACAAATGTATGCTGCAGCCATTGACCACTTATCCTTTTTTTCTGTTGCCAGTTGTTCCCTCTCCATTTGCAGTTGCCCTTGCTGTTGATTCTTCTCCTTTTCCAGTTTTTGAAATTCTAGCTCAGCCTGTTTCAACTTCCACTCAGCATCCCATTTTTGCTGATGCGCTAAATTCTTGGCTTTCTGCTTTTTAAAATCAATAGCCAGTTGAAAATCCCACTTCCCCTTTTCAAAATGAAGTTTTTCAGATTGAATTTGCAATTTCACTGTTTTTCAGAGGGGAATAGGAATGAGCTTGACTTTTAAAGCAAGGAGAATCCAATGGGCTTACTTGAATCTTGCTTCTCCATGATCTCCTCAAAGACCAAAAAATTTGAAGTGTTTCTACTCTTTTGAAAGCTATTGGGGTTGATGTTGATGGAATTGGAGGCCTTTCACTTCCCCTTTGAGGAGGAGGTTTGTGTGGGAGCATCATTTCTCTCATTTGAAGGGGATGTCAGAGGCCCCATTGGCTTGATTTTTTGGCCATTCAGGAATAGATGAGCCTGTTTCTTTTGAATCTTAATCAGTCAGGATTAACTGGACAGAAGAGAAGAGAACTTGGTTCCTTACTTGAGCAGATGTTGATGGCAATAGTGATACAGGAATGACATCCTCCTCATTTTCCAAGTTCTCATGTTCTTACACACCAGGAAGAGAGCAATCCAACGAAGGAAGGAAGGGGTCCAAGGTTGGGTTTTACTCCTCAATCAAGGCGGAAATAGACATTATTGGAGCTGATTGCGTTTGAATATCCTCCTTGGCATTGGATGGGGGCCACTCATAGATTTCTTTGGGATCACCATTGCTAGGCTGAGCATCCCCAGACAAGTCCTTGGTTTCAACTGAATCCAATTGTTGAGCATCAAAAGCAGCTAGGGGGTGGTGTTGGCCTTCTTTCCAAAGATTTCATCCATTTGAATATAAAAAGGACAAATGTAGTCCAACTTATCAACCACCAAGTTGATTCCCTTGGCTTTGTCAGAGTTGGTGATACCAAAGCCAGTGGAGATTGAAATGGAGTTGGCCTTTTTTTACTTGGCTCAATAATTCTTGAATTGCTCCCTCATTTGTTTGGATGACAGATCCAGCCTACCTTTTGTTTTTTTTTTTTTGAGTTCATTGGCCATCACGAGATAACCATTGACCTTAGAGGATGGAGGTTGGCCAACGCGTGTTTCATTGTCAGATCCAAAGCAAGCATTGTAGTTGGACAGAATTTTGAGCCAGTTTACCAGGATGATGTGATCAGCTCTCTTGAGCTGAATTAAGCCTTTGGAAGCTGATGGGGGAGGATTGTTGGATGTTGAGTTCCTGTGGGATGTTTGCTTTGAACCATTGGATTTTTTAGTGGACTTGCTGAGGTAGGATTGCTGAGGGGACATTTAAAAATATTTGAAGGGATGAAGGGATGAAGGGCTATGAGAGTCTTTAAGTGGTGAGAGTAATGATGTGATGAGAGGATGAGAGTGATAAAGAAAAGAGAATAGGAAGAGATGAGAGTGATGAAGTGACAAGAGGGATAAAGCAATGAGAGTTAGGAAGTGATGAAAGCAATAAAGTGATGAGAGTGATGAAGGGATGAGGATAGTGATCCAATGAGAGTTAGCTGGATGTGATTAAAGCAATAAATGGATGAGAGAAATGAAGTGAGAAGGATAGTGATCTAATGAGAGTGATCTGGATTTGATGAAAGCAATAAAGTGATGAGAGTGATGAAGTGATGAGAATAGTGATGAAGAGATGAAGAACAATGAATCAATTTTTTTTCCAATGAGGTTAGATTTGGAAGGAGGTGGGAAGCCAGGGGTGGATGACGTGGACAGGTGGTGGAAGCCTTCAAATACTTTATTTCAAAAAACTCACTTATTTCCAGGTAAATCTGACGCGTCTGATGTGAAATAAGTGGGGTTTTTTGATATTTAATGGCGGGTTTGAAATGGCTGATTTGGTTTGAAACCTGCAAATAAACAATTGTGGTTTTGCTTAACTCTGATATGCCCTAATATTCCTCTTCAGTCAGAAATTCACTCTTTGTTAAAAAATGAGAAGGACTCATCAAAAAAACAAACCATTGCAGAAAAAATAAGTATAGTTATAAAATTACCTCTTCCTCTGATTACTCCTTCTTTTTTCCCTTCCCCTTCTCTTGGATGTCCTTGCACCTTCTTGAAACCTGAAAACATAAGGGAAAAGAATTAAGTATAAATTTTGATCTATTTTTTGTGTCCAAAAAATTGGTGACTGACCTTCAAATTTGCAATGCATTTCTTCTTTGGCCTTCCTCTCCTCTTGGGTTCTTCTAAATATTCAAAACAGATGGATCTTTTTTGCTTGAGGACCAAGAGATATTCTTGAAATTATTGGCTTCTCCTTTGGGTCTTCCTCTAAATTTTGATCTTTGAGTGTAATTTGGCTCTTCAATCAGGGTAAGTTCATATCTTCCACTGTAAAGCTTCATGCTTTCACCCAGATAATATATCTGTTCTGCAGGTTGCAAATTGCTGGATGCTTCAAACTTTTTAGTGAAATATAGGTTTTCATTACTGTCTTTGGTTGGAATCAAGTTTTGCTGAATCCTCAGTTGATTCAGGGTTCACAGTTAACTGGAGAAAGGAAAATCAAAATCAATCTGGAAATTATTCATTTGAGCTTGAATCCCAAAAATAACAAAAAGGAAAAACTTCCTGAGATGGGAGCTTTGACATTCCATCAAAGATGAAAATCATCAATTTGGAAAATGTGACCCTTTTGGATGGCCAATTTAACTTTGTGAACACATTGTATACCCATTTAAGAAGAGTAATCACAGTTGTTGCAATTGGTGGAAGAATCAGGAACTTGATGAGATGAATGAATGATTTTGAGGGCAAAGTGGCTGATCAGAAAGATGATCCACACAGTGATGCAAACCAATGAGATGCTTGAATTCTTGCCAAGAGGCTTCAATAGCTCACTCATGGGTTTAGATGGTGATGGAGCTGGAATTTTGTTTGAAATAAATTATAGAAAGAGATAATAAAATAATAAATGAATCTTTTAATTTAGGTGTGAGAACCTCCTATTCTTGATGTAGTTGTGTTACCAAATTGAAAGTATTTATTTGCCAAATAGGAGGCAAATTTTCTTTTTAGAGGAATCCACTTTTCAAGGAGGTAGTCATAAGTGGGAGGATTCCAGACCAGATAAAGGTTTGTGAAGTTTTTTTGATAGCTTGATCAAGATTTTTAATAGAGAAAATAATTCCATTGTTTCTGGAATAGCCTCCATTCATCTTCAGATCTAAACTGTTTCCTGCAATGAGTTTGAATATTCTTGAAAATTTGAAAGGCACAGAGAAGATGATGAGAGGAATGGGAAACTGATTTAATTTAGCTAATAATTTCTTTTTCCTTTTCTGTCACCATCACAGTAGGTTCTTTATCTTCAAATATTTCCTGAATTTTATTTTTTGATGGAACTTTTAAAGGTCAAAAATGACATCCAAATCCTGAAAAAAAATCAAAAATCTCCTTAATAGTTATTTTACAGTTCTCAAGGCTTGAAACATCAAAAAAAAAAACAAGTCAAAATTGCAAACATATGGATCCAAAAGTCAAATCAGAAAATTGATTTTTTTTTTATTTTTTTGCTTTTTTGAAGGAATTTTTGGAGGTAAAATAATACATCCAAAAAATATGGAAAAAATATTTTAATGCTCTTTGAATATTTTTTTAAATTTTTGATAGCTTGAATTACCCAAAAAAATGAAATAAAAAGTAAAAAAAAAGGATTCAAATGTCCAAAGAGAAATTTGATCTTTTTTATTTTTTGTGTTTTTTGAAGGAATTTTTTAAGGTGAAAGGATACATCAAAAAAATATGAAAAAAGTATTGGAAGAATCTTTGAGTTTTTTTTAAAATTTATGGAAGCTGAAATAACCAAAAAAAAAGAAGAAAAAAAAAGTAGCCAAAATGATGATCCAAAAACCCATGCAAAAATTTGTTTTTACCAAATGTTTTCATTTTTTGATTGCATTTTTGAAGGGGTTCTAATGGCTCCAAAATTGCCAAAGATTTTTTTTAGTTTTTTTATAACCCCTGCTACTGGGCTGCGCAGTCAGAATTCAAGAAAATGAATTCTTGGAAGTTGCATGAAGTAAAGTATTTTTGTGTGAAATACCAAAGGGGCACAACGGCGTGGCAATGTCAAAATGCGTGAAATAAAGGGTTGGATGCATGAGAAAAATAATGCCCTTTATTCATTTATTCATTCATTTGTTTATTCATTTAATTATATATTTATTTATTTATTTATTAATTAATCAATTAATTTATTTATTTTAACCAGAAAATCAACATATTTGGGTTTTTTAGTTGATTTCTGTTTTTTTTTTTAAATTTTTATTCAATTTATTCTAATTTTTTTATTTTTTTTTTAGTTGTGAGGCACGGCTACACAACTAAATTTGAGTTTTGTTGACCCCCACCCCACCCAAATTTGGTTGGTCTGTTTGTGAGGTATGGCAACACAACTACATTCAAGCCCTGTAGAGACCCACACAGCAGTTCAGTGCCGTGTGACCAACAGCCCAAAACCATTTGGGCTGTGTGGGGCTCTACATGGCTCAAATATGATTTTGTAGCCATTTCAAACAACTCAACTGATTCATGTACACAAATCATTTTAGTTGGGAATTTAACATTACCCTATTACAAAATATATGATAAATAATTACCTTCAGACATTAGATATGGTCAGGACCAAGAATGAATTATTCAAACTGGGATATGTCCATTCTGAATTTCATCTGAAAAATTTTATTACAGTGTTTTTTTGAATTAATTTACCTGATAATTTAAAGTGGAATTCAAATTTTTTCAAAAATTCAAAAAGAAACTGCACCAAGTGAAAGAATGATCAAATAAATCTTGTTTTTTTATATTTATGTCATTATTTTTGCACTTTATGTAGTACCTTTGGAAATATTTGAGGATCTTTCAACTACTCTCATCTGATAGGTTTTTTTCACATTTTATATTTTTATATTAATGACAGAAACATATTTAGATTTATCAGAAACATCGATTTCCTTTCAAGGAAATCACTTTTTGATTGTATCATCAGTTTTATTTTAATCAATGAATTCTTTGTTGATATTTTTTAAGATATTTTCATTCTCCTTAAAAAAAATTATTTGTAGAATTTCTTGTTGTCTTTTAAAGTTTGGTAGAAGGTATTTACATCCCACTTAAAATATTTTTTCCCACTCAAGAAATGAATTTTGAATTTTCTTTTTGTACTTGTTTAAGGTGTTGCTTGGATAGCTGAGCATTTTTGAATCCTCCCCATAAAATAGATATATGTAAAAAATTTTCCATTTTTTTTATTTTTTTTACAAAGGTATTCACATTTCATTGGAAATATTGATTTTCCTACAAATAAATCTGTTTTATATATTTTTTACAACTTTTTATTTACTTGAAAATATTATTTTTTGAATATTTCAAAACATTAGGATTCCTGGCATTAAATAGGTTTATATATAATTGTTTCATGTTTTTTTTGTGTTTGGTGCAAAGGTATTTAAATTCCACAAGAAATTTTCCATTTGTTAACATATGGATGCACCCATGTAATGTGCATATTAATGTGCAATCCAAATGGGATGCACAAATGGGCCTCCATGGCCCATTGGACATCATGTGGTACACCTGGGCCTATGTTGATGTAATTGGATTTGGGCATTTGGGAGCCAAAACACGTTTTCCAAGTTGATTGGGACATGGGCCTTGACGGGCCTGTCAGGGTGGATGGGCCACTTTGGCCAGATGGGCTTACCTGGGAATTTATGGGCCCAAGGATTATTATGGAAAAACTTGGCCAGACGGGCTGGCCCGCCAAAGTATGTTTTTGGGGTCATTGGGCCTTGGCAGCCCATTTGGGCTGCTGCCCATGGTGCAGCCCACTCAGGGCCGCTTGTTTCTCACCTGGGGCCCAACAGCCCACACAGGGTAGTTGTAGGGGGAAGGGGACTCTGCTTGGAGTCCCCCCACCCGCTGTTTGCAGGGCCAAAGCCCCGGTCATGCCACCTGGCTGGTTGCAGCTGCCAAGTTGGGTTGTGGCCACGGGGGCTGGCGGCCCCTGCCTCCCTCCCTCCCCTTTCTTGGTTGTGAGGGGGAGGGAGGTTGGCTGGTCCCTCCTCTACCAGACTAGCCAGCCCATTGCAACAAAGGCAACCAACAAGTTGGGAGGGGACTTCATCACCCCCCACCTCAAGACTTTTAACCTAGGACCTGGCTGGTTGCAAGGAGGCAACCAGCGGTGGGGGGGTGTTAAAATATGTATGCACTGACGCCTGTGCTACCTATAAGTGTAATCCAAATGGGATGCACATATGGGCCTCTCCGGCCCGTTGGACACTCACGCCCAAAATACGGGCCTGTGTGGATGTCACTGATTTGGGGAAACTGGCCTCAAAACGTGTGAAACAGGCTCATTGGTACACAGGCCCTAATGGGCCCCATGGAGGATATGGGCAAATACAGACAGATGGGCTTGTATGGGCATAATTGGGCCCAAATTTTATTTTGGACAAACTTGGCCAGAAGGGCTGGCCCACCAAAGTGTGTTTGTCTCAGGTTTTGGGCTTGGGGCCGCTTGTATCCCCCCGTTTGGCCCACACGTTGTGGAAAGAATAAAGGTTATCCCCCTATAATTGTCCCAAGGTTTGGAAGTTAACGGTTCCCTGCGTTTGAAAGGAGATGAGGATGTCCAAAGTTTCACTCAAATGAGGAATAGAAATAAAGAGATAAAGAGATAAAGAAAAGTAGAGAGAGAGAGAGAAATTGCCAATCCTTAAATCCTAAGAAATTTCCACCTGGATGTGTATACGGTATGAGTTCCTTTAATCTCCTGGTGAGATGAGTGATCCAATCTGATGATGTTACGATTCTTCCTCTTCTTCTGCCTCCCTCCATGCATCCCCCTAACCCGCAGTTGGGAGTGAGGATAAGTACTCCCCCTCAACCCTAACCTAAGTACACGCGCAAATGACAGTATGACAAAGAAACAGAAAAAAATCCCAAGACAGAAACCCTAGCATCCTCTCCCCACATCCTCCGTACCAAACTCCCCCCCTAGTCCGTACGCCATTCCGTCCATCCGGTTTGTCCTTCTCATGACGCGGTCCTTGCACCGCGCCCTACTTGGAGCCCCCTGCGCCTGTCCGTATCCCTTTGTCCGCGCCCGTTGTGGGTGTTTGGTAATATTCGGCATGATCCGCGCGCTTGCGCGCGCGCTTCATCCATTCCTTCATAGCCCGCGGATTGCTCCACCCCTATGTATACAAACCGGCGCGCCCGCGAACCTAGTTGAGCGCACTACCTTCTAAATCTGATCTCTGGGGCGGATTGCTGCCCACGCCGCATTGGATTCTGAGCCCAACCCATCCACTAGGTGCGGAGCCAAACAGCGGCTGCTGCTGATCCAGCAGCTGCCGCTGCTGAGTACTCCGCATACCCTAATGCTGAGCCCGCTTGCCTCCAATGCTGAGCGCGCAGCCGCGGCGCAGTTCCCAATCCGTGTCTAGAAATTGACACCACAACGTGGCCCAATGGCCTGTGTGGGGCTGTTGGGGCGGCCAAGGGATCCCGCAAGGTACAACGCCGCGCAGGCCTGGCTGGTTGCAAAAGGCGGCCACCGCCGCAGGAGCAAGGGCCAGTGGCCCTGGCTCCCTCCCCCTCCCCTTGCTTGCCATTGCAAGGGGGAGGGGGTGGCTGGCTGGGTTGAACAAGCCAGCAACCAACCGCAACAAGGCGGTTGGTCAGGGAAGGGGGGATTTCATCACCCCCTTGCCCAGGGGATGACAATGCGTGTTGCAGAGAGAGCTACCGGGGGTGGGGGGGATCTGATCACCCTCCCATCAGCAAAGCAAGAGGGGCGCTCTCCCCCCCCCCTTTACCAAGGGGGAGGAGCGACGGGCTGAGGGGATCTGACCACCCCCAGCCCACTGTTTGTGACAAAGCCCTGGGGGTATTGACCCCCAGGGCTCCTGGTGAGGGGATTTGACCGCCCCCACCAGGGATTTGAGAGAAAGAGGGGGGGCCGCATGTCCACAGGTTACACCCCCCCAAGTGAGGTTGAGACCGGACCCAGGTGAGTCCTGGGTCTCACCTGGCCCATATGTGGGGCCAGGGGCTGGCTGCATGAGGCAACCAGCCTGTAAGTAAGGATATAAGAGTAATTGGGCTGGTTGGAACGGACAAACAGCCAGGTATTGAACAGCAAAGGGTCTGTTTCAGCCCCATAAAGGTGGAAACACCAGAATGGACCAGAATAGGCTGGTTGTAAGGGTTCAGGGACTGACACCATGCGGGCTGATGTAGCCCAAACCAAGTAACAAGGCCTGTAGAGCCTGTAGAGCTCTTTTGGGGAGGAAAAAGTTCCTTTTGGCTTGTTCTATCATGGGCTCACAAGAGGCCAATCTTTTGTACTTAAGGAGCTCTTCTCCCTGCTGTTTTCCATCCATCCATTAATCATCCAATTGAATTCATCAACAATATCATCCAACTTGTTGCCCCATTGTGAGAGCCCATCAAGCAATTATTGACACAAGTTTTGAAGCATTTCTTTTGCTTTAAATACTGCTCATTTGCCTAAGGTAATTGCTGTCCATAATTATAACAGGGTGACCTGATCGCCTCCCCCACCAAGCAAGTTGCCATCTCTCCCCCCCCCTTTACCAAGTGGGAGGAGCAAGAACCCTGGGGGGGGACTTGACCACCTCCTCAGGGTAACTCTGTGTTACCAACAATGAGGGGGGGACCTGATCACCCTCCCCATTGAATGTTTTTGAGACTTCCACCGCAACAAACATGGTTGTTGCGGCAATAGCGGTACTGGACGGCCATGGGGCGGGGGATTTCATCACCCCTCCCCTCAAATATGAGATTAGAGGGGCGGCATGCATGTCCAACGGACTGCCACCCCCCTGGTGTGTGAGTAGCACCAAGCCACCCTTCCTGGAGGGGTGGCTGGTCCAATTGATGTAAGTGCCACACCCACCCGCCCAGAAGGGGCTGGTGGGATAGGCTGGGTTTCATGGAAACCACCCCAGCCATAACTAACCAATGAATGGTAGTTAGTAGGGAAAAAAAGTGCCAAGCCATGCCATTTGGACTTTATGGGTCCAACCAGGGGCATTTCCACAAGCCACAGGGGCTCATTGGGGCCAACTGGGCCCCTGCCTTGGTATGTAACCATGAAAAGCTAGTTGCAGAGCCTGTAGAGAAAATTTGGGGGGGAATTATTTCCTTTAGCTTGTCATTAAATGAGCTCCGCATAAGCACCATCTTTTGTATTTAAGGAGCTCTTCTCCCTGCTTTTTTCCATCCATTCATTCATCAATTAATTCACATTCACAAGTCTGACATTGCCTCTGCCTCAGATTAAGGATCAATCATAAGAAATTATTGTCTCAGCATTTTTTTTGCTTTAAGTACAG
The DNA here is from genome assembly GCA_025617555.3 of Puccinia polysora. NCBI lineage: Eukaryota > Fungi > Basidiomycota > Pucciniomycetes > Pucciniales > Pucciniaceae > Puccinia > Puccinia polysora. Next base: position 59,177,940 of record CM062619.1, read on the forward strand.
CTCTTTGACTAAGCTTTTGGGCCAATAATTTTCAAACCATTTTGGTTGAACAAAATGAATTCCTATCATTAATCTTATTTTTCTTGAATTGGATGGAGTTGTTTTTAGATATGAGGTCAAATTTAAATACCTTGGAAAAAATTGTTCTTTATTTAATTTTTAGATATTAAATTCATTCAATTTGTGTCCATATTTGAATTATGAAAAATGATTCTACCCCAGAAAGGCCCCCCAGAGGTCTGGAGGCCTTCTTTTATTCCCCAAGGGCCTCAATTGTATTTTGGGGCCATACACATCATCAAAAAGCGTGCGTTCTCACCCTGGTAACATTTTTAAGCCTTCAAGAGGCTGCATGCCTTCCTGGGGTGGCAAAGAACACCATTTGGTGTGAATATAGTACTGTTTTTGCTATAATCACACCAATGGTGGCTTCTGGCATGATTTTAGAAAAAAAATTTCTAAAAATACCACCAATTTCCAAAATGGGCATGAATTCAGCTGGGGCCAACATAATATTAAATTATCTGCAATGAAATATTTAATAATTTGAGATTATTAAAATTTTATGATTTTTGGGGGGTGGTGTTATCCATATCTACTCAGTGATTTTTTTATTCAGTTCTTTAAATGTGGATAACAAAAGGATTCTTTGAAACAAAATACAGTCAATGTTAAATAAAATAATAAAAATAACAAATCAAGATGAATATGATGCTTATGAAAAAACTTCTGGGCCTTGAGTTAAATAAAACTTTGAAAATCCTAAAACATTAGTTGGCAAAGTGTTTATTTTCATTAGGGTGTATCAGAGTTAGGTCACCCACCCTTTATTTCAATGACAGGTTTGAACCCAAATCCACAATTTCAAACCTTTCATCAAAAAATCAAAAAACCCACTTATTTCACATCAGGCGTGTGAGAGTTGGCTGAAAATAAGTGGGTTTCAAATGTACTATATAACTCCCTATTCTTTCTATGTATATTTTATGATCCCCACTCACCCTCTCTGAATTCTCATCCATCCCCTCATTCCTGCACATCCTTGTTGAATCCTCATCCATCCACTTCTCTGCTCAAACCAAATTGCTACAAGTTATTGATCCAGTCTGCTATCCCATGATTGGAATTTTGATCTGTTCAACTGTCTGTCATACAATTGGCCATCCTAATACAACTTCAAAAGAGTTCAAATCCTGAACCCTCAGAGCCCCCCACTCTGAACTTAATTATTTTCAGTGGATACAAGCCATTTGATTGGTCATCCAACCAGTTGATAATAACCTCTGGGTTGGATTTTGTGGTCTGATTGGTGCAGACGGATTCAATAAAGCTCATCCTCCATTGATCAAACCCAATTGGATGATCTAAACTTTCAGGGTCAGGCGCTCATTGGCCTGTTAAACCAAAAGTTGTTTTTGGATCCTTGGCTCCTCCTCTCACCACCATTGTTCATTGATTGAATTTTGTGTATCAGTCTTTGAATCCAATCATGAGAACCCCAGAATTTTAATTCAATCCCCCAGGGCCATAATGGAACCTATAAAGGAGCCAGAGGGTCCTGAACTTGACCATCAAGTAAATCATTGCAATGGTAGTCCCATCATCCTACCATCTTGTTTCAATTTTTCTGGTGATCTGACCAAGGATTCTCATCCATTGAGCCTCAATATTACCAGGTTGGGAGTGAAAAAATTAACGCTATCTCTCATGAATTGAAATAAACCTTGCCTACCCTCCTTTCTCCCACAGGCAGAGGCTAAAGTACTGTGTCTGATTGATTTCACAGCCCAGCCAGCCAAAGGAAGATGGCAAAAAAAGGACCAGGTTGGGAGTAACACAATTAAAGCTATCTCTCTAAAATTTTAAAATGGTAACATCTGGGATGATTTTTGTTTCTGGATGATCATTAATTGTGGAAATGATTATTTTTTTTATTTCTACCATATTTCAATCAATAAATTCAACCAGTTCCTAAATAAACCTATACACCCACATTAAACAAGTTGCCACTTTGTGACAATTTGATGTACTTTCCTGTAGTACTTTTTTGGGGGGGACTGTTGAAACTGACTTGGGAGGCTGCCTAACAGGCTGGTGAAGAGGAAAGCAGTGAGCCAGTTTCAAAGTGACTGGATCCCTCAAGGGAAAATAAGTGGCAAAGGTGGAAGATAGGCTCAATGGGGTAAATCTCTGGGACAATATTGGGGTAGTTTTCAACCAGTAAAATTTTACAAGAAAAGTTTTTGAAGTTTTACACTGACTGGGTGGTGGCACTAAAGTGACAGGAGGAGGAGAAGGTACCAGTAGGGGCAATTGGGATTTATTGGCAGGTAATTTACAAATTTGAGAGGATTGATGGAGCCAAGGATCAGATGAGATGCACAAAAGTTTTAAAAGCACATTAATGAAGAAAAAAACATCTCTTTTCATTTTCTGAAGACATTCTTGATTTTGTCTTTCCAAACACCTTCATTAGTAAATTTCCAATTGAAATCACACAACTGGCTTCCTTGAGAGGGACAAGCATGTGGACTGAAGTATTTTAATTTAAATCACCAGCTGCAAGATGATTTTTAAATGGTAGAACGGATGAGGGATAATGGAGATTCAGTTGGTAGAAAAACAGTTCTGCAATAATTGCAAGATTCATCTTGTTTGGTAGGGGAATACAATGCTGGTATTGGTAGGATTATTGCTAAGAAAACATGAGGCTCATGCCGAATTCCCAAGTATAAATTGACTGAATGGGAGTAAGACCTTGGATGGAATGTATTTCAATTTTAGAGGTTCTGATTGATTAATTGGATGGTTTCTTGACATTGGGGTTGGTGTGATATGATGATAATTGTGGTGAGGCCGCTGAGGATTATGACTGCTAGTGGCTGATAGACTGTTGGGGGGATGGTTGATTGAGTGGAGTAAGTTGTTTTTGATTTTTATTCTGTTTTTTCAATTGCTGATCACCCTTGGTAAATCATGAGAGCGTTAAGAAGATTGATGGCAAGGAATTTTTGATTTAACGGTTGGGTTGGAGATGAAACCAAAGGAGATGGATTTATGTGAATTTTGCATTGACCTGGTCTCCATGGTAGACTGTTTGAGCACAGAATACAAGAGGCACGCAGTCAGGTATGGAGGATAGCAGCAAGGAGAGGCTGGGAGTTAGTGTGACCACGCACTTAAAAGTAGGTGGTTTTGGTGATAATTACCAGGAATGAAGAGGATTGGAGATCTAGATTTCTGTGTCTGACCATGAGAATGATAATGAGAATGATGAGAATGGGGGGGTTTTTGGTTGTTTTTCATGGTAAAGGATGAAGATGCATAAATGGCAGATTTGGTTTTTGAAATCCGCCATTTTCATGAAATCTTCCATTTTGAAATAAAACAGTTAGGGGGTATGGTTATTTGAAGAAACCTGCCATTAAAAATGGCGGGTTTTCTAACTCTGACATGCCCTATTATGTCTTTTTTGAAATTTACGTTCATAAATGGAATTGATTTTTTGAAATTTTAATTTTTACAAGATCTCCTATTTATCGTGGAGAATTTCTAAAGAGTTCCTTGGTGATTAAGTGGGCTAGAAAGGTTGTTAATTTCCTCTCAAAACTGAAATAATTCTTATTTCTGTTTTTTCCAATAAATTCATCAGATTTCCCTGTAAATTACATTCAATATATATCCCATGTCCCAAATTTAATTGTTGAAACATCCCCCCTGAATCAACTAAAGATCTATCATTATTTACTCCCAAGTATAATTTATTATTTTGACATATTAAGTTTTATCCTAAATACTAAATTATAAGAATGAATCATCATTAAATTCTCTGGATATAATTTTACTCCGTGAGAATTATTTTTTTAAAAAAAACACCCTTAACTCATGCCTGATCAAAATTTTCAATATTTGCTTTATTCAATTTCAAAATCAACCCCACTTTTTAACTAGTGACCTTCATTATTCAAGGCTCCTCAGAAGCTGTCTAGTGGTTTTCCCATCCCTCATGGGAGAAATAAATTCCTTACTCCCCTGGAATTTTTCTTTCTATGGTTTGTTCCTTCAATAATCAACCTCTTCATCAATCATAGATCTCTCCAAAAATTGATATTCATCATTCCATTAAAATAATTTCCACTATTCTTCATTCAAAATTCTTCACAGTTCAAATAAAAAAATTACAAGTTATCTCAGATTTTGGTGCTATGGAATATCATCTTCTCCTATGCAGCTATTCCTTGTGAAATAACTGTTCTTCTTAGGCTAAGAATTATCATTTTTCTTGGAAGCTATTCCTGCAGAACCTATTTCAATCCTCATTTAATCATAAAACCATCCAGGATTGAAAAATGATATTATTTCCCTTAAAATCTCCACATGAATAATTTAATCATATTTTGAATCTTATTAAATATGAATGATGGTTTGAATTTCAAGCCAGCAAGCTATAGCAGAAAAACCTCAGTGAGAATCAAGATAAAATAAGAAATATAGACAAAATTGGATAACAGATTGGATATGAAAAACCAAAACAATTAAATGGTTAAACCTGATTTACAATGGCTATGATAAAGACCAATGAAAGTACATGACTGCACTGAAAAAAATGATAGGATTCGAGTTTGAGCTTTAATTGGGGTAGAGTTGATATGGATTGATCTCACCAGTTAGAGACAGATTGGATTGAACATTTGAGAGCCAGTTGGTTGAGTTTTAGAGTGATTGTTGAATAGATTGGTCTGAGTTTTGTAATTGAGTTGATTGGGTTGTGAGAGAGACAAACGTTAGATGAAAGATAAGAGACAAGCACAAATTCAAATGAAAATAATGAAGAACAGAAAAAAATAATGAAGAACAGAAAAATGAGAACAACAATGAGAACCACAAGACGTAGTTGAGACTTTAGTAGATTGAATTGGAGCTTTCACAGTGGTTGAAGCGCCTGCGGGAACCATCAGGCAACTTCCCTTGTGATAACTGTCACCAAACTTGTTGGGACTGTCACTTCTGGCTTTACACTCCCCTTAAATGGAGATCAAGCCAATTCTTTCCCAAGGACAAGAAAGGTAATTTTTTTAATTGATTCAGACGGACTTCCTTGATTAGATGGTCAGCCAGCATCTAGGAAGTATCTATGAAATTCAAAGTTAGTGATCCTTCTTTGAGTTTTTCCCAAAGTTCCTTTTTCTTGAGGTCCATGTTTCTTTTTTTGGAATTTGAGACAAACGTTTTGAGCTTGTTTTCCAGGCCTTTTTTATGAATTAAATTTTTAGATGAAGGGAGTTCATTTTGAAAAATTTCTTCCAACAAATTGCAAAGCCATTTGCTTTCAAGGTAAGAGTCATGCAGTGGGTTGAGTTTGGCCTCTGTGGAGGAATATTTTATATTGGGTTGTTTTTAAATGTTCCAAGAGGCAGGGGAACCAAAGGACAGACAGAGATATCCTGATTGTGATTTGAACCGGTAGGTTCTTTTCCCCAGGAAGCATCTCTTTAACATCCAATTAGGCCTTTCAGTTCATCATAGATCAGGGTAAACTTCAGCTCCTTGGTGTGGTTGAGGTATTGCCACATCTTTTTTGAGTTACTTCCAATGCATCAGACTGGGTTTATTCTGGAAACAAGCCAATCTAGAGACAGAGTAACTGAGATCTGTACAAGTATTGTTATATAGTTAAGAAGTCCTATTGCGGACTTGTGGTTTATATTGAGCTTCTTGAATTTTTTGAAGTCTTCATCTGATGCCTTGCACAGTTGAAAATGAGGCTTCAACGGTTTAGAGCATGTTCTTGAATCAAGCAAGCCAAGTTCTTCTAAGCCGTGTAAAATATGCTTGGGTTGGCTCAGTAAAATACTGGTTGGTATTTGTTCAAACTTTATGACAAGGATAGTTTTTTGTTTGTGAGCCTGCAAGTCTTTGAACCAAGCATTGAACTTATCATTGAAGTTTTCCCTGTCACACATGAGGATTAGGTTATTGACATGGAAGAAGAGAGAACAACCAATTGTTGTCAGATTTGTACAAGCAGGCATCACTGTCTGACTCCTTGGAGGCGACTGACTTTATCCAGTCTGTGAGTTTTCCGTAACAATTTTTTGGAGATTTTTTGAGTACGTACAGACTTTTCTTGAGTCTTAAGTATTTACACTGACGTTGGCATCCTTGAGGTGTCCTGATGATTACTTCTTCATCAATGGGTGTGTGTAGGAAAGCCGCCTTTACATCATATTTTTGGAAGTTCAGTTTGTTTTTCAAGGCACACAGAAGAATAGCTCTGAGCAAGGAAACCTTTCCAGTGGGGGAAAATTTCTTGTAAGAACCTAGGCCATGAAATTAGTTGAATCCTTTTACACAGATCCAAGCTTTGTGAATGATAGCATCATTGTGAGCATTGTCTTTAATATTGAATATCCAGGGGGTATCTAGAGGTTTCATAGGATTTTCTCCTTCATATTCTTCCCAGACTTCAATTGACTCATATTGATGAATCTCCTTTTTGATTTCCCCCCCCCACTTGGAGCTTTCTGCACACTGATTTGCTTGGCCAAAATTTTTATTTTAAAATTAATTGTGAAACCCAAAGCGTTGAGAAGGTATGATTGAAGATTGGTCACAAAGAGTTCTTCTGAAAAACTCTTTGACTATCTCAGGAGCTCTTGGGTTAACACCTGAGACAAACATTTGTGAAGGATGCAATGCTGATTCACTCTCTGCGCTTGACTCTGTATCAGATATTTTTTTCTCTTCATTGGAGGAGTCCACTTTGGCAGGTGGATTAAAATATTTCATACAAGGTGAAGTGGTATCATTCAATAGGATGGAGATTTGTCATTTGATTCAACCAGAATGAATTCAAGATCTATGGTAGAGTTGATTCCCAGGTTTTCTACCAACTGCTTCAAGAATTGGACATGTTTAGATTTTATGATCTGTCCATCAGGCATGAGAATTCGGTAATATAGAAACTCTCGGTTGTAGCCTATAATTTTTCCTTCCTGCCCTTTAGGGTTGAATTTAGCTCCTTTTGATCTTCTTTGATTTAGCACAATAGTAGTGACAAAAATTGGCTGAAGGTAGTTGGGCAGTAGCTTGTATCATTTAATCAGTTCCCAGGGAGAATTATCTAGACTGTTCTTTGGGATTTGGTTGAGGCTGATAGAGCAGGATTTAAGAACCTCCAACCAATAATTTCAAGGTATTTTGGCGGAACTTAATGACAATCTCACACTCTTGAAAATAGTTTGATATGCCCTTTTGGCTCTACCATTGTCTTTGGGATGATAGGGTTCAGTAACAAGATGATTGATAAATCTCTCCTTGAGATATTTTACTAACCTATTGTTTACAAACTACGTACCACTGTCCAAGGATACAGTAGATGGGTAGTAACCGCAATTTTTTTCTGCTTCTTGATTACTTCTATCAAAACAGGAAACATATTGTCCTTTTGAGTTAATGGAATACAAGAGATGTAACCGGAATAGTTTTCCACAATATTTAAGATGTATCTTTTACGTCTAGGAAATTCCGGCGTGATTGGACCAACAATATCTAGATGTATCTTCTGGAAAGGCTTGGTTCCAGAGTGGGACATAGATTTGAAGGGGGAATTGCTTATTTTGCATAGAAGACAGTCTTTGAACTTGAACTTGTCTTATTCAGAAGCACTATATTGAACTCCCTTGATTTTGGATAACAAACCAAGAGAGCTATGACCATAGCATAAGTTTAGATCTTTAAGATTCCTTGGCTCCTCCCTCTGTGTCCAGTAGGACTCTTTGTTACCAACTTTATGCGGCATATCCAGGACAAAGAGGTTTTTGATGATCAATCCTTGAAATATTTTCTTCTCACCTCTTCTCAATTCAAAATTACCAGATTTTGTCTTCAGAGTACACCCTTTTTCAAGGAGTTTCCCGGAATAATCATATTTACAAAAATATCAGGAACATGCAGACAGTTACACAGAGTGATTGTTTGGTGCTTCCATTCCAGTCTGAAAGTTCCAAACCCCTGGATGGGTAGATCTGCTCCCACTTTTCCCTTAGTGATGTGTTCTCCGGCATATGGCTCAAGTGTTGTGAAGAATCTGGCTTTTTTGAAAATATGAGAGGTTTCTCTACTTTCAATCAAGATATTCTTCTATGCACCAATTTTGGATTCTATCCACCTATTCACAAATGCATGGAAGTGAGCAGAGTCTTGGGTCTTCTTTTGTTTATCTTTCCATTTACTTTGGTTTTGCCCCCACCACTTGGGGGCCTTTTCAGGATTCAGATTGAAAAATCCTGATTTTGAGTGGTTCTTGTCCTGTTTTGGATTATGATACCCTTTGATACATTGGCTAGAGAGATGATTTTTGGTCTTGTTCTGCATCATGGCTAGTGTGGTTTTGGAAGTACCTTGTGGAGTTCCTCTCTCAGTTATTTTGGCCTTAACTTTGCTGTGATATTGAACAAGGTGGTTACAGACCAATGCAAATGAGATATGCTTGTCTGAGTTCATGATTTGATGTTTAATATCCTAAAGTTTTGACGGAAATTTGAACATTGTTACATAAGCCAAGATGTTGCCCGGTAGTTCTATACCTATGTCAATCATCTTTTTGATGGCGGTTTTGATATCTGTAAAAAATTTCATAATTTCATCCTCCTTGAAAGTCAAATACAGAAAGTTGTTGAATATCCTAGCTCAATTAGAAGCTTGATAAGATGAAAATCATGCTTTGATTGCCTGCCATATTTCCTTTTCCATGTTGATGTTGGCAGCGCTGATGACGTTGTTGTGAGTTATGTAATCTGCCTTTGATATGAGGAGTAGTTGGATCCTGTCTTTGTATTGGTTTGTGATATTTCCAGATTTTCCTTCAAGTTAATCCAGCACTCCCCTGAGTTTTAGCAATGCAATAACCTTTTCCTTTCATACACCATAGTTCTGTTTGGTCAGAAGCGGGGTAGTTTCTAGAGCGGTTTTTAGTATGGCTTGATGGAAAGAGTCTGGCAAAAATCCCAATCCTGATGCCATAGTTCTATGTCTTGCTGGCCAAAATGAGCCTTTAGCTTTAAACTGTATTAGATATGGATGATGGTTTGAATTTCAAGCCAGAAAGCTATAACAGAAACAACTCAGTGAGAATCAAGATAACATAAGAAATATAGACAACATTCAATAACAGAGTGGATATGTGTTGAACTTTGAGATTAGATTATCAAGAAATAAGAACCAACAAGGCTGAAAAACGTAGGATAAGTAAGAACATGAGAAGACACAAGATAGATAAAGAGAAAGAGATCCTACAGGTCTGATCAATCATAAGGGTTGAGTTAAGTAGCATGGATGAGGAGGCCTCTTTGAGATAAGTAGGATGGGTCGGGCAAAAGCTGATGTTTGAGGAACTGAGGGTTAGTTGACCCGGATGATCTTTTGAGAAGTTTGAGATCTTACCAGGCAGAGTTTGGAAGCAGTTCAGTCTTGACGTGGAGATTTGTATTGATTGTTGATAGCGGAAAGGGAAGATTTTGAATAAAGAATAAAAGAAATGAAATAAAATAAAGAATAGAAGAAATAAAAAAAATGATAAGTAAATAGAAATAAGTAAGGAATAAGGAAATAGAGACGGGTTTGATTTGATCTTTGATGAACTTCGACGTCGTCTTGTATTGAGGTGTGGTCATTTGTTTTTTAGAGGATCAGGGAGAAGGTCGTTCAGTTCCGGAAAGATGAGGAAGAAGGGAGGCGCGAAAGAGGTAAGTTGGGGGACCGTCGGGGTTGCACGGAGCTTTTGAGTGGTTGCGCTGTAGAGAAAGTAGAGAAGTGTTGCGGAAGTGCTTCATATCTTAACAATATGAAAAACCAATACAATGAAATTTTTACCCCTGATTGACTATGGCTACGAGAAAGAGCAATGAAAGGAAATGAACGGACTGAACAAAAGGATACAATTTGAGGTTGAGCTGCATTTGGGTAAGAGTTGATATGGGTTGATCTCACCAGTTAGAGACAGATCAGATTGAAGATTTGCAAGCAATTTCGTCGAGTTTGAGAGTGATTGTTGAATAGATTGTTCTGAGTATTGTAATTGAGTTGATTGGGTTGTGAGAGAGACAAAAAGTAGATGAAAGATAAGAGAAAATCAAAAAGTCAAATAAAAATAATGATGAACAGAAAAAAATAATGATGAACAGCAAAATGAGAACAACAATGAGAACCACAAGACAGAGTTGCGACTTGAGTAGATTCAATTGGAGCGTTCACAGTGGTTGAAGCACCCGCAGTAACCATCAGGAAACTTCCCTTGTGATAATTTTCACCAACATTTTGGGGACTGTCACTCCTGGCTTTACAAATCTCCAACTCAATCTAATACCAAGAACCTATTAAACCTCACTTGAATCTTCACAGAAGTCTCCAAATAAAATTATTTTAAATGATTTTTTCAATTTTCTATCATCATTAATACTACTCTAATCCTGAAAATGAACCAAATATCACCCAATTCATCTCAAACATCATCAGAATATTATTCCTATCATCCATTGGAATCAATTTTTTCAAACCTAACTCAAAAACTATCATCATTGTCACATCAATCCTCCCCCAAACTCCACCTCCCATCTCCCACCATTTATCCCAAGTTTCTAATTTAACAATCTCACTTTACATCCTCCCTCAAGTTTTTTATTTTTATCTTAATCTCTAATAAATTCAGCTTTACTTCAGGATTATCATTCATATTTCCATAAAATAAATGCTTGGGATGTATCTGACAATTCAGAAACTTACACATTCTAGGTACTGCAGCCTCATTGATCAATTTCAAAATCAATAAATTAAACCATCCTCCCAACCATCCAGAGTTTAATCAATAAAATTTCTTGAATTTCTTGTAATCTTAAAAGGTTTTGCACAAAAATATTAGGGAACAATGAAATAATCTCCTTAATCCCTTGAAAAATTCCAAACTATCTAAAGTACACCAAGCAGGCCATTTTGAAATTGAACATAATAATCACAGAGAAATCATTTCAACTAGTTTGGTTTCCTCAAAATATTATCCCAATCCCAAGGTTCTTTCATCTCATTAAATCATCCAACCAACTCCCTTAATCAGACCAATAACCTTGAAAACAACAAGAGCTAACTTTATAACTAAGATATAAATAACCAAATATTGATTCCAAATCAAACACAAAAAATTCTCAGCCCAATCCATCAACAAGATTCTCAATATCCCTGCTGCTTATCCTTCTCCTTGATTTATGTGAACCTTTTTTATTAGTGTTTTGTCCTCAACACTACTTTTCAACCTTTACCACTTGCCTTATCCTTCAATTTTACTTTTTCTTGCCTCTCATTTCTTGAAAAAAGTTAACACTCAGATTCACCTTTCATAAATAATTTTTTTTAATTCATTAGACATTGTTTCAATTGGTGATCACTCTCCTTGATTAACATGAAGATCCATAAAACCAAAACCATCAAAATAAGTATCATCACCAAACTCCATCATCATCAAATTCAAAAACAGCATCATCATCACCATATCACCACAAGCTCCCATCAAATAAAATAATTAACCAATTGGATCAATTTCAATTTTTTCAATTGAGTTTTAATTTTTCTTGCTGGAGCATCTATCAATCTTATTTAACTAAAAATTTATAAGTTTTTAATTTCCAAAATTATTCATAATTTTGAAATAATAAATTTTATGTTGAATATTAATATAAAATATTCATTAGATTAAATTAATAAATTTCCGTCAATATTATTGCAATATTTGATTTCTTTTTTTTATCTCATGCCTCATCCCAAAATAAAATATTTCTGTTTTTAAATTTAAAAATAAACCTCATTTTTTAAATAGTGATCTTTTTTATGCAAGGCTCCTCAGAAAACCATTACTTTCTTTATTTCTCCTCTGGGAGAAATACATCCCTTACTAACCTTGAGTTTTTCTTTCTAGTATTAAGGTCTTTAATTCTCAAGCTCTTTATAAATCATAATTTAGCTCTCTCCAAAATTGGAATTACCCATTCCAATTTCAAATCCATCACCCTCTTCTATCATTTCAAACATATTAAGTCATAGGGGATTGAAACTTGAGCTTTTGAAAAGCTGCCATCCAATTGGGCTGTATATCCAATTATTTTATTATGATAAGGCAAGTTAAAATGAATTATTTCAATTAGAAATCACCAGTTATTAATTCTTGCGCATTTCTGGGGTCAAATTCAACAAGAAGGGATAGTTTACCTTGACATCAGTAGCAACTTATATATATATTTCTGGTAGCAATTCATGTGCCATTCTTTTTTCCTTGATGAAAAATTTAAATTTAAAGTAGTTTTTTATCTATTTTCATTTATTTGAATTTTTTTAACCTTGAATTCCCCATTCATATGAAATACCCAGCCTCAGCTATCCTTCTCACTATTTCAAAGGATTCACAAACCAAATAGTCATGTTTAATTCTGATCCTTTGAAACCTCCTGAATATGACGCAATTTTCAAGGCCTTTGCAAAAAAGTAATCCAACCTCAACTGGGCCAGAAACACTTAAATCTAGTAATGGAGCTTTTTCTAACACCTATAAAATATGGCAGTAAAAGCAAAAACATAGAGCTTTGTTTTTTTATTTTATTTTTAAATCATTTTTTTTATTTATTTATTCTTTTGGTTTATTTCCCTTTTCTTCAATTTTCTTTTATTTTTATTAATAAAAACATACAATTTAATTAATTAAGAAATTTTTTGAATCTGATTATTTTGAAACTTTTTTAAAAATATAGTGGCAATATTTTCCCAAAAATATTTTGAAAAATATCCCTTCATACCCCTTCATGGAGGTAATTTTTTTTATGATTGCTTTTCAGAAGGACATTATTGTAAAAAGTAACCAAGTTTTATTTTTTATTTTTTTAAGGCCCTCCTTCCCTCTGCAGCTAAATACTTTGAAATAAATAAATGAAATAAATTCAAAATCATCTCAAAAAAATTAGTTTTATTTGGAATTTCAGAATTTTGTCCAAGTTTTGGCAGGTAAAAATCATTCCTGAAATTCCCAAAAGATTATTTTAAAATAATTTAATTTACTAAAGAAATAATTTTCATTTGAAAAAATTGAGGCATATCTAATCAGAATTATTAGAAATTTTTATACCACAGGTTCACCAGCCTTCAACTAAGCCAATTCAATATCTCATCAACGCCACTTCAAGCCCTAGCCAACCTCTATCTACTCCTGTACCTAATGCTGGATAGCTCTCCTGAACATCCTAAAGTGTCCACCTTCTTCTTCAAGGATCACTCTCTCCCTGAATGGGATAACTCCACCTCTATTGCCATTTACACCCTCCGGCTGTGTCATATTCTTTGGTAAATATTCTCAGACTTCATATTTCTGTATGTTTCAGTAATCTCTCACTCCCTCTAAAATTTAAAGATACATGTGCACAATCTTTTTTCCCAGAATTTTCAGATCAGTACTCATCATCAACATTATGGGAAAGCCTGCTATTAATGGATACCAAATAGAGCCTCAAGCCCACTAAAAATGGAAAAGCCTCTGTGAAATCTCCTCTATTACTGGACTAACCATCCCTTAAGGCCTCCTCACAACTCCTCACATATACTGGCCTCTCTCCCTCTCTTGGGATGATTTACCCCAAGGAATTAATAAAATACTTCTTCCTGGTCATCCCTCCTCCAGTAGGTTTCATCTCAGAACAAGAAAACCATAACCCAGCTTGCTAGACTCATCTTGCCTTGCCCCTTTGTTTTTTACTCTTATAGGATTCAACATAACCCTTTCCTCATATATTTAATCCTGGGCAACTCTTCTCAGAAAATCCTCATTTCTTTATCTCCTCAAATTTTATCATTGAAATATCATCTCATCTTCCTGAGATCTTTGTGCATTAGTGCCTGTTCCACCTATTACTTGAAAAATAGTAGCCTTTTTCACATTATCCCAATTCCTTACCCATATTTACTACCCACTCTCTTCCTCTTCCTGTCATTGCATTCAAACACATTCATACCATTCCATTCTACTCAACCTTGGATAATACTTCCTAGAAATGTTTTAGACCAGTGTGGGTTTGTTCTAAAAAGTTTGTGGCCAATTCATATATCTTAGGGAGAGCTAAAGATTTTGTGGATTCTCCTGAAATTACTATGCTCATTCCCAAACCATTCAATCTAAAATTTGATATAGTTTCCCTCACATGTTTTTAAATAGAGAGTGATTGTAATAAAAAAAATTTAAAAAATCACATGTATCATGGAATTGTCAACAGAGTGTAGCCTGCCTGAAAACACTTTCAAAACGCTAATTGATTCCTCAACCAGGCCAAACCCCTGGATCTCACCAAATTTGATGTATTCTAATGTAAATTTGTGTTTCTTGGACCGCATTTGACTAGCTTTGACTAGCTTTGACCAGCTTTGATGCAATTTAAAGCACTTCAATCCACTTTTATGAACTTTGAAATGGGTTTTCCAAATTTGATGTATTTTAATGTTGGGGTGTTATAAATTCAAAACCCTGCACTGTGGAAGGGAATGAAATTCTGTCCACAACCCATTTGAGTTGTGAAAAGAGGTTAAAAATTGTTTGGGTTGTGAACAGAGGTTCACAATTCTTTGATTTGTGAACAGAGGTTCACAATTCTTTGAGTTGTGAACAGAGTTTCACAATTCTTTGATTTGTGAACAGAGGTTCACAATTCTTTGAGTTGTGAACAGAGGTTCACAATTCATTCAGTTGTGAACAGAGGTTCACAATTCTTAGATTTGTGAACAGAGGTTCACAATTCTTTTATTTGTGAACAGAGGTTCACAATTGTTTGAGTTGTGAACAGAGGTTCACAATTCATTGAGTTGTGAACAGAGGTTAACAATTCTTTGAGTTGTGAACAGAGGTTCACAATTCTTTGAGTTGTGAACAGAGGTTCACAATTCTTTGAGTTGTGAACAGAGGTTCACAATTCTTTGAGTTTTGAACAGAGGTTCAAAACCCATTTGAGTTGTTAACAGATTTTGAAAACTCAAATAATTGTGAAAAGAGGTTCACAACTCAAAGAATTGTGAACAGAGTTTCACAACTCAATGAATTGTGAACAGAGTTTCACAACTCAAAGAATTATGAACAGAGGTTCTCAACTCAAAGAGTTCTGAACAGGGTTTCTCAACTCAAAGATTTGTGAAAAAAACTTTTCATTACATCCACAACCCCCTGGGGGTTATCCACTAATTTTTAATGACTCATTTGGGTTTTGAACAAGGAATTTAGGGCTAGTCCATTGAGGTGGAATTTCATTACTCTTTTTTGGGGATTGATTGACTGACTTTATGAAATGATAAAATTGAATGATATGAATTAAATTTATTTTGTTTAATTTTATTTAGTTGGATCTTGTTTTTTTGATTCAATTAAATTTCTTTTTTAATATACAATAAAATTTTTGTATTTTATTGTATTTTATTCAAAAATTATCTTGTTTTTTATTTTATTCAAAAATTATCTTGTATTATATTTTATTCAAAAATTATCTTGTATTGTATTTTATTTCAGGGATGTATTGTATGCTTATTTTTCCTTTAAATTTTTATTTACCCATTTTTATTTTCTTTTTTCTGGGCACATTTTTTTTATTTTCTATAAAATTTTAATTGTTTATTTTTATTTATTCATAGGGCCCTGGAGTTGTGAAATTTTTACTATTTCTTTGATTTGGTTTTTCATTTTGATTTTCATTTTTTTTTTAATTTTTTTTTAAATTTTTTTACAACCTTTTTTGAATTTTTTGTTTTTTTGATTAATTTTTTTTTAATTTATGTTAATTCTTATTTTTATTTTTTTTTGCTCACAACCCTAGATTTGTTAACATTTTTTGAATGGCAAGCCACAACTCCAAAGTTTTGTCTAGCACGGCTCACAACCCATCTGAGTAATGAAAGGCCATTGACAACTCTGGGGTTAGTGGGAAGTCATACACAACTTGAATGGGTTGTGAACAGTGCCACGCAACCCATTTTGAGTCAGGTATGGGTTTTGTAGGGTTTTTAATTTATCACAACCCTTAAATTTCATTTTGTGTTACTTTTTCCAAACTTGAATGGCTTTTACCAGGCCAGACCACCTTTGATTTAAATTGATGCAATTTGATTTACTTCAACATTTTTTGACCAAATTGAAATTATTTTAACATTAGTTTTCAATTCCTTTACCAAATTGGACCAGATTTGATACACTTGGATTTTTTTTATCACCTTTTAAATGGCTTCAATAAGATTCAACATTCTTTTAAAGTTTTCATCCTACTTTTAAAATCTTCAAAAGTTCTTCAATTGGCTTCAAAGCACTTCAAGATAGTTCAACCATACCTTGCATCCTCAAAATTTTGGGAATTCTTCATTAAAATTGGCCATTTTCCTGTAAATCATATATTTTTTCTTCTTTTTGGACACTTCCCTTCAATGGAATAAATGAAAATCATGCCAGCCCAATATTCACAACCCTCTCCCTCTCTCATCACCAGTCCACCTCTCACAAGACAAGAAAGCCCCTTTTAATTCCAGCTTTGACCAAGCCTACCTTCATGCCTTCTGAAACAAATAGCTGGGTATGATAGCTATCAAGAAACTCTCCATGATCTTATTTATGCAGTGTTGGACTATGATAGAATTTATCATGAAAATTTAGAAAAAAAATATTCTCAACTTCATCATTTTAAACCCCACAGTTCTTCCTAATCTCAATCTACCTCCAAACAGCATGATAATTTCAAATGTCAAGGTAGGGATCATGAACAGTCACCAGAAGACTAAACTTCACATTATTCAAATAATATACCCTCTTTGGAACTTGTTCCAGATGCAAAACTGAAGGCAGTTTCAAATGCAAGAAGAGAGATGGAAGTTTTATTTTTCCATTGTGGTTTTAGATGCAAGACAGAGGCTTGTATAAATTAACCATTCAACTCCTCTTCTTATTTTTCTACTCCAGAAACTTCCAGTGCTAGGCTCAATAAAAACCAAAACTAGGCTTAACTTTCATTCTTTTTCATCTTTTTTATAAGGCTCTTGTTTATAGTTTTTGATTGATTCAGGCGCAACTCAATCTTTAATGGCAAGTTCAATGGTTCAGCATTATTCCTTACATCCCATTTCTTTGGTGAAAAAATTATTATTTTTGATCTCAGTCCCATTTTTTCACCTTCCCTAATGACTCCTCAAAAGGTAAAATTGGTTATTTCACTTCATCATTTTTTGGCTTTGAATGGGAATTCCTACTATTCAGGACACCAATTTCTGAGTAAATATTTTTTGCAATTGAAACTCTATATCAGTGGGATATTCCAGAGGTAAAATGGAAGTTGGGGCTGATCAACCCAAGATGCCAACTCCAAAATGACCTCTCCAAAGCTTTTGAAATCAACCTGCCCACCCTGCCTATAACTTAAACTCATCAACTTTTCCTTTTTTGCTGCAGCCTAAGGATGAACTTGTTGCTTCAGGAAATTTGAAGTTTTGTCAAAAAAAACATATTGTTTCCTTTGAGCTCAACACCTATCAAGATTAATTGGATATCAATTCATAATTTATATATTTCATAGAAGGAAGATATTCAGGCTAACTCCCTGCATATTTTTCAATTTTCTACCTTTCCTGATTTTTCTATCTCTACCAAAAATGATAAAAAACATGAATTTTATTGTTTTGCTAATTATTAAGACCCTGAAGAATCAGATAATCTTTTTAAGAAAGCTCCTGTTGATCATCCTTCATTATTTGGCCAGTATACTAACTACCTCAAGGTGAAAATTAAACCTCAAAATGCTACATAGAATAGAATGTAGATATTTTTCATCTACACCAGAACTTCAAGAACTGTATTTCTTGTCTATTTTTTCAAAATAACAATAGGGCGTATCAAAGTTAAAATTTTGAAAAACTTAAATTGCTTATTTCAGGAAAATTTTGAATTTTTCAAAAAATATCTTATAATCAAAAAAAACAATGGACCAATAGGTTTAGCCCACAAAAATAAAATTTTCAAAAAATAAAATAGAAAAGCCTGAAATGAGGTATTTAATTCTTTGGAAGTTTTAACTTTCATACGGCGTAATGGTGGCTTACAATTATGCCTTTATTTTTGACACCCTTATGCTTTTAAAAAGGAGAAATATTTCCAATTACTCCAATGAATTTCTTACTGAATGTTTTTTTCTTCTCAAATCTTCACCAAAACTGATCTTGGGGTGCTTAACTCTTGAGAATCACAGGCCTATTTGAAGCCCCCACTGATAATCATTCTTTTAATTATTTCATGTCTTCCAAATCTCTTAACCAAGGTAAACTGTATTGTTTACAGCTCCTTTTTGAATTCAAATTAAAAATCACTTAAAAATTTCCTCAATATACCAGATATCTGTTCACTTTTGCACAACATGTAAAAGTTTTAACCTCTCTTTGAAAATTCATCATTATCAACAGAGAAAATAGAACAGAGCTGAAAATTTTCTCTAATAAATTATTGAAATATTTAATAAATTGGAGGAGGTGAATAACTTTTCTCTGAATTCCTACAGTGGCTTACTCCTTTTCATGGTTAAATATTTCATACCCAACAATTCTGAAAAATTGAGGCTAAGTATACAATTTCAATTCCATGATGACTGTTCTGCAGGGCATCCATGTTGAAAGAAAAACTCTTGATCATTTCAAAGATCCTATGAACAATTGTAAGTAATTTTCTGACTGTAATATAAATTCAATTGAAGATAGAATTACTCTTGGGAATAAAGTATTACTATTGGAAAAGTAATTGAATACTTATAAGCCTTCCAAGAAGCTCTCTGAGAAGTTGGTGGACCCCTTTCCTTATTATTAAAAAAATATCTCCTCATGATTTAAAACTGTAAATCCTTTTTTTATTCATCCATCCAACCATCCTTGAATCTCAACAACTACCTCATGGTACAAATCCTTCAATTTCATAAACTGTGCTTCTCTTTTCCATGAAACTCACTCCCTCTATCCTTCAAAATAAAATTCATCCTAAAATTGATATACCAATCCAAATTTCAATCACCATCATTTCCCAATCTCAATTCAAACCATCTGCCATGAAAATAAAAAAAAAAATATTTAGATTACATCGTCCAAAACTTGCACTTCTTCCACTAAATCATACCCAAATTTAAATAAAAGTCAAGAAAATTTATAACCTTAATATTGAAATGTTTTTCTTCCTATCACATAACTCCCAAACAATTTCTACAATCCATATCATATCAAAAAAAATATTTACCAAAATTATCTAAATACATAAATATCCCTTTATATCCCTAGAGGAAGCATGCATCTTATAGTGTACACCTTTTAAAAGGAAAAGAATATCCTTCAGTTCATCAATCACTTCCTTTTCCAAAACTTCTGTTCTTTGTTGCTTCCTATTATTTCCCTCAAAACTCTCAATCTTTCAACCAAAATTTGATCTTCTTGTTTCATTCAATTATCTATCCCAAATGGGCCAGGAGATTTTTCAATTTTACTTCTGGATCTTCAAAACCATCATTTCACAAAAAAGCATTCACAAAATTAGAATCTGACAGAGCCCCCATTTCAACTGATTCAAATTTGTTTTCAAATACTCCCAAGATTTACATTCTCCTCCTGATCCACCTTTTTCCCTCTTCTTTCATATTCCTTGTTAAACTTGGTCACCACCAAAACTCTCTCTTCTTGATCTTAATTACACCTAATCCTTCTCTATTTCTTTCTCCATTCCTTATTTATCTTCCAATTCAATATCTAATTTTTTTTATATTAGGAGAAGGCGAGGGAAGAAAAATAAGATTCAAAGAGTTTTGAAGCTTATTTTTTTATGTGTAATGGATCAGGAGGTTGGCTCAAGGGGGAACTCCAGTGTGGATAATGGAAGGACTTATGATTTATTAGTACTTGATCAGGTCTGGCTTAAGAAGGCTGAGTAAAGAATGGGATAACTTGGGGTTTTAAGATTTAAAGAAAACATCAATCAGATCATTCAATAATATCTGAGGGGCCCTGAACAAACTTGAAGCTCATAGTAGGCAGTTCAAATGAAATAAACATGAATAAGATATACATAATCCACAGAAACTATGACAAGATTATTATAGTGGAAAGGATCACTAGGAAATCTGACTCATTGGAAGTCCAAACAGATACATGGGTAGAATTATAATGCAAGAGAATACACTCAAGATTAAGGAAGTACTGATTGAGGACATAAATTCGAACATATTCCTCCAAAATCTCCAGGAGAATCCTCATAATTTTCCAAATCCCAGTTGAAAAACTTCTAAAATCCTTCAGAAACACATCAAATCATCTTTCAGGCCTTTTCATACCTTTAAACCTTGGAACTTCAAACCTCAAACTACAAACCTGAATGTTTAAATTTTGAATTTTACCTTCTAAATTTGAACTTGGAAATATGATTTGTGCTTCAAACCAGCTTCCACTGGTTCAAAAATTCTTTGAAATTCCTTCAATATCCTCCTATGCGTTTGAAAAACCCTGTTGAAAATTTATAAATATTCCTCAAATCCTTTGGGATTTTTCATCTGACAACTTCAGCCCTGGAACTTCAAAAATCTTTTCAGATTGAACCCACCTCTTCAGAACAACCCCTTCCAACAATCTTGTTCATAACTTAATCCCTGTTAAGGGAAGTACACGCGCAAAATTTTATATAATAATCCAAATCCATTACCATTGGAAAGAGAATAATAGAATAAGGAATTGAACAGAAAGGCCCAATATAAAGGAAGTTATTAAGGATTTGAGTTACTATGATAATGAAACCGGGTTTTCATGGAAGAAGGGTGTTTTTTCTGAAGCACATAGAGAAGAATAAAATTAAATTATGTCAGAAAGTGGTGAGTCCAAAGATCATAGTATACAGAGGAAAATGGAATTAATAGATTTGCAGCATTTAGAGATGAAAATAAAATAAATATAAATTTAATTGATATCTTCAAATTTTCAGCCACTCCAAGTGTCAAACAATGTACAAGGAAGATGCATTCTAGGTGGGTTTGGAATAAGCAAAATAGGAAAATAAATTCTGTTGAGAATTTCAGATTCATTGCAATACCTTGTGTTTCACCAAGGAAGGGATTTGTACATAGTGCAATTAAATTAAAGAGGAAGAAAGAAAGATTGGTTCAAAACTCAAATTTTAAATAGCTTTCCTTTGTTTATCCAAATGTTATTTTTTCACTTTCTGTGTCTAGATGAGAGGTATCTTCACTATAAAAGGACCTCTCATCTCCCATGATCTTCCCTTTCTGATTTTTATCATTGATTATATTTTTATTGTTTACCATTTTTTATTTTTCAGCTATATTATCATTTGCAATAATTCACACCCATCCTATCAATAAATCTTGCATCTTTTGAAAGTTATTCCCAAAAATCCCCACCTTCAAGATTCCAATATTCCCTTCATCAGCACCTCAATTCCAACAAGAACTCCTACAACAGAATTCAATCCTCAAGCCCAGCACCTCTTTTTTCTGGGAATCAGGAGCTGCTCCTTCCCTTTCAGGAAGTATAATTTTAGATAAAAGGTTAAACATCCTTTGAAAAATCCAATTCAATCTCTCATCAAACTCACTGAAAACCCAAGACCACCTCTATCCAATCCTATACCTACCACTGGATAGCTCACTTGCCCATCCTCCAGCCTGCGCCTTCTTCTCCCAGGATCACTCTCTCCCTGTATGGGATATCTCTACCTCTATGGCTGTTTACACCTTTTGACTGTGTTATGTGCTTCAGTAAATCTTCTCAGACTTCCTCTTTCTGTGTTTTTCATTAATCCTTCACTCTCTTCTGCCATGTATAGGTACATGTGCACAATCCTTTTTCCCAAGAACTTCCAGTTAATTACTTATCATCCGCATTATGAGCAAGTTAACTATTAATTGATCTCAAATAGAGCCTCAATACCACTGAAAAGCTTTAAAAACCCCTTGGAAATTTCCTCTACTAGTGGATCAACCATTCCTCAAGGCATCCTCAACAATCCTCACATATACTGGCCTCTCTCCCTACCTTTCACTAATTGCCCCCAAGGAATTAGTAACCTTCCTCTTACTTTTTAGTCCTTTTTAAGCAGGTTTCATTTAAGAAAAAGAAAAAAAAACCAGCCTTCTATACTCACCTCACCTTTCCCTTTCCTTTTTCAATCTTATAAGATGCAACATAACACCTTCCCCAGAGCTTTACTCCTGGAATCCTCTTCTCATCCCATTTTCATCTCTTTTATTTCCTCAAATAAAATCCTTGAAACCTTTCCTTTTCATCCCAATTTCTGTGAGAATTTTTGCCTTTGCTGGCTGTTACTTGCACATGAGTAGTCCTTGTGACACAAACAAGAAAAATTAGTGCATACTACCCCCCTTTTCTAGACTCTTGGATAAATTTTTCAAATTTTCCACACCTTCCAAAAATTCTTAGTAATATTTCCTGGGGCTTTCAAACTACCATCTGAAGGATTTCTGAAATGTATTACCTTTTGATTTACAAAAAAATCATTTTTGAATGAAGGATTTTTCACCAACATCAAAACTGTTCCAATTGAAAAATGGGGGTTTTCAAGAAATAATTCCCCAAAGCAAAACCCAAAAATATAAATGCAATAACAAAAGTTACTAACATACAGAATCAAAAAATAAATCAAAATCCACCACTAAAGAATGAATAAATCAATATGCAAAAAATATAAGAAATTCAAAAATGAATAAAAAATATTTTGAACAACATTGAGAAATAATGAAAAAATTAAAAATTAATAAATTCATAGAATATAATATAAAAAATAAAAAATAAATAGCAAGAATTCATAAAACAAAAAATAAACCAGAAAAAATAAAAAATAAGTTGACACAAGCTTGGCAACCCCCCATAACAAAAATCAGAAACAGAAATGGTGGAAACAATGTGTTTCCACATTATCAACCCTTGTGAGTTATTTAAAGGCCCTTGAATCCATTGAAAAGAGCCTGTGGTGCCTGTGAGAGAGCCCTGTGGCCCTCCCCCATTGGAACATTTCAAATGGGGGTAATGGCTTCCCCCTTATGTGGTAAATGTTCTAAAACCTTATTCCAATTTAAATAATCTTTTTAAAAAATTATTTCCTTTAACTTTGAATTTTGAAAGATTTAAACACCTTCTTTTGGTGGGAAAACATTCTGAAAGGTGTAAATTTACTTTAAAAAATGATTACTCTTCATTTTTGTTTTTTTTGACCAATTTTTTCTTGGTTTTTGGATTTTGAAGTAATCAATTGATTGCTTTCAAAGTTTTTCATTCACCCCAAACTTTTTACAGAAACAATCTAATTTGATTTTTTTTAAAAAAAAATGATGATTGTCAATTTGACTTCAGATTATTCATGATAAAACACCAGGTGAAAAATGGAGGCACATGCTAGCATGTGCCTGGCTGTAACTTTGGTGTTATCTCAACCAATAATTTGGTTGTAATCTACCACCAAATATTGCATAACTCAGATGCAATCACCAGGTAATTTAACAATAAATAAAGACAACTATCCCTCCAAGTCTGGCGCAACTCACTTAGAGGTCAGTTGTAACTTGGAAATAAAAACTCTCCAACAAATATACTGAAATACAATGCAACTTTAAACCAAATTATTTCCGGTGAAAATAATCATCAAAAGATTTTTTGAATAGATTTTGTATCATATTTTCATTTTCAAAAAAAGCACCAAAAAATGAACGCAAAATTGCTTACAAAAATGTTTGGACCCAAAAGAAAATGAGTTCTAGACCTCTAAAATCAAGTTAAAGCACATCATTTCCTTATTATATTGGAAATTTTTCTTTCCATAATATTTTGAAGTCCTTTAAAATTCAGAAAGCCTTGCATTCTTTGGACCCAGTATGCGTAGTTATCTTCCTCCAAAATGATTGGTTTAATACCATCATTTCTGCTTGGTTGAGCTGATTGAATTTTGGATTGGAGCTGGAGCATTATGTTTTTCCTTTTGAATGTTAATCTGAAAGTATCAAGGAGCTGAATATGATCTATATTTCCTGTTGACAGCAACGCGATAGGATTATAACAAAAAATATGAAGCAAAGGTAACTGAAGTCTTATATTTTAAAAAAAGGAGTGCAGAATAACAACAATTAATGACTGAGTTCTTTGGTTTTGGAAGACTGATGATGATGAAAGATGATCAAGAGGGCGCTCCTTCTTGTTTCCTTTGAATATAACTTTTGAAGGATTTAAATTGGGAAAAGATTGATCCATGGAAAGAAAAAAAAGAACAATAGAGCAATCACAAAAATATATGTATATAGATACACTCTCATGTCTGTCTTTAACCCCTCTAAACCTGTTTGAATTCACATTTGCAATACCATCTGTGCTTATGGCTAATTTTCTAGTTTGATATTATTATTCTCACCTCTCAAGTTAGGCTCTTCTCTTTCTATTTATCTCTTCTTGCTAATCTTTTTCTATTTTTACTTGTCTAATCTTTTTCATAGAATAAGTTTGATTTGTATCATTTTTCCTGTTATGGTTTCTATGAATGTCTCACCTGGTGGCTCATTCTTGGTCTTAGGTCTCTTATTGATTGAAATCTGAAAGGATCTAACTGGGGTATGATTTATTGGCAGACAAAAACTCAAATCCTATGTGGAAGAATGTTTTGGAGCCATTCACAAGGACAGTATTTATATGCATGGAATTATTTTTGAAAATTCCTAAATGCATGTGGTGTCCCCCAGACCTTCGCCCAAAGGTCTGGGGGAAATTTCTGTCTCAATTTTGAACTTTTTTTTAAATTAATTTATATTGGGCATTGTTTAAAAAGACAATTCAAAATCAAATCCCATCTTTTCAAAATGAATAACTCCTTGAACCTGGGTTGTAAGTTTATCTTGAAGCTGCTGCAACTCAATTGCAAAAATTTAAAACATCTTTAATCTGTGTCCCCCCTTTTCTGAGAGCAAAAATAGAATTTTTTGGCCTGAATTTTATCTACCTGTAAAAAAGTTACAAGAAATTTCAAGAAAAGTGATATGTGCATACTAAACCAACAAAATTTCATTCATAAAAACATCTAGACCATTCATCAGTTGGAAAGGAATTGAAAACTTTTTTTAGAATGATAGCAGCCAGAAAGTTTTAATATTTGAATTTTGAAAATGCCATTTGTGGAATTTATAAATACAGTAGTCTAAAAACACCCTTTGAAAGATATTTCAAAATTTGTCAGCCTCCTGGATGCCAAGACCCTTGATATCCTCTAGCTACCAGAGGTGATAGAGTAAATAATAAATATATTATTTAATAAATGCAGCAAAAATCCATAAAATATTTGGATTAAGCTTATTACAAGGTTAAATGGTTTGGTTATTGTTTATTGTTTTGAAACAATATGAATGAATTGATTATTAAATATTTTTATAGAGGGGCTACAATTATATTGGGGATCTTTAACACCTCTCTTCAGGGATTTCAGTATGAAAACACGTAGTCCTGGTTACTTTGGGCTCTTTAGCTTAAAGAATATTTTACCCAAAGATAATATGTGTATAAAGTACACAGTGGAGTGGCAGGGCCTTGTAGCCAAGCTACCACGACAGAGAAAGGATAATAAAAATTACTGGTATATTATTAAATCCTTTGGGTATCTGTTTGAGACGTGTACTGATGGGTTAAACCTGTATACTGGGGTTATAAGGTTGTTCATCAGTTTTAATTGATAAAAGGAGGTTGAGGACGAATATTTATTGATCAGAAATTGCCATAAATCACTTACTTATCTCTTATAAGTACTTGATTACCTTGGCACGGTGTCTGGATATGAATATAACTGGGTCTCTGCCCATCAATATCCTCAAAAGAGCTCTTTATTTATAGCTTTTGGAGTCCCAATATTGTCCTTCTGAGGGTTTTGGGTGATCAAAGGGACAGACACTAATAGCCAGGGGTAGCCTGCCATGTGTTCTTGGTGATATAGCACGGGAAGCATCTAATTCCCCAGGGTATGGGAATTATTCCACTTCATAAAAGACATTAGGACGTGTGAATAACACTAATCTGTCCTATTTATGTATTATTTAATTAATTATCCTTAGTAAATGTTCCCAGTAATTTAACAATTACATAAATAGAAATTCCTAAGGACATATTGATGTCAGCTAAGTTCTCATTATGTATTATATAACTGGAGTAAAAGTCATAATATTGATTTTACTCCTTATTTTCGAGTTCCAGTTGATTTACTAAGATAATTACTTAAAAATATAATTCATGTGAATTCATGTAATATTTTTACATCATTAGTTTTCTTAGTATGTCACGAAGATACTGATGTCTAGAAATTCTCATAAAAGTATATTAAAGTATTAATATATTTTTAGAAGTTGTAATTGTCTTATTTTCGGCATTCTTGGTACTTTGAATTATATTTAATAAAAAATACTTATAAGGATTATTTATGTATTTTTATATAAGATTATGTATTTTTAGACTTTCTACTATCCACAGGGATATTTATCACATATGTAGAATGTTCCTGTGTAGGTTGTAGCATGTTTAGGCGGTACCTGAGCCTCTCAGGCCGTCTGTCACTCTGTCAACCCGTAGTCCCGCGGCTGCGTACTTGTCAGAGGCCTGGGGCTGCGTACACGACCTCTACAGAGTGACAGGGCTATATCTCAGCCGCGCGCGGGTGCATTGGCTGCCGCGGCTGCGTGCGGGAATTTTGACAAAACACATTTCCGCCCGTAACTCCTAAAATATACACAACACCTCAATTCTGACTGAATTTTAGGTGTGAAACCTATACATGAAAATGTGTGTGAAATATTTAATTGGCCAAAAAGCTCAGTAATGGAGCTGTAGTACTTTGGTTTTTCTTTCCTTAATTATTTAAAAATATATGGAGTTGGATTTCAAGGGTGGGGTCAGTGAGTGACCCTACCTAATTTTGTGTGGAGAACCCATTTCTGGTTTCATATTCATGTTTTTCCTACTCCTTCTCAGGTTAATTGTATTGTTATTATTTTTATGTTAATTTTTTTCCTTTTGCAGCTTGCTCTGCAATAGTAGCAAGCTGAAAAAATTTATTCAGTAAAAAGTGGATGCTGTGGAGTCAATCAAAACACCCATCACTATATTTCACCCCCTCATTAAAATATATCAAACCAAGAAAGCTGCAGGGAAATTTGGGGGCCAGTTACATAATCAAACCTTTCAAATTCTCCCAATAAATTTATTTTCTACAATGGTATCATAAAAATGTAATATCAGAAAGGGGGAAAATTATTGGAAAGAAATTATAGATTTGTTTCATCTTACTGACTCAATGATTACTTTTTCCACTTCTTTTGTGGATTTTTTGAAGCCAAGGATTCAGCTCTGCATAATAATGCAGAAAGATTAACCAATATAAAAATTATTTTTTTAATTTGAAAAAATTGTGCTTTTTTAATAAACCCAGCTACAATAATGCTTTTTTTTATTTAAATCAAGACCTTCTTCAATCAATTTTCTAGAAATTCAATGTTGAAAGTCCTGACCATGATGGAAAATTAGAAATAAGATTGATGGTTCACTCAAAAAATGTGTAAAAATGCCCTGAGAAATTTGTAAAGGTTGAGGAATATTCTTGTATTATATATAAAATAGCTAATCACACTCTTAATATAGTTTTTTTTTGAAAGTAATAAGCTTATGAAAGACTCTTTCAAAAATTAAAGCCTTCAGTAAATATTCTTTCAATACTGGGTTTTTTATCAAATTTTTGATGCATATACAGGCCCATACCTGTGAATACATTAGGTCAAAGAACAGGTTTGAAAACAGGATAGATTTTTCTTTTTATTTGAAATGAATAAATACCCAGCTGGAGTGGGGTTGTTTTCCAAATTTCAAGTTACAGCTTTGCAGCAGTAAAATTTTCCTGAGATTGTTTTATTTACTTAAATTTGAATGTTTTTGAGAAAATAATTTAAGTTTTATGATGAATTCCCAAGAAAGAAAAAATTAAAAAAAATTTGTATAATCTATATCAAGCTTATTTTTTGATCATACATCACCAAAATATCTTAGAAATTTGAAAGAAACCTTGAGTTACAATTGCAAATTTATTCAAGCATCAATAATATTTGATTTCACATTGGTTATAAAATATTTCAAAAGAAGTTGTGGTGTGGGTATTTGGGAGTTTTTTGAATAGATTGCCTGATTTAGGGAAGAGTTAAAACCCAGTGTAACTAATTTGAAACATTTTTATAGGGTGGCACATGTGAGCATGTGCCTCCATTTTTCCCCTGGTGAAACCATTTGACATCAAATTGAATCACTTTATCTTAATCCAAGATAAATTAATCAATGGGAATCTTGATTAGATAGACTTCTTAATCATCTTTAAATCAATAAAATTTCAAATAAAAAAATTTATAGACTCTTTGGTGAAAAATAAATCAATATGATGCTCCATACTTTGAATTACAGCATACAGTCCTAAAAAGTAACATTAAGTTAAATTTGTTATTCTCAAAGCTGGATGGTCTAGCCTGGAAGGTTTAGCATTTCCAAGAAGCAAAAATTTCAGCATAATAAAAATAAACCTATAAAATGAATCAAAATCAAATTGTATCCTCAACTCAATTTTTTTCTTATTTTCTCTGTCTCATCTCAATTCATATGTTGCTTTTAATTTTCTTGTGGAAAGTATAGACATCATCACTATATCAGGAGGCCAGTTTTTCTAAATTTTCATTTTTTCAAATAAAATCTAAAATATATTCATCATCAATAATATATACCATAGTAAGTTATTATCAATTTAATCCCCCATTTGAATGAAATGTAGCAAATCAAAGTTTTTAGAATATCTTTCTATAGATTAAGAGAAATTTCATTACCTATATCCACCCTTTTGTTAACCATTGTTTTAGCTCCTCTTGAAACCATTCAAATTGATGATTTCCCATCCCTCAATCCTCACTCAATTCTTACATGGGCATCTACTATTGAAATACCAGTGTTTTATCATATTTTTATATTTCTCTTTTTTCAATTTTTCTGATATTTGGCTCTGGTCTTCATGTCTCAAAGGTCTAATTTTTCTCACTTGTTTATTTTTTTTATTTTTATTGAATTCTTTTGACTACCTTAGCCTTTCTCCTACAAACCTTCAATTAAAACCCCTTCCTCTTTCAATTTCAATCCAGTAATAAAAACTCAACAGGTTCTTCTCACTCCTTCCTATTTGATAATTTTGAATATTGAAATATGGATTGATGCAATCTAAACATCCAACCCTATTTCTTTGGTTTGGAACTTTGATGATTGCAATATTGCATTCCAAGATCAGTTGAGGTGTGGACTTGGTTAATGCAGGAACCCATGATGCAAATGTGGGAACAATCAAATTGGCAAGAACCATGCAAAGCAACCATTCATTGGAATTTATCAGTGGTGGTTGGGAAGAAATGAGATTGGTATTTTATTTAGCTTTTCTTTACCATCAAAAATTTGTGAGGAATTGAAATGGGACATTGGTAAGTTTTTTATTACTATGTGACATGGAGCAGTTATAAGTAACCTTCTCAAGGTCAGTTTCATTATTTTGGTGACAGGGTTGCAGCCAAGCAGCATAGGACCACCAGGTTTCAAAACCCACCCCCCCATCTAGACACTGGTACTTCTACAAGAAGAAAAAAAATCCACCCCCTTGTTCATATACTGGTAATGGGAGATGAAATCAAAAAGGAACCCACCATATTTTTTTACAAAGTAGAGATTGGTGAGATTATCAAGAAACAAGAGACTGAAAAGAAGATATTAAATAAAAGGACTATTAGTAGCTGTAATCTAAGCTGCCATCCTGATTGTAGCCACCAAAGCTATTGTTATTGTCATATTGACCTCCCCAAACATCATACCCAGTACCACCATCATAATCATAGCCCCCACCAATTTCACGTTCATATCCTTCAGCACTGCTATAATTATCCATCCTATCATTGTAAGATTCAATTTGATCCATGATGGGAGATGTTTATTGGTCATCTAGTGGGCCTAGGTATTGGGCCTGGGACCTGAGAGGTGGGGAAGGTGATGGTAGATCAATGAATTATGGTGGCATGGCTGGAAGATGAGGCAGCAATGCTAAAAGACTATTGGAGTAGTGAGTCAAGTACCAGCCTTGATTTTGCAGAGGTGATGGTGATACTGCCGGCTCATTGGAGGAGAAACTCCAAGTTCTGAGAGAAGGTTTGGGCTCTTCCTCTAAATTCAAGTAGAGGTATGTTCTTGGGTGCTTTTCCACTGGCTCTTGATTGAAGTAGAGGTAAGAGGGTCTGAAACGCTGTGGCTCTTGCTCTTCAGAGTAGGAGGACATGGTTTGGAGACAATGGAGTGATGCTGGTGGAGTGTTGTAGCAGTGAGCCATGGTCTTGAAAGGTGGTTCTGATTTTTCCACTGTCTTTTCATTTCATTGGGATGTTGAGCAAGGCTTTGAGGGTGGTTAATGGTCACATGAACAACCTGTGTACTATAGGGTAATCTTAAAGGATTGTGAGTGCAAATGAGGAGACTGAGTGCAATTGATAAAGTGAAAAATAGCAAGGCTAACTGCAAAGTGCCAACTGTGGTCCAAGAACTCAACAAACAGAAAGAAGGATGGATTTTTTCAATGGAAGGGAACTAAAGCCAAGCCTGATGTAATTACTGGATTTAGAAAATGCAAGAAAGTATTAAATGAACTAACTGAGGAGAAAATCTTCAGGAAGGTGGCATAGCCTTCATAAGGTAATACAATGGTGAATAGATAAAACCTGATGGACGGCTATCTACAGCTAGAAAGCAATGAGGCACTTAATGACAGGAACGGAATGGGAAAATGCAATAACATTAAATTTGTTTCCAAGGTTGTAGCATAAGTGCAAGACAATATAATATGAGAGTACAGAGATGCAATGGATGAGACAGGGAAGGATTGACATGTCAGGAAAATTCAAATATGCAGGGAAAGGAGCTAGTCCATTTGCAAAATATTCAGTTGATGTGGCTATCTAGGCTTGAGTGCAAACTAGTGTGATTGTGTGACCAAGAATGGAAGTCTGAGGGGTGATGATACCCAGGGTAAAATAGCAAATCTCAAATGGATGGTTTACTTGGATTAGATTTAGCTGCAAATATTTTCAAGTATATACTGATTCTCCAAGATTGGAAGGTTGTTATGCAAGCCAGAGGTAGTAAGTGAAAGGAACCATTGATGTTGTGCTTTATTTGTGTCATGATTATGGACTGAGGTAGATGGTACTGAGGAAAAGGATATTTCAAAGTGATGAAGACAATGACCCTTAAACTTGGAGCGTGACAGTTGCCTGGGTATAAAGCCACAAGCTCCTGCAAGCATTTAGATGATTTCCCATTGATTCCAAAATTTTTTACCTCACTGTTTACCCTGATACTATAATACTCTACTTTAATCCCTTTGAAATAAATTGAGAATTTATAATTTTGTCATCCTCATCTCTCCATTGTGAAAACTGCATTTTCCAAAAAAAAAAGATTTTTTCCAAGTACTGATGTCCATGGTATTTGAGACAATTGCAAGCAGTGTTGTCTTGGGAAGTTAGCCTGCTCCTTCCCTTTAAATAGAGATTTGTTGGTTGATACCCCAGAGGCTTCCACAAGTGAAGTCCCAAGTCAAAGGTCTGCTCTGCGTGTGAATTACCATATTCCTCCAGTACCGGAGATTGAATTTCTTGGAGTGAGGAACCCAGGTGAGTGAGGTTGGGACTGACTAATGAATGAAATGAAGCTAATATAATGAGATTTTGTCCTTTTTAGTAATGCCAAGGTTCTGTAGGTACACTACTAATACTCCTCCACCACCACCACAATATTTTGGGAAGTTGGCCAAACTTCAAACAAATCAGATGGGAACCAAAGTGCAAATTGAAGTGCAAGGAAAGGAACAGTTCAAAGCAATAGCCGAGGAAACAAGGGAAAATAAAAATGAAATGGAGGGAAGAAATGAAACGGAATGGGAGGGGGGATATTGAGGGACTGGAGAAGCAGAAGAGAACAAGATGGGACAGGAGGAAGGGAATGGAATGGAGAGGGATGGAATGGAGGAGAGTGGAATGGAAGACCAAGGCAATTGGAAACAAGTTCAATTTGTTCTTCCAATTAAGCCTGATGCAAGGCTGCTGACTGGCAATTCAGTGGAGCATTTGTTGCAATGTCAAAGGAAGAGCACTCACCAAGAACTCTTGGAGGCTGATGAATGTAATGCTTGACCAAAGAGAGCTTGGGCGGCAAATTTCAAGGACATCTTTTGGAAACCTTGTTCATACAATTTCTTGTGTTGCAACATATTTTGGGATTAATCAATGATGAATATATTTACAAGTTTAAATTGATGGTAAGGGAATTGACTGAGAATTTGGAAGAGTTTGAAAAGGAAATAAAGGAAAATATATAATTTATTTTATATTGTTTTATTTGTTTTACTATTTTATGATTATATATATATATATAAATATTGTGATTAATCAAAAGGTTTTATGTTAAAAGGATAAGGAAAGAAATAAAAGAAACCCAGGATTAAAAATTTTTTTATTAAGTTGAAAAAGATTGATTTAAGAAATAAAAAAATGAGATAGGATGGGATGGAATAAGAGATGTGACAGGATTGGATGAGATGGAATAGAAATGTAAATGTGATACGGAGTGGGATTGGATGGGACAGAATTAATCTTGGCAAGGTTTGAAAGGGTAGTTTGCATGAAAATCTTGGACCAAGTTGTGAGAGTTACAAAGGTGATGGGCTGGTTTACACAAGGTGCAATCTTTTTCGGACTGGAAACCAGTCCATTCAACAAGGTATTGAAGTTTTCCTTTGGATAATCTGGAATCCAGAATACAACTTACTTCCCACTCTGAATGATCTTGGAATTTGACCAGTTCACAAGGGGGATGAGTATTTCCTGGGTATAGGAATTACACTGACTCTAAGAGAGACACATGAAAGACCAGGTGGATACCTTTCCATTTTGCAGGTAAGGAAATTATGAAATTGTTTGGAGATATAACTGATTTGACTTTGAATGGGCCAAGTGCTCTTTCAGAGAGTTTTTGGGTTGGGAAAGTACTGCAAATTTTGCAAGCATCAATCAATACCTGATCTCCTACTGAAAAGGTTGGTGCTGTAGTGCAATGTTGGTCCGCTTGCTGCTTGTAGCACTGATTTGCTGCTTCAAGGTTGGATTTGAGTTGCAATTCAAGAGATCAGATTTGAGTAAGATAATTGGTAGCAGTTTGAGAAGGGGCTACATAAATGGAATCAAAAGGTGGTTTTCTGCCATAAAGAGTCTTGAAGGGCAACTTTTTGGTGGAGGAATAGGGCGTATCAAAGTTAGCAAACCCTCCATTAGAAACCCGCCATTTTTTTGACCAAAACCCGCCATTTTTAATGGTGGGTTTCTGAAATACACATACCCCCTGACTGGTGTATTTCAAAATGGCGGATTTCAAACATCAAACTCGCCATTAAACCTGCAATTTATGCATCATCATCCATCCACCAACCATCAAATCTAAAACACCCATCCACATCAGCAAATTCATACTGTTTGCATCTCCCATTGAATCACACACATCTCATCTCCATTGTTTCACATCTCCATCACTTCACATCTCTATCACTTCACATCTCTATTTCTTCACATCTCTATTGCTTCACGTCTCCATCTTTCTCAACATGTTTAATCAAACTTCCTGCCATCAAGTTGAAAATGCAAAAAATCTGACTGAACTTTTGCTACTGTTTGACTCCCATTCAGACTTTGATTCAGACTCCAATTAGGAATAAACTTGGTTGGCTTTGAATTGTCTGTTGGAAAAGCAATACATGGTTCCAAGAATACACACCCTCCACAACCCTATTTATGAAAGGCAAAAGCTTCATCTCATCCCCAACTTAAGCTTCCAGAAAATATTCCAGACTCTATTGCCTTAATTCATGAGACTTTTGGAGATGATTGAAGACCACCACATCTTCCAGAACAATTCTTGGAATCCTAAAAGCAATCCAGCCATCCAACTCACTGTTGCTCTTTGTAGATTGGGATCAGATGGAAATGGAGCAGCAATCCATCAATTGGAAAATCTATTCTCAGTCTGTTATGGAGCCATTGACTTATACACCAAAAGAGTCATGATTGCTATCCTATATTTCTGTCACTCAGTCCTTTCTTGGCAAACCAAAGAAAAAAGCAAGGAGATATCTCAAGTAATGGAGACCAAAGGCTTTCCTGGTTGCATTGGTTTTGTTGATGGAACCACCATCCCCTTGAGTCAAAAACTCAAGCTAGATGGCAACCACTATTTTGATTGCAAAAAAAGTTAACTGATTAATTTATTTTCCAATGACTTTGATAAAACCTTTGATCAAACCACTGACCAAATATGCTTCATCTTTTTGTTTAGATACTCTGTGGCCCTACAACTTGTTTATGATAATAACAAGAAGTTCATATCCCTCCATGCTGGCCTTCCATGTTCTTGTCATGATTCATATGTGTTCAATTGGATGCAGATTGATCAACAACCAGAGAACTACTTTGACCACAATCAATACCTTCTGGCTGATTCAGCTTATGCTAGTGGCAAATATGTGTTTTCAGCATACCGGAAAGTTTCATCTAACAATCAAGGAAAAACAAATTTCAACTATCATCTTTCCCAATCATGATGATAGTGTTTGGGTTGAGCATGACATAGGATTCCTGAAAGGAAGATGGGTCAGCTTAAGGGAAATGCAAAACCAGCTTCAAAACCCCAAAGACATGAAGATCCTCATCAACTGGATTATCACTTGTTTAATCCTTCAAAATCTTTTGGCCAACATGAAAGATGAATGGAACAAAATATTTGAAGATGATATTCCTGACCCAACTCAAGTCATCCCTGTCTCATCTTGTCCCTCATCTTCTTCTATGAGAGAGTGGATTCTTCCTCTCACCCTTGCTTGCTTTGATGAGTAATGTTTTATTTTTAAATAGGTGAAAAATAACTTCACAGTAAGTTTTTTTTTGGTTTTTCATCCAAGTATCCAGGCTGAGTTGGTTTTTTTTTTTTTTTTTTTTTTTTTTTAGTGGACTTAGACAAAATCAAAAAACACCTCCACCTCTTTCCCCACCACTTGCCAGCCCATCCACCTCTCCCCTCCACCTAACCTCTCCAACACTTCCACCTCACCCCACTCACACACCGGTCACCTTCCTTCCTCCTCCTCATCAAATCACCTCCTTCACCTCAGAAACCATTCCAACCTCACCAGCCTCATCAACCTCACCAAGCTCCCCAAAAAATCCACCATAAAACTCACCAACAGAATCAGTAAGTCCCCTTCCCTCTTTCTTTCCACTCACTAATCCACCCTTTCTTACTTCTCCTTTGAACTCCCCCCAGGTATTCTCTCTCAGATCCACCTCATCTCAATTGCATCCCCCTCCTCGTCTGGTAAGCTTCTCCCTTCTCTTTCTCCCCCCTTCCTCCTCCTCCTCCTGCCTCGCTCAACCACCCCCCTCCAATTGATTAGGATTCAATTGACCAATTTAATCCTGATTGATCCATCAATCAATTGGGAATTGATTGACCAATCAAATCCTGATTGATTGATTTATTGGTTAGTAATCAATCAACCAATTTAATCCTGATTGATCCATCAATCAATTAGGAATTGATTGACCAATCAAATCCTGATTGATTAATTGATTTTTTAGTAATCAATCAACCGATTGAATCCTGATTGATTGATCTGGTTTTGATTGATCAATCAATTGATTTGGTTTTGATCAATCAATTGATCAATTGATTGCAAATTGATTGACAAATCAATTGCTTGATTGATTTGCAATCAATCAAGCAATTTTTTTTCAAGCAATCAATTGATTTTTTCCCAAGCAATCCAGCAATTGTTTCAGTCTTCTCCGCCACCTTTTTTTGGAGTGTTCTTTGGTGCTAACCTTTGCTTTTTTTGATTTTGTTTTCTTTTTAGGTGTCTCTGGACTAAACCAGAAGCCAACCATTTCTGTTTTGATGATTTCAGGTGTTCCTTGCCATGGAAGTTATTTTTTTTTATTTTTTGATAGCTTTGCTTGTTGGTTTGTTGCATGTGTCACTCGTGCCAATTTTTTGGGGGGGATTCAGCTTCTTGTGTCCCTTGGTTCAATTCCAGGTCTGGTTTGTTTTTTTCATTCAATCATGTTTCACCAACAATGTCTATTGGACTGACATGGTTTTTTTTTTTTTTTTGAAAACATTTGACCACTTTTGGGGAACATCCTATTCTTCTCCCACCCCCTCAAAATGTTACACAAACATCCAAATATACTCTTGTTCCTCACCCCAATCTAAGTATAGGATTGGGAGAGAAAAAGATTGAAGGAGATGGCTTGAAAAACATACAGAGAGTTGGGAAGAGTAGGGCTGCTTGCCAAAAGAGGAATCAAATGAGAGATTCAAAAATATATATGGAGGTTTCTGAGGAAGGTTTTAATGAAAATGTGGTCTGTTTGGGTTGGTGTCACACAACCACCCCACGTACTATAGGGCAATTCTTAGATGATTGTGAGCGCGGAGGAATGCTGAGTGCAAGGGCAAGTGCAAATAGCAAGACTCAGTTGCAAAGTGCAAACTTAGTGGTGCCACTCGACGAATGGCATGAGGAATCAAGTGTGTTCCAAGGAGGGAAACTCAACCTGAGTCCAATGTGATAACTAGGTTGTAGCAAAATGCAAGAACGTATAAAATTAACTAACTGAGGAGACAATCATCAGGCAAGGGGGTAGCCCTTATAAGGTAATCCAAAGTGACTAGATACAACCTGGTGGGGAGCTAACTACAGTTGAAGGCAGTGAGGCAAATGAGTGACAGGAACAGGATAGGAAATAGAGAAATAGTACAATCATATCCAAGGCCATGGTGTAAGTGGGAGACAATATAATCTGAATGTACAAATGTATGATGAATTGGGACAGGAGCAAATGACGTTGAAGGTAATACAAGTGAGAAGTAATAGTGTATTCAGGGTAGGGACCAGTCCAATTGCAAACTTTACAGTAATGATGGCTTAGTTAGACGTAGATGCGAACTAACAAAAAGTGCGTGACCAGAGATGGAAGTCCAAGGCTGTTGATGGGCCAGGGAAGGAGATTGGATCTTGTAATGGATGGCCGACTGGTATGGAGTTAACTGCAAAGTTTGCAAGTATATACTGAGTTGTTTGCCAAGATTGGAAGGTCAATGCGAGCCAGAGGAAGTAAGCGGATTGCACCATTGATTTTGTGCTTTATTTGTGTCACGCTTATAGACTGAGCTAGATGGTACTGAGGAGAGGACATGTCAAAGTGATGAAGACAATAATTCCTAAGTGCGAGGCATGACAGTTGCCCGGGTATAAAGACGCGAGCTCCTGCAAGCGTTCAGATAAATTTTCCCATCAATTTCACGTTGTTGATAATACTGTATACCCTTTACTATTATTTAATTCATTAATTGTTATATTTATAAGTTACGTAAAATGTTGTCATTGGCATCCCGCCGTTGCAAAAACTGTATTTGTCAAAACAAGCGGTGTATCCCTAGTACTGCCGTCAGAGGTCTTTGAGGCAAGTGCAAGCAGTGTTGTCTTCGCAAGGTTGCCTGTCACTTCCCCATAAACAGTGAGTCGTCTGTCAATGCTCCTGCGGAGTCATCAAGGGAGATGCAGAGTTTTAGGTCCGCACCAAGGGTTAATTACAAGATACCACCATTGCCAGAGATCAAATTTCTGGGTACTTGAGTTCCTGGTGAGTACTAATTGGGACTGACTAGTGATACTAAAGATAGTGGCTAAATTTCCCTCATCTTGCTAGTGTTGCCTTGTTTCCGGAGATATACCACGAACACACCACCTCCACCACCACCTTATTGGGGACTGCCGACTGAATTTATGGGAGCCCAGATGAATACTGAGTTGCAAGATGAAGTGCCAGGTGCAGAAATGGTTGGGGTCATAGCCAAGGAGGCAAGGGAGGAAGGAACAAACAAAACGGAAAGGGAATTGGGAAATTGAGAAGATGGAGACGGAAGTGGAGGAAGAGAGGGAACGGAACAAGAAGAGGGGGCTGTAAGGGAAGGAATGGGAGAAGGGAATGGAGGAGATGGAAGGGATGGAATGGATGTGACGGAAGGAATGGAGGGCCAAGGCAAAGCAAACCCATTGCAAGTCAAAGGACCAATTGAGGGGCAATGTTGGGGAAGGTTTGTCGGGAGACCAAAGGAAGAAAGCATACAAAGAACTCTTGGAGGAAGGTGGATGGAATTCTTGGCCAAAGCAAGCTCAAATTTCAAAGTGCAAGGAGATATTCAAGAGGCACATTCTAACAGAGGTGCTGGTTCTTCAAAGGATGTCCTCATTGATAAATGATGAAGACCTGGATACCTTTTGATCCATGGTTGCGGAGCTGACTGCTCATTAAGAAGATGCAGAGAAAGAAATAAAAGAGAATTTGTAACTATTATTATATATATATATATTTATTTTATTATATTTTTTTTTGTGTATAAGGAATGGGAATTTTATTTGGTAGGAATGAGAGGGGGATGAGAAGAAAGAATAACACGGTGAGATGACAGGGTTGATTGATGGAATGGTGAGGTGGAATGGAATGGGATTGGATAAGATGGAATGTGGAATGGAATGGGATTGGATGGGATGGAATCATGATTGTCAAGGTTTGAAAGGGTAGCTTGCATGGAAATCTTGAATCAGATTGGGAGAATTGCAAAGGTGATGGTCTTTTTCCCACGAGGTGCAATCTTTGTTGGACTGGAAGCCAGACCATTCAATGAGGTATTGAAGTTTTCCTTTGCATAACCTGGAATCCAGAATAGGGCTTACTTCCCACTCTTGATTATCAAGGACAGTGACTGGTTTGGGAGGGGGATGAGTCTTGCCCGGGTATAGGACTTGAGCTAGCTCTAGGAGAGACACATGAAAAACCGGGTGGATACCTTTCCATTTTGCAGGTAAAGTAAGTTTAGAGGCGTTAGGGGAGATGACTGATTCCACTTTAAAGGGGAAAGCTTTCTTTTGGAGTGTTTGCGGGTTGGGCAAGTACTGCAAATATTGCAAGCATCAAGCCACACTTGATCTCCTACTGCAAAGGTTGGAGCTGTAGTTCAAAATGTGTCTGCTTTCTCCTTATAGAGCTGGTTTGCTTCTTCAAGGTTGGTTCAAAGTTGCAATTGAAGGGATTGAATTTGTTCAAGGTAATCTGTAGCAGGTTGAGAATGTGCTACATGAAGGGAAGAGAAAGTTGGGTTTCTACCATAAAGAGTTTGGAACGGCCACTGTTTTCTGAAGGAATGAGTGGAGTTGTTTTAGGCAAACTCGGCCAGTGGGAGCCATTGCGACCAGTTGTGTTGTTGATAGGCAACATACATTCAAAGATATTGTTCAAGAATCTGATTAACTCTCTTGGTTTGCCCGTCTGTTTCCGGGTGGTACGCCGTTGATAAATTGCAAGTGATCTTCAAATGTTGGCATAGCAAGGTCCAAAAGCTCAAGACAAACAGAGATCCACAATCACTAACTATATTATCAGGGAGACTATGTTTTGAAAATACATATTCTATGAACAAGTTAGCTAAGTCTTCTGAAGAGGCCGTCACATTACTGCGCAGAAATAAAGCCATCTTTGAGAAGCGATCTACTACTACTAGAATAGCATCATATCCACTAGAAGAAGGTAATTGAGAGATGAAATCCATAGAAAGCAAGTGCAAAGGATGAGGTGGAATTGGAAGTGGCTGGAGCAGCCCATACTTCGGGTGATTCAAGGACTTGTTATGATTGCAATCATAGCACGCGCTAACATAGTCTTTTACTTCTTTGGTCATACCAGGCCAGTAGAAGTCTTGTGCAATCAATTGGTAGGTTTTATCCTGCCCATGATGACCAGCAAGTGGAGAATTGTGCTGTGACTTGAAGATATCTAACTTAATGCAAGAATTATCTGGTACTAATATACAATTATCATAGACTAAAAAGTCATTATCATCAATACTGTAACTACTATCTAATAAGTTTGCACTCTTGCAAAGTTCAATGCACTTGGGATTGACGTGTTGAGCTTGTTGGAGTTTGGAAGCCACATCTTGTAAGTGAGAAATGATAAAACTGAGTTGGGCAGATTGGGTTTAGAAGAGTGTCCTAACGTTTTCAGGGTTGTTTTTGGCAAAGGTGCTCCCCCCCCTGGGTAAACGTTGTCCCGACGTGATAAAGCATCAGGGACTACCGCTTGTTTCCCAGGGAGGTATGTGATTGTAAAGTGGAACTCGGAGAGGTATTCGGCCCATTGTGCCTGTTTACGTGTGAGGAATTTTGAGCTCATGAAATACTTTAAAGAATTATGATCAGTTAAAACCTCAAAGGATTCTCTAAAGCTCAAAAGGTATGAACGCCATTTCTTTAAGCAATAAACAATTGCGAGAAGTTCCTTGTCATGAATCTCATAGTTAAGCTCCACAGCAAGCAACTTTCAAGACTCCAAAGCTACGGGGTGAAAGAGAGAAGTGGAGGAAGAGAGCTGTGAGATTACTCCTGCAATTGCATAGTTGCTTGCGTCTGTTTCAACAATAGTGCAAGCCAGCTCATTGAAGTGAGCAAGTATTGGAGCAGTGGTGAACGCTTTCTTCAGAGCTTTGAACTCTGAAGCAGCTTGCTTGGTAAAAACAAAAGGAGTGTCTTTTTGAAGAAGGTTAGTAAGATTCACGGTTTTCTCAGCGTAATGCTCAATGAACCTCCTATAAAAATTACTGAAACCAAGGAAAACTTGGAGGGATTTAACGGAAGAAGGTGGGGGCCAGTCCAATATGCGTTGGCTTTTGGCTGGGTCCATCAATAGTCCTTGCTGCGAGACTACAACACCTAGAAAACAAAGGGAAGAGGAATGGAATTCGCACTTAGAGGCTTTTGCAAACAGTTCATTCTTGCAAATTTGCTGCAGCACCTCTTGCACATGTGCGATGTGATCTTTGAGGTTCCTTGAGTAGACTAGTATATCATCTAGATATACCACAAGGTATTTACCTACAAGATTGGAGAAAATTTCATTGACAAAATGTTGAAAAGTGGAAGGAGCGTTACAGAGGCCAAAAGGCATGACGGTATACTCATAACTGCCAAACTGGGTTCTCATTGCGGTCGAATACTCATGACCTTTCATAATGCAAATCAGGTTATAGGCACCTCAAAGGTCTAACTTTGAGAAATAAGCAGCTCCATGGAAGAGGGTAAGGAGATGTGACATAGGCGGTACTGGATAGGCATTCTTCCGGGTTACCTGGTTCAGTTACCTGTAGTCAACACAAAGGCAAAGTCCACCGTCCTTTTTTGGAACAAATAGGACAGGTGAACCATTATTTGAATTGCTTGATTGAAGAAATCCTTTTGCTACATTTTCTGCAATGTATTCTTGAAGCGCAATTGATTCTTGCATCAAGAGAGAGTAGACTGGTCCTGGTGCAGGAGGTGGGCCAGTAAGTTTGATCTTGTGATTGTAAGAACGGGATGGAGGCAGTTTATCTGCTCTTGCAGATGAGAAGACGTCAGTAAAGTCATGATAAACTGAAGTTAAAGACTCTTGAATGATTTCTAAATCTTCAATCTTGTCATCTTTGAGCACTGGATTTGAGGTGCTTGCATGGAGCAAGAGGATTAGGGAGCTCAAGATACACCGTTTATTTGGTGTCTGTTTCTCTTTGAAGGAACAGGAAAGAGGTAAGCTGGATAGGTAAGCAATGACTCCTAAATCTGAAGAGGGAACTTGGGAATGGAGGTCAGGATATTGCAAATCTCCTGGCGGAAAAGTGTCATCCAACTCAATGACAGTGTCAGGTAGGCTGTTTAATTCCTGTTTGACGGAAAGATTAGCGTTCCGGGGGTGCAAGGTTTGAAGTTTAATTACTCCTTCTTGCCAATTCACATCCAGATTCCAGTAAACTAGGAAATCATGGCCTAGAATGGTATCATCCATTCAGGGTATAGCCAACACAAATAAATCCCATTTGAAGCTGGGGAAATAGGAGAATGCAAAGGTCCATTTTGCCTTTTGGGAGACCCAATAAGACGGTTCAGTTGCACTACTTACTAAATAGATAGGAAATTTATCTATCTCGGAACGCGTAAGATTTTGGGAAGTGGCAAAAGATTCACTGATGAAGGAAACATTAGCGCCGGAGTCAATTAAGACTTGATAAAGGGTGTTGTTGGAATGGAATAGGATAAATCTCAAACTAGGAGCACCTAGTGACTTGCAAGTGCGAAGATTTACTCGGGGTGATTTAGATAATGTGTAGTTTTCCTTGCGAGTATCAGAAAAACTACAAGCTAATTTTTTAACTGATTAG
The DNA here is from genome assembly GCA_025617555.3 of Puccinia polysora. Taxonomy (NCBI): domain Eukaryota; kingdom Fungi; phylum Basidiomycota; class Pucciniomycetes; order Pucciniales; family Pucciniaceae; genus Puccinia; species Puccinia polysora. The sequence continues at coordinate 59,220,465 of CM062619.1, forward strand.
CCGCTTCACGCGCTAACTGCTTCACACAACTGTTGAAATCATGTTTTCCTCCACAATACATACACAGCCCATTCTTCTCCCTCCGTATCTGTTCCTTGTTCCATAGCATCCCGGTTTCTTTGTCCAAGAACTTTGGAGTTTTGGTGACGGTTTTCCCTTTTGAGTTGGAGTTCAAAGTTGGGGTTGGTTTGGATGGTTTTGGGTTCCTTGCGTTTTGCTTTGAGGATTTGTCCACCCTTGGAGCCAAGGTGGACGGTCCATGGTCAATTGGCCAAGAGCAATTCTTGTCCTGATAGCCATTATCAAGCTCAATCACTCAATTGATTAGCTGCTGGAGCAAGGTTTTCTTATGCCCCCCAACTGCAAGCTTTTTGATTAAGCGTGCGGGTAGACCCTTTGGGAAATGTAATAGAAGAGCGGCCTTGTTCCACTGGATGCAAGACTGCAACGTTCAAAAGTGAGAAATATAAATGGAAGCTCTACTATTTTCCTTCATAACTAGACTATTAAGTTTGTATTTGGCATTTCAAACTTCATTGGGGTTGCCAAACAGGGTGAACAGTTGTTGCTCAAACCTGTCCCAGTTGTTGAGAATACACATGGGACTGTCTCTGGACAAAAGTTTGAGGTACGGTTTGAACCATTGCAAGGCTCTTCATCCTAAGAAGGACAAAGCATACATAACATATGTCTATTGGAAGGGAAATTGTTGGAGTCGTTTGAAAATATGATTTTACAAGACTGTAGGTAGGATCTAAACTTATGAGGGTGTTCTCCTGTAAAGTGATTGGGTTGCTTCATGCCTGGAGTGCAAAAGCTAGGAGTACTCAGACTAGATCGCGGGGCACCATGAATGAGGGCCTGGATCAATGTCAAAAGCAGGGTCAAAGCATTGGGCTTGGGAGCAGTGGTGCGAACCCCTGGTCTAACACAAGTCAAGGTTTCATTGGAAGAATGGTTGGAATCTGCGAATTCCGCGAGAGGGTCCATTGGAAAATCCCGTGGAGGAGTCCAAGGATCATCAAGGGGTTCAACAGATGGCGATTTAGAAGGAGGAACGGGATCTAAGGTTTGTTGGGTCCAATGAGCGCTGGTTCTCCCTACCCAATGGATATCATCATTGTAAGGGGCAAGGGAAGCGTTCCCGGTTGAGCGAGTACGTGACATCAAGAAGAAGAGGTCTACTATAGCTTGGCAAGCTACAATAGATGATTTTAGTTAGTTAATTTACTGTCACACGACCACCCCACGTTCTATAGGGCAATTCTTAGATGATCGTGAGCGCAGAGGAATGCTGAGTGCAAGGGCAAGTGCAAATAGCAAGACTCAGTTTCAAAGTGCAAACTTAGTGGTGCAACTCGACAAATGGTAAGAGGAATGGAGTGTGTTCCGAGGAGGGAAACTCAACCTGATTCCTATGTGATAACTAGGTTGTAGAAAAATGCGAGAACGTACAAAATTAACTAACTGAGGAGACAATCATCAGGCAAGGGGGTAGTCCTTATAAGGTAATCCAAAGTGACTAGATACAACCTGATGGGGAGCTAACTACAGTTGAAGGCGGTGAGGCAAATGAGTGACAGGAACAGGATAGGAAATAGAGAAATAGTACAATCATATCCAAGGCCATGGTGTAAGTGGGAGACAATATAATCTGAATGTACAAATGTATGATGAATTGGGACAGGAGCAAATGACGTTGAAGGTAATACAAGTGAGAAGTAATAGTGTATTCAGGGTAGGGACCAGTCCAATTGCAAACTGTACAGTAATGATGGCTTAGTTAGACGTAGATGCAAACTAACAAACAGTGCGTGACCAGAGATGGAAGTCCGAGGCTGTTGATGGGCCAGGGAAGGAGATTGGATCTTGTAATGGATGGCCAACCGGTATGGAGTTAACCATGAAGTTTACAAGTATATACTGAGTTGGTTGCCAAGATTGGAAGGTCAACGCGAGCCAGAGGAAATAAGCGGATTGCACCATTGATGTTGTGTTTTATTATTGTCACGCTTATAGACTGAGGTAGATGGTACTGAGGAGAGGAAATGTCAAAGTGATGAAGACAATAATTCCTAAGTGCAAGGCGTGACAGTTGGAAACCGCGTCCTTTGGATCTTTACCCTTCAATTGTTGCCAAAAAGAAAAAGAATAGTCAAAAACCAACCCAGGAAGAGTTTGAGCAAGCAAAAGAAACAATCAAATGGTTTCATTTCTTCTGCCATGGAAAATTAATTGTCCTCAATCAATCCAATCATCAAGCCCTAGTTGCAATAATCCACTTTTTCCCATTAGAGAAAGGTTCTGACCAAGACAAGAAGGACATCAACTTTGTGACAAATTTCCTTCACCAGTCAAAAACATTTGTCAACCTGGTTGGTCCTTCAAGATCTTGGGGTGGAAAAATGTGGGCAGTTGGATGGCAAAAATCAATGCACCCTTCAGAGTTATTTGGATGTTATGTGAAGAAATCATCTATTAGATCTTCTCCTCAATAGTATGCTTTCCTCAACCTGCACTGTACCTTTCCTGCTTTGGACACAGCAACCCATACCAGAATGGCCATGTCACTTCAAATCAATAAAACAAATAGAAACACTTGTAGGGAATTCAATAATGGCCAAATTTTCTCTAGAAAAAAAAAATAAATAAAAAAAAAGATTTGTATGTTGGTGGGGTTAAGAATACTCTCAAACGTTGTAATCACAAATAATTTTTTTGTTTTTCTTTCACCAATGCAAATATATTTACAAGCCCAGCATTTGAGTTATCTGCTTTCTCTCATCTACTGTTCTTCTGCTACCAATGCAAGCCAAGGCTACTGATACCTTATCCTTTTTTTCAGTTGCAAGTTTTTCCCTCTCCTTTTCCAGTTGGGCTTGCTGTCAATCCTTCTCCTTTTCATCTTTTTGAAACTCTAGCTCAGCCTTTTTCAACTTCCACTCAGCATCCCATTTTTGTTTATGAGCCAAACTCTTGGCTTGCTGCTTTTGAACATCCATGGCCAGTTGAAAATCCCACTTTTGCTTTTCAAAGTCAAGTTTTTTGGATTCAATTTGTGATTTGACTGTTTTTTGCAGGGGAAAAGCTATTAGCATGGTTTTGAAAGCAAGGGTATTCAACCAATAGACTTACATGAATCTGGATTCTCCATGATTTCTTCAAAGCCTGAAAAACCAGGAATTTTTCTCCTCTTTTGATGACTTTTGGGGTTGGTATTGATGGAATTGGAGGCCTTTTGCTTACCCTTGGCAGAGGAGGTTTGAGTCTGAAATTTGTCACTGGTGTTCAAAGGCAATGTGGGAGGCCCCATTGGCTTGAGGGTTTGGCCATTCTGGAATGGATGAGCCTGTTTTTTTACAATCTAAATCATTCAGGATTAACAAGAAAGAAGAGAAAAGAGCTTGGTTTCTTACTTGAATGGATGTTGAGGGTAATGGAGACTGAGGAGTATCTTGTTCTGCATCAGAAAAGTTGATGAGATCTGCTAACCCAGGAAGAGAGCAATCCAAAGAAGGAGGGCAGGGTTCCAAGGTATGGTTTGACACATCAATCAATGTAGAAGTAGATGTGATTGGAGCTGATAGAAATTTAATACCTCCTTGGCAGCAGATGGGGGCCAATCCAAGGAAAAGTTTTCTTCAGGATCACCATTGCTATGCTGAGAATCCCCAGCCAAGTCCTCAGTGTGGACTGGATTGGATTGTCGTGCATCAAAAGCGGCTAAAGGGGTTATGTTGGCCTTCTTTCCAAAGATTTCATCAATTTGAATATAAAAAGGACAAATGGAGTCCAAATTATCAACCACCAAGTTGATTCCCTTTGCTTTGTCAGAGTTGGTGATATCAAAGCTGGTGGAGATTGACATGGAGTGGGCCTTTTTGTACTTGGATCAATAATTCTTGAATTGATCCCTCATCTGTCTGGATGACAGATCCAGCCTACCTTTTGTTTTGTTCTTGAGTTCATTGGCCAGGAGGAGATAACCATTGAACTTAGAGGATGGAGGTTGGCCAACACGTGTTTCATTGTCCAATTCAAAGCAGGCATCATAGTTGGAGGGAACTTTGAGCCAGTTGACCAGGATGATGTGATCAGCTCTATTGAGCTGACTTGAGCCCTTGGAAGCTGATGGGGGAGGATTTTTTGTTGTGGATTTCCTTGGAAATGTTCACTTTGGTGTGTTGGACTTTTGTGTTGACTTGCAGGGGCAGGTTTGCTGAGCAGCCGTTTGGAAAGAGTAAGGGCAATAAGGTGATGAGAGGGATAAAGTGCCAAGCAAGATAAAGTGATTAGAGATATGAAGTGATGAGAGCAATAAAGTGACAAGAGAAATAAAACAATTATTGGATTCTTAGGATGAGTTTGGAGGTAGAGTGATGAGAGTGATGAAGCAATGAGAGAAATGAAGCAATGAGAGCAATGAAGCAATGAGAGAAATGAAGCAATGAGAGAAATGAAGCAATGAGAGAAATTGAGCAATGAGAGCAATGAAGCAATGAGAGAAATGAAGCAACAAGAGCAATGAAGCAATGAGAGCAATAAAGTGGTGATTGATCTAGTGATTAGGGTGATAAATTGATGAGGGTGATTATGAGAGTGATAAAGTGATGAGAGTGGTGAATCTTTTTATGATGAGGCTGGAGGTAAAAAAATTTGCAATGAGGTCGCAGTTAGAAGGAGGTGGGAAGCCAGGGGTGGATGATGTGGACAGGTGGCGGAAGCCTTTAAATACTTTATTTGAAAAACCCCACTTATTTCATGTTAACTTTGACACTTCTGATGTGAAATAAGTGGGTTTTTTTGATTTTTAATGAAAGGTTTTAAATGGCCAATTTGGTTTGAAACCCACCATTCAAAAATGGTGGGTTTGGTTAACTTTGATACGCCCTAATGAGTGGATTTGTTGTAGGAAAACTTGCCTAATTGGAGCCATTGAAACCAGTTGTCATTTTTGGAGTAGCCATACATTCAAAGGTACTTCTTGAGAATCTGATTAATTTGCTTGGTTTGCTGATCCATATCTGGGTTGTAAGCCATTGATAAGTTGCAAGTAATCTTCAAATTCTGGCATAGCAAGGTCCAGAAGCTAAAGACAAAAAAAGATCCACAATCACTAACTATATTATCAGGGAGGCCATGCTTCAAATTTATGTATTCTATGAATAAATTAGATAGTTCTTTGAAAGAGGCAGTTACAGTACTGCAAAGAAATAAAGACATCTTTGAGAAGCAATCTACTACTACTAAAATAGCATCATAACCACTTGAAATAGCTAATTTCAAAATTAAACCCATTGACAACAAGTGAAAAGGAATAGGTGAGATAGGAAGCGGCTGGAGCAGCCTATACTTCCAGTTATTCAAGGAATTGTTACAACTACAATCATAGCAAGTGTTAACTTAGTATTTTACTTCCTTGTTCATAGCAGGCCAATAGAAGTCTTGTGCAATAAATGGGTAGGTTTTATCCTGCCCATGATGGCCATCAAGCAGAGAGTCATTCCCAGACTCAAAGATATCTAATTTTATGTGATAATTTTTAGATACTACTATAAAATCTGTATAGACTAAATAACTTTTATTGCCAATACTATAATCACTATCTAATAATTTTGCACTCTTGAAACGTTTGTTACACTTGGGGTTGTCAAGTTGAGCTTGTTGAAATTTGGAAGATCTGTCTCAAAGGTGGGTGATGATCAAACCAAGTTGGGCTGACTGATTGGAAAAGAGTTTCCTAAAATTTGAAGGATTTTTATTGGCAAAGGTGCTCCCCCCCCTGGTTTAACATTGTCCCAACGTAATAAAGCACCAGGGACTACTTCTTTTTTCCTGGGGTGGTACATGATTATCAAGCTGAGCTTGGAGAGGTATTTGGCCCAAAGTGTCTGTCTAAGTGTAAGGAATTTTGAGCTCATGAAATATTTTAAATAATTCTGATCAGTTAAGACCTCAAAGGGTTCCATAAGACTCAAAAAGTATAAACACAATTTCTTCAAGCAATAAAAAATTGCAAGAACTTCCTTGTCATGAATATTTTAATTAAGCTCAGCAGCAAGAAATTTGCAAGACTCAAAGGCTACAGGATGAAAGAGAGAGGAAGAAGAAGAAAACTGAAAGATTAGTTCTGCAATTGCATAGTCACTTGCATCTGTTTCCACAATAGTGCAAGCTAGCTCATTAAAATTAGCAATTATTGGATTAGTGGTAAAGGTCTTCTTTAGAGATTCAAACTCCAAAGCAGCCTTTTTGGTAAAAATAAATGAGTTTCTTTTTGAAGAAGATTAGTACAATTAACAGTCTTCTTTGCATAATGCTCAATGTACCTCCTGTAAAAATTACTAAATCTAAGGCTAAATTGAAGGGATTTGACTGAAAGAGGTGTGTGCCAGTCCAATATGTGTTGACTTTTGGCTGAGTCCATCAATAGTCCTTGCTGCAAGACTATGTCACCTAAAAACTGAAGATGATGGGTATGAAATTTGCACTTAGAGGCTTTTGAAAACAGTTTATTCTTTCAAGGTTGCTTCAGCACCTCTTGCACATGTCCAATTTGATCCTGAAGAGTTTTCAAGTAGACATGCATCTTTTCAAGATACACCACAAGGTATTTCTCTAAAAGGTCAGAAGAAATATCATTGAAAAAATGTTGAAAAGTAGAAGGAGCATTGCAGAGGCCAAAAGGCATGAAGTTATACTCATAACTGCCAAAATGTGTTCTAATTGCGCTCAAATACTCATTACCTTTTACAATAAAAATTAGTTTATAGGTGCCTTGGAGGTCTAAATTTGAGAAATAAGAAGCTCCATGGAAGAGAGTGAGGACATGCAACATAGGATGTACTGGGAAGGCATTATTCCAAGTTAACTGGTTTGGTTGCCTGTATTAAGCACAAAGCCAAAGGCCTCCCTCTTTCTTTGGGAAAAATAGGGTGGGAAAGCCAGTGTTTGAATTGCTTGGTTGAAGAAATCCGTTTGATACATTTTCCCCAATGTATTCTTGAAGTGAGGTTGATTCTTGCTTTGAGAGAGATTATACTGATCCAGGTGCTGGTCATGGGCCAGTGATCTTGATCCAGTGATCATAAGAATGGGAAGGAGGTATTTTATCTGCCTTTACAGCTGAAAATATGTCAGCAAAGTCATGATAAACCAAACGTCAAGACTCTTGAATGATTTCTAAATCTTCAATCTTTTCATCTTTTAGTACCAGATTTGAAGTGCTTGCACAACTCAACAGGATTAGGGAGCTCAAGATACAACTTTTGGTAGGCACCTATTTCTCTTTGAAGAAACAAGGAAGAGGCAAGTTGGAAAAATAATCAATAACTCCTAAATTTGAAGAGGGAACTTTGGAATGAAGATCAGGATATTTCAAATCTCCTGGAAGAAAATTTTCATCCAACTCAATGATAGTGTCAGGTAGGCTGTTTAATTACTGTTAGACAGAAGTTTTAGTGTCCTTGGGTTGAAAGGTTTGACGGTTAATTAATGCTTCTTGCCAATTCACATCTGGATTCCAGTAAACTAGGAAGTTGTGGCCTAGAATGGTGTTGCCCATTCCAGGGATATCCAGTAAAAATAAATTCCATTTGAAGCTGGGGAAATAGGAAAATGCAAAGTTCCATTTTTGCCTTATGGTTAACCCAATAAGAAAGCTTGGTTGCACTACTTACTAAATAGACAGGAAACTTATCTATCTTGTAAGGCGTAAGATTTTTGGAAGTGGCAAAAGATGAACTTATCAAAGAAAAAATAGTGCCAGAGTCAAATAGGACAAATTAAGGAGTGTTGTTGGAATGGAAAAGGAAAAATCTTGAAATTGGAGCACAAAGTGCCAAGATTGACTTTCTTTAATTTGGATAATGTTTATTTTTCCTTGCAAGTATCAGAAAAACTACAAGCTAATCTTTTGACAGTCTATCCACTTTGCACAACTATTGAGATCATGTTTTCCTCCAAAATACATACATAACCCTTCCTTTTCCCTCCTTTTCCATTCCTTTTTCCAAAGAATCCTGGTTTCCTTATCCAGAAAATTTGGAGCTTTTGCAACAGATTTCCCTTTTGGGTTTGAGTTCAAAGTCAGATTTGGTTTGGACTGTTTTGGATTCTTTGAGTGTTGCCTCAAAGACATTTCTACCTTTGGAGCAAAGGCTGATGATCCATGGTTTTTTTGTTTAGGGTGGTTCTTCTTGTGATAGCCATTATAAATCTGGATCACCCGGTCAATTAAATGCTGAAGGGAGGTTGTCTTATTTCCCCCAACTGCAACGCTTTCAATTAGGCATTCCAGTAAACACTTTTGGAAGTGAAATAGAAGCGCTGCCTTGTTCCATTGGATGCAAGACTTCAGAGTTCAAAATTGAGATATATAAACAGAAACCCTACTATTGTCCTTCATAACAGGACTATTAAGTTTTTATTTGACATTTTGCACTTTGTTGGGGTTGCCAAACAGGTTGAACAGTTGTTTCTCAAACTTATCCCAATTGTTGAGAATGCAAGTGGGACTAGTATTTGATAACAGTTTGAGGCAAGGTTCAAACCACTTAAAGGCCCTGCCTACTAAGAAGGAACAGGCATACATGACTTTGTGTCTATTCGAGGGAAAGTTATTGGGGTTGTTTCAGAATATGATTTTACAAGAATGTAAGTAATATCTAAGTTTATGGCAGTTTTCCCCTGTAAAGTGATCTGGTTGCTTCATGCCTAGAGTATAAAAACTAGGACCACTTGTGCTAGGTTGCAAGGTATTTTGGTTGAGATCCTGGATCAAAGCAGAGACAAGGGTCAAATTTTTGTCCTTGGTAGCACCAGTGTGAACCCTTGATCTACCATGAGTCAAGGTTTCATCAGAAGAATTTTTGGAGTCTTTGATTTCCTGAAGAGGACCCACCAGAGCTTGTTGAGAGTTTCAAGCAAAGGAGATTAACTGGGTCTAGGGGTTTTCAGGCCCATGAAGCACTGGATCTCCCTACTCAATGAATATCATCATTGTAAGGGGTGAGGGAAATATTCCTGGTTGAGCAAGTACGTGAAATTGTAAAGGAAATCTACTATAGCTGGAAAACTACAATTGAGGATTGAGTTAGTTAATTTACTGTCACACAACCACCCCACATACTAAAGGGTAATCTGAGACAATTGTGAGCCCAAATGAGGAGACTGAGTGCAAGTGATAAAGTGCAAGATAGCAAGGCTAACTGCAAAGTGCAAACTGTGTTCCAAGAACTCAAAAAACAGCAAGATGGATGGATTTTTCCAATGGAAGGGAACTAAAGCCAATCCCAATGTGATTACTGGATTTAGCAAATGCAAGAAAGTGTGAAATTAACTAACTGAGGATAAAATCTTCAGGCAGGAGGCTTAGCCTTCATAAGTTGATCCAATGGTGACTAGATACAACCTGATGGAAGGCTAACTACAGCTAGAAATCAATAAGGCAATGAATGACAGGAATGGAATGGGAAAATGAAATAACAGTAAAGTTTTTTCCAAGGTCTTAGCATAAGTGCAATAAAATAGAATATGAGCATACAGAGTTGTAATTTATGAGACAGGGAAGGATTGAAATTTCAGGACAATGCAAATATGCAGGGAAAGGAGCTACTCCATTTGCAAACTATACAGTTGATTTGGCTATCTAGGCTTGAGTGCAAACTAGTGTGATTTCATGACCAAGAATGGAATTCTGAGGCCTGATTATACCCAGGGTAGAAGAGCAAAGTGTTGAAATTTCACTTTCACAGCCGTGGACTCCTGTCATTCCGCTGTGCATACTCCATATTTGTCACTTCTTCTCCTTCACATGATTTTTCCTGTTCAATTCCTGTTATCCTCATTTTTCTATTTCCTTCAATTTTCTCATTCTCTCTTCATCCTCTCAACTCTCAACCAGCACTCCTCTCCATTCATAACTGCTTACCAGTTACTAACTTGCTCAACTTACAACCAGTACTCCTTGCTATTCAAAATAGCTTACCAATTCTCTACTTGGCTCTCTTCTTCTCTCCGTGACGGAAACTCTCCCAATCATTATTTGATTCTCTCATTTGTCTCCTACCATCTTAATTGTGGCTTTTTTCTCATTAATTTGGTGAGAAAGAGATCACAGCATCCATCAATTTCCTGAATCTCAATCTGAACTGTTGTTGGTGGTCTACTCCTTAATTTCCAACTATCCTAGGTTCCTCAAGCTTCTTATTCAATTAGTGGTTTTTTTCAGCCGTGCTATTCTTTCCATTATCCGGGGTAGGAATCAAATTCCTTTGATCCATCTTCCATTATCATTAACTCATTTATTCTATCATTGTCATTTATTGAATCATGTTGGTTTTCTAGTCTGGTCTTAAGCTTTTTGAAGCAATTCATTAGGTCAAATTCTATCACAAAGCTCAAATGGATGGTTGACTTGTATTAGAGTTAACTGAAAAGATTTTCAAGTATATACTGAGTTTCCAAGATTGGAAGGTTGTCACGCAAGCCAGAGTTAGTAAGTGCTGTTTAATTCAGAAGAAGACTTTGCCTTTATTGGTTCCCAAGTTTCAAAGTTATTTATCCCTTGCGTCTGTAAACCCTGAGTGCAACTGTTCACCCTACGCCTGAGACATAGAGAGATGAGTGTAAAGAGTCCTTCCAACCTCCTGTGATGATCCTGTGATCCTCTCCTCCTACATCTGGGTTGAGGGTGTGGTTTAAGTAGCCTTCCCCTCAACCCTAACCTAGGTACAACCACAAGCAAACAAGAATAATGAAATACAACCCCTAAGTACAGAACCGTAGCCCAACTTTATCCTTCCAACCCCATCCCATGATCCATATCCCATACCCCATATCCCATCTGTATTGCCCGCCTGCCATTACGTCCACCCTGTTTGTCCTTCTCATGACACGGCCCTTGCTCTGCGCCCAACTTGGAGCCCCCTGCCCATTTTGGCATCTGCCCAAAGAACCATTCCAGATATCCAAGGTTCATCCGCACAATCCGTACAATCTGATCCAATCCACCCTGCATCTCCAGATGCTGAGCCCAATTTGACTGCTGCTGAGCCAGCAGCATGGCTTTCTGCAGCAAGGCCGCATCCATTGCTGAGCGCGCAGCACCCAGCCCATTCCAACTTGCATCCATAAAAGACCACCACATCCCCCCCCCAACTTGAGTTCTGTCCCCACAGATCCACCGCTATCTCACCTACCCCCAGCTATCCCTAGTTATCCCATCCCTTCAGAGCACCACTACACCACACCAAGGATAAAACCCCACCAGATCCTACCCCTTCAACATGTCCTGCACGTTCTGCAGTTGGAAAGGCCTCTCCTGCCACATCCTTCTGGGCTGGCGCACCTGTGTTCCGTGCCAAGCAGGCCACTGTTGCTGTTTTTTATCCAATGGTATGCCCCACAACCATCCTCAAGGTTGTCTGTGCAAGAGGACCCATTGCAACTTTTTTGTGATCTCAAGCAATGACAACATCTCCACTAATGAATGGACCCCGCCTGGCTCACCTTGCAACTGACTGCAAAGTGCCTCTCCACACCCTCCTTTGTGCAAAAGCCATGACTTGGACTTGCCATTCTGTCAGGCTGGACCACCCCGGCCCAGGACTTCCCAATTTTGCGGCTTATTGGAACACCACTCACAAGTGGGCTGCACAGGTGCAGATAAAAAAACCAGCAACAGACCCGCAGATCTTCAACCAACAGACCGCGCCTCCTCCACTGCCGCCGTATCCTCCCACTCCCCCACAACCTGCTCCTCCATCTCCTACTCCTCCACCGCCACCGCATCCTCCCACTCCTACTCCTCCTCCACCATCTCCATCACCAGCTCCCAGGTCGTCACCAGAACCCGCGTGCATGCCAACTCCTGTGGTCATCAAGTTGTTTCCGGAACCCGCGGGGGCCACTCCCAAGATTCAGGAAATCCCCCTAGTTCCGGCACTCCCACTTGCAAGGTTCAACGCAATGGTGAACAATGCAGACAAACTACTCCGGCACTTCCTAGAGGTTTCCCACGCTCACACCACCAGTGCGCAACGCAAAGCTCTGGCGGCATTCCAAAACCTAGCTGGGGCAGCTTGCGCAGACGCAGAGGAGGTGATGAGGACTTGTCCAACTTAGGCGGATTGCCCCCCCTTCTCCTTTCTTTCTATCTTGTGTCTATTCCCGCGCCTATTTTGAAAAGAAAACAGAAATTTGCCACGCCAACCTCAGTAGCCTTTGAGCTTGTGAGAACTGCGTGCAAGATCTTCAAGAGTGAGAAAAATATGCGCTTTGAGAGCAATCTGCAAGAGTGAGAAAGTCCGCACTTTGAGAGCCATCCGCAAGAGTGAGAAAATCTGCGCCAAATGAGAGTATCCGCTGAAGGTACCTGGACCACCCCAGACAAACTGCCTCACAGTTCCCCCTACCCATCTACAGAAAAGGAAGAGCACAAAGAAAACCTGCCGCGCGCGCACATCCTTCAGAGGGAGAGGAAGAGAAAAAGAGTATCCACCCCACCCATCCATAACTTCCGTCTATAAGATAACCAAAGAAAACCTGAAAAGAGAGAGAGATTTTTTTTTAGCACCAACCCGTTTCCAAGCCTGCGCCTTGCTCTTTGAACCACATCTGTTTTGTGCCATGTGCTTTCATTGTTCCTTGGATCATCCGTTGGAAATTGTTCTTGCATTTGAATTCCAGAATGCGGGGCTTTTCCTTGCATCCACGGACCCAGCTTGGCGCCCTTCCCATGCCTAAAAGAAACTCATAACCTAGCCAGTAATAATCCCCAAAAGCCAATCCAGAGAGAAGGAAATAAGAAAACAAACTTTCTGGGGTGTCTAGTTGTTCTGGCTGTGAATGGGCTAGAGCACCCCCTCACCAAATACAATCATATACCCTATTCATCCATTGTTACCCCCCCCCCCCACCTTGGCTGCTGTCCCTGGTGGTCTGCAATTTTTTACTCTGCCAGACGCAAACCGTGCGCATGGGCGTTTCCTTGGACAAAGGATCCACATTATCATCCCCCTTGCTATCCAAACCAGCCATCTTTTTGAATGAAGTCAAGCCCTGTGCAAATAATTGTTTCACGTGCAAAGCTGCAGCCTTCTGCTTGAGCGGAGTTCCATTCAATTCCTCCAACTGGTAACTTCCTCCAGTGAACTTGGACGTTACATTGAAAGGACTGTTCCATTGATTTGCAAACAGCTTCTCCCATTGAGTTTCCATGCTCCGGTTGTAAAGCAGAACTAATTACCCCTTCCGCAATGGATCCCGCAGTTTGTGCGCGCAGCGCTTGTCCCAGTAGTGGATGAACTTTGTGCGGGTTGCCTTCAGCCTTCCAGAAGCTTTCTCCAACACCTCGTCCTGCTGCAGGAGCTGCTTGGCGCAGGCCTTGACTAGATCCGTGGCTGTCTTAACCTTCCACCAATCAATACCCAGAAAGGTTTCCAGCTCAATGTCAATTGGCAGCATGGGTTGCTGCCCAAATAAGAGCTTGTATGGCAAAAAACCCGTCAATCTCTTCACCAAAATCCAATCCACAAAAAGAACTACCGGAAGGGTTCCCTGCCACTGCTTGCCATCCACCCTGCACATTTTCACCATTGCATCCTTGATTGGCTGGTGACTGCGCTCAATCATCCCCGCACCTTCCGGATAGTACTCTGTCACTTGTCTGAACTTTGGCCTGCAACTTTGCACCAACTCCGCCAACCGTCCCCGGAACTCCGCAACCCCATCAACCGTTACCAAGCGGAGTGATCCGTAATGCACAAACCAGTCTTCCTGCAGAAACCGCCCAACTCTCTCTGCCAAGAGTTTGACTAGCGGCTGCGCTTCCACCCATCCCAACAGATTGTCACACACAACAACAAGATACACAAACATACCTTCCTTGATGTGCACAAAATCCAAGGAAACCCGCCCAAACAAGGCATCCTCTCCAGTGAAAATACCAACTTTTCAAGGCAGTGTTGTGCTCCACTTCTGACACGCTGTGCAAGACCGTACCCACTCCCGCACCAGGTGTACCAAACCCCGCCACCAGAACCTTACCCTCACCTGCTTCCACGTTTCAACCTTGCTGCAATGGCTGAGATTGTAATGCAGACTTCCCAGGATTACCTCCTGATCTGCCCTTGACGTGCTGACCACAAGCGGTACTGGCATGCTTTGCTGCCACAGCTAACCTTCCTGTAGGTAGAAATTTCCCTCTCTCCACCAAATCCATATAAAAATATTGGTGGGTGTATCATCCCGAAACTGAAGATCCTGCAAATATGAACTGAGGACTGTGTACCTCCCGGACTGTTGGAGCGGAAGTCAAAAGCCTACTTCCACCACTCCCACTTTAACTGTCAGAGCCTCCACATCCAGTGGTTTCGCCCCTTTGTACAGATCATTGCATGGGTACCAAGACAGCGCGTCCAGCATTGTAAAGGCCTTCCCTGGAATATGTACCACCGTGAAAGAAGACAATTTCAGGAAGGTAACCCACCTGGTCATAGGCATGTTTGGCAGCATTGGCAAATTGATCATCCATGCCAGCGCCTCTGCATCCACCAGAAGCATGAATTAAAGCCCCCATGGCAAATGCTGCAACCTCCGCACAATCTTAGTGACCCCGCAAAGCTCCAACTTTGGCTGCAAATACCAGCTCTCTGTTGGCATAAACGTAACAGACTCGTAAAGAACCGGACAATCTTTCCCCTCATCCTCCTGTGTCAGCACTGCCCCCGCTCCAACCTTGCTCAAATCCGTGGCAAACTTAATTCCCCTGGAGTCATAATCCAATTCCTGAAGTACAATATTGCGTCCAACAATCTCCTTGAGTTTGCCAAAGGCGTTGTCAAATTTTGAACCCCAGGCCCATTCTGCGCCCTTACATGTCAATGCCCGCAAAGGACTAGAAACCTCCGCAAACCGCTTGATGAACATCCGTACATAGCTACACAATCCCAAGAACTGGAGAATGTGTGATAAAGTCTTTGGTGTTGGCAACTCAAGGACTTTGTTGCACTTGTTTTCCGCAATCTGCCTTCCATTGGAAGCCACCACATTCCCTGGAACCTCCAGCGCAGGTACTCAGACCACTAACTTTTTCCCCAACACCATGAGCCCCCCTTCCTCAATCTGAAACAAGATCTGTTCCAGCGTTTGCGCAAATTCCCAGAGAAATTGAAAAATTCCTGGAGCGTTGATAAGTGTTTCCCCTCTGTAATCCGTCTTTGGGCCTTTGATGCCCGCATTGTTGATGAAAATCTGCACCCCCTCTGGAAGATTTTCCATCAGAATCCAGGTCATCTGCGCTTGGTAAACCACAACCAAATTAGTTGCGCCTTGCGGCAGCTGCGTCATTTGCATCCTGCCCAATCTGGTTTCAAAGGCAGTCATTGGCCCCAAACTCCAATCAAGTTTGGGCTGATTGTATCCGCCCATCACATCCACCAAACGGTAGCACGTGCTCCCCACCATAGATTCCAAAAACTTGTCCATGCGCAGAGGTTGTCCCGCGTCTTGGATTGTAAATGAATTAAGCCACTGCAGATCATGAACAATCCGTAATGACTTCCCATCCTGCTTAACCACCGCAAAGATCAGACTTGATTAAATTGATTTCAATTGCTCATAAAGGCCATTCCCTACACGCTTGGGCACCAGCTCCAAGAAGGGCCCCCAAAAAACCCGCAGAATTGGAATTGGCTTGATCTGCCAAGGCTCATGTGGAACCGTTGGAATCACATAAGGGTCTCCTATCTTGTTCTTTAACATTCCCCGCTCTTCAGGTCCAAACGCGAGTGCTCTTACCCAGAGGAAAAGCACCAATGTCAGGGAATCCTGTTCCTCTGCGCTTAACCAACCCAACGGTGCAAAGCTAAGGACTGCAACTTTCTCATCCGTAATCTGCTCCAATGGTGTCACCCATCCTGACACCTTTGGCAGAGATTTCCAAGGGTCCTGCAACCAAGGGATTGCTTGCAGTTTTCCTTTCAGATCCCGCGGCATTGCTTTGTTCCAGGGAGGACCTTCCGCAAAACCAGCTTATACTTCCCAACATTGCACCGTGCCATCCACACGCATTGGTTGCAATAATTCCTAGTCAAAACCAAACCGCGGCTTTTGCCTTTGCTCACAAGTGTGGCACAATGATAGTGTTTTTGCAAAGTACCTCCCAGCAATGCATACTGAGGAAGGGGACTTACTTCCAGCACTTGCGCCTCCCGCACTTCCTCCCTACTTCCCAACTGCTCCTTGCTGGTTGACCTCCCGCACAAAGACAGAGCTTTCCCCATGCGGTAACCTTGGCCAACAAGTTGAAATCCACCTCCTGCCTACCCTTGCAAACCAACTCTGCACCGGGGGTCCTCCTCTTCTTCTCTTGCCAAATCCCGCGTCCACTTCCCCAACCCAACCCATGATAACAGATTGTGGTTTTGAATCACCCACCAGACAAATCTTCCACAATCAACTCTTCTGTCCCCACCTCTGGATCAAACGTCATTTGCACTTGGAACCCAAGCATGAATGGCCATCCTAAAATAGCCTCCCTGCATTCAACAAATAGAAAAGAAAGTGGTTTACAGACCCTTGCAAGCTCAACCTCTTCCTCCTGCACAATCCCATCCACGCAACATGCCCCCTCATTAAGCATGCAAAGCCCTATTGTGCATTTCCACCAAACCAATCCCAATTCATCAACCAATCTAGATGGAAGGAGGTTCACCATAGAACTGCTATCCACCAACGCCCATACCTTCCTTCCAGAAATCTTCATTGGAACAGAAGCCAGAAGATTTGAAAGCAGTTTCATCCCTGCTAGTTTGCGCTCCGTGTCATCCCAAGCCAATTTCACCTGCTGCACTGTTGGTGGGATCCTATTGTGTCCGCAATCCGTCAGCGCTTGAACCATCTCATCCACTACCACCGGCAACACTGCCGCCAACTCCTTCAAGGTCAAGGCAATAGTTGTTTTGTTCTTGATCACTCTGCGTGTTGATAATGAGATGTTGCTAATGTGCCTTCATCCTTTTCAATAAGCCAGGTTACCACGCTACCGTGTGTGTGTGCTGTGTGCTCTGTTGTATTTTCCTTTTTGTGTTTTCTTTTTCTGTGCTACAGCGCTCCTCAGAGCAAGCCATGAGCGCGCTCCACTTAGCGCCCCTGGAGCCATGAGCGCGCTCCACTTATCTACTAGCACCGGCCCAGAACCAGGATGCCTCTCCTCTTGTGTGGTTCCAATAACGTACCAATAACTCATACTGATACTCTCCTGTTTTTCTTATACTTGTCAGACTTGTTATTTTGTTGTTCGTACTGCTGTCCTATCAGCCTGTGTAGCCTTGAGCCTTTTCTTTTTAGGTGTGGCTCATCTACCTCCCCATTTGATTGTCTCGTGGCAAAATCTAACCTTTTCTTTTTTAGTCTGAACATTACAGATTTACATTCCCATTTGCACTCTCTCGACCTAACAAGAAAAGGCTCCTTGCCATGACTAATCAAGAAGATAATCCTAAAATCAAAATTCCACTTCTCACTGAATCCAAATTTCCGAACTGGTTCATTCGTCTGAAGAGCTACCTTAGAAGGAAAGGGCTTCTCAAACTCATTGAGGGTTATAATCCCAATGATGCAACCACTCCTACGCAAAAAAGGAAGATTTATGAGGCATGAGACATAATCATCCAGCACCTTGGCAACATTGCTTTCAACGCTGTTGTGAATAGCTCAAATGAAGCCAACCCACGCGCCATTCTGGTAGCCATTCACAAAAGATATGCCTCTCAATCGTCCAACAATTGCGGTCGTCTCTGGCTGAATTTCATACGCTACCAGTACAAAGGGGATCTCTCGCAATACATCAAAGACTGTTGCAAATTGATGAATGAACTATCTGTTGTCAAACTGGATGTGCCGCAAGATATTCTCAGCTATACAATCCTGGCCAAACTTCCCATTGCCTTCCACCACATTGTCAACACTCTCCTTCTAAACAACAAACTTCTTACCAACCCAACAGCTGTGCTCAACAAACTCAGAGAAGTCATGCACCTTGAAACATCTCAAAAGGTGGAGACCTCTGAACCTGGAGAAGAAGTCTCATCAACTTCTCTGCACAAAACCGCTCTCCAGAAGAAACCAAAAAACAGACACCCGTGCTCTAATGGGAAGCACAACCCACTATTGAGCCACTCTGAAGACAGATGCTGGTTTCTTCATCCAGAGCTGCGCCCCGATTGCCACACCTCCAAGGCTGTCTCCCATCTCCACCCAGCCGCATTGCCATCTGATGAAAACACTAACTCATCCAAAACGGAACCTCCCCAAGCCTACCTCAACGCACAGCTCTACCTCAAAGACTCAAAAACCCAAGCATCACCTCTTCCTGTTCTGGATTCAGGAGCTTCACATCACATCGTCAACTCACCTCTCTATCTCTGGGAGTCCACTCCTATAAATATAAACGTGGGCACTGGAGCCAAAGGAACCGCATTGCCAGCCACTGCAATAGGCAAGGTCACCCTCTGCAACCATCTGGGCGAACAGATTGTACTAGATAACCTACTCCTGGTCCCCACTCTGAACCGCTGCCTCATCTCACTTCCACGACTCACAACTAAATCAGCCACTATCAAACAAGTAGGGTTCTCAGGATACAAAATAGTTCTGGATCATTTCTCTCTCTTGGGCACTGCCAGGAACCATCTGGTCAAACTCTGCGGTACTAGGTTTAAAATTGTGAAATCCAGAAACTCCTCCAAAGGCTCAGCGCTCTTTAAGCACCCTCTAGGCACTCCATGGCACCTTCGGCTGGGGCACCCTCACAATGCCGCCCTCAAGGCCATCATTCCGGACAGTTCCCCTAGTTCCAACTGCAACATCTGCAAAAGCTGCAAGATGACTTCTACACCGTTCCTTGGCCACTTCAAACCAGCCACTCGATGCCTGGAAGCGATTCATCTAGATCTAGTTGGAACATTCCCTGTTCAGTCTAACGGAGGCTGTAAGTATTTCCTCACCATTGTGGACCAATTCTCAGGCTTCAAATCGGTCTCCTTTCTTCAAGCCAAGGATCAAGCCCCCGCTGCTATCAAAGATTTCATAAACCACTCGGAAAGACTGCTCAACGCCAAGGTTGCAACCATCGTGTTGGACAACAGAGGCCAATTTGTGAACGAGGAACTTGGTGGGTATTTTAAGCTTCATGGTATTGATCATCACCTGGCTCCTGCGTACACACCTGAACAGAACGGCCTAGCTGAGAGAGCAAATTGCTCCATTCTAGACAAAGCTCGATGCCTGCTTGTACAAAGCGGCCTTCCTCACTCCTACTGGGCGGAAGCTGTCAAGACAGCAACTGATCTACTCAACGCACTACCCATCATGTCCAAAAGCCGCAAGATTCCCTACAAAACCTGGTTTCAACAACCATTCAATCACCATTTCCTCAGGCCATTTGGCTGCACCAATTATTCACTCATTCCCAAGGTCAGACGCGGTTTCAAACTCTTGCCTAAAGGAGAGAAAGGCACACTCCTCGGGTACGTAAACAATTTCTCATCCTATAAGATACTCGATCACCAAACCAAACGGGTGCATTCAAGTGCCAATGTCTCCTTCCTTGAGGAAACCTTTGAGCGCAACCACGACGAAGCCACGAAAGGCCGTCTTTCTTCCTTTTCTTCTACTTCCAATCCACCACAACCCACCTCTGGGGAAATTTTTCCCAACATTCCGGCCAAATCAATTCCATTAACTGGTCAAGTGTCTTCTGTGACTGAGCTGCCTCTGTTCCTGATCACAGTATAATTTCCAAATGGAACATACTCTCACATTCTCTACGGGAGACAATGGCCAACAACCCGCAACTGAATCTCATGGACACCAAACTCCAAGATCCCAAATCCTTAGATGAGGCTCTTTGCAGTCCTCACAGACTCGAATGGATTGCTGCCATGGAGAGGGAGCTCCAAAATCTCTTGTCCTACAACGTTTGGGAAGAGTGCAAAAGGTCCAACTCTACAAGCCAGCTAAAGTGTATTTGGGTTTTCTGAACCAAGAAAGACAAGGAAAACCGGATCATAAAATTCAAGGCGCGTCTCTGCGTGCAGGGTTTCCACCAAAAGTTTGGCATTGACTATACCAATGTGTTTGCACCCACGGGCAACAAATCCTCTCTTTGGCTCCACATTTCACATGCCGTGCAACAAGGGTACAAGTTCCACCAGCTTGAGGTCAAGTCAGCTTTCCTGAATGCTCCCTTGAAGGAGATCATCCACGTCTTAACTCCGGCAAACATACCTGTAACTCCTGGGAAGTCTCTAAAGCTCAAAAAGGCCTTTTACGTCCTAAAGCAGGCTCCCCAAATGTGGTACAACACACTCAGCGCCTGGCTTTCTCAAGAAGGGTTCATCCGGAGCGAGGCCGATCAATGCGTGTTCTGGAAGGATAGTACCTACCTATACGTACACGTGGACAATATTGCCATCTTCATCCCGGAACCACAACTCTTTGTTGACGCAATCCGGAACCGTTTCAAAATCAAGGATCTGGGCCCGGCGTCTCTTCTTCTAGGAATGAACGTGAGGCACCACGCAAACCTTTTCCACCTGAGCCAAGAAACCTACATCTCCTCCCTGGTGGAGCAATACCGGCTCCCTACACACAAGCAATGCTCGACTCCATTCAAACCTTTTGGAAAATTGCTGCCGGCATCTGAGGGGGAACATCAACTGTTTGTCAAAAGCGGGCTGAATTACAGAAAGCTGGTGGGTGAGCTAACCTACATAAGCTACAACACCCAACCCAATATTACATTTGCCGTAAACTACCTTGCTCAATTCCTGAACGCACCCGGGATGACCCACTGGCATGCAGCAACCCTTACTCTCAGTTATTTACAGTCAACACCTAAGGTGGGACTAACTTTCTCTAGAAAATCATGTCAGACCGGACTCAGCTCATATGTAGATGCCGACTGGGCCACGTGCCCGACCACCAGAAGATCAATCAGCTGTTTTGTCGTCCTATGGAACGGGAACGTGATTGGCTGGAAATCTTGAAAACAACCCAGTGTCACGCTGTCCACCACGGAGGCCGAGTACAAAGCGGGGGCTGAGGCTGTGAAGGAAATCCTCTGGTTCAAATCCCTGGCTGAAGAGGTGCTCAGATCAGCAATCAAGGCTCCCATCATTCTCCATGAAGACAACAATGGCTGCGTCAAACTAGCCACCAACTCGGCAAATCATGCGGGTTTTTGGAAAAAACACATGGAACTACAGTTCCATTTCCTAAGAGAAGAGGTGGAAAGGGGCACAATAGCCATCAAACGCATAGATTCAAAAGACAACCCCGCGGATGTCCTTACCAAACCGGTCTCGCAAATCTCTCTGCAACAACAGCTCAAGCAAATCAATGTAGGTTGTCCCATGCCAGAAGGCTGAAGGCAGGGAGGGTGTTGATAATGAGATGTTGCTAATGTGCCTTCATCCTTCTCACTACGCCAGGTTACCACGCTACCGTGTGTGTGTGTGCTGTGTGCTCTGTTGTATTTTCCTTTTTGTGTTTTCTTTTTCTGTGCTACAGCGCTCCTCAGAGCGAGCCATGAGCGCGCTCCACTTAGCCCCCCTGGAGCCATGAGCGCGCTCCACTTATCTACTAGCACCGGCCCAGAACCAGGATGCCTCTCCTCTCGTGCGGTTCCAATACCGTACCAATAACTCATACTGATACTCTCCTGTTTTTCTTATACTCGTCAGACTTGTTATTGTGATGTTCGTACTGCTGTCCTATCAGCCTGTGTAGCCTCAAGCCTTTTCTTTTTAGGTGTGGCTCATCTACCTCCCCATATGATTGTCTCGTGGCAAAATCTAACCTTTTCTTTTTAGTCTGAACATTACACTGCGCACAATCTCCACTGCCTTTTTCTTCCCTACCAGATTCACCAGCCGCCTATCTGTTTCCAGAACGCGTGCAGCTGGCTTAGGAGGTACCGGCAGTACCTGCTCTTTAGCATCCACCTCCATCTTTTCCACCGCTGCAGGCACATCAGTTGCTAGTACCCTCACTTTCAATTCCACGCGCAGTGGTTGCCATACCTTGGGACCAGTGACAATCCCAAGCAAAGCTCAAGAAGTTACCCCCAATTCCTGACCTTCTGCACGCACTTGCTCCATGACGGTTGGATTCCCAGGTTGAGTGGAGGTCCACTTGTCCCTTGGGAACATGATTCCCATTCTCACCAGTCAAATCAATCCTGCCTTGAGGTCCCTTGTCAAGTCATTGCACCCTGACCACCAATGCCCCTTGTCCCTGCAGTAATTGCATAACCGCTGTGGAAAGAATAAGGGTTGTCCTCCTATAATTGTCCCAAGGTTTGGAAGTTAATGGTTCCCTGCGTTTGAAAGGAGATGAGGATGCCCAAAGTTGCACTTAAATGAGAAATAGAAATAAGGAGATAAGAGATAAAGAAAAGTAGAGAGAGTGTGAAATTGCCAATCCTTCAATCCTAAGAACTTTCCACCTGGATGTGTATCCGGTATGAGTTCCTTTAATCTCTTGGTGAGATGATTCATCCAATCCAATGATGTGATGGTCTCATTCCATGCATGCCCTCTGCTCCAACCCGGAGTTGAGAGTGAGGATAAGTCCTCCCTCTCAACCCTAACCTAAGTACACGCGCAAATGACAGTATGACAAAGAAACAGAAAACAATTCCAAAACAGAAACCCTAGCCTCCTCTCCCCACCTCCTCCGTACCAAACTCCCCCTGTTGTCTGTATGCCGTTCCATCCATCCAGTTTGTCCTTCTCATGACGCGGTCCTTGCACCGCGCCCTACTCGGAGCCCCCTGCGCCTTTCCGTATCCGTTTGTCCGCGCCCGTCGTGGGTGTCCGGTAATATCCGGCATGATCCGCGCGCTTGCATGCCCGCTCCGTCCGTTCCTTTATAGCCCCCGGATTGCTCCGCCCCTACGTATCCAAACCGGCGTGCCCGCAAACCCAGTCAAGCGCACTACCTTCCGAATCCAATCTCCGGGGCGGATTGCTGCCCACGCTGCATTTGATGCTGAGCCCGACCCGTCCACTAGGTGCGGAGCCAAACAGCGGCTGCTGCTGAGCACTCCGCATACCCTAATTCTGAGCCCGCTTGCTCCCAATGCTTAGCGCGCAGCTGCGACACAGTTCCCAATCCGTGTCTATAAATTGACACCACATCCCCCCCCAACTTGAGTTCTGTCCCCAGAATTCTTCCATTGCTTCACCATACTACCACCCCCGCTACTTCCATTACCACCCCCACCACTCCCACTACCACCTTCCCCCGTCTTCCTTCCGCACCCTCATCATGGCCCCTCCCTGCACCTACTGCGCAAGAAACGGTCTTCCGTGCACACTCCTCTCCGGCTTTCAAGCTTGCTCGGCCTGCTGTGCTGGCCACCGCCAATGTTCTCTTAGCAACACAATGCCCCAAGCCCGTCCCGGACCCAACCCCACCCAACCGCGCAAGAGGGCTTGTCCGGACCCTTTTTTAGTTTTGGACAACGACACCATCTTGGAGGACTTGTGGACTCCGCTGCGCTCCCCTCTTGGCCGTCCTCCACCAAGCGAGGATTGCGACTTGGCTTCTCCTCTTTGCCGCACGGGGCCACTGCGGAAGGAGGACTTCTTGTCCTTTGATGATTTCCGGAGGGCTTTGCAATCCTGGGCAGACCGCGTCCGGGTCACCTAAGGCGCAAGGGACCGGCACCTTGATGAAATTCTTTGGCCTTGTGCTGCTCCGGCTCCGGGTCCTCCTCTGGCACCTACACCGGCTCCTCCCACTCCGGCTCCACGAGACACCCCGCCACCGCCCGCGCCACCAGCGTTCTTGGATGAGAGGCCTACAACCCCCAATGTCCCTCCGCCTCCGTCTCCCATTGTTGTCTCGTCATTGCCTCCAGCTGGACCGAGCCCCCCTGTTGGTTCCCCAGAGGCCCCGTCTTCACCGGCCACTCCTCCCCCCAGCCCTCCCAAGATCCCGGAAATCCCAATTGTAATGGCACTCCCGGAGGCCGGCTTTGAGGTTCTCGCGGAAAGGTCGACCACAATGCTTTGGGATTTCCTTGCGATCCCTGGCGCCCAATCCTCGGAATCCCAGCGCGAGCTCCTGGCGTCTTTCCGGGCCTTAATGGCATTGTTGAGGGCGGAAATGGAGGAGATGATGAAGATGGCTTAGGCGCATTGCCCCCCCTTTTCCCTTCTTCCCTTTCTTTTCTTTTGGTTGTACCGCTCTTCCTTTTCCCTAAGAAAATACACGTATCCACACAAGGTCTTAACCTTCTGAGAAAAAGTGCACAACCGCGCTTCGTGAGAATGAGCTTGAGAATGAGGTCTGTGTCCGCGCGCTTTGCTTTGTGAACAACCGTAAGTGACCAGCCATTCCAAAAGGGGCACCTGGACCGCCCCAGAAAAACTGCCACACAGTTCCCCGTACCCATCCTGTAATAAACACAACAAACAAACACCAGCGCCCACCACCGTAAGGGAAGAGAGAGAGAGAAAGTAAGAGAACGGACATTCTGGGGTGTCTAGTTGTTCCAGCTGTGAACCAGCTAGAGCACCCCCTCACCAAATCAAAACTTATCCCCTACCCCCACCACCTCCCCCCCCCAACTTGGCCACTGTCCCCAGCTGGTCGCAACCGCCTACTCCGTTGCAATGGCACTTTCCGCTTCTCTGCCCAAAGACAAATCCCCGGACCGCGTTCCAAAACCATATTTGGGCTCCACACTCCCCTTGTCAGATCCGTCACCCCCTTCCGCTGTCTTGTCAAACAAGGTAGATCCTCGCACAAAGAAGCGCTTGACATGCAAAGCTGCCGCCTTCCGTTTCAGTGGAGTACCGTCTAATTCCTCCAACTGATAGCTGCCACCCTTGAACTTGGACGACACACGGAATGGGCCATTTGACCGGTTAGCAAACAACTTCCCCCACTGAGACTCCAGACTTTGGTTGTACAGGGGCACCAAATCCCCCTTCCGCAAGGGATCCTGGAGACAATGCAAGCAGCGCTTGTCCCAATAGCGCACTGATGCCGTCCGAGTCTTCTTCAGCCGGTCTGCAGCCTTTGTGAGCATCCCGTCCCGTTGAAGGAGCTGTTTGGCGCAAGCCTCAAGGAATTCGGCGGAGGTCTTCAACTTCCACCAGTCAACCCCCAGGAACGTCTCCAATTCAATGTCCACCGGAAGCACGGGGCGCTGTCCGAAAAGTAACGCGTATGGCAAGTAGCCTGTTGACCGCTTCACCAAAATCCAATCCGCAAACAGAACCATTGGAAGGGTCTCCTGCCAGCGCTTACTGTCCTCCCCGCACATCTTGACCAGGGTGTCCTCAATTGGTTGATGCCCGTGTTTGATCATGCCGGCCCCCTTGGGATAATACTCCATTACTTGGCCAAACTTGGCTCTGAAAATCTTCACCAACTCGACCAAACGGCCACAAAACTTGGCCCCTCCGTCCACTGTTACCAGACAAAGCAACCCGTACCGCCCGAACCAAAC
The DNA here is from genome assembly GCA_025617555.3 of Puccinia polysora. Classification (NCBI taxonomy): domain Eukaryota; kingdom Fungi; phylum Basidiomycota; class Pucciniomycetes; order Pucciniales; family Pucciniaceae; genus Puccinia; species Puccinia polysora. The sequence goes on from CM062619.1 coordinate 59,245,996, forward strand.
TTCCTCCAGAAACAGAGGGACTTTGTCCGCCGAGAGCTTGACCAACAGACGCGCTTCCGCCCAACTGGACAGGTCATCCCACGCGACAAGCAGATAGGCAAACTTACCGGCCTTGATGTGGACAACATCAAGTGAGACTCAACCAAAGATGGCGTCTTCCTTAGGCAATCTCGCACTCCGCCGTTGACAGGCTTTTCAGGACGCCAACCATTCCCGTATTGCACGCACTACCCCCGGCCACCAGAACCGCTCCTTCACCCGCCTCCGTGTTTCAACCTCACCTTGATGACCAAGATTGTTGTGAAGGCTCCGGAGGATAGCTTCCTGATCCGCCCTTGAAGTGGTAACCACAAGAGGAACCGGAGTCTTCCGCCGCCAAAGCTGCCCCTCCTGTACATAGAAGTTTCTTGCTCGCCGCCTTGCCCATTGCATGTGCTTGTCCGTAGTTCCGTTGGGAAAACAAAGGTCCTGCAAGTAATCACAAAGAATTGCGTACCTCCTGGTCTGCCGGAGCCGCAGCTGAACGCCCGCCTCCACAACCCCTACCTTGACAACCGGGGTCTCCACATCGAGCAGTTCTGCGTCCTCAAACGGGTCATCCCTTGGATACCGCAACAACGCATCTGGCATAGTGAACTATTTCCCCGGAACATGAACAACAGTAGAGGAAAAAAGTTGAGAAACGCCACCCACCGGGTCATGGGAGCATTGGGCAACGCCGGGGAGTTGATCATCTGCGCCAGCGCCTCCGCATCCACCAAAAGCTCAAAGTGAACCCCCCACAAAAGATACTGAAGCCGCCGCACAATCTTGGTGACCCTGCACAACTCCAAATTTGGCTGGGAGTACCGGCTTTCCGTCGGAGTGAAGGTGACCAACTCGTAAAGCACTGGCCTATCCTTACTGTTGTCCTCTTGAGTGAGAACTCCCCCTGTGCCAAATTTGCTGGAATCAACCGCTAGCCTAATTCCTCCTGCATTGTAGTCAAGATTGCAGAGCACAATGTCACGTCCCACGATCTCCTTGAGCTTCTGGAACGCGCTATTGCACTCTTCTCCCAAATTCCACTCCGCGCCTTTCTGCGTTAGTGATTGGAGCAGGCTCGCCACCTCTGCAAACATCTTGATGAAAATACGGACATAGCTACGTAATCCCAAGAACTGAAGGATATGAGACACCGTCCGGGGGGTTGGCCATTTGAGGACCTTGTTCCGCTTTTTCTCTGCAATGCTCCGGCCGTCGGAAGCAACAACATGGCCAAGGACTTTGAGCGCCGGAACACAAACCGCCAACTTCTTCCCCAACACTGTCAGGCCTGCCTCCTCAATGCAAAACAGGATGCCTTCCAACGTCTGCGCGTATTCCCACACAAAACGTTGGATGGCGGGAACTTCAACCAGCTCTGCTCCTCCGTAATTGGATTTTGGACCTTTGATGCCCGCGTTGTCAATGAAGATTTAGACTCCCTCCAGAAGATCATCTTTCAGGATCCAAGCCATTTGCGCCTGGTACACCGCCACAGAATTGGTTGGGCCCTGCGGTAGCTGAGTCAGCTGCATTCTTCCCAACCCAGTCTCAAATGCTGTTAGAGGCCGTGAGCAAGGATCCAACTCGCGCGGGTCGTATCCCCCCATCACATCCACTAAACCGTAACAAGCGCGCCCTGCCATTGACTCAAGGAAATTGTCAATGCAAGGGGGCCGTCGTGCCTCCCGGATTGTAAAGGAGTTGAGCCGCTGTAGATCATGGACAATCCTCAACAACTTTCCGTCCTGCTTAACTACCAAAAAGATTGGACTGGAGTAACTGGACGTTGACTGTTTGAAAAGGCCAGTCTTCACCTGTTCCCGCACCAACTCCAGAAACTGCTCCCGGACCGCCCGCGGTATTGGAATTGGCTTGATCTTCCACGGCTTTTGATTGACAGTGGGGATGACATATGGGTCGCCAATATTGTTTTTCAGAAGCCCCCACTCTTCAGGTCTGAACGCAAGCGCTCTTTCCCAAAGAACCAGAACCAAAACCACCAACTCAGGCTCCTCCATACTCAACCATCCCTTTGGGACAAAATTGAAAGCGGCAATCCGCTCCTCCGTGATCCGGGACAAACTACTAACCCACCCTGAAGCTTCAATTGGCGTGACCCAAGGGTCCTGCGACAAAGCTATTGGTCAAAGCGGTCCATTCAATTCCTGGGGCATTGGCTCATTCCTTGGTCCCACCTTCCGCAACACCAGCTTGTACTTTTCAGCGTTGCACCGCATCATCCGCAAGCATCCTTTTCTGTAGGTCCTGCACAGAATGGAACCATGGCTTTTGCCTTCGCTCACGAGTGTGGCACGATGATAGGGTTTTCAAAGCTTAGTACCCTTGGGCAATGCATACTGAGAAAAGGGACTTACTTCTGCGACGTGTGAGCCCTGCACTCTCCTTCCTCCCCCTCCCTGCTCCTCATTAGTAGACCACCTGCGCAAAACCGGAGCTTGTTCTGTGCGGTCTCCTCCCTCAACTAGAAAAAATTCTCCAAGGGTCGCCCGTTGCAGGCCAACCCCACGTTGTGGTGTCAATATATAGCCTCGGATCGGGAACTGTGTTGCAGCCTGCGTGCTCAGCATCTGGTAGGTTGGGCTCAGCAGTTGGGGTGCGCTCGTTCTCAGCAGTGGACGCTGCGGGCTCAGCAGAAGGCGCAGCAGGGCGAAGCACGCAGCTGCGGGCTGGGTCTGACTAGGGGAGGCGGGCCGTGACCCGCTTGGGTGTCCAACCCAGTGATGGAGCCTGGCCAATCAGGTTCTCGGACGGTTAGTTAGGGAAGGAAAGGGCGGAGCGATCGCGGGGCTATACCCGTGGACGGCCGCGCGCAAGCGCGGGCCGGCTACGGGACTAGGAAATTCACGACGGCGCGTCGGGCGGATACGGGCAATCGCGGTGAACTTCGAGAAGCGCGCGGCGGAGGGCCGCGCCGCGGGGGGCAAACCGGATGCGTGTAATGGCAGGCGAGCAAGCGGAATAGGATACGGACAGGGTACAGGTTAGGATATGGGATAGGGTTTTGGGCCTAGGGTTTCCTTCTTCATTGTTGTTGGGTTGTTCATGTGCTTGTACTTAGGTTAGGATTGAGGGGGAGGGCTCAAATACCTTTCCCCTCAACTCCAGGTTGTAGGGGGGGCATCTTACCATTGTATCATCAGGAGGCGGGGAGCAGAAAAGGGAGCGGACTTAGGAAAACAGAATCCCTCCCCTCTTCTCTCCTTTTCTCCTCTTCAGGCTCTCAAAAACTTCTCTTTACGCTCGGTATCTAATCCTTACAGACGCTTCGACCCAAGAACTCCTGAACCTAAGGCAACTTTGTGAGGGATAACCTCTAAAGTTTCCACATCTGGGGGTCTGGCCGGGAAACTCTTTCATCAATGTCTATCAAAGGTACTCAGATTCTATTTGCCTCTCCTCTTTCCTCCTCCTCCTCTCGCCAGCTCCTCATCAACCCAAGGGATTATCCGCACATCCGCTTAAACGTTGTGGGTGTGGAGCGGTTTATTTCACGTTACAACCTGATCGCAGACTCCAAAGGCGCATCGGATTCCAAGAAGGCACGCTATATTGTCTTGTTCATTGAAGGTGCGGAAGAACGTCGGGACATGGAGGAGATGAGCGGCTATCTGAACCGGAATTGGACAACGTTGAAGGGGAACATGCTGGCTAGATGGGGGGGCGTGACTCTCATTTCTGGGGAAGCGACTTCAGGCCACCCGCGGAACCGGGCTATGGAGCGGACACGCGCGATGGGGACCGGTGGCAAATGGAACCGGGCTACGCGGAGCTGTATTACAGGGCAGCGCGCGTCCCGGCCTTGCCGCTGGTAGCCACCCCTTGGGCTGACAAACTCGCAGAGGTGGCAGAGGGCCTTGAGGCCTATCTGAAGAGTATCCAGCGTCCTAGCATGTCCGCGCCCCGGGCACGCGCGCGTAGAAGCAACGGTGATGGTGGGCGGACAGGACACAAGAGTTGGACGGCAAACCCAATCGATCCGAGGCTGGCAGAGGCGGGGTGCGTGTTGGGGAAGCGGGTATGGGCAGGACCGGTTCAGTCTAACGGCGGGAAGCAAGCGAGGACAAAGCGAGAAGAGGATACTCCACGTGGTTTGGGATTTGGCGAACGGCGGATAAATCTGATGGGAGGTGGGGGACAAGCGGTGGTGGGAGCAGGTCATGTGTCGGGCAATCGTAACCGAGGCAAGACCCTTTTGACGGCGGACGAGACGGATGCCGAACAGGAAAGGGAAGCGCGCAGGGACCGAGAATCGGACGGATCAGGCACTGACGGCATGGTTTGGAGGAATGCAGGGAGATCGGGCGACGGACGCAACCCTCATGGCATTGGCTGAAGCCACCAGCTGGGGACAGCAGCTAAGTTTGGGGGGGAACTAGAGGATAGGGCGCGGGCGCGGCGATGGGATATAAAAAAAAAAAAAAAAAAAAAAAAAAAATCTTTCACCTTTTCTATCATTTCTCACTCGTTGCTTTTTTTTTTTTATCTTCTCATTTTTTTTTTATCATTTCTCGGGCGCGGACGCGGTTCTCAACCTCGCGTCTTAGTTCTCACTCAGGCGCGGACCTGGCTCTCATTCTTGCCCTCACAATGCGCGCGGCGCGGATTTTTCTTGGTAAAACAAATTCGCGTTTGAAGCGTGTATTTCTCTCAATGAATAGGGAAACGCGGTACAACAAAAAGCGGATAAAGGAAGGAAGGGAAAAATAAAAGGGGAAGAGGGGACAAGGCCGAGGCGCTTAAGCCATCTTCATCATTTCCTCCATTTCTGCCCTCGATGACGCCAGTAGAGCCCGGAATGACGCCAAGAGTTTGCGCCAGGATTCCGAGGATTGGGCTCCGGGAGTCGCAAGGTTTTGGCGGAGCATCGTAGTCAACCTTTCCGCGAAAACTTTGAAGTCGGCCGCCGGGAGCGCCATCACGACCAGAATCTCCGGGATCTTGGGAGAGTCGGCGGGAGGAGGGGCTGGTGCGGACGGGCGCTCAGGGGATCCAACAGGAGGGTCCGGTCCGATAGGAGGCAATGACAAGATGACCACCGGCGACGCGGGCGGAGGAGTAGGGCCTCGTGGAGTCGGAGGAGTCGGAGCAGCGGGCGGAGGAGGAGGAGCCGGTACGGGAGTCAGGGCAGGAGGAGCCGGAGCAGGGGGCGGAGGAGGAGCTGGGGTCGGAGCAGCGCGTCGCCTAAGGATTTTGTCGATTCGCGGGTCCCTTGTGCCTTGCGTAACCCGGACGCGATCCGCCCAAAATCGCAAAGCCCTCCGATAAGCCACGAAGTCCGGATAGTCTTCCTTACGCGGTGGTCCCGCGCGGCGAAGCGGAGAAGAGGAGTCGCGGTCCGAGTTCGGACGAGGACAGCGGGAAGGTGATCCGGGTGGAGTCCACAAGTCCTCCAAGATAGCGTCGTCATCCGAAACCACAAACGGGTCCGGACAAGCCCTCTTGCGCGGCCGAGGACAAGAGCCGGATTGGTTGGGGGCACGGGGCATACCCTTGCTAAGCGAGCAGCGGTGGTGTCCGCGGCGGCACGCGGAGCAGGCGCGGCGGCCAGACACGATAGAGCATGCAAGCCCGTTTCGGGCACAGAAGTTGCAGCGGACCATGATGACAATGGAGTGGAGGGATAGGGATGCGGAGCGGAGTTTAGAGTCGGTAGAGGGGGTAGGGCGCGAAGGAGGGCCGAGGTGATAATGGGGAGGACCTCTGGGGACAGAACTCAAGTTGGGGGGGGATGTGGTATCAATATATAGCCTCGGATCGGGAACTGCGTTGCGGCCTGCGCGCTCAGCATCTGGTAGGTCGGGCTCAGCAGTTGGGGTGCGCTCGTTCTCAGCAGTGGCCGCTGCGGGCTCAGCAGAAGGCGCAGCAGGGCGAAGCACGCAGCTGCGGGCTGGGTCTGACTAGGGGAGGCGGGCCGTGACCCGCTTGGGTGTCCAACCCAGTGATGGAGCCGGGCCAATCAGGTTCTCGGACGGTTAGTTAGGGAAGGAAAGGGCGGAGCGATTGCGGGGCTATACCCGTGGACGGCCGCGCGCAAGCGCGGGCCGGCTACGGGACTAGGAAATTCACAACGGAGCGTCGGGCGGATACGGGCAATCGCGGTGAACTTCAAGAAGCGCGCGGCGGAGGTCCGCGCCGCGGGGGACGAACCGGATGCGTGTAATGGCAGGCAAGCAAGCGGAATAGGATACGGACAGGGTACAGGTTAGGATATGGGATAGGGTTTTGGGCCTAGGGTTTCCTTCTTCATTGTTGTCGGGTTGTTCATGTGCTTTTACTTAGGTCAGGATTGAGGGAGAGGGCTCAAATACCTTTCCCCTCAACTCCAGGTTGTAGGGGGGGCATCTTACCATCGTATCATCAGGAGGCGGGGAGGGGAAAAGGGAGCGGACTTAGGAAAACAGAATCCCTCCCCTCTTCTCTCCTTTTCTCCTCTTCAGGCTCTCAAAAACTTCTCTTTACGCTTGGTATCTAATCCTTACAGACGCTTCGACCCAAGAACTCCTGAACCTGCAGCAACTTTGTGAGGGATAACCTCTAAAGTTTCCACAACGTCTGGTTCCTCCTCATACTCCAACACTCTCCTCCGCTTTCCTTGCCCGTGGTTGCAGATAGTTGTCTCAAACCTTCCGCCGGACAAATCCTCCACCATCAACGCCTCCGTTCCCGCCTCCGGATTGAAAACCATTTGTGCTTGGAACCAAAACATGAACGGTCTTCCCAAAATCACATCCCCACAATCAACCAAAAGAAAAGAAAGAGGCTTACAGACCCTTGCAACCTTGACCTCCTCCTCCTCAACTACCCCATCCACACAACACTCCCCTCTGTTAAGCGCGCAGAGACCCATTGCGCATTTCCGCCAAACCAGCCCCAAATCATCCACCATCCGCAATGGCAGCAGGTTCACCATTGAACCGCTGTCCACCATAGCCCACACCTTCCTTCCCGCTATGACCATCGGAACGTAAGCGAGTGGAGTCAAAACCAATTTCAACTCACACTTCTTGCGCCCCTCCTCCTTCTGTGCCACATGGACCCGCTGCACCATCTGAGGTACCCAGCCCTGACCGCAATCCTGCAACGCCTGCACCATCTTGTCTACCACCACCAGAGACACGGCCGCCAGTTCCAGCAAGTTCAGCGGGACCAGAGTCTTGTTCCCCATCACCCTACACACAATGTCTGCAGCTTTCTTCTTTGCTACAGGATTTGCTGCCGGTGCCTTGATTCTGGGCACGCATGCAGCCAGTTTTGGAACGGTCAACGGGGGCCGCTCCTTTGCATCCACCTCCATTGTATCGGAGACCGCCACCTTCTCTTCCGTTGCCACTACCCTTACCTCAGCTTCCAACCAAGGTTTTTGCCACAATCTTGGACGGGTAACAATCCCTAGTGACGCTCGCGCCATTGTTCCCGCCTCCTGACCCCATGTGCGCACCTGCTGCATTGCAGTCGGCTGGCTTGGCTCCATCGGAATCTGTTTGCCGGTTGGAAACATGTACCCCATGTTGGAATTCAACAACATGCCCAAATCATTCTTTCATTTTCTCATTTCTTCTTTAGTCTCATTTCATTATTTTCCTCATTTTCTGCTGTCTCCCATTCTGTTCTGTGTTTCTTTTCTTCCTTATGCGTCTCCAGCTAGTCCCTCTCTGTATCTCTCACCCTGCTGTGACTATGATGTGAACCAACTGTCACGTCTCCTCTTGCGCGCGCGGCTTCCAACGCAAACCGCTGTCAATGCTCCAATTCCAAAGTCCCGCTCGTCCGCTCCACCACCTCACCAACAAATCAAGGACGGCTCCTTGCAAAACCTTCAACGGGATTGACCAGCTACCGCGACCACTCAACTCACTCGACAGCTACCGCTACCACTCAACATCATCCACCAACCACCGCTATCAACGCAAGCTCACTCCATCTTCTTATCAAGAACAAGCTACCATACGACCCAAGCTCACCCTATCACCCTATCTAGAACACCTCACCAGATCCTTACTCCCCTCCTCACCGCATCTTCTCCTAGTACCCGTGTTGTCTAGTTCAATTCACTTTCTGGTCCTTTTAAGGTGTTTTCTCAGTATTATTTCTTCAATCTTCATTGCCTTCAGCTGAAATTAAACAACTCCTTTTAAGCCTTTCAAAAATTCAGATTTACAGTCCCAAATCCGCTTGCTGGACCAGATAGGCTCGATGTCCAATTCAGAAGAACAACCCAACTCGTCCAAACTCAACATTCCCCTCCTGAATGACTCTAACTTCCCTTCCTGGAGCCTTCAGATCAAGAGCTACCTGCGCAGGAAAGGACTCCTCGAACTGACCCTTGAGCCCGCCCCTTCACCATTGAGCAGACCTCAGAAGAAGAAGATATATGAAGCCGCCGACATTATCATCCAGCATCTTGGTGAATCTGCCTTCAAATCCATTGTCAACAACGACAAAAATGGAGATCCCCATGCCATTTGGCATGCGATCCTAGAACAATATGCCTCGCAATCTTCCAACAACCGTGGTTGCATTTGGCTCAATTTTATTTGCTATCTCTTCAAGGGTGACCTGACGACGTACATCAAGGACTGCCAAAAACTCATGAATGAACTCACCGTTGTGAGACTCGAAGTTCCCCCTGAAATCCTCAGCTACACCATCCTTGCCAAACTTCCCAGCTCATTCTACCACATCGTTGATTCTCTGATCCTTAACAACGCTCTTCTCCAAAACCCAACCGGGATCCTAAACAAACTTTGTGAGGTCATTCACCTTGAATCGTCCAGGTTTCCAGACAACAAATCGACCTTGGACATCTCTCCTTCAGTCTCACTGCACAAATAAACCATGAAGAAAAGGGCGAAACCCAATCATCCATGCTCAAAAGGACACCATAACCCCCTTGCCGAACACCCTGAAAGTACATGCTGGTTTGTCCATCCTCATCTCAGAACTGAATGGAATAAGACTCCCTCGTCAAATCTCCACTCCATCAACAAAAGTCCAACCGTCAAAGATGAAAGCAATTCCAAAGGCGCTGAGCTTCATTTCAACGCTCAAATTTACCTCTCATCCAATAGAAAAGACTCCCATCTTCCGGTTCTGGATTCTGGCTCAAGCCATCATATAGTTAACGACCCCTTGTTTTTATTTGATTGCACGCCCATCCCTCTGGAAGTGGGAACAGGCTCCCCAAACAACTCACTCATTGCTACACATTCTGGATCAGCTAAACTTCTCAATCACCTCGGCTCAGCCATAATTCTTAGAAATGTCCTTCTCATTCCCTCCATTAATTGATGTCTTATTTCTCTCACTCAACTTAACTCCTCAAAGGAGACCTTTTCCAAAGTTGGATACTCGGGGTTCGAAGTGAAACTGGACAAGATCAGCTTTTTAGGCACCACAAACAACAAGTTAACTGAACTGTGTGGAACAAAATTTCTTCATTGCAGCCAATCCACGTTGCTTCTCAAGGCTCTGGACAATCTTTGGCACTTACGCCTTGTTCACGCTAGCGCTCAATCCCTCAAAACTCTCAATCTAAACTCCGTCGACTCGGATGCCCAACCAACTGTCTGTCAAATCTGCAAAACCTGCAAGCAAGTTTCAACACCGTTCAATCACAAGTTCAAGGTAGTCACTCGCCCTCTTGAAGCGATTCATCTGGACTTTGTCGGACCCTTCCCTATCATCTCAAACTCAGGATTCTCCTATTTCCTCTCCATGATGGATCAGTTCTCCGGATTTTGTTCTGTTGCTCTCCTCAAACAGAAAAGCAATGTGAGCCCCGCCATCAAGGACTTTGTGGCACGGGCAGAACGCCAAACCGGAAACACCGTGAAGCTCCTCATCTCCGACAACAGAGGCGAGTTCATCTCATCTGACCTCCACTCCTTCTGCCTTGAAAAAGGCATCAATCAACACTTCTCCCCCCCCCCATACCCCTCAGCAAAATGGCCTAGCCGAGAGATCAAACCGCCTCATCTTAGAGAAGGCTTGATGCTTGCTGAATCAAAGCAATCAACCGCTCAAGTTCTGGGATGATGCTGTAAACACCGCCACTCACATTCTCAACGCTCTCCCCTCAAGGTCCCGCGGCAATACGGTTCCTTACAAGATCTGGCACGGACAACCATTCAATCTGAACTGCCTACGCCCCTTTGGTTGCGCGGCTTACGCTATCATTCCTAAAGCAAATCAAACCTTCAAACTTCTTCCCACCAGCAGAAAAGCCATTCTGGTCGGGTACGTCAATGACTTCTTGTCATACAGGCTGCTTGATCTGGACTCCTCCAAAGTCTTCATCTCCGCCAATGCGTCATTTGACGAACTCTCCTTCCCCTCTCCATCCAGATCCAACTCATCTTCCTGCTCTGCTGGCCTTGCACCCATGCTAACTCCATCCTCTTCTCTTCCCCCCACTAACAAATCCTTGAATTTCCCCTTGATTCCTCTTCCTTCCTCCTTGGACTCTTTCACCGCTCCGCCTGTCCTTCCCTCCCCTGCTTCTGATCTCCCTCCTTCATTCTCTGCTGTCACCAATTCTCCTGCGCCCAATCATTCCCTGTCACACAACAGGCTAACGCACCAGAACATTATTCCCTACCCTCGTCGTCCTAGCTCTAAAATAGGTCTTACGGCTATTTATCTCATTGTTGACAACAACTATTCCGACCCCATCTCAGTCCAAGAAGCCCTCAACTCAAAGTACCAAGAAGAATGGCTCGAGGCGATGAAACACGAAGAGCTCAATCTTCTCGACTATCAAGTCTGGGAAGAGGCAACTCTTCCTGACAACAAGCTAGGGCTCAAATGCGTCTGGGTCTTTCGGACAAAACGCAACGAGCTAAACCAAATAGTCAAATTCAAAGCACGGCTCTGCGTTCAAGGATTCAATCAGCAGTACGGCATTGACTTCACCTCCACCTTTTTGCCAACTGGGGACAAAACGTCCCTGCGCATGCTAATTGCTCTTGCTGCTCACTTGAAGCTAAAGTTTCACCAAGTCGACGTAAAGGCCGCCTTCCTGAACGCTCCATTGCGCGAAGAAGTCTACCTTACTCCCCCTCCCCACATCTCCGTCACAAATGGCAAGCACCTTAGGCTCAAGAAGGCTCTGTACGGTCTCAAACAAGCTCCGGTGGCCTGGTATGACACGCTCAGCTCCTGGTTGACTGACTGCGGCTTCCACAAGAGTGAGGCGGACCAGTGTGTGTTCTGGAAGGATTCAACTTATCTCTACGTGCATGTTGACGACATTGCAATATTCAGTGATTGTCTGGAGGTGTTCATTGCTCAGCTCAGCTCCAAATTCAAAATAAAGGACCTCGGGCCTGCCTCCCTGCTTCTTGGAATGAATGTCAGCCACCTTCTGACTGGCTACAAGCTTTCTCACAGCTCCTACATTAAACAAGTATGCGCGCAGTATTCACTTCCTCCTCACAAGACATTCTTGACTCCCTTCAAACCTCACAGCAAACTATATGCCTCAAGTGAAGAAGACCACGAGGAGTTTCTCCTATCGGGCGCCAATTACAGAAAAATTGTTGGGGAGCTGAATCACATAAGCATTTGCACAAGGCCTGACATCACTTTTGCTGTCAAATACCTAGCTCAATTCCTCGTCAAGCCAAATCTCCACCACTTTCAAGCGGCGCTATACGTCCTTCAATATCTCCAACACACACTGAACCATGGAATCAACTTCAGCTTCTCCTCTTCCGCCTCTCAACTCAAAGCTTACGTTGACGCTGACTGGGCAACCTGTCCCACCACTAGAAGATCAGTCTTGGGGTTGGTCGTACAATGGCTTGGAAGTGCAAGAAGCAACCGACCCTGTCTTTGTCCACTACCAAAGCTGAATATAAGGCGCTGGGCAACGCCATCAAAGAGGTAAGCTGGGTAAAATCACTTATGAGCGAGTTTTGGCCAGAGGAAGCGACCAAAGCAGCCACCATCCACAAGGACAACAAAGGCTGCATCAAGCTGGCTCTCAATCAAGCTAACCATGCCACATTCCACACAAAGCACATGGAGTTGAGATTCCACTATGTACGGAGCAAGATTCTCAAAAACACCATCAACCTTCAAAAATTATCCTCCAAGAAGAATCTGGCGGATTTCCTCACCAAACCTGTGACACAAATATCACTGTGCCGTGTGTTGGACACGCTTAACATATCAGAATGATTTGAGCAAGGGAGGCTGTTGGAATTCAACAACATGCCCAAATCATTCTATCATTTTCTCATTTCTTCTTTATTCTCATTTCATTATTTTCCTCATTTTCTTCTGTCTCCCATTCTCTTCTGTGTTTCTTTTCTTCCTTATGCGTCTCCAGCTAGTCCCTCTCCATATCTCTCACCCTGCTGTGACTATGATGTGAACCAACTGTCACGTCTCCTCTTGCGCGCGCGGCTTCCAAAGCAAACCGCTGTCAATGCTCCAATTCAAAAGTCCCACTCGTCCGCTCCACCACCTCATTAACAAATCAAGGACGGCTCCTCGCAAAACCTTCAACGGGATTGACCAGCTACCGCGACCACTCAACTCACTCACCAGCTACCGCTACCACTCAACATCATCCACCAACCACCGCTATCAATGCAAGCTCACTCCATCTTCTTATCAAGAACAAGCTACCATACGACCCAAGCTCACCCTATCACCCTATCTAGAACACCTCACCAGATCCTTACTCCCCTCCTCACTGCATCTTCTCCTATTACCCGTGTTGTCTAGTTCAATTCACTGTCTGGTCCTTTTAAGGTGTTTTCTCAGTATTATTTCTTCATTCTTGATTGCCTTCAGCTGAAATTAAACAACTCCTTTTAAGCCTGTCAAAACTTCACCCCATCCCCGCCGGTCAAACCAATCCCGCGTTGAGATCCTTTGTAAGCTCCTTGCACGCCAATTGCCAATGACTGTTTGCCCCGCTGTACAAACACCCCCTTGGCACAAAGGTACCGGGCGGCCAAAACCCTTCCACCATGTGAGGTGGAGGCCCTTGCGGCTGCTACTGGCCCATACGGCTCATGCAGATCTTCAAATTCTTCATCAGTTCCGTCAATTCACTTAACAGAGGGGCGGGTGCGGGTTGAGGAACCGGAACACGCATGGAAGTAGGTGGAACCGGGGCCAAAAATTGCGCCGGAGCCGAAACTTGGGGGGCGGATTTCTTTGGTCCCGCTGGGAAGGACTTAGCGGTATCCTCAATAAGCTCCTCTAAGTTGAGATCACTCTCCACAGCTTGGCAAATGACAGCCAACTCCGTAAGGAGCGCAATGCTCCCGTCCAATGACCGCTTTACCAAGTTGTGATTGTAAAGATGCCGCTGCACCCTTGCCCGGAGTTGAGCGCCTAAACCGCCCAGAAACGCGCGTTTCATGGCCCCCGTCTGTCCCGCCACCACCTCGTTCTTTGACAAGTACCAATAGATCCAATTGAATGTCGAGGTGTAATCCGCCAGCTCCACCCGAGTTCTGACTCCTCCGCGCGCGCTTGCCTCCAAGGCCACGCGGTCCAAATTGCTTTCCCCAAATTGAGGTTTGCGCCTACCCCACCGCGTTAGGATCTCCGCCTTCAGTTTTGGCCAATCCTGATTCTCGTAGCCTTCCATCTCCTCCACATCCCAGAGCTTCTCTTAGTTCATAATGAACAGGACGACAAGCCGGGCCTTATCGGCGTCCGGCGCACCTTCCGCATCTGAGATACCTTTGTATCTCGAGATGAATTGCTCCACATCCGCAGTGTTGAATCAGATGTGAGGGTAGTCGCGCGGCCTGATGCGAACCGGACGTGTGGGTTCATGGTCACTGGAGACCGATGGGAGAATGGCATAGCTTTCCCCGGGTCAAGCGGAGGGAGGGGGAGGAGGAGGGATGGAAGACGCGAGTGGGGTCGGAGTAGCGGACCCAGAAACGGAAGGGGAAGAAGAAGAAGAAGAGGAAGCAACTGTAGGTAGGTATGGATAGGACATTGCGCCCAGTTACCTTTGAAAGACAAGAAACGGAAGGTTACTTCCCAGCCAGACCCCCAGATGTGGAAAGAATAAGGGTTGTCCCCCTATAATTGTCCCAAGGTTTGGAAGTTAACAGTTCCCTGCGTTTGAAAGGAGATGAGGATGCCCAAAGTTGCACTTAAATGAGAAATAGAAATAATGAGATAAGAGATAAAGAAAAGTAGAGAGAGAGTGAAATCGCCAATCCTTCAATCCTAAGAACTTTCCACCTGGATGTGTATCCGGTATGAGTTCCTTTAATCTCTTGGTGAGATGATTCATCCAATCCAATGATGTGATGGTCTCATTCCATGCATTCCCTCTGCTCCAACCTGGAGTTGAGAGTGAGGATAAGTCCTCCCTCTCAACCCTAACCTAAGTACACGCGCAAATAACAGTATAAAAAAGGAACAGAAAACAATCCCAAAAAAGAAACCCTAGCCTCCTCTCCCCACCTCCGTACCAAACTCCCCCCAATGTCCGTACGCCGTTCCGTTGTGGTGTCACTTTACAGACACAGATTGGGAACTGCATCGCGGCTGCGCACTCAGAATTGGAGGCAAGCGGGCTCAGCATTAGGGTATGGGGAGTGCTCAGCAGCAGACGCTGTCTGGCTCCGCACCTGGAGGACAAGTTGGGCTCAGCATTGAATGCAGCGTGGCGAGGATCCGCCCCGGGGATCGGATTTGGAAGGTAGTGCGCTCAACTAGGTTCGCGGGCGCGCCGGTTTGGATACGTAGGGGCGGAGCAATCCGCGGGCTATGAATGAATGGATGGAGCGCGCGTGCAAGCGCGCGGATCATGCCGGATATTACCAAACACCCGCAACGGGCGCGGACAAACGGATACGGACAGGCGCGGTGCAAGGACCGCGTCATGAGAAGGACAAACCAGATGGACGTAACGGCGTACAGACGAAAGGGGGAATTTGGTACGGAGGAGGTGGGGAGAGGAGGCTAGGGTTTCTGTTTTGGGATTGTTTTCTGTTTCTTTGTCATACTGTCATTTGCGCGTGTACTTAGGTTAGGGTTGAGAGGGAGGACTTATCCTCCCTCCCAACTCCGGGTTGGAGGAGGGGAGACATGGAATGAGGAAGGGAAGCAGACCATCACATCATTGGATTGGATCACTCATCTCACCAGGAGATTAAAGGAACTCATACCGGATACGCATCCAGGTGGAAAGTTCTTAGGATTGAAGGATTGGCGATTTCACTCTCTCTCTACTTTTCTTTATCTCTTTATCTACTTATTTCTATTTCTCATTTAAGTGCGACTTCGGACATCCTCATCTCCTTTCAAACGCAGGGAACCATTAACTTCCAAACCTTGGGACAATTATAGGGGGATAACCTTTATTCTTTCCACATCTGGGGGTCTGGCCGGGAAGTAACCTTCCGTTTCTTGTCTTTTGAAGGTAACCGGGCGCAATGTCCTATCCATACCTCCCTACAGTTGCTCCTTCTTCTTCTTCTTCTTCTTCTCCTTCCGTCTCCGGGTCCGCTACTCCGACCCCACTCTTGTCTTCCATCCCTCCTCCTCCCCCTCCCTCTGCTTGACCCAGGACAAGCTACGCCGTTCCCCCATTGGTCTCCGGTGACCATGAACCCACTTGTCCGGTTTGCATCAGGCCGCGCAACCACCCTCCCATCCAATTCAACACCGCGGACGTGGAGCGATTCATCTCAAGATACAAAGGAATTGCAGATGCGGAAGGTGGGTCGGATGCCAATAAGGCCCGGCTTGTTGTCCTGTTCATTATGGACAAAGAGAAGCTCCGGGATGTGGAGGAAATGGAAGGCTACAAGAATCAAGATTGGCCAAAAATGAAGGCGGAGATCCTAACGCGGTGGGGTAGGCGCAAACCTCAATTTGGGGAAAGCAATTTGGACCGCGTGGCCTCGGAGGCGAGCGCGCGCGGAGGAGTCAGAACTCGGGTGGAGCTGGCGGAGTACACCTTGACATTCAATTGGATCTATCGGTACTTGTGAAGGAACAAGGTGGTGGCGGGACAGACGGGGGCCATGAACCGCGCGTTTCTGGGCAGTTCAGGCGCTCAACTCCGGTCAAGGGTGCAGCGGCATCTTTACAATCACAACATGGTAAAGCGGTCATTGGACAGGAGCATTGCGCTCCTTCCGGAGCTGGCTGTCATTTGCCAGGCTGTGGAGAGCAAGCTCAACTTAGAAGAGGTATTGAGGATACTGCTAAGTCCTTCCCAGCGGGACCAAAGAAACCCGTCCCCCAGGTTTTGGCTCCGGCGCAATTTCTGGCCCCGGCTCCACCTACTACCACGCATGCTCCGGTTCCTCAACCCATGCTGTGGTAGTCCAAACCTGTCCTATAGCCATCAGACTCACTTTTCTAGTGTAACAACAGCTCAAACCCTCAAATTAACCTCAGAAATGGATTCTACATTAAAAATAACCCATAGTCACTCAGCCAACATACCCCTCTATCTCTCATGGATTAGAAGATACAGCCCAAGAAACCTTCAACTGTGGCAAACTCATACCCACCCAGGTGTCACATCTCTGTGGAAGACATAAGGCATACCTAGTAAACCCTCAATTACATACCAGTGACAGCTTATCCTCAAGACCAGGACCACACAACAACCAGTCCAGATAAGAATACAGCAATACAGATCCAGGAGGCAGTGCAATCAGTCAGATCCAGTCACCTCATCACCATACAGCAATACAGATCCAGGAGGCAGTGCAAGCAGACCAGATCCAGTCACCCCATCAGCAAATACACAAACCAGAGGCTGTGCAGAGGCATACAGGAACAATATATGCAGGAGGAAGTCAAACCAGTCTCAACCAAAACCAAACAAACATGCAAGCATACATACAAGAGGCTGTGCAGAAGCAAATACAAGAACAATAAATACAGGAGGCTGTGCAGGAGCAGATACAAGACCAATAAATACAGGAGGCTGTGCAGAAGAAAATACAAGAGCAATAAATACAGGAGTCTGTGCAGAAGTTATACAGGAGAAATATATGCAGGAGGAAGTGGGACCAGACTTAAGAAGAACCAAACAAACCACCAGTATTGCACAGCAATACATGTAGGTAGAATCAATTAGCACTGAACAAACTACCAGTACAGCACAGCAATACATCTTATCAGCACTACACAGCAATTTATGCAAGGCTCTGCATGCAGCAAACCCCTGTACAAGCTTTTTCCAACCAGCAGAAATGCCTCATGCAACTGTATAACATTTTTCCAACCAGCAGAAATGCCTCATGTAACTGTATCTCACTGTTCCTCACCAGAACAGGGAGAACCCTCAGGGGAGGGCTTGAGCACCCCTGGGGGAAGGAATTTTCTATTTAAGGAGGGCCTCTCTGCCCTATCCAAGTTGTATCATAACCACCCATCTCATCATCTATCCATCCACCCCATCAACCCATCCATCTGTGGTACCTACCCAGATACATATTAGTAGTGAACCAATTATAAAGAAACAGGAAATCAGAAACCAATTTATTAACCATATTTAACCAGTTAAACCACCCAACAGGTGCTTGAATAAGGGTTCTTCTGTGACCTAAATATTCAGCACCAGATTAAAGAAAACCCACCCATTAATTAATAAATAACCCTTACAAAGAAAGAGAGCACAACAAAAAGAAACTACCAACCTTTCCTCTACCCAGCCCCCTGTGGGTAAACCCATCCTTGGGTCCTCTCCTGAACCATCCCTTTGATAAAACCCTTGAACCCTTTGATATTGGGATACTGGTTAAGATCACATATATCTGATCAATAATTAACCAATAATCCAATACATCTGGTCTATTCTTCAACAAACCCTAGCAATAACAATTAATAACTAACCTAGGTCTGATCTGAGACCTATTTTAAGTCTCAAAGAAACCAGCCGTTAATTTAAATAAATTATTGTGCAGACTTACTATAGTACTAGAAGGGCAGGCAATTCAAAACCACTCTTAGTATATACTATTACTCCAAAGGAGTAGAAGCAATACTAAATTCCCCTTCAAGGACTGCCAGCAAGCTATTTGCTACTTTATTTATATAATCCCACAGGAGTCTCTACAACGCCTTCCCCTCCGGTAAGTGAATTGACAGAGCTTATGAAGGATTTGAACATCTGCATGAGCCCTATGGGCCGGCAGCAGCCGCAAGGGCCTCCACCGCACGTGGTGAAAGGGTTTTGGCCTCCCTGTACCTTTGTGCCAAGGGGGTGCTTGTACTGAGGGGCGAACAGTCATTGGCAATTGGCGTGCAAGGAGCTTACAAAGGATCTAAGTGTGGGATTGGTTTGAACGGCAGGGATGGGGTACATGTTTCCAACGGGCAAACAGATTCCGATGGAGCCAAGCCAGCCGACCGCAATGCAGCAGATGCGCACACGGGGTCAGGAGGCGGAAACGACGGCGCAAGCGTCACTGGGCATTGTTACCAGTCCCGGATTGTGGCAACCACCTTGGGTGGAAGCTGAGGTAAGGGTAGTGGCAAAGGAAGAGAAGGTGGCGGTCTACAATAAAATGGAGGTGGACGCAAAGGAGCAACCCCCGTCGGCCGTTCCAAAACCGGCCGCGCACATGCCCAGAACCGAGGCGCCGGCAGCGAATCCTGTAGGGAAGAAGAAAGCGGCAGACATTGTGCGTAGGGTGATGGGGAACAAGACTCTGGTCCCGCTGACCTTGCGGGAACTGGCGGCCGTGTCTCCAGTGGTGATAGACAAGATGGTTCAGGCGTTGCGGGATTGCGGTCAGGGCCGGGTACCTCAGACGGTGCAGCGGGTTCATGTGGCCCGGAAGGAGGAGGGGCGCGAGGAGTGTGAGTTGAAATTGTTTTTGACTCCGCTTGCTTACGTTCCAATGGTCATAGCGGGAACGAAGGTGTGGGCTATGGTGAACAGTGGTTCCATGGTGAACCTGCTGCCATTGCGGATGGTGGATGATTTGGGGTTGGTTCGGCCGAAATGTGTGATGGGTCTCCACGCGCTTAACGGAGGGGAGTGTTGTGTGGATAGAGTAGTCTAGGAGGAGGAGGTTGAGGTCGCAAGGGTCCTTAGGCCCCTTTCTTTTCTTTTGGTTTATTGTGGGGATGTGATTTTGGGAAGGCCGTTCATGTTTGGGTTTTGAGCACAAATGGTTTTCAATCCGGAGGCGGGAACGGAGGCGTTGACAGTGGAGGATTCGTCCGGCAGAAGGTTTGAGACGACTATCTGCAATCACAGGCAAGGGAAGCGGAGGAGAGTGTTGGAGTATGAGGAGGAACCAGACGCAGAGTTGGTCTGCAATGGGCAACCTTTGGAGGATTTTTCCTAGTCAACCGAGGAGACCACATGGAAAAAGCTCTGGTTTCACGCGGGCGGTCGACTAATGAGGAGCAGGGAGGAGGAGGAAGGAAAGTGCAGGTTGCGCACGTTGCAGAAGTAAGTCCCTTTTCTCAGTATGCATTGCCTGAGGGTACTACACTTCGAAAACCCTATCATTGTGCCACACTCGTGAGCAAAGGCAAAAGCCGCGGTTCCGTTCTGCACAGGACCTACAGCAAAGGAGGCGTGCAGATGATGCGGTGCAACGCTGGCAAGTACAAGCTGGTGTCCCAGAAGGTCCGACCAAGGAATGAGCCAATGCCCCAGGAACTGAACGGACCGCTTTGACCGATCGCTTGGTCGCGGGACCCTTGGGTCATGCCGATTAAGGCTTTGGGGTGGGTTACTAGTTTGGGGCGGATCACAGAGGAGCGGATTGCAGCTTTCAATTTGGGCCAAACGGGATGGTTGAGTACGGAGGAGCGTGAGTTGCTGGTTTTGGTTCTGTTTCTTCAGGAAAGAGTGCTTGCGTTTGGACCTGAAGAGCAGGGGCTCCTGAAAAACAATATTGGCAACCCCTATGTCATCCCCACTGTCAATCACGAGCCATGGCAGATCAAGCCAATTCCAATACCGCGGGCGGTCCGGGAGCAGTTCCTGGAGTTGGTGCGGGAACGGGTGAAGACCGGCCTCTACAAACAGTCAACGTCTAGTTACTCCAGTCCAATCTTTGCGGTAGTTAAGCAGGACAGAAAGTTGTTGAGGATTGTCCATGATCTACAGCGTCTCAACTCTTTTACAATTGGGCAGGCAGGACGGCCCCCTCGCGTTGACAAGTTTCTTGAGTCAATGGCGGGGCACGCTTGTTACGGGTTAGTGAATGTGATGGGGGGATACAACCAGCGCAAGTTGGATCCTTGCTTGCGGCCTCTAATGGAATTCAAGACTGGGTTGGGAAGGATGCAGCTGACTTGGCTACCGCAGGGCACGACCAATTCCGTGGCGGTGTACCAGGCGCAAATGGCTTGGATCCTGAAAGAGGATCTTCCGGAGGGAGTCCAAATCTTCATCGACAATGTAAGACTCCAAACGGTGCTAAGCCGTGGCAGTTCTGTGGAGGGGAAAGGTGCTGTTTAGGCTGCCCTCCTAGGAGTTACAATAATATTTAAATGTAACCGGAATCAAGGTCCAGAACCTTATGGATGAGAAATCAAACTAAGAGAAGAGGATAAGAGTTTTCGGTAGCGATGGAAACAACACTATCTGAGACAAGATGGTGCAGGGAAAGACTTGAACAAATAAGTCACGGTTTGTTCAGAGTTCAATAGAACAAGGCAGTTGTAAGTAACAACGCCCACAAGCTAATAACTCTGGTCATCAGCAGCTGATTAGGAAAGACCAACTCAATCCCAACCAACCTCCAGGTTCTCAATGAACCTGCCCAACTCTCCGCAATCAAGCGCTTGAAGGGTACCAGATAACTGTGGGAGGCTGAACAGAACAAAAGCAATTTGTTTGTGAAGCTCTAGAAGCAAATCAATAACGAATTTGAGCAAGAATATCCCAACACTTCTCAAGGGACTCAAGAATAGCGTGGCAAAATTCAACATTAAAGAAGAAGGGAGCTATAACACTCCAGGTTTTAAGCTTAATAAAACCTCTTCAATCAAACGTGATTGGCTCCAGAAAGATGATCAAGGAGATATCAACACCAGTATGGTCAGAAAAAGGGATCAGAGTGGTATAACACACTCAAGAATTCAGGAAGACAGGAATTCTTCTTCAACCAGCAAGGCTATTGGTTGGTGATAAGGATCAAGGTCACAAAGGACTGAGTTTGAGTATGGAGGCTCAAAGGATCAAGGGGCAATCATAGATATACCCGGATAATTTGCTCAGATAAGTGGGGAAGAATGCCCACGGATAAATTGCTTATGATGATGGTCCCATAGAATGATGGGATTCTCTGATGCTCTCCTGATGATGGGATGCTGGGCCAAAAGGCAGGGGAGAGCCCCTCCTTATATGGGCAGGAGGCCCTGTTAGACTATATACAACGGATTCTACAAATAGAGCGGAAAAGGGAAGGCAACCATGTGGTCACTCGCGTTGGTCTGTGGATGTGCGCGCGTGACAATACCCGAGTCACCCACCCCTTGTCCAAAAGCGGAAGCGGGTGGGAGAGTCCCAGGAAAGGTGACGGATGAAGTCCATGAGAGCGCGGATGGGCGGATAGGAGATTGGTTTGAGAAAGTTGAATAAATCCTGACGGCTTTGAGATCCACGACTGATAGATCAAGTGCAATGGGAGGTTTGACGGAACAAGGATTTGCCAAATGCTTGTGGGTGCGGTCGGGATGGATTCAGTAGATCATGGATGAGCGCTGCGCGACGGTAGCAATGAGGAGATTGGGAGGCGCAACGACAAAGATGAAGACACGCAACAACAAAGATGAGGACGTGCTATAACAACGGCGGAGATGACAAGCAACACGGATAAAGGACGCGCAACGCGCGCGGATGAAAGGAGCGCGGCGCGGCGCGCGACGCGGATAATGGAAGCGCAGCGCGCGCGGCGCGGCGCGCGTGTGCGGGTAAATAATGGTTTGGATGAGCCTGAGGATAAGTTGTTCAGCCGGGCGGTACGTTTGCGCAACAGTTTATGGATTGAGGTCTTAAGGCAGCCAGGGTGTCCAGGATGGGGCACCACATCTCTCCCCAACTTACAGACTGTCCCTAGTCTGCTCCAGAGTTTGATGCCATAGAAAGAAAAGAAAGGAAAGACAGATGATTGAAGCCAAAGAATGGCCATTTTGATCTTGAGAGTGGTTGAAGAGTTGAGGAAAATATCTTGATTCTTCCAAATGAACCCTAGAAGCGGCAGGAATAGAACAAGGAGGGCGTCCCAGGTGCTCACATATGTGGCATACAGTAGAGTTTTACAACAAAAACGCAGCAAATGACCCTGGTGGTGCACAATTGGGAGGACTTACTTCTGAGATAAGTTGCCCCCACGACAATGGAACTTCTTGACTTGATCAGCAGAGAACCTTCTGGCCAACCGAGTACCATCCAGCTCCTCCAAAACATAAGATCCACCTCTAAATTGATGAACCACTCGATAAGGGCCATTCCAACAATTAGAGAAAAGCTTGCCCCACTGGGTTTCCAAAGATCAATTATAAGCTAAAACTAGGTCACCAGGGTTCAAGGGCTCCCTGATTTGATTTGAGTGCTTGTCCTCCCAATACTGGACGGATTTTGCTCTGGCCTCCATCATCGTTTGATAAGCTTCATCACAAACGTCTTCACTTTGCTCCAGTTGCTTGGATCTAGCAACTAACAGATCAGTGGTTGAGGACACCTCTTCCCAAGAGATAATCAAGAAAGATTCCATTTCCAGATCCAAAGGAAGGACTGCTCTTTGACCAAAGATGATTTCATAAGTTGAGTAGCCAGTAGTCCTTTTGGTTGAGATTTGATCAGAAAAGAGAACAAGAGGAAGCAATTTGCAACAATTCTTGCCACTTTCACCAGCCAGTTTAACAAGTGCAGCCTTCAAAGGGGCATGGCCTTGTTCCACCATGCCTTGGCCTTCAGGATAATAAGGAGTAGTAACTCTATGTTTTCCAGGAAGGGATCGGATCATTTCAGCAAGCTTGCCCCCAAATTCAGAGCCACCATCAGTAGAGTAAGATCAAGCCAGGCCATAACGCATTGTCCAGGTCTCGTAGAGGAAAGCTGCCACTGATTCAGAGCTAAGGTTCTTAAGAAATTTCGCTTCAACCCATCCGGAAAAATCATCTCTAGCCACAATGAGGTACTTAGCACCACCTGCCTTAATATGAACCACATCCATAGCAATCCTTCCAAAGACAGTGGACTCCCCAGTAGGATAACGAATTTCGGCTGGGCGCCTAAGATCACGTTTTTGACAAACTTCACAACTCTTGCACCATTGGGAGACGGATTTCTTCAAAGATGGCCACCAGAATTGTTTGGATAATTTTCGATAAGTTTCAGTTTCCCCACAATGACCAAGGCCTTCATGGAGACTTTCAAGGATAGAATCTTGTTTAGAGGGAATAGTAACAACAATAAGAGCACAAGGATTGCCCCTCTTCATAAGTCTAGAGCCTTGAACAAAAAAATTAGAAGACTTTTGTTTAAGAGATCGAAATTCCTTAGCAGAGAGATCAGGAGGTTTTTGAAGAGTTTAAAGTTACTGCTCTAATTTAAACCAGAAGCCTTGTTGAAAGCCAGAATAATTTTGCAAAGAAAAAGAGAAAATAGGTCGAATTAAAGGTTCCTCTTCATTGAAATTGGTTCCAACATCAGATTTGATGTCCCCAAGAGGTTGTCGAGATAAACCGTCAGGCATGGTGAAAGATTTTCCCGGCCTGTGAACAATATCAAAAGAGAAAAGCTGGATAAAGGCCACCCAACGAGTCATAGGAGCATTGGGAAGACTGGGAGCGTTGATCATTTCAATGATGGATTGAGCATCAACTTGCAATTCGAAATGTTGGCCCCAGAGAACGGTTTGAAGTTTCTTCATCATTTGAGCCACACCACAGAGTTCCAGTTTGGGCTGGGAGTATCTAGATTCTACATCTGAAAACAACAAAGATTCATAAAGAGCATGAAGCCCCAAACATTTTCATCTTCCTGAGTAAGGACGGCCCCAACAGATTGATAACTAGAATCAACAGCCAGCTTGATCTTGCCAGCTCCAGGTCCATAAGAGATCTTTTTCAAAACTATGTCTTTACCAACTATCCTTTTGAGTAGCTGGGAAGCACATTTACAATCTTGGGTCCAAATCCATTCAGCATCTTTTCTGGTTAGACGACGCAAGGGTGCACAGATTTTGGATAAAGATGGGATAAAGATTCTAACATAAGTGACAACACCTAGAAAGCCCCTAACTTCAGTTGGATTGATTGGGGTAGGCCAAGAGATGATCTTGTTGACTTTGGCTGGTGCCATCCTTCTTCCTTCCTTGCAGACCACATGACCAACAATTTCCAGAGCAGGGACACAAGCCGCCAGTTTGGATCCAGAGACAGTAAGGCCAGATTCCTCGATTTGAAACAGAATCCTCTCCAAGGTAGTAGCATATTCCCAGATAAAACGACAAATTCCTGAATGCCAAGGTAAGAGCTCATTATCATAGTCAGATACTGGACCTTTAATTCCGCCATTGTCAATAAAGATACCAGCATGATCAGGGATTTCATCCTGGAGGATCCACATCATCTGAGCCTGATAGACTGCAACCAAGTTGGTGGCTCCTTGAGGCAATTGAGTAAGTTGAAATCGACCAAGAGGAGTGTTGAAAGTAGTGAGAGGACGAGAAATAGGATGTAAGGATCGTTCTTCATAGCCACCCATAATATCCCCTAGACCATAGCAAGCTCTTCCCGCAAAGGATTCAACAAATTCTTCAGTAGCATGAGGGATACCAGAGTCTTTAATAGTAACTTTATTAAGAGGTTGAAGATCAGGAACTATTCTAAGTTTACCATTACTCTTGAGGACACAGAAGACAGGGCTGGAGTAACTAGAAGTTGACTGTTCATACAGGCCAGTTCGAACTCATTCCCGGACCAACTTGATGAATTTTTCAACTTTAGCAGCAGGGATAGGGATCTTTTTCTTTTTCCAAGGATCATGTTCAACTACAGGGATGATATAAGGGAGGCCATAGGATTCCCGCAAGAGACCTCTCTCTTCTTCACAGAAAGCAATAGATTTTTCTCTTAGAGATAAGACATTTTTGATTAAATTTAACTCATCAGGAAGAAGCCATCCATCTGGACCAAAGTTGACCACCTTCAGACGTTCTTCAGTGACCCGTCCATTAGGCACAAAGGGACCAGTAAGAGATTGAGGAAGACCACAGTAAGGATCGCGAGATAGAGGAGGACGCATAAGGGGAGGATTGAGGTTGAGAGGCATAGGCTGGTTGACTGGTTGGATCTTTTTAGCAACTGGTTTATACTTAGTGGCAAAAGAGAGAAGTTCTTGTTTCCTCCAAGAGTTGACCAGAGAGACTTGATTAAAAAAGCTGAGTCCAAGTTCCAACATCTTCCAAGTCTGATGTTCTGCAATATCCTTGAAGGGTGCCTTTTCCATAAAAGGAGAACCAGGAGATAATATGTTGCTCACATGTGTGGCACAAGGTAGAGTTTCGAAAATGACGGTAAAAGATTGCCCTGGCAGTGCACAATTGGGAGGACTTACTTGTACCCCAAATTGCCTCCACTGCAGCCCATATTCCTTCATACCAAAATCACCAAAAACGGAATTGCAATTAGGATATAGTTTAGACTCATTGCGGAGATTCAAACCGGAACTGAGAGAAGATTGATAAGACTTAAAAGTAGAAGGAAAAGAAGACACAACAGATCCAGAGAGAGAAGGAGATGGAGGAGAAATATTTTTGGATTTTTCTATTTTGATATGTTTTTGTTTTTTAATATTCTTGAGCTCAGAAGAGAATGATGAAAGGAATGAAAAATAAGCCTGAGGGATGGGAGTTGACCCTTGAGTTGCAGTCTGAGGCTGAAAAGAACTACAACCATTGGTAGGATCAACTATTCCCCTAAAAAATGAGAGGAACTAGAGTTATCCTTCTGCTTCCCCTTAAAAGATGATTTGGGAGAATGACCAGGAAAATCATCTTTCCCAACGACCAGAATCCAAAGAGCAAAGAGGAACTTCAATTTTTCTGCCATCAGCATCAGGGAGAAGAATTCTCTCCCCAACTTGATCAGAAAACATCAGGGTTGCACCAAAATCCATTAAGAAGGGTCTTCCCAAGATCATAGGACTGTCCAAACGAGTAATCCAAAAGTGGCAGGTTCCAACAATATTTCGACCAATCCTGACCGGTACATCTTCAGCAATACCAACCAGTTCACAAGCTTGATTTCCTATCCCATACACTGCAGAGTTGAAGCTGACCCTAGGACTAAGTTTGAGCTTGCAGGCCATAGCATCCAAGATTAAGTTAAGCTGAGATCCAGAATCCACAAGAGGAGAAACAGTTTTAGCTGAGTCACCAAGATAACAAGGAAGAAAGCCAAGGGGACAGGAATAAAGATTGGATTCTATAGAAGGACTGGTTCCACCAGAGTCCTCAATTAGAGTGCCAGAGGAGACTTTGAGTTCTTCAGGGCCAATTTCCACACGTCAACTAGAGACCCATTTCTTCATTCCTTCAGCAACAGATGGAGAGATTGATAGGAGTTCAGCCACAGATAGATCAGGAATTTTGAGATCAGAAATTTTCTTTAATACTCCCTCCACAGCATTGGGGTGATCCTTGGAGATGCTCCTTTCAAATCAAACTTTGGGCTGGGTGGAGGGAGGAAGTTCAGGTGACGCAGAATCCAAGATAGGATTAGAAGGTTGAGGTGAGGGAGAAGGATCAGGGTGATCTGGGAACCTTTCCATGAGTGGTTCCTTTTCCACCTCCATTTCTTCTACATCAGAGGAAGGAGGCTCAAGTGTTGATTGACGTTTAACGGGTTTTTGAAGGATTGAAGTTGGCAAGGAAGGAGCCTTATGAGGTTTAGGTTCCTCATGTCGTTTCCTGGCTGGATCAGATTGATAAGTAGTCCCAGCAAGACTAGAGGAAGAAATAGCTGGAGGATACCAAGGTTGGAGGGTACCACAGGATGATTGAAATTCAAAGGAAGCAAGAGATGCTTTCACAGGAGTTGATGGCTGGTAAGAGGCCACCACATGTCGGATAGGACAAGACGAGTCAAAAGGGATTAGGGCACCATTAGGGAGGAAGTAATTGTTCCCCCTCTGCTCTACCAACTTTTCCTTGAAGTCCTTCTGAAGTTCTTGACATTGTCCGGTTCCATGGCCTTCCCTATGACAGTAGTAACAGACCAGGGTTGATTTGGGAACAGAAGAAGGAGCTTTAGGCGTAGATAGCAAGGAAATCTTTTGATCTATTTTGTTCTCAAAGGCCCTAAGTAACTTGGTGATTTCATCTATAGTAGTAGGTTCCCGATTGGAATTAGGATCTGCTTTAGGCCTACGATCTGCCTCCATTTTAATCATAATATCGTTTGACTCTTTAAAAGAAGGAGCATGGACTGGTTCAGTAGTTCTAGGCTTTTCAAAGGTAAGAGCAGTTTGACCTTTCATGACTTTATCCACAGTACTCCTAAGGGTAAGAAAAACAGGGAGCTTGAATCGATTATCCCTGGTTGTAATCATGGATCCAGATTTGACCAGTTCTTCTTTAATCCTTTCCTGCACAGCCAACGAAAAAGATTGGAAGAACTTTGCTCGAATTTTTTCCACTGTGTCAATGTGATCGTTTTGGATAAGATAGTTTTGAATGGGATCCCAAGACTTCCTAAAAATCTGATAGTCAGAGGCTGAAGAAATACCACCATTGGAGATCCACTGAGAAACCAGAGCATCCAAATCCTGCAGAGTAAACCTAGCCACATCTATTTTACCCCAGTATGCCAACATAGCCTCCCTGAGAAGCGTCCAGTTGTGGGATTCAAATCCCTTGAAAGACTCGATTACCTCCATAACTTCATCAGAGGAGATAAAGAATTGCAGCTGATAAGCCATATTGAATTCACTAGCTCCATCCACTTCAGCAGCCATTTCGTAGGAGTCCAAGAATCGCTCAACATTTGTACCGTTGAAGCCTAAGTTCTTGTTCTGAGGTT
Organism: Puccinia polysora; assembly: GCA_025617555.3. Taxonomy (NCBI): domain Eukaryota; kingdom Fungi; phylum Basidiomycota; class Pucciniomycetes; order Pucciniales; family Pucciniaceae; genus Puccinia; species Puccinia polysora. The sequence goes on from CM062619.1 coordinate 59,274,049, forward strand.
TGATCTTTACCATCTTAGGTCTAACAGAGGTGGTTGGAGTAGTGGGAGATGCCATATCGAATAACAGAGTTCCTAGGGGATCCAAAGAGCAGATTTCCAAAGTGGCTCACGAGTGTGGCAAGAGTAGGGTTTTGCCAAAAACGACAAGTATCTTGCCCGAGCGGTGCACAAATTGGGAGGACTTACTTCTAGACCAAGCTGCCTCCACGGATCAAAAAAAAAAAAAGAACAAACAGAAAAAGAAAGAGAAATTGGATAGAATTTCGGAGTTGATTCTTCAAGTTGGGACTGTAAATCCCAAGGTTGCTGGTTTGATCCCGGCCCGGGGGACCAAATGTAAGACTCCAAACGGTGCTAAGCCGTGGCAGTTCTGTGGAGGGGAAAGGTGCTGTTTAGGCTGCCCTCCTAGGAGTTACAATAATATTTAAATGTAACCGGAATCAAGGTCCAGAACCTTATGGATGAGAAATCAAACTAAGAGAAGAGGATAAGAGTTGTTGGTAGCAATGGAAACAACACTATCTGAGACAAGATGGTGCAGTGAAAGACTTGAACAAATAAGTCAAGGTTTGTTCAGAGTTCAATAGAACAAGGCAGTTGTAAGTAACAACGCCCACAAGCTAATAACTCTGGTTGTCAGCAGCTGATTAGGAAAGATCAACTCAATCCCAACCAACCTCCAGGTTCTCAATGAACCTGCCCAACTCTCCGCAATCAAGCGCTTGAAGGGTACCAGATAACTGTGGGAGGCTGAACAGAAAAAAAGCAATTTGTTTGTGAAGCTCTAGAAGCAAATCAATAACGAATTCGAGCAAGAATATCCCAACACTTCTCAAGGGACTCAAGAATAGTGTTGCAAAATTCAACCTTAAAGAAGAAGGGAGGTATAACACTCTAGGTTTTAAGCTTAATAAAACCTCTTCAATCAAACGTGATTGGCTCCAGAAAGATGATCAAGGAGAGATCAAGACCAGTATGGTCAGAAAAAGGGATCAGAGTGGTATAACACACTCAAGAATTCAGGAAGACAGGAATTCTTCTTCAACCAGCAAGGCTATTGGTTGGTGATAAGGATCAAGGTCACAAAGGACTGAGTTTGAGTATGGAGGCTCAAAGGATCAAGGGGCAATCATAGATATACCCGGATAATTTGCTCAGATAAGTGGGGAAGGATGCCCACGGATAAATTGCTTATGATGATGGTCCCATAGAATGATGGGATTCTCTGATGCTCTCCTGATGATGGGATGCTGGGCCAAAAGGCAGGGGAGAGCCCCTCCTTATATGGGCAGGAGGCCCTGTTAGACTATATACAACGGATTCTACAAATAGAGCAGAAAAGGGAAGGCAACCATGTGGTCACTCGCGTTGGTCTGTGGATGTGCGCGCGTGACAATACCAGAGTCACCCACCCCTTGTCCGAAAGCGGAAGCGGGTGGGAGAGTCCCAGGAAAGGTGACGGATGAAGTCCATGAGAGCGCGGATGGGCGGATAGGAGATTGGTTTGAGAAAGTTGAGTAAATCCTGACGGCTTTGAGATCCACGACTGATAGATCAAGTGCAATGGGAGGTTTGACGGACCAAGGATTTGCCAAATGCTTGCGGGTGCGGTCGGGATGGATTCAGTAGATCATGGATGAGCGCTGCGCGACGGTAGCAATGAGGAGATTGGGAGGCGCAACGACAAAGATGAAGACACGCAACAACAAAGATGAGGACGTGCTATAACAACGGCGGAGATGACAAGCAACACGGATAAAGGACGCGCGACGCGCGCGGATGAAAGGAGCGCGGCGCGGCGCGCAACGCGGATAATCGAAGCGCAGCGCGCGACGCGGATAATGAAAGCGCAGCGCGCGCGGCGCGGCGCGCGTGCGCGGGTAAATAATGGTTTGGATGAGCCTGAGGATAAGTTGTTCAGCCGGGCGGTACATTTGCGCAACAGTTTATGGATTGAGGTCTTAAGGCAGCCAGGGTGTCCAGGATGGGGCACCACAACGACGCGGGCATCAAATGTTCAAAATCCGATTACGGGGGAGTGGAGCTGGTTGAAGTTCCCGGAGTCCGACGTTTTGTGTGGGAATACGCACAGACGTTGGAATGCATCCTTTTTGCATTGAGGAGGCAGGCCTGACAGTGTTGGGGAAGAAGTTGGCGGTTTGTGTTCCAGCCGTCAAAGTCCTTGGCCATGTTTTTGCTTCCGACGGCCGGCGCATTGCAGAGAAAAAGCGGAACAAGGTCCTTGAATGGCCGACCCCGCGGACGGTGTTGCATATTCTTCAGTTCTTGGGATTATGTAGCTATGTCTGTATGTTCATCAAGAGGATTGCGGAGGTGGCGAGTCTGCTCCAATCACTAATGCGAAAAGGCGCAGAGTGGAATTGGGGAGAAGAGTGCGATAGCGCGTTCCAGAAGCTCAAGGAGATTGTGGGACGTGAAATTGTGCTCTGCAATCTTGACTACAATGCAGGAGGAATTAGGCTAGCGGTTGATTCCAGCAAATTTGGCACAGGGGGGGTTCTCACTCAAGAGGACAAGGGTAAGGATAGGCCAGTGCTTTACGAGTCGGTCACCTTCACTCCGATGGAAAGCCGGTACTCTCAGCCGAAGTTGGAGTTGTGCGGGGTCACCAAGATTGTGCGGCGGCTTCAGTATCTTTAGTGGGGGGTTCACTTTGAGCTCTTGGTGGATGCCAAGGTGCTGGCGCGGATGATCAATTCTCCGGCGTTTCCCAATGCTCCCATGACCAGGTGGGTGGCTTTTCTTCAACTTTTTTCCTTTGCTGTTGTTCATGTTCCAGCGAAAGGGTTCACTATGCCCAACGCCTTGTCGCGGTATCCAAGGGACAACCCGTTTGAGGACGCGGAACTGCTTGATGTGGAGACCCCGGTTGTCAAGGTAGGGGTTGTGGAGGCGGGCGTTCAGCTGCCGCTCCGGCATACTGGGCGGTACGCAATTCTTTTTGATTACTTGCAGGACCTTTGTTTTCCCAACGGAAGTATGGACAAGCACATGCAATGGGCAAGGCGGCGAGCGGGAAACTTCTATGTACAGGAGGGGCAGCTTTGGCGGCGGAAGACTCTGGTCCATCTTGTGGTTACCACTTCAAGGGAGGATCAGGAAGCTATCCTCAGAAGCCTTCACGACAATCTCAGCCATTGAGGGGAGGTCAAAACGCGGAGGTTAGTGAAAGAGTGGTTCTGGTGGCCGGGGGTAGTGCATGCGGTATGGGAATGGTTGGAGTCCTGTGAAGCCTGTCAACGGCGGAGCGCGAGATTGCCTAAGGAAGTTGGGAACCCCACAGGGGAAGACACCCTCTTTGGTTGAGTCTTGCTTGATGTCTTCCACATCAAGGCCGGTAAGTTTGCCTATCTGCTTGTTGCGCAGGACAACCTGTGCGGTTGGGCAGAAGCGCGTCCGTTGGTCAAGCTCTCGGCGGACAAAGTTGCTCTGTTTATGGAGGAAGATTGGTTCGCGCGGCACAGGTTGCTTTGTCTGGTTACAGTGGACGGAGGGGCTGAGTTTTGCGAGTAATGGAGTATTATCACAAGGGGGCCGGCATGATCAAACGCAGGAATCAACCAATCAAGGACGCGCTGGTCAAGATGTGTGGGGAAGACGGGAAGCGCTGGCAGGAGACCCTTCCAATGGTTCTGTTTGCGGATCGGATTTTGGTGAAGCGGTTGACAGGCTACTCAAGCGCTGCTTGCATTGTCTCCGGGATCCGTTGCCAAAGGGGGACTTTTCTCCTGTACAACCAAAGTCTGGAGTCTCAGTGGGGGAAGTTGTTTGCTAACCGGTGGAACGGCCGGTTCCGCGTGTCATCCAAGTTTGAGGGCGGCAGCTATCAGTTGGATAAATTGGACCATACTCCGCTGAAACGGAAGGCGGCGGCTTCGCATGTCAAGCGCTTCTTTGCACAAGGATCTACCTTGTTTGACAAGACAGCGGAAGGGGGTGACGGATCTAACAAGGAGAGTGTGGAGCGCGGCAATGGTGTAGGAACGCGATCCAGGGATTTGTCTTTGGGCGGAGAAGCGGAGACTGTGCCGTTGCAACGGAGTAGGCGGTTGCAACCAACTGGGGACAGTGGCCAAGTTGGGGGGGGAGGTGGTGGAGGCAGGGGATAAGCTTGATTTGGTGAGGGGGTGCTCTAGCCGGTTCACAGCTGGAACAACTAGACACCCCAGAATGTTTTTTTTTCTATGTGTCTTTCTTATCTGGATTGTGGGGTCTTTCTGGCTTGGGTTTTTTGCAGGAAATGCGGGCGCGGCACAAAGCAGGGTCCGTAAACGCAAGGACAAGCCTCGCAGAACCGGGAAGTGTGGGCAATCCCGCGGATGGGGGAAGCGGGACAAAGAGCAATTTGCGGCGGTCTACGGGCGTTGCGCAAAAAAAAAAAAAAGTGTTCTTTTCTATTTTTCTTCTCTGTTGGTTTCTTTTTCTCCTTTTCTTTTCTTTCAGGATATCTCGAGGATGGGTGGTTGGTATGGGAATAAGCTTGATTTGGTGAGGGGGTGCTCTAGCCGGTTCACAGCCAGGACAACTAGACACCCCAGAATGTCCGTTCTCTTATTCTCTCTCTCTCTCTCTTCCCTTATGGTGGCGCGCGCTGGTGTTTTGGTTGTTGTGTTTGTTACAGGAAGGGTACGAGAAATGTGTGGCAGTTTGTCTGGGGCGGTCCAGGTACCTATTTTGGAACCGCTAGTCACTTACGGTTGCTCACAAAGCAAAGCGCGCGGACGCGGACTCAATCTCAAGCTCACTTTCACAAAGCGCAGTCGCGCACTTTTTCTCAGAAGGATAGGACCTTGCGCGGATACGTGTATTTTCTTAATGAAATGGGAAGCGCGGTACAAACAACAAGAAGAGAAGAAGGAGAGGAAAGGAAGAAGGTGAAAGGGGGGGCGATGCACCTGGGCCATCTTCATCATTTCCTCCATTTCCACCCTTGATGACGCCAGTAAAGCCCGGACAGACGCCAGGAGCTCGCGCCGGGATTCCAAGGATTGAGCGCTGGGGATCCCGAGGAAGTCCCGAAGAATTGTGGTCGACCTTTCCGCAAAAGCCTCAAAGCCGGCCGCCGGGAACGCCATTACAATTGGAATTTCCGGGATCTCGGGAGGGCTGGGGGGAGGAGCGGCCGGTGAAGATGGGGCCTCCGGGGAACCAACAGGGGGGCTCGGTCCAGCTGGAGGCAATGATGGGATGACTATGGGTGACAGAGGCGGAGGGACGTTGGGGGTCGCAGGCCTCTCATCCGAGGCCGCTGGTGGTGCGGGCTGTGTCAGCGGTTGTGGGGGAGGAGGAGGGGGTTCTGGCACGGCCGCGGGTCTTCCAAAAAGCCTCAGGTCCGTTACCGTTTGGTTCACGCCAACAGCGGCGGCCCAAGCGTGGGTCGCCGCGCGCAATTTCTTCAAGGTTTTGTATTCACCCCGTAGCAGAGGTCCGGCCCGACGGAGAGGTGATGCCGAGTCACGGCTCACGTGCGAGGTGGTGGGTGACGGAGCTTGGGGGTGGCGGGATGGAGGTGAACCGGGGGGTGTCAACGAGCCTTCAGAGATCAACTCGTTGTCCAAAACCACAAACGGGTCCAGACAAGCCCTCTTGCGCGGCCTGGGGCAAGAGCTGGATTGGGGGGGAGCTCAGGGCATGCTGTTGCTAAGCGAGCAGCGATGGTGGCCGCGAGGGCAAGCAACGCAGGCACGTCAACCAGGGACAATTGAACATGCGTGCCCATTCCTGGCGCAGAACTTGCATGGGAGCATGTTGGCAATGATGCAGAAGGAGGACGGGGAAGGTGGTAGTGGGAGTGGTGGGGGTGGTAGTGGAAGTAGCGGGGGTGGTAGTATGGTGAAGCAACGGGAAACTTCTGGGGACAGAACTCAAGTTGGGGGGGATGTGGTGTCAATTTATAGACATGGATTGGGAACTGCGTCGCGGCTGCGCGCTCAGAATTGGAGGCAAGCGGGCTCAGCATTAGGGTATGTGGAGTGCTCAGCAGCAGCTGCTGCTGGATCAGCAGCAGCCGCCGTTAGGCTCCGCACCTAGTGGACGGTGTGGTGTCAATATATAGCCTCGGATAGGGAACTCTGTCGCGGCCTGCGCGCTCAGCATCTGGTAGGTTGGGCTCAGCAGTTGGGGTGCGCTCGTTCTCAGCAGTGGCCGCTGCGGGCTCAGCAGAAGGCGCAGCAGGGTGAAGCACGCAGCTGCGGGCCGGGTCTGACTAGGGGAGGCAGGCCGCGACCCGCTTGGGTGTCCAAGCCAGTGATGGAGCCGGGCCAATCAGGTTCTCGGGCGGTTAGTTAGGGAAGGAAAGGGCGGAGCGATCGCGGGGCTATACCCGTGGACGGCCGCGCGCAAGCGCGGGCCGGCTACGGGACTAGGAAATTCACGACGGCGCGTCGGGCGGATACGGGCAATCGCGGTGAACTTTGAGAAGCGCGCGGCAGAGGGCCGCGCCGCGGGGGACAAACCGGATGCGTGTAATGGCAGGCAAGCAAGCGGAATAGGATACGGACAGGGTACAGGTTAGGATATGGGATAGGGTTTTTTGGCCTAGGGTTTCCTTCTTCATTGTTGTTGGGTTGTTCATGTGCTTTTACTTAGGTTAGGGTTGAGGGGGAGGGCTCAAATACCTTTCCCCTCAACTCCGGGTTGTAGGGGGGGGCATCTATCCATCGTATCATCAGGAGGCGGGGAGCGGAAAAGGGAGCGGACTTAGGAAAACAGAATCCCTCCCCTCTTCTCTTCTTTTCTCCTCTTCAGGCTCTTAAAAACTTCTCTTTACGCTTGGTATCTAATCCTTACAGACGCTTCGACCCAAGAACTCCTGAACCTGCGGCAACTTTGTGAGGGATAACCTCTAAAGTTTCCACAACGGGTCGGGCTCAGCATCAAATGCAGCGTGGGCGGCAATCCGCCCCGGGGATCAGATTTGGAAGGTAGTGCGCTTGACTAGGTTTGCGGGAACGCCGGTTCGGATATGTAGGGGAGGAGCAATCCGCGGGCTATGAAGGAACGGATGGAGCGCGCGTGCAAGCGGGCGGATCATGCCGGATATTACCAAACACCCAGGACGGGCGCGGACAAACGGATACGGACAGGCGCGGGGGGCTCCAAGTAGGGCGCGGTGCAAGGACCGCGTCATAAGAAGGACAAACCGGATGGACAGAATGGCGTACACAAAACGGGGGAGTTTGGTACAGAGGAGGTGGGGAGAGGAGGCTAGGGTTTCTGTTTTGGGATTGTTTTCTGTTTCTTTGTCATACTGTCATTTACGCGTGTACTTAGGTTAGGGTTAAGAGGGAGGACTTATCCTCCCTCCCAACTCCGGGTTGGAGGAGGGGAGACATGGAATGAGGAAGGGAAGCAGACCATCACATCATCAGATTGGATCACTCATCTCACCAGGAGATTAAAGGAACTCATACCGGATACGCATCCAGGTGGAAAGTCCTTAGGATTGAAGGATTGGCTATTTCTCTCTCTCTCTACTTTTCTTTATCTCTTTATCTCCTTATTTCTATTTCTCATTTAAGTGCGACTTTGGAAATCCTCATCTCCTTTCAAATGCAGGGAACTGTTAACTTCCAAACCTTGGGACAATTATAGGGGGATAACCTTTATTCTTTCCCCACTGTCCATCCGGTTTGTCCTTCTCATGATGCGGTCCTTGCACAGCGCCCTACTGGGAGCCCCCCGCGCCTGTCCGTATTCGTTTGTCAGCGCCCGTGGTGGGTGTCCGGTAATATCCGGCATGATCCGCGCGCTCCGTCCGTTCCCTTATAGCCCGCGGATTTCTCCGCCTCTACGTATCCAAACCGGCGCGCCCGCGAACCTAGTCGAGCGCACTACCTTCCGAATCCAATCTCCGGGGCGGATCGCCACCCATGCTGCATTCAATGCTGAGCCCAACCTGTCCACTAGGTGCGGAGACAAACAGCGGCTGCTGCTGATCCAGCAGCTGCCGCTGCTGAGCACTCCGCATACCCTAATGCTGAGCCCGCTTGCCTCCAATGCTGAGCGCGCAGCCACAATGCAGTTCCCAATCCGTGTCTATAAATTGACACCACACCGCGGCATGGGCGGATTTGATGGCGGAAGGGGTCCCCCAATGTGAGGAGGCGGATTGCGCGGTGCTGACAACATTGGACTCAGGAAGATCCATAAACACTTCATCTTGCTAATCTGCAGGCTTGTTTTTGGTGGTGTTGCTGGAGCGTGTTCCGTTTTTGAGGAGCCTACAACCAGAGCCTGCATTGGCGCTGCCGGAGGGTGAGAAGCGGACTTCTTTGACCCCATTGGGAACAACCTTGCCGTGTCCTCCATCAGTTCCTCCAGGTCCATCTTGCTTTCCACCGCCCAATGGATGATCAGGATATCCGGGAGAAGCACAATACTCCCATCCAGAAACCTCTTTACCAAGTTGTTGTCATACAAGTGCCACTGCATCCACGCGCGGAGTTGGGGACCAAGTCCACCCAAGAATTCCCTCTTCATTGCACCCATCTGCCCTGCTATCACCTTGTTCTTTTCCAGGTAGAAGTAGATCTGTTCAAAAATTGCTACATACTCCCCCAATTGCGCCCGCATCCGGACTCCACCATTTGCACTTGCTCAAAGTTGCTCTCCCAAAACCAAGGTTTGCGCCAAGATTTCCGCCTTCAGTTTTGGCCAATTGAGTTCCTTGTATCCTTCCATCTCTTCCACATCCCAAAGCTTCTCTTTGTCCGTAATGAAAAGGACAACAAGACAAGCCTTATCCAAACCCATCACGCCTTCCGTGTTGGCAATTCCTTTGTATCAAGCAAGGAATTGCTTGACATCCTCAGTTTTGAACCAAATGTGTGGATATTCCCGGGGCCTGATTCAGATTTGCTTGTAATTGGCGCTGTCATCGGAGCAAGGGATACCATATCCCGCCCCTGATGGAGGTTGCTTCCAAGAAGCTGGAGGAGGAGTAGGGATAACATTAGACAACCCCAAAACAGTCAATGGGTGGTACTGGAACATTGCGCTTGTTAGTTTTGAGGGACAAGGAACAAAAGGTTACTACCCGGCCAGATCCCCAGATGTGGAATTCAGAAGAAGACTTTGCCTTTAATGGTTCCCATGTTTGGAAGTTATTGATCCCTTGCGTCTGTAAACCCTAAGTGCAACTGTTCACCCTATGACTGAGACATAGAGAGATGATGTTGACTATCTAGTTGCATCTTTATTTCTTTCTTATGTTCTTTCTCAGTGTCTTTCTTCTATTTCTTCTATTTCTTTTATATTTCTTGATTTCTTCTCATTATGCTATTCACATGTGTTCATGACAAGACTGGTTTGTCGCGCGCCAAGCTATATTCATTATTCAATATTCATTCTCATACCTCTCGCGCGTCAAACACTACTTAATCCAACATCTCCAGCAACCCAGAGAGGAGGAACTTGTTGATTTCTTCTTTTTACTCATTTAAGTGTTTCTTACTCCTTCAAACATTGAACACCGAACACTTCAAGAAGAACGACCATCGATGAGGAACATTTTCAGTAATTTGGTGCAATCATTTCTCTGGAAAGTACCGCCAATCATCTTCATTAACTCACTTTTATTCATGTGATCAGCTCAGTCTACAAAAGAGGTGTTCCAGCTTTAACTCAACTTGCCGCTGCTTAAGTCTCAGGTCTCATTTATAATTTTGGCATTTTTCCTGTTGCTGGGTATGATTCTCTTAATTTCTTTCTTTCTCTAGTTGAATAAACTTGAACTGTCTTCTAACTGTATTTGTGTGTTGGTCATTGGTCATACATACATTCAGTAACTCAAGTTATTTCAACACAATTAACAGTCAAAGAAGGCGCCAATCAACTTCAACCTTTTCGCCTACTGAATCAATTGACCAGCCATGTCAGAATCCATGACTGCTACTATTCTCAAAACGGCAATCAAAGCTATTCCCCTTCTGACGATGGACAACTTTTCCATCTGGCGTAATTGCATGGTGAATATGCTCGATCTTCAAGAAGACCTGTTTTACAAAATCACCCAGAAGAAACTGGACAGCAACGGCAATCCTGTAAAGCTCAGTCATGTGGAAAATGTACAAATCAGAACAATCATGACCTCCAAGTTGGATACCTTAGTTAAAGCAAACGTTATCAATCCTGAAAATGAAAAAGACGCGCATCATATCTGGGCTAGTATTAACAAATACTTTGCTTCCAATCACGCTTCAAATCGCGCAATAATCTTCAAGGAATTTCTCAGAACTCCATTCTCCATCTCTAACATTCTTGGCTTTATCACCAATACCAAAACAGCCATCTTGCGTCTTCACAAAGTTGGAATTGATATACCCATCAATATCATCGCGTACCTTATACTTGAGAAACTTCCACCCTCAATGGACACAGTCGTTCAACAAATTACACATTTGGACAAGAAGGTGACTCCCAATCATGTGCTGGATCATCTTAGAATGTTTCACAATAACAAGTGTCTCAGAAACGGATCAACAGTTGACAGCAAGAAAGAAGATTCCACAACGGTATCTTTTTTTAACAAGGAGCTAAAACCCTGTGAAAGAAACTGGCATAATCCAAAAGCTGCCCATCCTGAAGGTCGCTGCTGGAAGCTCTACCCTCAACTCAAGCCAGCCTTTCCAAGAAAAAAGAGAGTCAATGGAAATGACTCAAATCCCTCAACCACGAGTGTTAGATCCTTTTGATCCTTTCACTCCAGTCTTCATCCTTCTTCATCTCTCTCCTTTATTCTTGACTCAGGGTCATCAACACACATGGTGTCTGATGCATCTTTCTTTGATCAATTAGACCAATCGTTAGGAGGAGTTATCTCTACTAGCTCAGGCGTGGACAATCTTTGGTACTGTGGGAAGGGAATCATGACCTTGAGAGATGACAAAAGTCACGTGGTAACCCTAACCAACGTTCTGTACACACCAAACTCCATGGCTAATTTGATATCTCTTCGCTCATTGCTGTCGGATGGGTTTGATGTTTCCTTTTCTGTTGATGAAGTGATCCTAAAAAAGGGAAAGTGGTCGGTGACTGGGTATTATGACTGCAATATACCCGTTTTTCATTTCAAATCCTTGCGCAAAATCTCTCATCTAAGTCATGATGAAGTCCTTCATAAGTCTCTGGGACACTTTAGCTATCATCGGATAAGGCAAAAATTGGGAATCAAAGTCTCAAAACCCAGGGAATGTACTGCCTGTGCAATCAGCAAGATTACTTGTGCTTCATTCACCTCAAAGCATCAACAAGCAGAAAGGCCGTTTCAAGAGCTGCATTGAGACCTGATTGGACCCATTAAGCCAAGAATTATTTACCATGACGCTTACATACTGACCATTGTGGACAGTTGTACAAGATTTTTAGCTGCAATTCCAATCAAAGACAAGAGTCAAGCTTCCTCGACCATTCAATACCTCATTAATCTGGAATCAAAAAGGTTTGGTTACACACCTATGATTCTCCATTCCGACAGAGGCACTGAATTCCAAAATGAGTCAATGAAAACTTTTTGCTTGGAACATAACATCAAACAATCCTTCTCTGATCCCTATACGCCGGAACAGAATGGCCTAGCAGAAAGATATAATCAATCTATACTTGAATCACTTCGCTCGGTTCTATTTGACTCTAAGCTTCCAACCAAATACTGGAGCATAATTATCAAGGCATGTGTTCTCACTCTTAACCAAGTCCCTGCTCATAAATCCAAAATGTCACCCTATGAGCAATTCAAAGGTTGAAGGATTGAATTGAGCTACTTTCACCCCATTGGGAATCCTCTTACCTTTGTTTCTGGGGAAAAACCTCCGTTCACAAAACTTGAACCACGTGGAGAATTTGGACAACTGATTGGCTACAATGAAGAACTGCTGTTGTATAAGGTTCTCACGGAGGATAATCGAGTTATCAACACTAAAAGCGTCAAACTTCTTGACTTCAACGCCTCCCTCAATTGGTACTCTTCGGACAATGTGTTAGAAATAGAGGATGATCGTGCTGTTACAGGGGATGAGACGACTTTGACCGTGCCTCAGGCTGATGAATTAAACAACAAATGGATGGTATCCTCAACCACCTCTTCCACGCCACTAGACACTGGTGAATCTCTCTTCAGTCCAACATTGGAAGAATCCTTATCCTCCGCAACGACTCCAGCCTCCAATCCAATGGAAAACTCAAGCTCAGCTGGTTTTTATATTCTCAGAGAGCAAACGGGAAGAATCAAACCCCTGCAAAACTCCCACTCAGCTAGGTTGAAGAAGGACCCGGGTTATTGGAAAGATTCGCGTGGTAAAGAGATGGAAGACATAGAAAATCAGAATTTCTGGGAAGATTACGAGGGCACGCCGGATCACTTTCTCCGAACAATATGGGTTGACAAGTTAAAACCGGCAACACTCTCGACGCCGGAAAGAAAAAAATCTTGCCCCTGCATCATGGGGAACTTGCAAACACCGTGTATAGATTTTACTGAAACGTTTGCCCCAACTGGGAAGTTTACCACCCTTCTTCTGCTGCTAATACGTGGACTTAGCTGTAATTTGAGGATTTTTCAATTTGACGTGAAAGCAGTGTTTTTGTTTGCTCCTCTAGACGAGGACATTTACATTGTGAATCCCGATGAGTGCAATCAAAAATCATGTTTCTTGAAATTAAAGAAATCTTTATACGGGCTCAGAAAAGCTCCCGGGAACTGGTTCAAGACTCTGACATCTTGGCTGGAATCTATTGGGTATAGAGAATCCAACTCTGATCCTTGTCTATACATACACACGCTCAAAAATTTGTCCTTGTTCTTTCACGTAGACGAACTCATAGTTGTCGGGGAGGTAGAATGGTTTGAAGATTCCTTTGTGGAACGCTTCCCTAGGTCTACAGCGCATGATCCGGACACAGTGCTAGGGATGAATGTCACAATGGATAATGGAAGATTGGCTCTCAATCAGAAGACTCTCATACTCAATACCCTTGAGGAACTTGATCTGGTTTCTTGTCAACCGGTGTGTACCCCTCTCACTCCCGGATTGCATCTAGTACAAGCAACGGACAGAGATTTCAAGGAGTTCAAGAGACTGAATATCAACTACAGAAGATTCACTGGAATAATAAATCATCTTGCCTGTAGGACTCGACCCAACTTATCTGCTGCGGCATCTCTACTCTCCCAATTCAACCAACGACCCGGTCTTACACACTGGAAAGAGGTAATTCATGTATGGAAGTATCTCGCAGGAACTGCAGGACTTTCTCTGGTGCTTAACCCCTCTGGTTCTAGTGATAGTTTGATTGCTTACTCTGACACAACCTGGGCTGACAATCCAGAAACTCGACTGTCTCAATCTGGATTTCTCATGGAGTTTTTGTCTTGCCCAGTTGCATGGAAGAGTCGTAAACAAACCAACATTACTCTTTTGACAACAGAAGCCGAGCTCAATGCTCTGACCGACAGCGCTCAGGAAAGTCTATGGATAAAATCGATCATCGAGGAAATCTGGCAAAAAGAACTAGCACCTATGACTTTCTTCATAGACAACAAGGGTCTATTGGACAAAATTAAACACTTTGGAGCCAACTCAAAAACAAAACAAATCAAAATGAAGATGAAATGGCTTTGGGAACAGTATGGCAAGAGAATAATATCTTTTCAATTGATCTTGTCCGAAAACATGGTAGCAGATGCCCTGTCAAAGTCCTCTAACAGGTTAATGCTCAATCTGCTTCTGAGTCATTGTTGTCAGTGATTGGCACCAAATTATGGGGGGATGTTGACTATCTTGTTGCATCTTTCTTTCTTTCTTATGTTCTTTCTCAGTGTCTTTCTTCTATTTCTTCTATTTCTTTTATATTTCTTGATTTCTTCTCATTATGCTATTCTCATGTGTTCATGACAAGACTGGTTTGTCGCGCGCCAAGCTATATTCATTATTCAATATTCATTCTCATACCTCTCGCGCGTCAAACACTACTTAATCCAACATCTCCAGCAACCCAGAGAGGAGGAACTTGTCAATTTCTTCTTTTTACTCATTTAAGTGTTTCTTACTCCTTCAAACATTGAACACCGAACACTTCAAGAAGAACGACCATCGACGAGGAACATTTTCAGTAATTTGGTGCAATCATTTCTCTGGAAAGTACCGCCGATCATCTTCATTAACTCACTTTTATTAATGTGATCAGCTCAGTCTACACAAGAGGTGTTTCAGCTTTAACTCAACTTGCCGCTGCTTAAGTCTCAGGTCTCATTTATAATTTTGGCATTTTTCCTGTTGCTGGGTATGATTCTCTTAATTTCTTTCTTTCTCTAGTTGAATAAACTTGAACTGTCTTCTAACTGTATTTGTGTGTTGGTCATTGGTCATACATAAATTCAGTAATTCAAGTTATTTCAACAGATGAGTGTAAAGAGTCCTTCCAACCTCCTGTGATGATCCTGTGATCCTCTCCTCCTACATCCGGGTTGAGGGTGCGGTTTAAGTAGCCTTCCCCTCAACCCTAACCTAGGTACAACCACAAGCAAAAAAGAAAAATGAAATACAACCCCTAAGTATAGAACCCTAGCCCAACTCTATCCTTCCAACCCCATCCCATGATCCATATCCCATATCCCATATCCCATCTGTATTGCCCGCCTGCCATTACATCCAACCGGTTTGTCCTTCTCATCATGCGGCCCTTGCGCCGCACCCAACTTGAAGACCCCCATGCATGTCTGCATCCACCTGACGCGCCATTCGAGATATCCAAGGTTCATCTGTGCAATCCGTCCAATCCAATCCAATCCGCCCCGCGTCTCCAGATACTGAGCCCAATTTGACTGCTGCTGAGCCTGCAGAATGGCTTGCTGCTGCAAGGCTGCACCCATTTCTGAGTGCGCTGCCACTGCTGAGCCTGCTGCTACTGCTGAGCGCGCAGCGCGCACCCTATTCCAACTTGCGTTTATAAAAGACCACCACAGCGCAAGGCACCATTGATGTTGTGCTTTATTTGTGTCAGACTTATGGACTGAGGTAGATGGTACTGAGGAAAAGGACATGTCAAAGTGATGAAGACAATGTCCCTTAACCTTGGAGTGTGACAGTCATATCCAAGACTGTCATATGGCTTGGGTTCTGTCATGTTCTTGTAAGGGATCATTGAGTTCCTGATTGTTATCATTATCAATGATGAACTCCACACAAGACTTGCAGTTGTCCAAAAATTCTGACTGGCAATCTGTGGTTGGTCCAGACTCATCAACAGGGGCAAGTTTGCAACTGTGGTCCATTGGCCTGGCAGGGTTGCCTGGGTCTGGAGTTTGATCAGTAGATTTTGAATGCCCTTCCTTCAGTACAAGATGTCCGCTTTTTGGTGTTAATTTGCTTGGGAACCCTCTTGCCGTATCTTGCTTGGGATGTTGTCTTTTCCAAGCTGAGGACCAAGCAGTAGGGCCTTGTTGGCAAGACCGGCGGACATTGGCAAAATTGAGCTGATTTGATGGGCCTCTATCTGGTACAGGATGACCTCCATGGTTTGCCGAGAGTTGTTGAGGCCTGTGGAGCCAAAGGAAAATCTCAAGGTCACTGAGGAATGCAAACACCCAACCAACGGCAGCACAGTGGTTGGACGACATTGTGAGAGCAAGAGGAAGGAGGAAGGGAAGGGAGCAATAATTTGTTGGAAGGAGTTCGGAATGATTATTCGAAAAAAAAATGGTCTTCACCGGAGCTGGTAACGCAGGCTCATAACCTGTTAGGACTCGGAATGGGACATTGGTAAGGATCGTATTACTATGGGACACGGAGCAGGTATAAGTACCCTGCTCCGGGCCAGTGTCAACCTGTGGGTGACAGGGTCGCAGCCGAGCAGCATGGGACCAACAGGTTCCAATAAAAGTGACCGATAAGGCAGGAGTGAACTCAGGAAAAATGATAACCCCTGCCCACAGAGAGTGATTTTTGGAATCCCAGCGAACAATCCTTTAACAGTGCAGTCAATGTGCGTAAGCGCCTCTCGTACTGAAACGGTTTTGAATGCTTTGATTAGCAAACTCAAGATGCTACGAAAGTTGATTGGATATGCATGTCGAAGCCAGAACACCAGTCGGAGATCAAACGCGTGAGTAAAAGCTCGTCGACGACTCGCGTTGAGCACAAGAACTAGTGGCAGGTCGTATGTATTTTGTTTCCTTAAATAAATAGGTTGCCCTGTCTGTAGGTAGCGCAAGTTAGTTAAACCCTGGCTGAAGAAATAGCACGATCTCAAGTGATATATCCTCTGATCAAGTACTTGGTGACTGAAAGCGGAAATGGATGTCAGTAAGACACATCAAGAGAGTGGATCAGACCTCATTCGAAATTGAGCTTAGGCCAGTCGCCATGGAACGACAGAAGATCGGTTGTTAAGGTCAGTTAAACCCCGGCGCCAGTCAGCCGGCTTTGTCTTGCCGGCCGCGTTAGCCATTGCAGCTAATCAGTCTTTCCTAGTTCCCAGGGACGCTCGGGGAACAATGGTGTTGAGATCAGTCATTGCATGCTAATCGACATGAACAGTTCATCCGATTTTGCAAGAAGAGTATTTACAGTACCCTGACTTTGAATTGATTCGCGGCGGTGTGTGAGTCAGATCCGCGTCGTCCGGGCCTGTCGCCCCGCGTCGGGGTTCGCGCTCGAGATGAACAAGGTCATGGATTGCATGACCAGGTTTGTATTTAGACCTTGTAGTCTTCGGCCGATCGACGACTGTCGCCCACTCAGTCCCAACTCCATCTGCTAGTTCGAGTCGGAGGTGAAAGAGAGAATCCAAAGTTCGGACTCCACAAAGTGGTCTGCTTGATTAAAGTTACCGAAGAATTGAGCAGCCTTCAATATCCCCTAGGTATACCACCTTCTTCGCCTTCTTGATCGCCCGTGTTGTACCTTCATCACCTACCCCAAAGCATCGTTCAACTCCGGTTTTCGGCTTCGTCCCCAATTCACGCGACGCGACTCCAGTCAACACCCGGCCACAGCCCGGCTCCGATCGCCCCGTAATACGATCCGGCTAGCTTGACTTGCTTCGCGCATCATCGTCATCATCATCGTAAGTAATGTCACATGCTGTTTTCTGTTTCGAGTGGTCTTCATTGGTACTTGGATTGACCATATTTACTTTCCTGACGCGTCCATGGGTGCCGGTGGTTTTAAATTCAATTCACGCAAGGAGGTGCTGCCACCATCGACACACTAAAAGCAGACATCCAGGTTGAAAAATATGGCCGCACAAATCGCCAACGCCACATCATCCATCGCATCTAATATCCCTATTATACCATCTTATCGTATTCCAACGTCACCGTATGACCAACGGCCTCGGCCATCCAGCGATCAATTGGTGTTTGCAGTTCAGCCTACTGGATACAAGCCGTCTAGAAAAATCAAAGATGGGTCTTGGGTAGCCACTTTGGCCCAGGCCGCTCCTCTGAGCGCTCCGACCCCGCATCCACTCGCCAAGAGACAAGTTGTGATAGAGGTACAGTTGGTGACTGTCATCGCCGTTGTACCTAAGGTGACATAAGAAAGCTCAAGGTGTCTCGTTTGAGCGTTCACCTAGCTGACGTCAGTGATATTATCTTCTCCCACCTACGTTCTTTTTCAGGAACCCAGCCCCAATCCCAGTCCCGTCGCGATTACGGTCACCGTGCCGCCGCCTACGAATACCATGGTCAGCCAAGGAGGCTGGCCCATCATTAACCCCGGCTCAGCAGCAGCGTGCTGGTCGGATATGGCATGTAACAGTGTTTGTCCAAACTGTAGGTTATACATTCATTATGATCAGAATTCGTTTGAAAATCCCATGCACTCGGTGGTTAACCTTTTTTTTTGACTTTTTTGATTATTATTATTTTTTTTTTTTCAAAAAAAAAAAAAAACTCATATCCAAGTTCAACAAAACGGTTGGTATGCTCATTGTATGGATGCGGCTTGTACAAAATGTCGGTGTCAAATTCTTTCTGATAGTATGTGCTACGGGCCACCCTGGACAAACGCGTAGGTTTCAAAACTTTACTAGTGTAGCCCTTATCCGCTGTCGGCAAGCATTAACCGATTCGACGGCTTTTTTATTTTATTTTATTTTAGCACCTGGATTTCAAATGCGCCGGCCAGATTTATTCCGATCAATCCCGCCGTTTCGACCGTCACTGTCGTAGCCGCTCAAGCAGGTCCTTCACTCTTCCCGCAAATGGACCGAAGAACTCGTCGGATGGGAGTCTTGCTGGCTGCTTTTTGTCTCGCTGGCTGGCTTGCTCTTTAGGGGTTTCCCTTTTCATTCGGCTTCTCCTTTCAACAATGATTTACCTTGATGCAATCAGTAGTACCCACGATACCTTGACGACCCTTTCAGCATATCTTTCACCTCATGTACTTTTCTTTCGGGTTTTGGGCCCACGCTCACACCAAAAAGATGAAACTTTTATCTTTATTTTTTCTTGAAAACAAAGTACCATGGACGAACGCCAAAAAAAAATATTTCTGATTGTAGTTTAAATCTCTTTCTTCGCCGCGACCCTAATTTTACGCGGAAAGTTGATTTTCCTCTCGCTTTGCTGGGTTACCAATGTCGGTCATGCTGTCAAGCAATATGTTTAGTCGTCCTTTTTTATCAGAAAGTTTCTTATTCCATCAGGCCATCATAAGTTACTCCCTTCTTGGACTGATACTTCAAGCTTATCACTCTCACCAGTACCCAGTTATCTCAGCCTGGTGTTCCAAATTCCATTCCCGCTCACAGCGATACACGAATGAGGCCACATGCCCCACACCATTTTTCTGTTCAACCTGAGTCCAATGAGCCGAAGATCACAATTTTTTGAGCTATACTCAGTAAGGACATTTGAATGATGATGGAAGAGTTATAACTATTCCAGTGCGTATCATCCATAAGACGTTTTGCACCTAATATATATATATATATATATGTATATATCCCGGAAACTCGAACATTACACAATGTCGTCTTCTGAGGGCAGGAATGGTTTGCCGAGTTTCCGGATGCCGGTTTTTGTCACAAGCTGTTAAGTTTGTGGTATGAGTGATACTAAATAAACTATGAAACTTTCATAAAATTGTATTGCCTTTTTCGAGCTTTGAAATCATTTTCATCCATCGGCAGATTCCGGGATTTCTTCAAAGTCCTCTGGTAGGTCGAATTGCGCACAAAATTTTTGCCGGTCAATCTGATATTCGTCACGGCAATAGCTCATCATCAATGTCAAATTCTCTATTGGGGTAGATTGGCAAGTAGATAATCATACCAGAAGAAAATGTAAGCGATCATGTTAGCAAGTTCCCCATCTCTTGTTTTGAAATGTTTCAGTGAAAGCCTCTCATTATTTATTGTCGAACTGAAAGGTAAATTTTACCTGTCCAAATTTCTGCCCCACTTTTGTAAAGGTTGCGCAATTTCACTGGAAAGGTATTTTTAATCAATTGAGCCCAACAATTAAAAAAAAAAAAAAAAAAAAAAAAAACGGATACAAGGAATCCCAATCTCACTTTGTTCTTCCAAAAATTTTGGATCGTTCTTGCTGTAGTGACTTAACTTTGCCTTCATGTCTGCAATATCTTGCTTCAATACTTTGATTTCTCTGAGGTTTTTCTCTCGCATTTCCTAATGATTGATTTTCAGGAGTTCAATTAGTTTTCCTTTTTATTTTTTTTGTTAAAGGTGAGAAAAGAACAGTTTTGAGGGGCCATCGCCTACATTGACCAATCGATCGGCCGCAGATTTCTCCAGGGCCATCTGAAGACTACATCTTTCTTGTTCCAGTTGATGGCGCTCGGACCGCAGCGCCTGAAGTGCCCTAGAAATCGCCAAACTTGACTCCGACGCAAAACTCCAATATAAGTTGACAGTCCCCACTTTTTCTATGTGAATCATCCCATCATCTACTAAGCCTTTGACCGTTTCCTCCACACTTTGACCGACTGGAAATTGGATTTTTCAAGGTCAGCTCCCCCCACTCCTAAAGCCTATCACTTTGTTAGCATCAGGAGGACGAGAACAAGACCTTACCGACCCCTTTGGATTTCGGGACAAGCTGGACGTTCACTCAGCCCATCAGGCATCCACATCAATGAAAAGGTATTTCAATCAGATACCTTGAGTATGGATGGTCAAGAACAACCGACCTTCAAAAGGTCTTTGAGGGTAAAAAAGCTATCCTTTGGGATCAATCCAGAAAAAGCCATCATCAACCATAGCCCGCTTTCAGCTAGAGGGACATGACGTCCATGATTCCCCAGAAACATCTAACATACACTTTCATGAAAGAATTCAAGTGTCCGGATTCGTTTCTCCTCTGCACTGAGACCCTTTTTCGACATTTTCAGATTCGGTTCTAGTCAGAATCGTATGAGGGCGTGAGTCGAGTGGGGTTCATGGCTCTGAGTGACACGCGAGGGCCCGCTTCTTAGCACTCACTCGTAGCCAGTGATGAGTAGCAAATGCAGACTCACAGCAGGCTGGTCATGATTTCATCGGTTCATGTACGCTGATGACGTCATGGTCAGACAAACTCAACTATAAAGGGGTTCACTAGGGGGTGCACATGTATGTACCCGGGAAATGGGGGCGGCGGGGCGGGGCATAAGGATTTTTTTTCCCGCATTTTCTGTATCTACGTCCCGGATTGTCTGTCCCTTCAAGGGGCAAATGGGGCGCACGGTCATTGGCAGGTCACCCCCCCCCCCTACGCTCCTATAACCGACCCAAGTAACAATTCCGAAAAATTGAATCAATTAATTTCTTGTAACTGATTAAAGAAATGAAGGTGATTAAATTTATAATCTAATGTTTTTGATTCTTTTTTTATTTTTTTTTTGTTTGCTAGAATTAACAACTGTGCCCTTTGTGGGAAAGGGAATTGGCAATTTTGGAAGCGGAGCCAAAATTTCCGCTTGTTGGCCGCGTTGTTGGTTGCAATATTGATGGCTGCTTTGTTGTCACAGTATAGGTGGCCAATGAAGTCTGGCCGGAGGATGTCGGCTATAAGGTTCCTGATCCAAAGGATCTGTCGTGTGGCTACCCCCAAAGCCATATATTTGGTGTGGCAGGTTGAAGAGGCCACGCAGCGCTGTCTCCTTGTAATCCACACAATTGGGAAATTGAGGAAGGTAATCAGTATTCCATGTGTGGATTTTGAGACCTCACCCCCCCACAAAGCGTTGCAGTAGCCTTTCAGCGCCTTGCCGTCTTTGCAGGGGTGGTGGGACAGCTGTAAGTGTTTAGTGCCAGAGATGTACCTTATCAGGTGTTAGATGACTTTCCAGTGGTTTGCGTCAGGGCACAAGGCATAAATGGAAAGGAGGTTCACCGCACATGCCAGGTTGGGCCTTGTCCCGACCACCAAGTAGCTCAGGGATCCTACCAGGGACAGGAAAGCATCCTTGTCAACCCACTTCCCTGTCAAGTTGCTGCCTGGGTTGTAGTTGGTTGGCAGTGTTGTGTTGCGTTGCAATGCCCTGTCCCAGTGACTGATTAGTATTGGGTTAACCAGGTTTGGTTGTGAAATGCTGAGCCCTTGTTTGGTCCAATTGATCAGGATGCCAATTATTGAGTCAAGGTGTGTGACCACTTGATACGGAGTGTATCTTTCAGATCAGATTCAAGATGCTGGAGGGTACTCACATCTGAAGCGGTGACAACCCCGTCATCCACATGGATCCAAATCACTCCTGCCCTTGTGGCTTGTTCCAACACATACAAAGAGCTGTCATATTGGGATGGTCTGTAGCCCAGCTCAATGAGGAGCTTCCTCAGGTGTTGCCACCAGCAGTGGGCAGCTTACTTAGTGCTGTAGAGAGAATTTTTTAGCTTGAGGTACATACCTTTAGTTACCTTCATACCAGGCGGTGGCTTGACCCAAAGTTCCTTGTCAATTGGTGAGTTGAGGTAGGTGGCCACAAAGTCAAAGCTGCGGACAGGCCACTGGAATCTTGCTGCCATTTTCAGTAGTAATCTCAGCAACAGGAAAGTGGCTTTCAGGGAAAACGTTTCTAAAAAGTCAATCCCAGCCACTTGCTTATGCCCTTTTGCAACACACCTGGCTTTATACAACGTGTCTTCCCCAAGAAAGACTTTTCTAAGGGCAAAAACCCACCCAAACTCCAGTGATACCTTCCCTTCAGGGAGGTGGCCTAGTTACTAGACCCCCATGTTAAAATGCGGATGCACTCAGGTAATGTGCATAGGAGTGTGTAATCCAAATGGGATGCAAAAATGGGCCTCCACGGCCCATTGGACATCACGTGGGCCACGTGGGCCAATGTGGGTGTTGTTGGTTTTGGGCATTTGGGCGCCAAAACACGTTTTTATGGTCTTTTGGGACACGGGCCCACCAGGGTGGATGGGCCACCCAAGCCAGATGGGCTTATTTAGGCATAAAAGGGCCCAGGCTTTATTATGGACATACTTGGCCATACAGGCTGGCCCGCCAAAGTATGTAATTCTCACAATTCGGGCTTGGGGCGGCCCATTGGGGCCGCCGCCCCTGTCGCGGCCTGCTAGGGGCCGCCGCTCATGTTGCGGCCCGCTTGGGGCCGCTGCCCGCATTGCGGCCCGTTTGGGGCCGCCTGGGTTCCTTGGTACGGCCCATGTGGGGCCCGACGGCCCGCGCGGGGCTGTTGCCTGGCCGAGGAATGCCGCGCAGCAGCGCCGCGGAGCCAGGGCTTGCGGCCCCGGCTTGCTCCCCCTCCCCTTGCTTGCTGTTGCGAGGGGGATGGGGGCGAGCTGGCTGGGTTGAACCAGCCAGCAACCAACCGCCACAGCGCGGTCGGTCAGGGCAGGGTGGACCTGACCACCCCCTTGCCCAAGGAGGTGGCGGTGCCGGCCGCAAGCGGAGCGACCGGCAGGTGGGGGGGAATTCATCACCCCTCCACCATTGATTGTTTGAGGCGACCAAGCAGGGGCGCTCTCCCCCCCCCCTTTACCAAGGGGGAGGAGCGATGGGCCTGGGGGGACCTGATCACCTCCCAGGCCAACTTACTTGACAACACCCTGGGGGTATCAACCCCCGGGGCCCCTGGTGGGGGAGTTGACTGCCCCCACCAGGGATTTGAGAGAAAGAGAGGGGGGACAGCATGTTTGCTGGTCACACCCCCCCATGTGAGTCTGAGACCGGACCCAGGTGTGCCCTGGGTCCCACCTGGCCCATTTGAGGGGCCAGGGGCTGGCTGCATGAGGCAACCAGCCTGTAAACAAGGTAATGAGGTCATCATGGCTGGTTGTAAAGGACAACTAACCAAGGGGATTGAACAGTTAAGGGGCTGGTTCAGCCCCATTGAGGTGGAAACACCAGAAATAACCAGAATAGGCTGGTTGTAAGGGTACAGGGACTGATGCCATGTGGGATGATGTAGTCCAAACCAAGTAACAAGGCCAGTAGAGCCTGTAGAGCTCTTTTGGGGCGGAAAATTTGTCTTTTGGCTTGTTGTATCATGGGCTCACAAGAGGCCAATCTTTTGTACTTAAGGAGCTCTTCTCCCTGCTGTTTTCCATCCATTCATTCATCATTCCAATCAAATTCATCCAACATATTGCCCCATTGTGAGAGCCCCATTAGCCAATATTGACACCCAGTGTCCAGAATTTCTTTTGCTTTAAATACTGCTCATTTGCCTAAGCTAATTGCTGGCCATAATTCTAACACCCCATAGACTCAAGCTTCTGCAGTTCCTTGTCTATCACCACCTTCAATTGGTCCCAGTCCTTTGCTCACATAGCTGCTGCCACACTGGCTGGGATCCCAATTTTGTGGAACTTGCAAGCAGCCACGACTGCATCAATGATGAGTTCCTGCTCATAAAACAACTTATCCTTGCTGAAGTCTCCCAGAAAGAGTGTGTTAGTGGCTGCATCCATGGTCTGTGTTTTCTGTACCTGTGTAGCAGACTTGGGGAAATCATCAGTTTTGTTAAATGGTTCAATGCCAGTATTTGCACCAGTCAGCAACTTGGGAAACCTTGCCATGGCCAATTGGATGAAATGGTTCTCCACCAGCACCCAAAAAACCCAGCCCTTGGAGATTTTGAGGTATACAACCATAATGGCCTCCACGCTCCAATTGTCCAATTGCTGCTGCATTTCCACTGGGACATGAAAATAGGCCCTGGAACCAAACCTTTGGAAGTGATCAACATTGGTTTTGGTACCAAAAAGGATTTCATGGGGTGTTGATTTGCCACAGAGATTGTTCAGGAGCTGGTTCAGGACATAGAAGGCCCACACAAAAGAAAAGCTTCAGAAGGACTTTGGGAGCCTGCTTTTGGACAGGAACATCCGCACCATGTTGCTTACCATGCAGTTTTACCTCTCCACCATCCTATTTTGGTAATGGTGATATGGCAGAGATTGCTGCACACCTATGCCTCTAGTGGAGAGAAATTCAGTTAACTTTATGTTTGAAAATTTCCCCTGTTATCCATCCACAGCATCTTAAACTTTGACTTGCTGATTATATCAATCCTCTCTATTGTGTCTATAATGAAAGGAGTTGCATCTGACTTGGTCACTAGGATGTTCACAATGGAATAGCCACTCTTTTTATCTCTTATAGTCAGCAGGAATTTACAGTTGTTATATGTTGGGACCTCAAAAGGTCCAATTAGGTCAACTGCAAGGACATTGAGCGGTTCCAATCTTTGGCCTGTAGGCCTCAGTGGATTAAGCTTGATAATTTTACTCACCATGCAGATGGGGAATACTATGTTGCCCGGGGAAGTTGTGTTGGTAGGCCAATGCCTAGATTAAGTCTCATCATCTTGCAGATATCCCACACACCCACATGCACAAAGATTCTATGCAAGAACAGTAGGGTCTTCTAAGATAGGCTCAGCTTGTTTGTGTTCCATTGGTAGTCTATGGCACTGAAGAGATCAGCATAATTGGGTTTCCATGGGTGTGTAGCATTTCATTCAGGCTGAAAAAAGGAAACAGGGGAGGGGGTTGTATCTGATCTTGCAGGAGAAATCTGTAGACCTTACAAGTAAAAAGTGGCTCCAGGATGCACCACCTGTTGCGTTTCTGGTCAATTTGGAAGTAAAAAATTAGATTTGACTTATTTTTGTATAGGAAAAACTGGTCCTGTTGTATGTTCTACACAAAAACATAACCCAACTTTATCAAGCCTGCCAACAATATTAATATTGAGCATGGTAGGGAAATATATGAAACCCCCTGTATAATGGTTATGGAGCCACCAGCCCTCCAGAAGTTCAGGCTTCATATCCCTGAGATGTAGGCTTTTGGCCCTGATGTGGCTACCAGCAGAGGAATTGGTTTGTAAAGGGCGTGTAAATTGTGGATCAGGGTCATATATCAGGAAAAGCTGTGCAATGCACCAGAGTCTATAATAACAGGTCTGCTTATGTTAAGTCCTTCCAGCTGAAGGCTGTGGAATTCCAGGCTTCCAAGTTCATCTGGCTTGTTGCCCAAATCTATCAGTCATGCTGTTGGAGCTTGCTCTGGTTTTTGCAGGGCCCTGGATGGGTTTGGATGGTAGTAGTCCACCTCGCATAGCTTTTTTCCTGTAGGAGGTGGTGGGTTGATGCTTTGTTGTCCTGTTGCATGCAGCGCATTTGGGACCACATTGAATGGCGGGTAGACTTCCCCAAAAATTGGGAAGATTGAGCCTGGGGGCAATTCACCAATAGTCGATGCGGGCTGCTGGTGGCCTTGTTTTTGTTTCCATGGCTGGTTTTGATGTTCCCTGCAGAACCTTTGGGTTTTCCCAACCTGGCCACAGTTCCAGAATCCTGCTTCCCTTGCTGCAAAGAGCTCCAGTGCCTTGGGCCATTGGTCCTGAGGCACCTCCACCAGGTAGTCCTGCACCAGGTATTTGACCACCAGGAAACTCTTGTCTTGTTTGGTGTGGGTTCTGGCCTGGAGGGAGGTTCCATCTGTTGCAATTAGCAGCTGTTTCCAGAAAATCTCCACCATCTGGACTAAATAGGATAGTGTTGGAAGGAATTGTTTGTTCTGCTGGACATATTGGTCCAAGCACTGGTTGACTTCCTTGCACAGCCCCAACCCCTGTGCAATTCTGTTTGCACAATGAAGCAAAGATAAATTTCCTGCATAAGCATTATTCCCATGCTATCCCATTAAATCATCATATCACACAGTTTTGAGACCACTCCAATGGAAGTGTTTTTTTTTTCCAAGCTTGAAAGCCAGCAAGGGTTGCCACATGTTGAGTTGAGCAGCCCAAATGAAGGACTTGAACCTCTTTATCAACGCTGAAACCATCTTCTGGGCCATTGGTTGTTCCTGCACATTGAGTACAAGGGATTTTTCAATTTTAGCTAGGAGGATGGCCCTCCCTATCCCCTTTTAAATATGGTTTTGATTTGGTACAATGAAGAAATTTTTTTTGTTCAGGTGATCTTTCCCTAGGTTGAAGAGGTTGCCTAACCATTGCACAAAATTCTTTCCATTGCGCGTAAGGGATCTCTTCATCTTCAATTTTCAAACATCCAATTCAATGAATTCTTTGCAAGACATCTGCTCTTTGAGCTCTGCCTTGATTTTTCCAAAGTCCATGGGTGGTGGGATGTTGCCCACTGGTACATTTTTTTGGGAAAATTGTAGATTGTAGAGTACGCTGGGTTGACCAAGATGTGGCAGATGCTTGGGTGTGTGATGGGAAGGTAGCTTATCTAGTGCAGAGGCAGCCAGTACAGTGACCTTCAAAGAGGCAGCTGTGGAAATGGATGCCAATTGGGAGGGGGGAATGATGGATGAGGTGGGGTAGGCAAGAAGGAAATGAAACACAAGGAAGAAGAGAACAAAAAAAGAAAAAAAAGGGATGGAAAGGGCAAGACACACAGTGGGGGGGGGGAAATGTGGCAAAGAGATGGAAGTGGAAATAGAGAGGGGGGAAAAAGGAAAACAGGGGGCAAGTGAGGATGGATAGTACGTTGTTAGGGCAATATTTGGGCAAGGCTTGCAGTTGTTGTTAGGTCCCAGTTGGAAAACAAATTTGGGTGAGGGCAAACAATAGAGGATATAGTAAAGTGGACAATGGAAAAATATAATGGAAAGATGTAGGAGATAACTGAGAGAAATGTTGTGTTATCAACTAGTAACAGCAATCCACCAGTTTGTTGAGCCAACATACCCTGGATACGCTGAGTGTAGAAATCTGGCCAAGAAATCTTGGCTCATCAAAAGTTTGGGGAATCTAGACTGTATCTCTTTGGGTTGGTGATGCTGAAGACTATGATATGTAGAAGGTTAATCAGAGTATACCCGGTGATAGCGCAGGCTCATAACCTGTAAGAGTGATAGGTGGTAAAACCCATAAAGTCAGAGACCATTGGTGCTTCATTTCTATGGTTTATATACATTGTTTTATGCATAGTTTTATATATGCATATGTAACCTAATTTTGGTTACAACACATTCATCTTTGATTTTAGCCAGAAGTTTGTGAAGGATTACACCACTGATAATCCATTTGATGCAGATCTTCATGTATTTGGTATTTTGAAGCTGGTTTTGAATTTCCCTTAAGCTGGCCCGTCTTCCTTTCAAAACACCAGTTGCATTTTCAATCCAAATGTGTGATTGAGAATGATGATGTTTGAATTTTTTTTTTTTAGATAATTGGAAGAAACATTCCAATAAGCTGGAACAAGATATTTGCTGCTAGCATAATCTGAGTTGTCCAGAAGGTATTGACCTTGGTAAAAGTAGTTCTCTGGTTGTTGGGAAATCTGCATCCAATTAAAAACAATTGAATTTTGACAAGAACCTGGAAGGCCAGCATGGAGGGATGTGAAATTCTTGTTGTTATCACAAACAATTTTTAGTGCCACAGAGTATCTATAAAAACGTATAAAACATATTTTTTCAGTGTGTTATTAAAGTTTTTATCAAAGGCTTTGGAAAAGAAATGAATCAATTGCTTTTTTTCCAATCAAAATAGTGGTTGCCATCTAGCTTGGATTTTTTACTCAAGGGGATGGTGGTTCCATCAACAAAAACAATGCAACCAGGAAAGCCTTCAGTCTTCATTACTTGAGATATCTCCTTCTATTCTTCTTTGGTTGGCCAAGAAAGGACTGAGCAATGGAAAGATAGTTTAGAAATCATGACTCTTTTGGTGTATAAGTCAATGGTTCCATAACAGACTGAGAATAGATTTTCTAATTGATGGATTGCTGCTCCATTGCCATTTGATCCCAATATACAAAAAGAAAAGGCAATTTGGATAGCTGTATTTCTTTGAGGATTCCAAGAATTTTTCTGGAAAATTTGGTGGTCTTCAATCATCTCTAAAAGTTTCATGAATGAAGGCAATAAAGTTCTGAACAGGTGCCAGAAGCTTAAGTCAGGGAGGATATGAAGCTTTTTCCTTTCATACATAGGGTTGTGGAGAGTCTTTCTTCTTGGAACCATGTATTTCTTTCCAATAGAGAATTCAAAGCTAACCAAGTTGATTCCAAATCAGAGTCTGAATCAGAGTCAAATAATAAAAAAAAGTTCATTCAGCTTTTTTGAATTTTCAACATGCTTCCAGGAAGTTTGATTGGAAATGCTGAGAAAGATGGTGATGTGATGTGGGGTGATCAGATGATGATGGGATGTGTGTGAAGTAATGGAGATTAGGTGTGTGAAGGGATGGAGATGGGATTGGTATGGATTTGCTGAGGTGGATGTGTGGATGGGTGTTTTGCATGCAATGTATGGTGGATGGATGATGATGCATAAATGGCGGATTTGATGTTTGAAATTTTCCATTCAAATGAAGCACACCAATTTGAAATACACCAGTTAGGGGGTATGTGTATTTCAGAAACCCACCATTAAAAATAGAGGGTTTCTAAAGGCGGGTTTTCTAACTCTGATATGCCCTATTGTCATAAAACACAACCTTTGACAATTCTTTAGTAATTTTCACATTCTTGAGATCCCTAGAATGATTTTTAGGAGAAATATTAGGCTCAGATCTTAAAAAAATAAAAATAGGGTGTATCAGAGTTAGGGAACCCGCCATTTTTAATGGCGGGTTTCTGAAATACACATACCCCCTAACTGGTGTATTTCAAAATGGTGGATTTCAAACATCAAACCCGCCATTTATGTATCATAAATCCATCAAATGCAAAAAACCATCCACACATCAACACATCATCAACCATTGCTCACCCAAATAAACCCACTCCTCATGATTTACCAATCCCAAAATCCCACAATGGCACCAAGCATGGACTTTGCCTCATCAAGCAGATCCTTCATCCATTTGTGTCTTATCACTTCCTCCTATTTCACCAATAAATACTCATTCAATCTTCACTGTTCATCACACTCTAATTGCTTCAATCTTCCTTAGCTCAAAGCAGAAAAATCATTACTGCTTTCTTGCGTTCATAGCCCATAGGCTCCATCTGCTTACACCTCTTTTTATCACCACTAAATTCTCTTTTTGGGAAACCCCTCATTCAATTCTTCATCATCCACCGCACTCAAATTCAAAGATTCCCCATTCCCCATCAAGAACTCCTCAAATGCTCCATTTCTTTTATTCTTGTTCTTTCAAAATTGTTTTTCCTCTTCCACTTATACCTGCTCTTAGTTAAGAGCTATTGTATGATCCTTGTTTCTGAATCTGTTTTCAGGCCATTAATGCCTTCTTTTAATTTTTTGCAAAGTAAAAAACCAAACATCTCACCCTCCTGATTGATGTGAGTCAAGATGGCCACTCAATCATTGGTCCTTTTGACAAGCTTGATTGATTGCAAGTAATAAGTCCACTCTGAAAATTCTCTAAGAACACCAGTTGGGTCTTCATCTCCATTTTTTTTGGCTGAAAAGGTGTGTTTGACCTGGTCCAAGTGGGCTTGTATTGGGATTGAGTTGGCATAGATGGTGATCAAATAAATAAGTGAGATTACTATTGCACCTAAACTGAAGATTTCATTCAAGGTCAAATGATTATTCAAGCTATCAACTTGAGTTGGAATGGGCCATCAAGTTAGCCCATCAGGCAGCTTGGATCATCCTTGATGCAACCAATGATAGATTAAGTGGGTGGGGTAGCTTGGTGGAGGATAAGAAGAATTGAGTGGATCTGGTGACTGAGACTAATCAGAGGGTCAAAAACTTGATCTCATCCTCACTCAAGCAGTGATTGCCAGATCACCAGTTGAGTCTCACTTGGCCATTAGCTCATCGCCTCCCTCTGTTGCTCATCATCTTCCATCTATCTTCCTGATCCATATTTATTGGTGAAGAATCTTTTAGAATTCTTGCAAACAAGAAATATGGTTATTAAACAATAACAGAAACTTTGCAAGTTTTTAATTCTCTGCAAGTGTGATAGGATGGGCTGGTTAAGGTGAGAAATAGGAGATCAGGGAAGAAGGAGTATTTATACCCATCATGATATTTGATGAGGTTGAATTATAGTGATCATCCATCTGGTTGCTAGGATTGGATTTTAGTGGGGTAAATAAACTCCTTGTTGTTGGAGTAGGGTATAAGGGAACAGTAATCTTGGATGAAAAAGTGATGGGAGGGACAACCAGAAAGGGAATCAATTCCGCAGTCTGGGGAGAAAATTGCCAAGTTGTTGTAGAGGTTCCTCTGAAAGAGTTCATCAATGAGAGGGTTGATTGTGATATACTGGGGGGGGATAAGGAGTGAAGGCTTGTCACACTCAATGGGGCTACTGATTAGCCCATCAAGGATAAAGGAACACCCAATATCAAAGACAGTTCTTTCTTGAAGGAGGAGTTAGAAGTTGAAGGGGATGAATTATTTTAATCATGAATGGAGGCCATTGAGGGATGGAGCTTTACTGGTTTTAGAATTGTGCAGAGTCTGTGTTAGATTTTTGAGTTTGATGCAAGCAGCAACAATGGATGAGGAAAGGAAGGAACAAATTCTTGTGGAAAAGAGGAAATGAGGAGAACAAGCAAGGATGATGAAAGAGAAAAAAGGGACTGGGAGAAGTTTTTAAAGAGGAGTGCAAGAGGAAAAATGAACAGAAGGAGAAGGAAATGTGAAATATAAAAGACACAGGTGACAGACAAAAGATTCAAGAAGAGTCTAAAGAGGAAGCCACAACAAGTGCAAATTAAGAATGAGGAGAAGCTTGCCAGCAGGGTGCCTTTGGCGCGATGAGGCTGGGAAGTGTGTAGAAGGCCAAAGGTTGACAGGGAGAATCTAGATAGGATTTGGAGAGTGAGATGTTAGAGATCTGATTGTGATTTGAGTGAACAAGTTGATGATGATTTTAAACTTCTGTTTTGCTTTTATGAGTTTATCCAATGATTGAAGGAAGAGATAACACACCTAGTGCTTAAGTAGTTGAGAATGATTTTTGGCGTTGCAAGTGAGTTGTGAGAGTCATTGGGTATTCCCTATGCCATTTAATTTAGTGCCAGTGGAAGGCATGGTAGTGCTGAGCAACAGACTAGTTTAGTTCAGGGTGCTTGAGAGTTTCAGATTGGAGGTGGCTCTTACCAAGATTTGGTTGATCTATGCCATGAGTAAGGGTTGAGTTTGACCCTCTTGGGCACTGGATTTGTCTTTTCAAGGTAGTTGAGTGAATTATTGATTGGGTTATCAGGTTTAATGATCAGGTCATCCTGACAGTCTGGGGAGAGGATGAGGAGGAATGATTGGTCAACATTGATGATTTATTAGGATCTTCAAAGGCTGGGGATAATGATGATTTAGAGGTTGGATTGAGGGAATGGCAAGAGCCAGGCTGAAAATGAGGAAACAGTGGCCTATGCCCAGAAGTACTGAGTGATTCTGAGGTAGGTGAGAGGTGAATGCTGACATTGGGTCAAACTTTCAGTTTGAGTGAGGTATATCTGGATCAGGACGGTGATTTTGATGACCAGTTGGGTGAGTAAGTTTGAGATCAAGGTGTGATTTGATGAACAGGTTGGTTGGAATCTCTCTTCACAAATTTTTTATACCACACTGGAAAAAACACACTTATTTCCAGGTAACTCTGACACACCTGATATTAAATAAGTGGTTTTTTTTTGATTTTTAATGGTGGGTTTTAAATGGCAGATTTGGATTGAAACCTGCCATTGAAAAATGGCTGGTTTGGTTAACTCTGATACACCCTAATAAAAATAAATCATTCAAAGCCTATATTCTTTTCAGAAATTAAAAATAAAAATTAGGTTGTATCAAATTTTAAAAAAATTACTGTTCTCAAATGGTGTTTTTTAGTCAAAATGATTTAATCAAAAATTTTGATTAAAAATTGAATGAATCCACTTATTTCACATCTAGTGTGGCAAAGTTATTAGAGAATTAAGTGGGTTTTTCCAAGAAAATTTCATAAAGGTGATTTTTTTTTCAATGAAATTTTCTTCCTAAAGAAATTTATCATCCATCCCCCAACTTGACCATCTGGAACTCCACCTCATCACCATCCTTCTCATCCTCACCAATTTCATGAAACTAGCCATCCCTTACCCTGACATCTCCTCATATCAACTTAAAAATACCAATACTGTCCCTTCAATCATCCCAAGTCATAAAAAAACTTGTCTCCTTCAAAAACCATCCTTTTCCTCTCCCGACTGAAATTGATATAGGTAATCATCATTCTTGCTATCCCTAAAATAATAAATTCAAGAGTTTGAATCATGGAATTAAAATCCTATGCAGAATCCATGATCATTCACTCTGACCCCATCACATCTACAACATCTACCATACCAACCTCCTTGGATTTATTTGACTTGAAAATCATTAGGAATTTATTTCAGCTTATAATTTCAATTCACCAACCATTATTAATAAAGGTAATTACCACCGCTTGTTCCATCTCAAGCTTTAATTATTGAATGAAAGAACCCTTTCTAGGGTTTACCAAGTTTCCAACAATTCCTAATTTTTAAAAATTATCCCTCTTGGAAAACCAAATAAGAAGAGCAAGAGCAACTCATGTACCAGTGGTGACTTTAAATTCTTTGGTGATCAAAGGAATCAAGCCTCAGGTCTTATTTTTCAGTCCAGATAATATTCATATTCATCAGGCATCTGATTTGAACTAACTAATTATTATGAACTCATTAGCACATAATATATTGAATTTGATCAACTTTGAATTTTAGATACTCTTGAGAGGATATAAAAAAATATAAATCACCTAATAAAAAAGAGGTAATCTATAATTTACCTTATTTTTAGCCCTCACTTTCCAACCAATTCAAACCATGTATAGGTTTTCTTTCAATACCAGGTTGTATTCAAGAAAGGGCTGGAAATATCTTCCAATCATCATGTCACTGGGATTCCATAGCAGTAAAGTAAAACCTATGCTGTTTTCTCCTCAAAAATAATTGAGTCAAACATTATGCCAAATTAGAGCTTATGTGACCTAGAAGATCTATGTACAGGAGCTCCCATTTTTTATCAAGATGTAACCCAATAATATTCTTTCCAGTAGGCAGCTCCTCTTGTGCCAATTTGGGAGCTTATTTCCCAAGTTTGAAATTCATATTTTCACAGAAAGACCAAAAAAAAGACCAAGAGTCAAAGAATAAAGAAAAGATAAGAAAAAGTAGTAGAATACAAGGCCAATGGA
This sequence comes from Puccinia polysora, assembly GCA_025617555.3. Lineage (NCBI taxonomy): Eukaryota > Fungi > Basidiomycota > Pucciniomycetes > Pucciniales > Pucciniaceae > Puccinia > Puccinia polysora. Next base: position 59,307,656 of record CM062619.1, read on the forward strand.
CCAGGTATGAGAACAAAATCTTGAGTAGAGCTCAAATTAGGAGCTAATGCAAAAAAGTTCCTCAATTCCTTTGCAAAAAGGAATAAAAAAAGTTGTTTATTCAGTCAGTTTAGTATGAGAGTTTTTTTTAGGGTTTTTGACATAATTAAAAAGATTTCAAAATGGATTTTATTCTTTCAATTCAGATGAATTTGGTGGAATATTCAGCTGGAGATGAAGGAAGTGATTGATTCACTTGAATTTATAGATTTTTGTTATTCATGAGCTTGTTGACAATTGAGAGTCATGGGACTCTTAGTTTAGTCCCTTGAATTTTTCAACTGACTGATAATGGCTCTTGGCCTTGTTTATAGGATTTTTTATATTCATGCATCAGGCTTTCAAAGCACAAGGGTTTATATTAGATGAATATAGCTGTCAAAATGAATTTTTCCTGTTTGAGGAGTATAAATTTCTCCAGAAGAACATGTTCTGGAGGAAGTAGTAGTTATTGGGGTAGCAGAACTATGGGATAAGGCAAGCAGATGAATGAATTGTAAAAAATTCCGGAAGATTTGAAATTTTCATTATATTTTCTTTACTCTCAAACATGGGCTAACAATTGATTAGAAAAAAAAATGGAAAAGTAATCCAACTTGCCTGCATCCTAAATCACCTCCATTGTCATATTGAGTCTCTCAGTGTTTTTTTTGAATCAATGATAGACTGGAGGGAATCCAAACAAAAATTAATTCAAAGGAAAAAAGGATGGAGTGAAGTAAGCATGGTTGGAATGATTGATCTACTCAACCACTGAGGGAATAAAGAACAAAAAGCTCACCAGACCAGTCATTGTAAATCACGACATCTAACAATTCCAGAAAATTCCCTAATTGGGCTTGGATTTTGGAGTATGATTGAAATTTCTGAACCCAAGCTTCCTTAAAGAGCTCATCCTCCAAATTGTACTCACTCTGATAATAGAAGTCAATCTTGAGCTAGTGAGGATCAATAAAATTATACAAAAACATTTGTTTGTATTTCTTGGTCACCATTCCTGACTTTGATTTCTTGTTGGTGATTTTTTTAGATTCAAATCAGATTTTTTTTCCAATACCAATTTCTGATTCTCTCAAATTGAAATCTTGGTGATCAGAGTCCTGAATTAGATATTTTGGAGGCATTTTAAGGGTCTCAGTAGCTTTTTTATAAAGGAATTTTTGATGGTTTTGAGTTGAAACTTGAGGAATGTTTTGTTGATGATAAATATCATTGGTTGAAATAAAAGGATTGGATCAGGATGGGTTTGATGTTTCAAAGGTATATTTTGTAGAGCTTGGGTAGGGTCTTCTGATGATTAGCTTGATAATACATTGATTGAAGTTTTCAATATACTTTAATGAATCAATTGAAGACACTGGGTACTTCAGGGGTTGATGAAAATTGCTTTAGTAATCAAAATGAGATGCAAAGGCTGATTATTTTCAATAATTAGTTTGTGTAAGGCTGATGAGGATGCTGTATCTGTGTTGTCTTGGATGATTATATTATTTATTGAGTCTTTGGTTGATTTAATCTTCATGAAAGTTATCAAATTTATGGAAAGTGGTGATTGATGGATTTTTGGGTGAATTATTAGTCATATAAAGCATGTTTGATTTTTGAAATACACCAATTTCATGAAACCCTCTATTTTTAAATACACCAGTTAGGAGGTGAGTTTATCTCAGAAATCTTCCATTAAAAATGGTGGGTTTGGTCAATTAAATTTTGGTTTTGCTAACTTTTATACACCCTATTTAATACATTGAGTACCTGTGTGGAAGTTGGGATAAATTTTAAGTGAAGGAATGGATTTAATTTGAAGGGTTTTTTTAATATAAGGAGGATTTTAACTCATAGAAGATTTTAGGTCACAAGTTTGATATGGTTGATTGCCTTTAGAATTTTGTTGAGATTCAGATTGAGCATCAAGTTTTTGAATTTTTTTATGGCCTTAAGGAGGAATATAAGTCTCAGATACACTAAATGAACCACGTAATAAAAATAAAACTATATCAACCAGTAATTATTTAAAACAATTAGAAAGCAAGATAATTATAACTTGAGGGCCTGCAGGTGAAAAGCTTGGATAAATCTGGTATTGAAGGGATGGAATTTTTTTAAATGTTATTTTGAAAATAAGGTTTATAACTGGTCTCACATTGTGGGGTATTGGTCTAATATGTTTGAATGCCTTGGGCATATTATTGAGGTGCTTGATGCTGGTGCATATTCTCAAAATAATGTGGATCTTGATATAAAGCAGATTTTGAGTAGCCCCCAGGATCAAATTATTTACTTGAAAAAAGACTGGAAGGATATTGGTAATTGGATTCATAGGTTGAGAATGTTGGTTCAGGTAGATGATGAAAATCTTGATAAATATTGGAGATATTTTATGATGAATAATTTTTAATGTTTGAATGAAAAATTGAATTCATTCTGGAGGGCAAAGGATTTTAAAAACTATTAATTAGGATTTCTTGAGATAAAGAGCTTCTTCTCTTTAATTCATCATAATTAGTGCTGGACTTTTTGGTTTTATCCATTTTTGAATATGTTATTTTTTGAGTATTTGGGTGGATAGAAGGGCTATTGTGAGAGAATATTATGGCATATCATAGTTAACCAAACCCCCCATTTTTTAATGGCAGGCTTCAAGCCAAAAACGCCATTAAAAATCAAAATCTCACTTATTCAACATCAGACGTGTCAGAATTACCTGAAAATAAATGTTTTTTTTTTCAAATAAAGTATTTAAAGGCTTTCACTGCCTCAACCCATCATTCCACATCATCACCCCTGGTTTCAACCTCCAACTTAATTGGAAAAATTCTACCTCCAACCTCATCCAAAAAATATGATTCATTGCTCTCATCACTTCATCACTATCATCTCTTCTTTCTGTCCTCATTGCTTCATCACTCTCATCACTTTATCAATTTTTATAATATCCTAACTCCCATTGCTTTATCACTCTTGTCAATTCCTCAATCTCATCTCTTCATTTCTATCCTGATTGCTTCATTGCTCTAATCACTTTATTTCTTTCATCACATCCTAGCTCTCATCACTTTATTGCTCTCATTGCTTAATCCCTTCATAGCTCCTACTCTTCTAAAATGGCCCCTCAGCAAACCTCCCCCTGCAAGTCCACACCAAAATCCAATGGACCAAAGAAAAAATACCCTAGGAACTCTACATCAAACAATCCTTCTCCATCAGATTCCAAGGGCTCAATTCAGCTCAAGAGAGCTGATCATATCATCCTGCTAAACAGGCGGAAAATTCCCTCCAACTATGATGCTTGCTTTGGATCCAACAACAAAACACAAGTTGGCTGACCTTAATCCTCTAAGTTTAATGGTTATCTCCTGATTGCCAATGAACTGAAGAATAAAACAAAAGGAAGGCTGGATGTTTCCTCCAAACAGATGCAGGAGAGATTCAAGAACTATCAAGCCAAGTACAAAAATTCCCACTCAATTTCAATCTTCACTGGCTTTAGAATAACCAACTTAAATGAAGCCAAGGGAATCCAATTGGGGGTTGATAAGTTGGACTCCATTTTTCATTTTTATATTCATATGGATGAAATATTTGGAAAGAAAGCCAACATAACCCCTTTAGCTGCTTTTGATGCCCAACAATCCAAGTCAGTAGATGCCAAGGACTTGGTGGTGGATGCTCAGCCTAGTCATGATGATCCTGAAAAAATCTATGAGTGGCCCCAATTAAATTTGAAGGAGGATATTCCAACACAACTAGCTCTGATCATGTCTACATTGGCATTTATGAATGATTCAAACCCTTCCTTGGACCCTTTTGATGACCAAAAATCTGATTTGGTAGATGCCAAGGACTTGGCTTTGGATGCTCAGCCTAGCAATGATGATCCTGAAAAAACCTATGAGTGGCCCCAATTGGATTTGGGGGAGGATATTTCAACAAAAACAGCTCCAATAATTTCTACATTGGCATTGATCAATGATTCAAACCATTCCTTGGAACCCTCACTTCCTTCTTTGGATTGCTCTCATCCCGGGGTGGAATAAATTAAAAACTTGGCAGATGAGGAGCAAGTTATTCCACTATCTCCATTACAATCAACATCTGTTCAAGCAAGGAAGTCAGTTCTTTTCTTTTCTGTACAGTTAATACTGACTCATTTAGATTTTAAAAAAGCAACAACATCCATTTCTGAATTGCCAAACACTCAAGCCAATGGGGCCTCCCACATCACCTTCAAATGAGAGTGATTTTGTTCCCATACAAACCTCCTCTGCAAAGGGAAAGCAAAAGGCCTCCAATTCCATCACATCAACTCCAATATCCATCAAAAGAGGAGAAACACTTCCAATTTTTCCAGCTTTGAAGATATAATGGAGAAGCAAGATTCAATTAAGTGAATTTATTGAATCTGCTCACCTTCAAAATGAAGATCATTCCTATTCCCTCCAAAAAACAGTTAAATCACAAATTGAATCTGAATCAATTTCAAAAGGAGAAGTGGGATCATCAACTGGCTATTTATTTTAAAAAGCAGAAAGCCAAGAGTTTGGCTCATCAACAGAAATTGGATACCAAGTGGAAATTGAAACAGGCAGAGCAGGAGTTTAAAAAAGAGGAAAAGGAAAAGGATCAACAGGAAGAGAGACTGGAAAAGAAGAGGGAATGACTGGAAAAAGTAAAAAAGATAGGTTATTGGTAGCCATGTAATATATTGATAGCAGTGGAATTATGGAAGAAATAAAGAAAATTACTTGATTGGCTTGTAACATATTTACTTTGAAAAAAAATTTAAAAAAAAACCATAACAGTTATTTTCAAAAACAACAATGTTTGGACCTATTTTTAACCCTGCAAATAAAATTTTTATTTTTATTTAACTTTTTTGGTCTAGATTATATTTTACCGCTTTTCATGTCTTTGCAAGTGTTCTGAGTAGTCTTGTTAATTTTCATGGAAAAGGCCATCCTTGTATGGGTTTTAGTCTCCACAGCAGGAAAAGTACAGTGGTTTTACTTATTGGCCACCCAAATCATTTTAAACACACCTTTTTTCTTTGAAATTGATACCAAAAACCAAGTCAGGAAAAACAAATTGGCCATCAGATACTTGGTATTCTTCCTTGTTGTCAATGGTTTGACCAGTTGATTTTTTGGTTGGAAGGATGAGTAAAAAGGAATAGGAATGGGTGATGATAAATTCATGACTCCAGTCGTGTGGGAGTTGTGTAGGGCACCACACAACCTGTGGGAGTTGTGTAGGGCACCACACAACCTGTGGGAGTTGTGTAGGGCCCCACACAACCTGTGAGAGTTGTTTAGGGCCCCACACAACCTGTGGTAGTTGTTTAGCGCCCCACACAACCTGTGGTAGCTGTGTAAGGCCCTTCAACGCATGGGGGCCCATACACTAATCCAAAGGGTTGTTCCAAACATGAGCAACCCCTGGGGGGGCATATACGCAACCCCTGGGGGGGCATATACCCCCAATAATGGGAATTTTTAATTTTGCACCCCTGCACACAACCATTTTGACCTGTGTACAGGGGTATACAAACCCCCTGGGGTTGTTCTTTAGTTACTTTTATTTTATTTTATATTTTTGTTTTTTTAAACCAAAAAATCAACATTTTTTGATTTTTTGGTTGATTTCTGTACCTTTTTTTATTTATTTATTTTATTTTAGTTTTTTTTAAGCCTGAAATTCTTTTAGTTGTGTGGTAGGGGACACAAATAGATTTGATTTATGTACAACCCTACATGACTTGAATGTAGTTGTGTGTGGTGCCTCACAAAACTGAACTGTGATGTGGGGGCTACACAACTGCATTCAAGTCATGTGGAGGATACACAACTTGATTTTAGTTTTTTAGCGTGCCACACAACTCAAATGGGATGTGTGGCATGCTACACGACTCAAATGGGCTATTTAGGATGCCACATGGCCCATTTGAGCCATGTAGCATGGCACACGGCCCTTTTGAGTTGTGTAGCATGCCACATGGCCCATTTGAGTTGTGTAGCATGCCACATGGCCCATTTGAGTCGTTTAGCATGCCACATGGCCCATTTGAGTCATGTAGAATGCCACACAGCCCATTTGAGTTGTTTAGCGTGCCACAAAGCCCATTTGAGTTGTGTACACAACTCAAAGAGTTGTGAATTTAACATTACCAAATAGGAATATATGTCAAATTTGTCAATGTGGGGAGAATTTTAGAAGGAATTTGAAGTGAAGGTGATTTTGGGGGGAACAGTCAAAATGAGTGAGCTGGGATCCAAATTCCAATGAAGAGAAAGAGGGGATATTGTTGTCCAGCATTTTTTGACGGTTGGAATCATGTGCTAGTCTGGCTAATTTTTAGAACATTTGGCATAAAATTTGTGAGACCTTGTTTGAACTAAGGTTCAAAAGAAAAAACTCTTGAGGAGAAGATTGAATAGCAGCTTTTTTCAAATATTTTCCAAATACTTCAGAAGGGTGCATCAATTTTTGCCATCAAATTGCCCACATTTTCACACTTCAAGATCTAGAGGGACCAACAGTGTTCACAAACTTTTTGGATTGCTGAAGGAAAGTTGTGAATGAGTTGATGTCCTTCTTCTCTTTCTCAGAGATTTTATTCAAATGGGAAAATTTTATTATTGACACCAGAGCCTTATGATCCAATTGATTTTGAAAAAATAATTTTCCAGAGGAGAAGAAATTGAACTGTTTGATCTTCTGATTGACCTTTTCAAACTTTTCTTGGGAGGGTTTTTGACAATTATTTTTTTTGGAAGTGATGGCAGGATACAGATCCAAGGGCCATAGTTTTTGCTCAGACCACACAAGCTGGTCATTGATCACTCCCTCTTTTATCTCCAAAGAGATTTTTGAATCTTGGTATTGATCCCTCTTTTGCTGACAAGCCCTATTCTTGCCACCTCTATGTATGGTCTGTAAAGCCCATTTGGGTGCCAACCAAAGTTTTTTGAAAATTTCCTAAAGTGTGCATTGTGCCTAGAGAAGCCGTTTTGGTGCCTAGAAAAGCTTTCTTGGTGCCCCGGCCAAGGGTGACTTGACACCTGGCCAAATAAGTCTGGAGCCAGGCCAAGTTTATCTTGGAACTAATCAAAGCTGGACGCTTTGACCCACCAAATGAAATATTTTTTTTAAAATGAAATCAATGGTTGAAAGTTGTTGGTAGGGTGGCCGGTGTGGTGTTGTATTTATAACCTTGGGTCAAGAGCTGCATTGCGGGCTGCGCGCTCAGCAGTTGGGTATGTTGGGATCAGCATTTGGGTGCGCGCGGTCTCAGCAGTGCCTGCTGAGGGCTCAGCAGCAGCCGCTGCGGGCTCAGCAGTAGGAATTGCGGGGCTCAGCACCAGGTGCGGGTCGGGTCTACTCCGAGGGCGCCGGGCGGCGACCCGCCTGGGAAACGCGAACCAAGTGATGGAGCCGGCCCAACAAAGCTGGTGGGTGGCTAGTCCGGAAAGCAAGGGCGGGGCGTTTGGGGGTTAGGCGTGCGCGGGCCAACTTGCGGACTGCGAGGTCCGCAGACACGCACGGGCGGGCAAACCAGGGGGCTCTGAGTAGGGCGCGGCAGAGGGCCGGGTCATGAGAAGGACAAACCGGGCGTACGTTGATATCGAGGGGCACGGGTTATGGGGCAAGGAATGGAGGGGCAGGGTTGGGCTAGGGTTCTGTGCTTAGGGGTTGTGTTTCATTGTTCTTTTGCGTTTGTGGTTGTACTTAGGTTAGGGTTGAAGGGGGGGGGGATCCAAGTCCTCACCCTCAACTCTGGGTTGGGTTATCAACTCATCTATCAATCAATCAATCCATTGGAGAAGGAAAGGAAAGGAAGAGGAAGGATTGAAGGAAGAAGAATACATCTCATTATCTCTCTTTTATCTCACTACACTTAAGAACTCATCGCATCCAACCTCCTTACAGACGCCTAGATGAATAACTTCTGGACTTGCGGACAACTTAGGAGCGTAACTCTCTTTTGCTTTCCACATCTGGGGGTCTGGCGGGGAAAAAATCTTTTGTCTAGGTCTCTCAAAGCTATCCGGTGCAATGCTTCCCACAACTACCCCAGAATTGAATATTCCACCCTTGTTCCCTCTCTGGCCGGTGTGGAAAGAATAAAGGTTATCCCCCTATAATTTTCCCAAGGTTCAGAAGTTAACGGTTCCCTGCGTTTGAAAGGAGATGGGGATGCCCGGAGTCACACTTGAAATGAGAGATATAAATAAGGAGATAAAAAGATAAAGAAAAGTAGAGAGAGAGTGAAATCTCCAATCCTTCAGTCCTAAGAACTTTCCACCTGGATGTGTATCCAGTATGAGTTCCTTTAATCTCCTGGTGAGATGAGTGATCCAATCAGATGATGTGATGGTCTCCCTCCCTTCCTGCATTCCATTCCAGAGATGAGAGTGAGGATAAGTCCTCCCTCTCAACCCTAACCTAATTACACGCGCAAATAACAGTATGACAAAAAAACAGAAAACAATCCCAAGACAGAAACCCTAGCCTCCTCTCCCCACCTCCTCAGTACCAAACTCCCCCCGACGTCCGTACGCCGTTCCGTCCTTCTAATGACATGGTCCTCGTACCCTGCCCTACTCGGAGCCCCCCGCGCCTGTCCGTATCTGTTTGTCCGTGCCCATTGTGGGTGTCCGGTAATATCCAGCATGATCCGCGCGCTCCATCCGTTCCTTTATAGCCTGCCAATTGCTCCGCCCCTACGTATCCGAACCGGCGCGCCCGCAAACCTAGTCAAGCGCCCTACCTTCTGAATCCAATCTCTGGGGCGGATCTCCGCCCACGCGGCATTTGATGCTGAGCCCAACCTGTCCACTAGGTGCGGAGCCAAACAGCGGCTGCCGCTGCTGAGCACTCCGCATACCCTAATGCTGAGCGCGCTTGCCTCCAATGCTGAGCGTGCAGCCGCAACGCAGTTCCCAATCTGTGTCTATAAATTGACACCACATCCCCCCCAACTTGAGTTCTGTCCCCAGAAGTCTTCCATTGCTTCATCATACCACTACCCCCGCTACTTCCACTCCCACTACCACCTTCCCCGGTCTTCCTTCCGCTCCATCACCATCAGTCTCCTATGCAAGTTCTGCGCCCAGAACGGGCACGTGTGTTTGATCATCCCTGGTTGATGCGCCTGCGTTGCTTGCCGTCGCGGCCACCGTTGCTGCTTGCTTAGCGACAGCATGCCCTGAGCTCCCCCCCAATCCAGCTCTTCCCCCAGGCCGCGCAAGAGGGCTTGTCTGGACCCGTTTGTGGTTTCGGACAATGAGTCAATCTTGGAAGGCTTGTGGACACCCCCCGGTTCACCTCCATCCCGCCGCCCCCAAGCTCCGTCACCCACCACCTTGCACGTGAGCCGCAACTTGGCATCACCTCTCCGCCGGGCCCGACCTCCGCAACGGGGTGAATAGAAAACCTTGTAGGAATGGCGCGCAGCGACCCACGCTTTGGCCGCTGCTGTTGGCGTGAACCAAACAGTACCGGAACCAAGGCTTTTTGGAAGACCCGCGGCCGCGCCAGAAACCCCTTCTCCTCCTCCACGACTGCCGACACTGCCCGCCCCACCAGCGGCCTCGGATGAGAGGCCTGCAACCCCCAACGTCCCTCCGCCTCCGTCACCCATAGTCGTCCCGTCATTGCCTCCAGCTGGACCAAGCCCCCCTGTTGGTTCCCCGGAGGCCCCATCTTCACCGGCCGCTCCTCCTCCCAGCCCTCCCAAGATCCCAGAAATTCCAGTCGTAATGGTGCTCCCGGAGGCTGGCTTCAAGGCTTTTTTGGAAAGGTTGACCACAATGCTTTGGGATTTCCTCACAATCCCCGGCCATCAATCCTCAGAATCCCGGCGCAAGCTCCTGGGGTCTTTCTGGGCTTTACTGGCGTCATCAAGGGCGGAAATGGAGGAAATGATGAAGATGGCTTAGGCGCATCGCCCCCCCCTTTCCCCCTTCCCTTTCTTTCTTCTTTTCTTCTTGTTGGTTGTACCGCGCCTCCCTTTTCATTAAGAAAATACACGTTTCTGCGCGAGGTCCTAACCTTTCTGAGAAAAAGTGCGCAACCGCGCCTTGTAAGAGTGAGCTTGAGGTTGAGTCCGCATCCGCGCCCCTTGCTTTGTGAGCAACCGTAAGTGACTAGCCGTTCCAAAAGGGGCACCTGGACCGCCCCAGAAAAACTGCCACACAGTTCCCCGTACCCTTCCTGTAACAAACACAACAACCAAACACCAGCGCGCGCCACCATAAGGGAAGAGAGAGAGGGAGAGTAAGAGAACGGACATTCTGGGGTGTCTAGTTGTCCTGGCTGTGAACTGGCTAGAGCACCCCCTCACCAAATCAAGCTTATGCCCATACCAACCACCCATCCTCAAGATATCCTGAGAGAAAGATGAAGAGAAAAAGAAACCAACAGAGAAGAAAAATAGAAAAGAACACTTTTTTTTTTTTTTTTGCGCAACGCCCGTAGACCGCCGCAAATTGCTCTTTGTCCTGCTTCCCCCATCCGCGGGATTGCCCACGCATCCTGGTTCCGCGGGGCTTTTCCTCGCGTTTACGGACCCGGCTTTGTGCCGCGCCCGCTTTTCCTGCAAAAACCCCAAGCCAGCAAGGACCCCACAATCCAGATAAGAAAGAAACATAGAGAAAAAAACATTCTGGGATGTCTAGTTGTTCCGGCTGTGAACCGGCTAGAGCACCCCCTCACCAAATCAAAACTTATCCCCTACCCCCTCTACCTCCCCCCCCAACTTGGCCACTGTCCCCAGCTTGTCGCAACCGCCTACTCCATAGCAACGGCATGGTCTCCGCTTCTCCGCCCAAAGACAAATCCCCTGGTGGCGTTCCTACACCATTGCTGGGCTCCACACTCCCCTTGTCAGATCCGTCACCCCCTTCCGCTGTTTTGTCAAACGAGGTAGATCCTTGCGCAAAGAAGCGCTTGACATGCAAAGCCTCCGCCTTTTGTTTCAGCGGAGTACCGTCTAATTCCTCCAACTGATAGCTGCCACCCTCAAACTTGGACAACACGCGGAACGGGCCGTTCCACCGGTTAGCAAACAACTTTCCCCACTGAGACTCCAGACTTTGGTTGTACAGGAGCACCAAATCCCCCTTCCGCAAGGGATCCCCAAGACAATGCAAGCAGCGCTCGTCCCAATAGCGCACCAATGCCGTCCGAGTCTTCTTCAGCCGGTCCGCGGCCTTTGCGAGCATCCCATCCCGTCAAAGGAGCTGTTTGGCGCAAGCCTCAAGCAATTTGGCGACCTTCCACCAGTCAACCCCCAGGAACGTCTCCAACTCAATGTCCACTGGAAGCACGGGGCGCTGCCTGAAAAGTAACTTTTACGGCAAGTAGCCTGTTGACCGCTTCACCAAAATCCGATCCGCAAACAGAACCATTGGAAGGGTCTCCTGCCAGCGCTTCCTGTCTTCCCCGCACATCTTGACCAGGGAATCCTTGATTGGTTGATGCCCGCGTTTGATCATGCCGGCCCCCTTGGGATAGTACTCCGTTACCCAGCCAAACTTGGCTCCGCAACTCTTCACCAACTCAACCAAACGGCCGCAAAACTCAGCCCCTCCGTCCACAGTAACCAGACAAAGCAACCCGTACCGGGAGAACCAATCTCCCTCCAGAAATAGAGCAACTTTGTCCGCCGAGAGCTTGACCAACGGACGCGCCTCCGCCCAACCGGACAGGTCGTCCTGCGCGACAAGCAGATAGGCAAACTTCCCGGCCTTGATGTGGAAGACATCAAGCAAGACTCGACCAAAGAGGGTGTCTCCCCCTGGGGGGTTTCCAACTTCCTTAGGCAATCTCGCGCTCCGCCGTTGACAGGCTTTGCAGGATTCCAACCATTCCCATACCGCATGCACTACCCCCGGCCACCAGAACCGCTCTTTCACCCGCCTCCGCGTTTTGACCTCCCCTTGATGACTGAGGTTGTTGTGAAGGCTTTGGAGGATAGCTTCCTGATCCGCCCTTGCAGTGGTAACCACAAGAGGAACCGGGGTCTTCCGCCGCCAAAGCTACCCCCCCTGTACGTAGAAGTTCCCTGCTCGCCGCTTTGCCCATTGCATGTCCTTGTTTGTAGTTCCATTGGGAAAACAAAGGTCCCGCAAGTAGTCACAAAGAATTGGGTACCGCCCGGTCTGCCGGAGCGGCAGCTGAAGGCCCGCCTCCACAACCCCTACCTTGACAACCGGGGTCTCCACGTCGAGCAGTTCTGCGTCTTCAAAAGGGTTGTCCCTTGGATACCGCGACAACGCGTTGGGCATAGTGAACAATTTCCCCGGAACGTGAACAACAGCAAAGGAGAAAAGTTGAAGAAACGCCACCCACCTGATCATGGGAGCGTTGGGCAACTCCGGGGAATTGATCATCCGCGCCAGCGCCTCTGCATCCACCAAAAGCTCAAAGTGAACCCCCCACAAAAGATACTGGAGCTGCTGCACAATCTTGGTGAGCCCGCTGTAAGACTCCAAACGGTGCTAAGCCGTGGCAATTCTGTGGAGGGGAAAGGTGCTGTTTAGGCTGCCCTCCTAGGAGTTACAATAACATTTAAATGTAACCGGAATCAAGGTCCAGAACCTTATGGATGAGAAATCAAAGTAAGGGAAGAGGATAAGAGTTGTTGGTAGCAATGGAAACAACACTATCTGAGACAAGATGGTGCAGGTAAAGACTTGAACAAATAAGCCAAGGTTTGTTCAGAGTTCAATAGAACAAGGCAGTTGTAAGTAACAACACCCACAAGCTAATAACTCTGGTTGTCAGCAGCTGATTAGGAAAGATCAACTCAATCCCAACCAACCTCCAGGTTCTCAATGAACCTGCCCAACTCTCCGCAATCAAGCACTTGAAGGGTACCAGATAACTGTGGGAGGCTGAACAAAACAAAAGCAATTTGTTTATGAAGCTCTAGAAGCAAATCAATAACAAATTCAAGCAAGAATATCCCAACACTTCTCAAGGGACTCAAGAATAGCGTGGCAAAATTCAACCTTAAAGAAGAAGGGAGGTATAACACTCCAGGTTTTAAGCTTAATAAAAACTCTTCAATCAAACGTGATTGGCTTCAGAAAGATGATCAAGGAGAGATCAAGACCAGTATGGTCGGAAAAAGGGATCAGAGTGGTATAACAGACCCAAGAATTCAGACAGGAATTCTTCTTCAACCAGCAAGGCTATTGGTTGGTGATAAGGATCAAGGTCACAAGGGACAGAGTTTGAGTACGGAGGCTCAAAGGATCAAGGGGCAATCATGGATATACCCGGATAAGTTGCTCAGATAAGTGGGGAAGGATGCCCACGGATAAGTTGATTATAATGATGGGGGAAACAGATGAGATGAGATGATGATGGTCTGATGGGATCCTGGGCCAAAAGGCAGGGGAGAGCCCCTCCTTTTATAGACATGAGGCCCTGTATACTATGTACAAGAGATACTAAAAATAGGTGCGGGAAAATGAAAACATAAAAAAAAGATGACATGAGAGGAAAAAAAAAAAAAGAAATGTTGCCCGCGTCGAGAATGACCGCGGGCAACCAGATGGACACCCGCGACAGCGGTCGCGGGTGTCAACAACGGCTGTTGTCGCCCAATCGGCGGCAACAGCGGGGTGAAGGTTCCGACGGCCGCAAGCAGTCGCTCGCGGTTGTCGGTCGGATCAGATGATGGGCAAGGGGGTTGGGTTTTGATTGAGGAAGGGATCACCAAGATGTTGGAGTGATGAGAAGAGTTGGTTATCCAAGATCTTCAGGTTAGATCTCACAGGTCCTGGGGATCCCAAGCTTTTGTCAAGAGCAATGTGGTGGTTGATGGTCCGGTGATCTGACTGAGAGCCGTGGATGGGGGCGCGACGGGATGGATGGGCCGATGATTGATGACAACTGGTGGGAGTGGGGAGATCAAATCAATGGTTGACGACCGTCGCAACAAGCGACGACGTCGGTTGGATGAGAGGATCGGGAAGGATCAAAGGGATTGTCAAAGGTGGTTCGACAATTGCTCGCGTTGCCAAAAGTCAGGGCCGCGAGCGCGACAAGTAGGAGTTGAACATAGGAGGGGGGGATCAAAGCGGAGAGACAGGCAAGAGGCCTGTCCTAGACCGCTAGGACAGGGAGAAGTTGAGAGATGGGGGGAAATGAAGGTACCCATAGGGGTACAACCAAAATTTTTTTTTTTTTTTTCCGTGGTGTCCCGGATTGGTGGCCACATCTCTCCCCAACTTACAGACTGTCCCTAGTCTGCATCTAAAATTTGAAGGGATTAAAAAAAAAGGCAGGGAACAAAGAAATTGAAGCAAAGATTGGCCATTTCTTGATCTTGAGAGCAATTGAAGAGTTGAGGAAAATATCTTGATTCTTCCAAATGAGCCCTAGAAGCGGCAGGAATAGAACAAGGAGGGCGTCCCAGGTGCTCACATATGTGGCATACAGTAGAGTTTTACAACAAAAATGCAGCAAATGACCCTGGTGGTGCACAATTGGGAGGACTTACTTCTGAGATAAGTTGCCCCCACGACAATGAAACTTCTTGACTTGATCAGCAGAGAACCTTCTGGCCGACCGAGTACCATCCAGCTCCTCCAAAACATAAGATCCACCTCTAACTTGATGAACCACTTGATAAGGGCCATTCCAACAATTAGAGAAAAGCTTGCCCCACTGGGTCTCCAAAGATTGATTATAAGCTAAAACTAGGTGACCAGGGTTCAAGGGCTCCCTGATTCAATTAGAGTGCTTGTCCTCCCAATACTGGACGGATTTTGCTCTGGACTCCATCATCTTTTGATAAGCTTCATAACAAACGTCTTCACTTTGCTCCAGTTGCTTGGATCTAGCAACTAACAGATCAGTGGTTGAGGACACCTCTTCCAAAGAGATACCCAAGAAAGATTCCATTTCCAGATCCAAAGGAAGGACTGCTCTTTGACCAAAGATGATTTCATAAGGTGAGTAGCCAGTAGTCCTTTTGGTTGAGATTCGATCAGAGAAGAGAACAAGAGGAAGGAATTTGCGACAATTCTTCCCACTTTCACCAGCCAGTTTAACAAGTGCAGCCTTCAAAGGGGCATGGCCTTGTTCCACCATGCCTTGGCCTTCAGGATAATAAGGAGTAGTAACTCTATGTTGTCCAGGAAGGGATTGGATCATTTCAGCAAGCTTGCCCCCAAATTCAGAGCCACCATCAGTAGAGTAAGATCAAGCCAGGCCATAACGCATTGTCCAGGTCTCGTAGAGGAAAGCTGCCACTGATTCAGAGCTAAGGTTCTTAAGAAATTTTGCTTCAACCCATCCGGAACAATCATCTCTAGCCACAATGAGGTACTTAGCACCACCTGCCTTAATATGAACCACATCCATAGCAATCCTTCCAAAGACAGTGGACTCCCCAGTAGGATAACGAATTTCAGCTGGGCGCCTAAGATCACGTTTTTGACAAACTTCACAACTCTTGCACCATTTGGAGACAGATTTATTCAAAGATGGCCACCAGAATTGTTCAGATAGTCGTCGATAAGTTTTGGTTTCCCCACGATGACCAAGGCCTTCATGGAGACTTTCAAGGATAGAATCTTGTTTAGAGGGAATAGTAACAACAATAAGAGCACAAGGATTGCCTCTCTTCATAAGTCTAGAGCCTTGAACAAAAAAATTAGAAGACTTTTGTTTAAGAGATCGAAATTCCTTAGCAGAGAGATCAGGAGTTTTTTGAAGAGTTGAAAGGTACTGCTCTAATTTAAGCCAGAAGCCTTGTTGAAAGCCAGAATAATTTTGAGAAGAAAAAGAGAAAATAGGTTGGATTAAAGGTTCCTCTTCATTGAAATCGGTTCCAACATCAGATTTGTTGTCCCCAAGAGGTCGTCGAGATAAACCGTCAGGCATGGTGAAAGATTTCCCCGGCCTGTGAACAATATCAAAAGAGAAAAGCTGGATAAAGGCCACCCAACGAGTCATAGGAGCATTGGGAAGACTGGGAGCGTTGATCATTTCAATGATGGATCGAGCATCAACTTGCAATTCGAAATGTTGGCCCCAGAGAACGGTTTGAAGTTTCTTCATCATTCGAGCCACACCACAGAGTTCCAGTTTGGGCTGGGAGTACCTAGATTCTACATCTGAAAACAACAAAGATTCATAAAGAGCAGGACGGTCCCAACCATTTTCATCTTCCTGAGTAAGGACGGCCCCAACAGATTGATAACTAGAATCAACAGCCAGCTTGATCTTGCCAGCTCCAGGTCCATAAGAGATCTTTTTCAAAACTATGTCTTTACCAACTATCCTTTTGAGTAGCTGGAAAGCACATTCACAATCTTGGGTCCAAATCCATTCAGCATCTTTTCTGGTTAGACGAAGCAAGGGTGCACAGATTTTGGATAAAGATGGGATAAAGATTCTAAAATAAGTGACAACACCTAGAAAGCCCCTAACTTCAGTTGGATTGATTGGGGTAGGCCAAGAGATGATCTTGTTGACTTTGGCTGGTGCCATCCTTCTTCCTTCCTTGCAGACCACATGACCAACAATTTCCAGAGCAGGGACACAAGCCGCCAGTTTGGATCCAGAGACATTAAGGCCAGATTCCTCAATTCGAAACAGAATCCTCTCCAAGGTAGTAGCATATTCCCAGATAAAACGACGAATTCCTGAATGCCAAGGTAAGAGCTCATTATCATAGTCAGATACTGGACCTTTAATTCCTCCATTGTCAATAAAGATACCAGCATGATCAGGGATTTCATCCTGGAGGATCCACATCATCTGAGCCTGATAGACTGCAACCAAGTTGGTGGCTCCTTGAGGCAATCGAGTAAGTTGAAATCAACCAAGAGGAGTATTGAAAGTAGTGAGAGGAAGAGAAATAGGATGTAAGGATCGTTCGTCATAGCCACCCATAATATCCCCTAGACCATAGCAAGCTCTCCCCGCGAAGGATTCAACAAATTCTTCAGTAGCAGGAGGGATACCAGAGTCTTTAATAGTAACTTTATTAAGAGGTTGAAGATCATGAACTATTCTAAGTTTACCATTACTCTTGAGGACACAGAAGCCGGGGCTGGAGTAACTAGAAGTTGACTGTTCATACAGGCCATTTCAAACTTGTTCCCGGACCAACTTGATGAATTCTTCAACTTTAGCAGCAGGGATAGGGATCTTTTTCTTTTGCCAAGCATCATGTTCAACTACAGGGATGATATAAGGGAGGCCATAGGATTCCCGCAAGAGACCTCTCTCTTCTTCACAGAAAGCAATAGATTTTTCCCTTAGAGATAAGACATTTTTGATTAAATTTAACTCATCAGGAAGAAGCCATCCATCTGGACCAAAGTTGACCACCTTCAGACGTTCTTCAGTGACCCATCCATTAGGCACAAAGGGACCAGTAAGAGATTGAGGAAGACCACAGTAAGGATCGCAAGATAGAGGAGGACGCATAAGGGGAGGATTGAGGTTGAGAGGGATAGGCTGGTTGACTGGTTGGATCTTCTTAGCAACTGGTTTATACTTAGTGGCAAAAGAGAGAAGTTCTTCTTTCCTCCAAGAGTTGACCAGAGAGACTTGATTACAAAAGCTGAGTCCAAGTTCCAACATCCTCCAAGTCCAATGTTCTGCAATATCCTTGAAGGGTGCCTTTTCCATAAAAGGAGAACCAGGAGATAATACGTTGCTCACATGTGTGGCACAAGGTAGGGTTTCAAAAATGACGGTAAAAGATTGCCCTGGCGGTGCACAATTGGGAGGACTTACTTGTACCCCAAATTGCCTCCACTGAAGCCCATATTCCTTCATACCAAAATCACAAAAAACAGAATTGAAATTAGGATCTAGTTTAGACTCATTGCGGAGATTCAAACCGGAACTGAGAGAAGATTGATCAGACTCAAAAGTAGAAGGAAAAGAAGACACAACAGATCCAGAGAGAGGAGGAGATGGAGAAGAAATATTTTTGGATTTTTCTATTTTGATATGTTTTTGTTTTTTAATATTCTTGAGCTCAGAAGAGAATGATGAAAGGAATTAAAAATAAGCCTGAGGGATGGGAGTTGACCCTTGAGTTGCAGTCTGAGGCTGAAAAGAACTACAACTATTAGTAGGATCAACTATTCCCCTAAAAAATGAGAGGAACTAGAGTTATCCTTCTGCTTCCCCTTAAAAGATGATTTGGGAGAATGACCATGAAAATCTCTTTCCCAACGACCAGAATCCAAAGAGCAAAGAGGAACTTCAATTTTCCTGCCATCAGCATCAGGGAGAAGAATTCTCTCCCCAACTTGATCAGAAAACATCAGGGTTGCACCAAAGTCCATTAAGAAGGATTGTCCCAAGATCATAGGACTGTCCAAACGAGTGATCTAAAAGTGGCAGGTTCCAACAATATTTTGACCAATCCTCACCGGTACATCCTCAGCAATACCAACCAGTTCACAAGCTTGATTTCCTATCCCATACACTGCAGAGTTGAAGCTGACCCTAGGACTAAGTTTGAGCTTGCAGGCCATAGCATCCAAGATTAAGTTAAGCTGAGATCCAGAATCCACAAGAGGAGAAACAGTTTTAGCTGAGTCACCAAGATAACAAGGAAGGAAGCCAAGGGGACAGGAATAAAGGTTGGAGTCTAAAGAAGGACTGGTTCCACCAGAGTCCTCCATTAAAGTGCCAGAGGAGACTTTGAGTTCTTCAGGGCCAATTTCCACACATCAACGAGACACCCATTTCTTCATTCCTTCAGCAACAGATGGAGAGATTGATAGGAGTTCAGCCACAGATAGATCAGGAATTTTGAGATCAGAAATTTTCTTTAATACTCCCTCCACAGCATTGGGGTGATCCTTGGAGATGCCCCTTTCAAATCAAACTTTGGGCTGGGTGGAGGGAGGAAGTTCAGGTGACGCAGAATCTAAGATAGGATTAGAAGGTTGAGGTGAGGGAGAAGGATCAGGGTGATCTGGGAACCTTTCCATGAGTGGTTCCTTTTCCACCTCCATGTCTTCTACATCAGAGGAAGGAGGCTCAAGTGATGATTGACGTTTAACGGGTTTTCAAAGGATTGAAGTTGGCAAGGAAGGAGCCTTATGAGGTTTAGGTTCCTCATGTTGTTTCTTGGCTGGATCAGATTGATAAGTAGTCCCAGCAAGACTAGAGGAAGAAATAGCTGGAGGATACCAAGGTTGGAGGGTACCACAGGATGATCGAAATTCAAAGGAAGCAAGAGATGCTTTCACAGGAGGTGATGGCTGGTAAGAGGCCACCACATGTTGGATAGGACAAGACAAGTCAAAAGGGATTAGAGCACCATTAGGGAGGAAGTAATTGTTCCCCCTCTGCTCTACCAACTTTTCCTTTAGGTCCTTCTGAAGTTCTTGGCATCGTCCGGTTCCATGGCCTTCCCTATCACAGTAGTAACAGACCAGAGTTGATTTGGGGACAGAAGAAGGAGTTTTAGGAATACCTAGCAAAGAAATCTTTTGATCTATTTTGTTCTCAAAGGCTCTAAGTAACTTGGTGATTTCATCTATAGTAGTAGGTTCTTGATTGGAATTAGGATCTGCTTTAGGCCTACAATCTGCCTCCATTTTAATCATAATATCTTTTGACTCTTTAAAAGAAGGAGCATGGACTGGTTCAGTAGTTCTAGGCTTTTCAAAAGTAAGAGCAGTTTGACCTTTCATGACTTTATCCACAGTACTCCTAAGGGTGAGAAAAACAGGGAGCTTGAATTGATTATCCCTGGTGGTAATCATGGATCCAGATTTGACCAGTTCTTCTTTAATCCTTTCCTACACAGCCAACAAAAAAGATTGGAAGAACTTTGGTCGAATTTTTTCCACTGTGTCAATGTCATTGTTTCGGATAAGATAGTTTTGAATGGGATCCCAAGACTTCCTAAAAATCTGATAGTCAGAGGCTGAAGAAATACCACCATTGGAGATCCACTGAGAAACCAGAGCATCCAAATCCTGCAGAGTAAACCTAGCCACATCTATTTTACCCCAGTATGCCAACATAGCCTTCCTGAGAAGCTTCCAGTTATGGGATTCAAATCCCTTGAAAGACTCGATTACCTCCATAACTTCATCAGAGGAGATAAAGAATCGCAACTGATAAGCTATATCAAATTCACTAGCTCCATCCACTTCAGCAGCCATTTCGTAGGAGTCCAAGAATCGCTCAACATTTGTACCGTTGAAGCCTAAGTTCTTGTTCTGAGGTTTGATCTTTACCATCTTAGGTTGGACAGAGGTGGTTGGAGTAGCGGAAGATGCCATATCAAATAACAGAGTTCCTAGGGGATCCAAAGAGCAGATTTCCAAAGTGGCTCACGAGTGTGGCAAGAGTAGGGTTTTGCCAAAAAAAAAACAACAAGCATCTTGCCCAAGCGGTGCACAAATTGGGAGGACTTACTTCTAGGATAAGTTGCCTCCACGGATCAGATTTAAGAAGAGAAAAAAATAGGAGAAAGAGAAAAAAAGATTGGATTTCAAGGTTGATTTTAAATGTCTTGGGACTGTAAATCCCAAGGTTGCTGGTTCGATCCCGGCCCGGGGGACCAAATGTAAGACTCCAAACGGTGCTAAGCCGTGGCAATTCTGTGGAGGGGAAAGGTGCTGTTTAGGCTGCCCTCCTAGGAGTTACAATAATATTTAAATGTAACCGGAATCAAGGTCCAGAACCTTATGGATGAGAAATCAAAGTAAGGGAAGAGGATAAGAGTTGTTGGTAGCGATGGAAACAACACTATCTGAGGCAAGATGGTGCAGGTAAAGACTTGAACAAATAAGCCAAGGTTTGTTCAGAGTTCAATAGAACAAGGAAGTTGTAAGTAAAAACACCCACAAGCTAATAACTCTGGTCGTCAGCAGCTGATTAGGAAAGATCAAATCAATCCCAACCAACCTCCAGGTTCTCAATGAACCTGCCCAACTCTCCGCAATCAAGCGCTTGAAGGGTACCAGATAACTGTGGGAGGCTGAACAAAACAAAAGCAATTTGTTTATGAAGCTCTAGAAGCAAATCAATAACGAATTTGAGCAAGAATATCCCAACACTTCTCAAGGGACTCAAGAATAGCGTGGCGAAATTCAACCTTAAAGAAGAAGGGAGGTATAACACTCCAGGTTTTAAGCTTAATAAAACCTCTTCAATCAAACGTGATTGGCTCCAGAAAGATGATCAAGGAGAGATCAAGACCAGTATGGTCGGAAAAAGGGATCAGAGTGGTATAACACACCCAAGAATTCAGACAGGAATTCTTCTTCAACCAGCAAGACTATTGGTTGGTGATAAGGATCAAGGTCACAAGGGACAGAGTTTGAGTACGGAGGCTCAAAGGATCAAGGGGCAATCATGGATATACCCGGATAAGTTGCTCAGATAAGTGGGGAAGGATGCCCACGGATAAGTTGATTATAATGATGGGGGAAACAGATGAGATGAGATGATGATGGTCTGATGGGATCCTGGGCCAAAAGGCAGGGGAGAGCCCCTCCTTTTATAGACATGAGGCCCTGTATAATATGTACAAGAGATACTACAAATAGGTGCGGGAAAATGAAAACATAAAAAAAAGATGACATGAGAGGAAAAAAAAAAAAAAAAAAAGAAATGTCGCCCGCGTCAAGAATGACCACGGGCAACCAGATGGACACCCGCGACAGCGGTCATGGGTGTTGACAACGGCTGTCGTTGCCCGATCGGCGGCGACAGCGGGGTGAAGGTTCCGACGGCCGCAAGCGGTCGCTCGAGGTCGTCGGTCGGATCAGATGATGGGCGAGGGGGTTGGGTTTTGATTGAGGAAGGGATCACCGAGATGTTGGAGTGATGAGAAGAGTTGGTTATCCAAGATCTTCAGGTTAGATCTCACAGGTCCTGGGGATCCCAAGCTTTTGTCGAGAGCAATGTGGTGGTTGATGGTCCGGTGATCTGACTGAGAGCCGTGGATGGGGGCGCGACGGGATGGATGGGCCGATGATCAATGACAACTGGTGGGAGTGGGGAGATTGAATCAATGGTTGACGACCGTTGCAACAAGCGACAGCGTTGGTTGGATGAGAGTATTGGGAAGGATCAAAGGGATTGTCAAAGGTGGTTTGACAATTGCTCGCGTCGCCAAAAGTCAGGGCCGCAAGCGCGACAAGTAGGAGTTGAACATAGGAGGGGGGGATCGAAGCGGAGAGACAGGCAAGAGGCCTGTCCTAGACCGCTAGGACAGGGAGAAGTTGAGAGATGGGGGGAAATGAAGGTACCCATAGGGGTACAACCGAAAAAAATATTTTTTTTTTTTTTTTCTGTGGTGTCCCGGATCGGTCACCACACCGCACAACTCCAACTTTGGCTGAGAGTACCGGCTTTCCGTCGGAGTGAAGGTGACCGACTCGTAAAGCACCGGCCTATCCTTGCTGTCTTCCTCTTGAGTGAGAATCCCCCCCGCGCTGAATTTGTTGGAATCGACCTCTAGCCTTATTTCTCCTGCATTGTAGTCAAGATCGCGGAGCACAATATGATTCAAGCAGGATAGACTAAGATCAAGCAGACAGTGAGTATTTGAGAAGAGTAGAAGATGGTCAAGAGATGAATCTCACCGGGCATGATTTCAGGCAGGGAACAGAGGTTGAAAGAAAGAAAATGAAAATAATAATAAAATGAAAAATAAGAAGAAAGATGTTGAGATCTGACAAAACACTAATTGGTTGATTTAGTTGAGCATGTTCAACAAGATCAGGCTTTGAGGTTGAGTCGAGTCAGGTGGTCATCATGGTCAGAGGTGGTTATTCAAGGTTGAAGGTGGAGGGTTGATATTCAGATTGAGTTGAGTCCCCAGCAATTGAGGTCAAGTTGGGTGAGTTAAAGTCAAGGAGTCCCCCGGGGGATTTTGACAGCGCAAGTGTGTGTACTAGCAACAAGAGACTCCCTGGGGCCGGTGAAACCTCACTGCTGTCAAATCTCAACACGCCCCATTCCTGGAGAGATGAAAACTTGCGACAACTTTATGGGTCAAAAAAAAGGAAAAGAAATAGAATAACATAAAATGAGCAAACAGAGAAACTAAGAAACTAAAAAAAAAGAAATTAAGAGGACAAAGGCGACGAAAAGGAAAGCTGAAGACGTTTAAGACTCACTTGATATGAGCTTTTGGTGAGAGCATCAGCAGGCATCTGTTCAGATTTGACAAGCACAATCAAGATGTTCTTAGACTTCAGCTCCTCTCTGATGCCTTTGGTCTTTAGATCAAGGTGGCAAGTTTTTGAGTTTGAACCAAACCGTTCAAGTTTGTCAATCAAACCACTATTGTCTGTGTGAATGATAATGGGAGAAACTTGGTGCCAAAGATCTTGCAGGTGAGGGAGCAAATCCAAGTCGATTCTTGAAAACCGTTGACAAAAGCGTTGAGTTCAGCGTTGGTGGAACTATACGTGATATTCTTCTGCTTGCAGCTATTCCATGATACCACACACCCGTAAACCGCGCAGAGATAACCTGTTTGAGATTGTCTGGTGTTAGGGTCATCTGCCCAGGATGCGTCTGAATAAGCGGAGGTCTGAGAGCCTGTATCGTCAACTCTCATGCAAGGCTTGATATTGGAAGTTCCTTTCAGGTACTTCCAGGGCTTCTTTAGTTCATTCCAGTGTGAAATACCTGGTTTGATTTTAAATCTTGATAAGCTGGATACGGCAAAACTTACTTTGGGCCGTGTGTAGCATGCAATGTGATTGAGCAATCCAATCGCTGATTGGTAGTTTATATTAAATGCCTTGAATCGTTTGAATTTGTCGTTGGTTGCAGGTGTAAGCTGTCAATTTGGAGTGAGAGGTGATTTGCTGGTTTTGGCATCTTCCAAACCCAGTTCTTTGAGACCCCTTTCAATGTGTTTTGGCTGGCTCAGAAGAATTTCATTGTGGCTTATCTCTATTTGCATGCCAAGGATAGTGTTGGGATCCTTTGCGGTCAAGCCAGCAAAACTGCTCAAGAATTTCCTCTGAAAGTCTTCGCCATTGCCAACCAGAATGAGGTCATCCACGTGAAAGAAAATCCAAGACTTACCATCCCTCGACAAGTAAAGACATGGATCACAGGAGGGTTTGTCAAAACCTACTTCTCTAAACCATCCGGTAAGGGTTTCATACCAGTTTTTTGGGGCCTGCTTCAAGCCGTACAGCGACTTGCGGAGCTTTAACAATTGAAATTTTCTTTTTTATCCCTTAGGAGTTTGAATTATCACTTCTTCATTGATCGGAGAGTGAAGGAATGCGCTTTTGACGTTGAATTGCCAAATCTTCAGTTTTGTCTTGAGCGCGTAGAGGAGGAGAAGTCTTAACGTAGAGGGTTTGCCCGTGGGAGCAAATGTCTCTGAGTAATCCAGACCCTCAACCTGATTGAAGCCTTGGACACAGAGTCGGGCCTTGTATCTGACAGGATCTCCATGAAAATCTTGTTTGATTTTGAAGATCCAAGTAGTTTTGAGAACGTTCTTTGGTGCGGGACCGTTGTATTCATCCCAGACACTGAGATCTTCAATTTAATCCAGCTCAATGTCCATTGCGCTCATCCACTCTTGGCATTCATTGCATCAAAGGGCATCCTTGTAGGATTTGGGTTTGTAAAAATGAAAGAAAACGTACCGCTGAGGCGGCCTGACTTGTGATCAATCTGAAAGAACCCGCTGCGTGGGTGCCAGAGCTTATTTATTAGCATGACTGATGTCTACAGTCACTATTGGACTGTCCCAAGCGGGCGGTGATGGTTCTTCAGATTGGTTGGATGATTGGCAGATTGATTCAACTTTGTCGGCCGAACTGATTGAGTTGTCAGATTTATTGCGGTAGTCTGACCATGGAATTTGACGATCAAGACGATCTTCAGGAGAGTGATCAGAAACAGAAGTTGGATTGATGATATCATTTTCGGATTCAATATTGAAGTTGGATCCACTTAGTCTTGGAGGAGGCATTTGAAGAACCCTGATGTGCTTGGATGAGATAATAGAGCCAGACTTAGTTAAAATTTGATAGGAATGAAGGAGTTGATTAAAGCCTACTATAGTCCCTTCTTCACCCTTTGAGTCAAACTTTAAACCTTTCTCTCTTTTATTGATCAAGAAGATACAAGAATTACCAATGGGTTTCAGAAAAGAGGAAGGAAGAGCTCTACCGTGCATCTTCTCCCAAGGAGTTACCGTTTTGCCCTTCAGTGGGATGTGATTAAGCATTAGACAGCATCCCTTAACTACCTCATGCCACACTGAAGGGGGAAGAAGGCCATCTTTGAGGGTTGCTTGGGTAGATTAAATGATAGTTTGGTTTGCTCACTCGGCCCGTCTGTTATGTTCTGGATGATATGGTTCAGAGACGATGCAAGAGATATTTCTGTCTTCCAGGAAAGAAGAAAGCTTTTGATTAACAAATTCAGTCCCTCCATTGGAGCAGACCTCAGATGGATAAACTCCTTGTTGATGATGTTCCTTCTTGAGTAAACTAATGATAACATCGGCGGTCTCATCTTTTGAAACAAGTGGGAAAGCTACAAGATATCCGCTGGCGTTGTTGACTAAAGATAGGATGAACCTGTGAGCAGACTTTGATGAGGGTCGAATTGGTCCCATGAGATCTAGGTGAATGCAATCAAAAACGTTTGAGGATCTAGTGGAAGTGTGATTGAAGGGAGATTGTGTGATCTTGCTCTTAACGCAATCCACGCACTGAAATTTGTTTTTGATGTTGCTAGGTATATGTTGAATTAGAGGTGCAAGCCTTGAAAGCAAAGCATGTCCGTATTTTCTATGAGTCTCAAGTAGAGCTTCTTCAGGCGTACAAGAGATTGATGAGAAAAGCGACTTCAACAAAGAGAGAGGATTGCGAGAGGGAGTTGGAAGAGTTTAGAGATTATTTTTGATTTGTCCAGAGAGAACTTCTTTACCTGAGTGAGTCACGGCAAACTTGGTCCCACTTGAGTTAATTGTGCAACCCTTGCCATTCAGAGCGCTGGCACTGATCAAGTTGATAGTGACATCAGGCACATAGAAAGCCTCCCCAAGTTCAAGCGTGAGATTATTCCAGTGGAGTATAGCCGTGCCCTTCCCTTTTATAGGTAAGCTTGCGCCTTCCTTTCCGGTTTTGATTGGATCTCCAAAGTAGGGCTCCATGTTGATGAAATAGCGACTATCGTTGATCATGTGGACTGAAGCTCCACTGTCAAGAAGAAACCGCTGATTTGGATTGCCGTGTTCTATCCACGAGTCGAGTAACGCAAGGTAGTGAGCTGAATGAGATTCAAGTTTCACCTTCAAGCCCCCCTTCTTTGCTTTCCATTTTGCCTGGTTTTCTCTCCACCACTCTGGAGCTACCTCAGGGTGCAAGTGCCAACAATCTCCGGCCGAGTGGTTCCTGTCCTGACCAGGATGGTGGTAGCCTTCTACGCATCGCTTTGGATCTGATCCCTTGGTAGAAGTTGAGTTAGATGTCCACTTTCCTCCAAAAAGAGCAACATCCCCCTTTGACCAAGAGCTTGCGATGGAGGACTGAGCCATTGATTCATTATTCAATTGAGTGAGGTGATTAAGCACAAATTTGACCAAAAGTTCTTTATCCGAGTGCATTATCTGCCTTTTGAAATCATCCATAGTCGTGGGAAACTTAAATAGAATGAGGTAAGCTACAATGTTTTCAGGAAGCTTGATGCCAACCTTGCCCATCTTCTTGAGGCACACCTTGACCTTTGCAATGAAATCAACAATATCATCAGGGTTGAAAGATAGATAAAGGAGGCTGTTGAAGACTCTAGCTCGGTTTGAGGCCTGTGACAAAGCATATTTGTGGATGATCGCCTTCCATAGAAGTTTAGCGGAGTTCCTATTTTCAACATTGACCATGTTTTTGTGTGCTTTATAATTGAGTTTCAAAATAATAATAAGTTTTAATTTGTTGTTGACAGAAACATCCAGTTCAGTAGTCTCATTGTTCATGGCCCCAGTGAATCCTCAAACGTCCAGCACGGCATCCATCTTGTCTCTCCATATTCCGTAGTTGTCTTCTCCGAGTAAGGGAATGGTTTTGAGCGCAGTCTTGAGCATTGTTTGCTTGAAAGTATCCATGACGCCTGGTTATTATGATCCTCTCTTAGTTGAGTCTTTGAAGGTAGAGTAGGCTTGACGGTCCTTTGGCTTTTAACCGTAAAGGAAAGACACTGATTTGAATTGATGGCTGTACTAAGAGCTGAAGAAGAATCAGATCAAGAGAAGGTGAGAACAAGAAGAATAGCCCACAGATCACAATGAGATAAAACACAAACAGGAAATGATGACTGCAAAGGTCATTATAAGACACAATGGAGATACGGGAGACGGTCAATTGACAGGATCTTGAGGTTGAAGGATGATTCAAGCAGGATAGACTAAGATCAAGCAGACAGTGAGTATTTGAGAAGAGTAGAAGATGGTCAAGAGATGAATCTCACCAGGCATGATTTCAGGCAGGGAGCAGAGGTTGAAAGAAAGAAAATGAAAATAATAATAAAATGAAAAATAAGAAGAAAGATATCAAGATCTGAGAAAACACTAATTGGTTGAGTTAGTTGAGCGTGTTCAACAAGATCAGGCTTTGAGGTTGAGTTGAGTCAGGTGGTCATCATGGTCAGAGGTGGTTATTTGAGGTTGAAGGTGGAGGGTCAATATTCAGATTGAGTTGAGTCCCAAGCGATTGAAGTTGAGTTGGGTGAGTTAAAGTCAAGGAGTCCCCCGGGGGATTGTGACAGCGCGAGTGTGTGTACTAGCAACAAGAGACTCCCCGGGGCCAGTGAAACCTCACTTCTGTGAAATCTCAACATTTGCCCGTTGCAGGCCAACTCCGCGTCCGGTTCCTCCTCATACTCCAACACTCTTCTTCGCTTCCCTTTCCTGTGATCGCAGATAGTTGTCTCAAACCTTCCGCCGGACAAATCCTCCACTGTCAATGCCTCCGTTCCTGCCTCCGGATCAAAAACCATTTGTGCTCGGAACCCAAACATGAACGGCCTTCCCAAACTCACATCCCCACAATCAACCAAAAGAAAAGAAAGAGGCTTACGGACCCTTGCGACCTTGACCTCCTCCTCCTCAACTACCCCATCCACATGACACTCCCCTCTGCTGAGCGCGCGGAGACCCATTGCGCATTTCCGCCAAACCAACCCCAAATCATCCACCATCCGCAACCACAGAAGGTTCAACATTGAACTGCTGTCCACCATAGCCCACACCTTCCTCCCCGCTATGACCATTGGAACATAAGCAAGCGGAGTCAAAACCAATATCAACTCACACTCCTCGCGCCCCTCCTCCTTCCGCGCCACATGAACCTGCTGCACCTCTGAGGTACCCGGCCCTGACTTCAATCCCACAACGCCTGAATAATCTCGTCTACCACCACCGGAGACACAGCCGCTAGTTCCCGCAAGTTCAGCAGAACCGGAGTCTTGTTACCCATCACCCTTTGCACAATGTCCGCCCCTTTCTTCTTCCCTACAGGATTCGCTGCCAGCGCCTTGATTCCAGGCGCGCGTGCGGCCCGTTTTGGAACGGTTGACGGGGGTTGCTCCTTTGCATCCACCTCCATCTTATTGGAGACCGCCACCTTCTCTTCCATTGCCACTACCCTTACCTCAGCTTCCACCCAAGGTGGTTGCCACGATCCCGGACCGGTAACGATGCCTAGTGAATTGCGCCGTTGTTCCCGCCTCCTGACCCTGTGTGCGCACCTGCTGCATTGCAGTCGGCTGGCTCGGCTCCATCAGAATCTGTTTGCCCGTTGGAAACATGTACCCCATCCCCGCCGGTCGAACCAATCCCGCATGGAGATCCTTTGTAAGCTCTTTGCACGCCAATTGCCAATGACTGTTCACCCCACAGTACAAACACCCCCTTGGCACAAAGGTGCTGGGCGGCCAAAACCCTTCCACCATGTGCGGTGGAGGCCCTTGCGGCTGCTGCTGGCCCATACGGCTCATGCAGATCTTCAAATTCTTCATAAGCTCCGTCAATTCACTTACCAGAGGGGTGGGCGCGGGTTGAGGAACCGGAGCACGCGTGGCAGTAGGTGGAGCCGGGGCCGGAAATTGCGCCAGAGCCAAAACCTGGGGGACGGATTTCT
This sequence comes from Puccinia polysora, assembly GCA_025617555.3. NCBI lineage: Eukaryota > Fungi > Basidiomycota > Pucciniomycetes > Pucciniales > Pucciniaceae > Puccinia > Puccinia polysora. Next base: position 59,336,830 of record CM062619.1, read on the forward strand.
TTGGTCCTGATGGGAAGGACTTAGCAGTATCCTCAATAAGCTCTTCTAAGTCAAGCTTGCTCTCTACAGCCTGGCAAATGACAGCCAGCTCCCGAAGGAGCGCGATGCTCCTGTCCAATGACCGCTTTACCAAGTTGTGATTGTAAAGATGCCGCTGCACCCTTTCCCAGAGTTGAGCGCCTAAACCGCCCAGAAATGCCCCTTTCATGGCCCCCGTCTGTCCCGCCACCACCTTGTTCCTTGACAAGTAACAATAGATCCAATTGAATGTTGAGGTGTACTCCGCCAGCTCCACCCAAGTTCTGACTCCTCCACGCGCGCTCGCCTCCGAGGCCACGCGGTTGAAATTGCTTTCCCGGAATCAAGGTTCGCGCCTACCCCACCGCGTTAGGATCTCCGCCTTCAGTTTTGGCCAATCTTGATTCTTTTAGCCTTCCATTTCCTCCACATCCCGGAGCTTCTCTTTGTCCATAATGAACAGGACAACAAGTCAGGCCTTATTGGCGTCCAACGCACCTTCCGCATCTGCAATACCTTTGTATCTTGAGATGAATTGCTCCACATCCGCGGTGTTGAATTGGATGTGAGGGTAGTTGCGCAGCCTGATGCAAACCGGACGAGTGGGTTCATGGTCACTGGAGACCAATGGGGGAACGGCGTAGCTTGTCCTGGGTTGAGCCAAGGGAGGGGGAGGAGGAGGGATGGAAGAAAAGAGTGGGGTCGGAGTAGCGGACCCGGAGACGGAAGGAGAAGAAGAAGAAGAAGAAGAAGGAGCAACTGTAGGGAGGTATGGATAGGAAATTGCGCCTGGTTACCTTCAAAAGACAAGAAACGGAATTTTATTTCCCGGCCAGACCCCCAGATGTGGAAAGAATAAAGGTTATCCCCCTATAATTGTCCCAAGGTTTGGAAGTTAACGGTTCCCTGCGTTTGAAAGGAGATGGGGATGCCTGGAGTTTCACTTGAAATGAGAGATAGAAATAAGGATATAAAAAGATAAAGAAAAGTAGAGAGAGAGTGAAATCGCCAATCCTTCAGTCCTAAGAACTTTCCACCTGGATGTGTATCCGGTATGAGTTCCTTTAATATCCTGGTGAGATGAGTGATCCAATCCGATGATGTGATGGTCTCCCTCCCTTCCTGCATTCCATTCTGGAGATGAGAGTGAGGATAAGTCCTCCCTCTCAACCCTCACCTAAGTACACGTGCAAATAACAGTATGACAACAAAACAGGAAACAATCCCAAGACAGAAACCCTAGCCTCCTCTCCCCACCTCCTCCGTACCAAACTCTCCCCCAATGTCCGTACGCTGTTCCGTCCATCCGGTTTGTCCTTCTCATGATGCGGTCCTCGCACCGCGCCCTACTCAGAGCCCCCCCCCGCCTGTCCGTATCTGTTTGTCCGCGCCCGTTGTGGGTGTCCGGTAATATCCGGCATGATCCGCGCGCTCCATCCTTTCCTTTATATCCCGCAGATTGCTCCGCCCCTACGTATCCAAACCGGCGGGCCCGCAAACCTAGTTGAGCGCACTACCTTCCGAATCCAATCTCCGGCGCAGATTGCCGCCCACGCCGCATTTGATGCTGAGCCCGACCCGTCCACTAGCTGCGGAGGCAAACAGTGGCTGCTGCTGATCCAACAGCTGCCGCTGCTGAGCACTCTGCATACCCTAATGCTGAGCCAGCTTGCCTCCAATGCTGAGCGCGCAGCCGCGACGCAGTTTCCCAATCCGTGTCTATAAAATGACACCACAGCGGGAGCTGGTGGGCAAACACCTCCACCACCGCCAACTACTCGGTCCAGCGGTTTCGCTCCTCCTTGGTTGGAGCCTTCGGAGGCGGCTGAGGTTCCGCGACAGGTGTGGCTTAGGCCGCAGAAATTCCCCCATCTCCAATTCGACACCTCAGACATTGGGCCATTTCTGGCAAGGTTCGAGGATATTGCGGACTCCAAAAACGCAACGGGTGAGGACAAGGTCCGCACGGTTGTTCTCTTCATTGTGGACAAGAATACACTCCGGGAGGTGGAGGATATGGCAGGGTACGAGGCTTGCAACTGTGGAAGGCTCAGGGGCAAGATGATGGCAAGGTGGGGGAAGCGCAAGCCCCGCTTTTGGGAGATGGACTTCAAGCGAGTGGCGGGTGAGGCAATTTCCCAAGGTGGGGTGCAGAAGCGGAGCAATCTGTCCGAGTACAAGTCCCAGTTCAACCAAATTTATATCTACCTAGAAAAGAACCAGGTGGTGGCGGGTCAGATGGGGGCCATGAAGCGGGCGTTCCTAGGCGGGCTTGCGCCACAACTTTGCGCGCGGGTCCAGCGTTACCTATTTGAGCGCGGGTTGGTAACGCGGTCAGTGGATGGGAGCGTCGCTCTCCTTCTGAGCCTGGGCGTAATCAACCAGGCGGTCGAGAACAAGATTGACTTGGAAGAGCTGATCAAGGATACGCCCCAGTCGTTCCCGGCGAGTTCAAGGAAGCCAACGGCCTTTTCCACCCCGGCCCTGACGCCGGTACCGCTTGCGGATCTGCCAGCAACAGAACGGCCCGTGGCCCCTTTGCAGTCAATGGGAGTACCGGTGAACAAGGTAAAAGACATGCTACAGGACTTGCGGATACTCATGAATTGGATGGCGGCCCAGCCAACGGCTCCGCCTCCCGCTTTCTCGCGCGATCTGCTGCCCCATGAAAGAGGGAACCTTCAGCCCAGTAGCGGATTAACAGGGGGTTTTTGGTTTGTCAGTGCACATATTGCGGCAATAAAAGTCATTGGAAGTCTGGTTGCGCGGATCTGACCAAGGACATGAACGAGGGGTTGGTTCGCGCGTCTGGGGGGACCAACATATTGCCGTTGGGCAAACTGGTGGACCTGGGGGCTGGGCAGGCACCGCCGGTGGAGCAGGTTAGGGCGAGGGCCCGACCCGCAGGGGCCGCTCAGGTGTCCCTTGGGATTGTCACTGGGCCCAAAACGTGGCGGGAACCGCGTGTGGGGGCGGAAGTTAGGACGCTGGCGGCAAACAAGCGGATTGTGTTGGAAAGGATGGACGTGGATGCCAAGGAGCGGCCATTAAATCAAGCTCTGAGGGTTGGGGCGCAAGGGTCGGGGGGCAACGCGCCAACAATCAGCTCCGGAGGAAGAAGGAAGGCCGCAGAAATTGTTTGGAAAGTGATGGGGAGTGAGGTACCAATACCTCTCACGCTACGGGAGCTGGTCGCGGTCTCTCCAGTGGTTGTTGAGGGAATGGTCCAGGCGCTGAAGGAGCACGGTGGCGGCAGGATCCCGGCAACAGTGCAGCGCGTGAATGCGGTGACGGAGGAAGCGGAACAGGAGTTGTGCCGATCCAAAGCCGTGTTGGTGCCGCTTGCCTATGTCTCACTGAAGATCGCGGGAAGGAAATTGTGGGCAATGGTGGAAAGCGTGTCAATGGTAAACCTGCTCCCGTCAAAACTGGTGGATGAGTTGGGCTTGGTGCAGAGGAAGTGTGCTATGGGTTTGCCGGTGCTCAATGGGGGGGAATGTTGGGTAGATGGGGTGGTGGAGGAAGAAGAGGTAGAGGTTGCAAAGGCTTGGAAGCAGCTGTTGTTCCTCTCTGTTGAGTGCGGTGACATGATTTTGGGGAAGTTGCTTAGGATTGTTCACAACCTGCAGCAGCTTAACTTGTTCACTATCCGGGACGCGGGATTGCTTCTGCGCATGGACGAGTTCCTGGAATTGATGGCCGGGCGCGCATGTTACGGTTTGGTCAATGTAATGGGGGGGTATGATCAGCGCGAGCTCCATGCCGACTTGCGGCCGCTGACCACGTTTGAGACAGGATTGGGAAGGATGCAACTGACGCGGTTGCTGCAGGGGGCAACAAACTTGGTGGCGGTCTATCAAGCCCAGATGACGTGGATCCTGCGGGAAGACATACCGGACGGGGTTCTGATCTTCATTGACAACTCCGGTATAAAAGGACCAAAGACGGATTACAGGGGTGCGGTGTTAGAGGAGGCCCCAAAGATCTGCCGCTTCATCTGGGAGTACGTGCAGACATCAGAGCGGGTCTTGTTTCAAATTGAGGAGGCAGGGCTTACAGTATTGGGGGGTAAGTTGGCAGTTTGTGTTCCGGCGTTGGAAGTGCTAGGCCATGTGGTGGCTTTCAACGGCAGGAGAATTGCAGCAAAGAAACAAAAAAAAGTTCTCAAATGGCCAACCCTGTGGACGCCCTTGCATATTCTCAAATTTCTGGGACTGTGCAGCTATGTCTGCATGTTCATCAAACGGTTCGCGGAAGTTGCAAGTCCGCTGCGGGCGCTGAACCGGAATGGACGGCGCAGTGTGACGTGGCCTTTGCAAAGCTCAAGGAGATTGTGGGCCGCAAAATCGTCCTCTGCAACCTTGACTACAAAGCGGGAGGGATCCGCTTGGACGTTGACTCTAGCGAGTTTGGCGAGGGCGGTGTCCTGACGCAGGAGGAGGATGGTAAGGATAGGCCGGTTCTCTATGAGTCTGTGACTTTTACAGCAACGGAGAGTTGGTACTCGCAGCCAAAGTTAGAATTATGCGGAGTGACCAAGATTGTGCGGAGGCTTCAGCACCTGCTCTGGGGGGTGCACTTCAAGCTTCTGGTCAATGCGGAGGCCCTGCCAAGGATGATCAATTCTCCAACGCTGCCAAAGGCTCCTATGACTAGGTGGGTGGTTTTTCTCCAGCTCTTCACTTTTGGCGTGGTTCATGTTCCAGGGAAGGCATTCACAATGCCCGACGCTCTGTCGTGGTATCCGCGGGAGGATCCGTTTGAGGGAGTGGAGCCCTTGGACGTGGAGTCTCCGGTTATTTGCGTTGTTATGATGGAGACGGAGGTCACCCTTCCGCTGCAGCAGTCCGGGCGCTACTCAATCTTGTTCTCCTTCTTGCGGGATCTCCGGTTTCCCAAGGACGCTTCAGGAACAGAAATTTGGTGGGTAAAGCGGCGGACAACCAACTTCTACATGCAGGACGAACAACTCTGGCGACAAAGTACCCCGGTGCCTTTGGTGGTTGCGACATGGAGGAGGGACCAGGAAATGATTCTGAGGTGTCTCCACAACGACCTTGGGCACTGGGGCAAGATTGAAACGCAGAGGCGGGTGAAGGCAAGGTTCTGGTGGCTGGGTGTGGTGGGCGCAGTACGGGAATGGGTTAAGTCTTGCAAAGCGTGTCAACGGCGGAGTTCTAGGCTGCCCAGGGAGGTGGGTCACCCTACAGGGGAAGACATGTTGTTTGGGAGGGTCTCCCTTGACGTGGTCCACATAAAGGCAGGGAAGTTTGCGTACCTGCTGGTTGCGCGGGACAATCTGTCAGGTTGGGTTGAGGCTTTTCCTCTGGTGAAGTTGTTGGCGGAGAAGGTTTCTCAGTTCTTGGAGGAAGATTGGTTTGCGCGGTATGGTTTGCTTTGCTTGGTCACTGTTGAGGGAGGCGCGGAGTTCTGGGGGCGTTTGATGGCACTGATCCAGAGTTGCGGAGCTAAGTTTGGGTGGGTCACGGAATACTATCTGGAGGGTGCCAGGATGATTGAATGCGGCCATCAGCCCATTAAGGACACTCTGGTAAAGATGTGTGGGGAGGACGATAAACCGTGGCAGGAGGCCCTTCCGGCGGTCCTCTTTGCGGACAGGATCTTGGTTAAACGCTCAACGGGCTACTTGCCTTACAAACTTCTCTACAGACAGCGTCCGGTGCTCCCAGTGGACATTGAGCTCAAAACCTTCCTGGGCATTGACTGGTGGAAGGTGAAGACCTCCGCGGAACTTGTGGAAGCGCGCGCCAAACAGCTTCTCCAATGGGACAAGACCCTTGCAAAGGCCGCTGACAGGTTGCGGAAGACAAGGACGGCTTTGGTCCGCTATTGGGACGAGTGCTGTTCCCACCGCCTCCGGGATCCGCTGCGGAAGGGTGACTTGGTTTTGTTGTACAACCAGAGTCTGGAATCTCAGTGGGAAAAGCTTTTTGCCAACCAATGGAACAGCCCCTTCCGCGTGGCATCCAAGTTCAAGGGCGGGAGCTACCAGCTCGAGGAATTGGACGGGGCGCTGCTCAAACGCAAGGCCGCGGCCTTGCACGTGAAGCATTTCTTTGCGCGCGGTTCCACCTCCTTCAATGAGACGGCCGGGGACGGTGCAAACGCGGGGGACGGCGTCGGAATTTCAGGATCAGTGGACGGGCCAGATCCTTTGTCTGAGGAGGAGCCCGCGCGCGACGCGCCACCTTGGAGGATTGAAAGGCTACAAACTGCTGGGGACAGCCGTCAACTTGGGGGGGGCGCGAGTAGGGTAAAGGTCTGATTTGGTGAGGGGGTGTCCTAGCCGGTTCACAGCTGGAATAACTAGACACCCCAGAATGTCCGTTCTCCTACTTCTTTTATATTTGATTGGCTCTTGGATTGGTACTGGTTTTGGTTATAATTGATCACAGGGACGCGGGCGCGGCGCTAGACGGGTCTGTAAATGCAAGGACAAGCCCCGCGGATTGGGCAATGCAGGATGAGGAGTGGAAGGAGCGGAGGCCCTATGGAGGCCCTAAAAAAAAAAATTCTCTTTTCTTGGGGTTTTGGTTTCCTTTTTTATGGGATTTGTTCTTTTCCTTGTTTTCTCTGGCGCGGGACACATACGGGACAGGTCTGATTTGGTAAGGGGGTGTCCTAGCCGGTTCACAGCCGGAATAACTAGACACCCCAGAATGTTTGTTTTCTCAACTTCCTTCTTTGCCTCTCTTGGATGACTGTGCGCATGCTGGTGTAGGATTGTTGCGTTTGTTGCAGGATTGGGTAAAGGGAACTGTGTGGCAGTTTGGCTGGAGCGGTCCAGGTACCTTCCGGGGAACTTTGTTGGCTCAGGACACGGGTGTGGACTTTAATTTCACTCATTCTCACTCAGGACGCGGGCGCGAACCTCTTTCTCACTTGCGCGGATCGCTTTCAAGACGCAGATCTTGTGCGCAAAGGTTCTCACAAGCCCAGAGGCTACTCAGGACAGCGCGGCAAAGGTTTATTTCTTTTTAAAGAGGTGCGGTAAAGGATACAAGATGAAAAGGAAGAAAAGGGGGGCAATCCGTCTACGTTGGACAAGTCCTCATCACCTCCTCCGCGTCCGGGCAAGCCGCCGCGGCTAAAGTCCGGAAGGCCGCCAAGAGTTCCCGTTGGTCGCTGGTGGTGTGGGCACGAGGGGCCGCCAGAAACGGCCAAATGAGTCCGTCCGCGTTGTCCACCATCACATTGAACCTCGCAAGCGGAAAAGCCGGGAAAAAGGGTATATCCGGAATCTTGGGTGGGCTGGGAGGAGGCGGGACTGGTCAAGAAGGGGTCCCCGGCGGACCATTGGGGGGGCTTGGTCCAGCAGGAGGCGACGACAAGATAACAACCGCCGACGCGGGTGGCGGAGGGTGTTGTGATAGAGACGCAGACTCAATGTAACCAGCCAGGGACCAAATGAGGACCAACAGGAGATCAAACCAATAGACCTAGCAACACACACCAACTTTGTGCATCTCACTAGTCTTGGTCTAAGCAAGAGCCTGTAACTACTATAACTGCGCGTTGTAACTAGCTCTCCTCTTGTTTCCTCACTCTTGTTTGTCTCCTTCCTTCTTCACCTGCCCAACAGGTATTCATCTTTTCCTCATCACTTGTGTCTGCTCTATGGTCCCAAGACCTGTCCACTCACCTTGCATCACTTGTGCTGGTATACTCCAATAGGTCTGCGCCTCTCAACTCTTCTTAACTTCTCTTTCCTCTCATCCTTTTTTGTCTACCGTCTTTCCTTTTCATGCTTGCAATCCATCCTCAATCTTGTTCGTCTCCTTCCTTCTTCACCTGACCAAAAATTATTCATCTTTTCCTCATCACTCGTGTCTGCTCTCTGGTCCCAAGACCTGTCCACTCACCTTGCATCACTTGTGCTGGTATACTCCAATAGGTATTCATCTTTTCCTCATCACTTGTGTCTGCTCTCTGGTCCCAAGACCTGTCCACTCACCTTGCATCACTCGTGCTGGTATACTCCAATAAGTATATTACAATAGGTTATGAGCCCAGGTTTAAATCTCCAGCTGTGAAGACAATAGGACAGGGAGTTTGCATTGAGTTTATGAAAGATTTAATACCACCACTGTGGCTCATCCTCTTCACCTTGACGATGGTTGGCCACCCACTCCAGTAACCTCACCAAACACCTCCACTAGTGAATAAACTTCATAATCCAATTCATCATCCCCATCATCTTTGGGGCTCACCATTCAACATCAACTCACTTCTCTCCCTACTCCAATCATCATGGGGGAAAGTAATGAATCACGAATCCCTAATGGAGAAAAACTCACGGGAGCTGAAAATTTTGCGAGCTGGAGAAACAACGTCCTCACTGGTTTGGGTTACATGGACCTGGACACTGTGGTACTGGAACAAGTTGATGATGTCACACCCAAGATAAAGCTCAAAAAGAAGTATGCAACCACCTTTATTTGACTTCACTTAGATCAACAGAACTTCACTCGGTTTGTCAAAGATCCTATCTTGTACCAACCCAAGATTCTTTGGGACTCCATTTGCGACCACTACGCCACCAAATCTCTTGAAAACGCAGTCAATCAAATGGATCGGCTCTATGAAATTCAATTCTCAAAAGGAAATCTCCAAGATTCCATCAATAAGTTTTGGGAAACCTTCAAACTCCTTCTCAAAGTATCAGACGGAAGCCTTGATCCCACCACCATTGAAACATTGTGGGCTATCATCATCCTCAAGCGACTTTGGCCTTCCTTCTCCATCATGCAATCATTACAATTTGCGCAATACAAAGGCAAGAAAGCAAAAATTCCCCTTGACACCTTTTTAAGCAATCTTGAAATGGAAATCCAGCAACAGGACAACTCCGTCAAGCAACCTCAATCTTTGGCTTTTCAACTTACTCAATCAGCGCAACCCAGCCAGCCAAAAACAATGAAAAAACGGAACTTCTGTGAAAATGGCACTCACAATCCAAATACCACCCATACTCCCAAACAATTCTACCAGTTACATCCTGAACTTGCCATAGCCTTTCACCAAGAGGCCCTTCAACAATTCCAGAACTCTCAAGGGAAAAACAACCCAGGAAAAGCCATGCTGAGCCTTAATCTATCCAATCCTGATGTTGTAATCTTGGACAGTGGCGCCTCAGGTCACTTCCTCAAAAACAAAGAATACTTTGTCAATTTCACTCCCTCTTCTTCCACCCTTTTTGCAGCTAACGGTAACCCTCTTTGTGTTGAAGGCCACGGAAGAGCTATTATTCCCCTTGTCACTGGGCTACTGGACATACCATTTGCCCAGTATGTTCCTGACATCTCCAATTCCCTCATTTCCATGACCCCTTACCTTAAATTAGGCTATTCCATCTCCTCCTCCAACAACGGCTTTGTGTGTACAAAAGAAAACAAGTGCATCATGTCTGGAAGATTTTTCAACAACATACTTGCCCTGGAAACCTCCACCAATCAAGCTAACACCGTACTATCTTCCTTGGACCTTCACCAAGCACTAGGACACCCAAACCACATTTTCCTCCAACACCTCTTTCCTTCTCAAAATCTTGGCAACATTGACTGCCCTGATTGCCAAACGGCCAAGATGACAAAAGCTCCTTTCCAAGGGCAATTTCCCCCTCCATCAGCTCCCCTCAAACTCATTCACATGGACCTTTGTGGTCCCATATCTCCGGCTTCAAAAGGAGACAATAACTACTTCCTCAAAATTATCAATGGGTATTCCCAATATGCCTTCATCTATCCCACTTGTATTAAGTCCAACGCTTACAAGCAATTCACTCTCTTCATGAACAAATCTGAACAAGCCTCAGGGCACAAAATCAAATTTTTAGTCTTGGATAATGGGGGAGAGTTTGTGAATGAGTCCTTCAAGTCCCTCTTTCATCAACATGGTATTAAACATTTAACAACTGCTCCCTACACTCCCCAAAAAACCCATTTGCTGAATGAGGGAACCAAACTACAATCAAGAAAGCTCAAACCCTCTTATCCACCAGCGGTCTTCCTCTCAAATGGTGGTGCAAAGCTGTCTGCACTTCCATTTTCCTTGAAAATAGAACCCCGCACTCATCTCTCAAGCTCAAAACTCCTTTTGAAATGTGGGCAAAGAAACCTCCCAACCTCAAACACATCTATCCCTTTGGCTGCAAGACCATTTTCTTCATCAAGAAAAAGTGGAGAAACTCTAAGTTCTCTCCTTCAGGAACCAAAGGTGTGCTTCTTGGTTTTGACCCCCATCATCACTCCTACAAAGTCTGGATCCCCGCTACAGATGAGATATGGATGACCCATCACGCAAGATTCTTTCCTAATTGTTTTCCTTTCAAATCCAATCCCCCCACTCTTGATTCAAATCCCTCCTCCTTTTCCGTTGAAGAACTCTCTCCTGTGCTCTTAGATCCCCCTGGAGATGACTGTATTGAAGTTGTCTCTAATGAAAGTGTATCAACAAATGATCACTCAGTTCTTGAAACTTCTCCTTTGGATCAACCTTCCACAAACACGCCTCCATCTCTTGACGACAATCTCCTCCCACCTTTGTCATCCGTGACAAACCCTCACTATTCCCTTGTGCCTTCGTACAATAAGGCCCCGCGCAAGGTTGGAGCAGATATTTCCACTGATTGAATCCTCCCAACCAGTTGTTGCCCTAGAGCCAATCTGATCTGCTCTGAACCTTCCTTCTCCTTGGACCCAAAGAACATCTCAGAGGCTTGAAACTCAGATGACTGGGAAGGATGGAAAGCCCTTCTGGAAACTGAAAAAAACAACTGTGAACGTCACCAAGTGTGGGAGATTGTCCCCAAACCTGCCCACTGTTGCAAGCTTGACACAACCTGGGTCCTCAAGTCCAAATATGGAGCCAACGGGGAATTCATAAAAAAGAAGGCCCGCCTTTGTGCCCGCGGATTTTGACAAGTTGAAGGTATTGACTATAACAAAACCTACGCACCCACCAGACGACTTGCTTCCCTACGTATTGTCTTAAGTCTCATAGCCTCCTTCGACCTCAAACTTCATCAAATGGACGTGAAGTGCGCCTTTCTCAATGGAGAGCCCAAGGAAGAAATTTTCATCAAAATCCCTGAAGGCCTCAATATCAAAATCCCTCCTGGTTACAGTCTAAAACTATTCAAATTGTTATACGGACTGAAACAAAGTCCCCAATGTTGGTACTCCGCACTATTGTCTTTCTTTACCTCCTTAAAATTTCAATTGACCAGCGTTGATCCTTGTCTATTTATTCATTCCATTCCGGAAAAACTCTGCATAGTCTACGTACACGTGGACGATCTCATCATTGGAGGAACCAAACTTGGTGTCTCTGAATTTAAGAAACAAATTAAAAACCATTTTGAAATGGAAGACCTTGGCAAATGCAAGTGGGTCCTTGGTATGAGGGTCACTCGCAACCGACAAGCTTGAACCATACAACTTCATCAAGACCAATACATTGACAACATGCTCAATGAATTTGGAATGACCAACTGCAAGCCGGCCTCAACCCCGTTACCGCAGGGGGTTGGAAAAGTTCCCATCTCCTCCCGCTATGGAAAGAATAAAGGTTATCCCCCTATAATTGTCCCAAGGTTCGGAAGTTAACGGTTCCCTGCGTTTGAAAGGAAATGGGGATGCCGGAGTTGCACTTGAAATGAGAGATAGAAATAAGGAGATAAAAAGATAAAGAAAAGTAGAGAGAGAGTGAAATTGCCAATCCTTCAACCCTAAGAACTTTCCACCTGGATGTTTATCCGGTATGAGTTCCTTTAATCTCCTGGTGAGATGAGTGATCCAATCCAATGATGTGATGGTCTGATTCTCTTCATGCATTCCATGCCTCTCCCAATCCGGAGATGAGAGTGAGGATAAGTCCTCCCTCTCAACACTAACCTAAGTACACGCGCAAATAACAGGATGACAACAAAACAGAAAACAATCCCAAGACAGAAACCCTAGCCTCCTCTCCCCACCTCCTCCGTACCAAACTCCCCCCCAACGTCCGTAAGCCGTTCCGTCCATCCGGTTTGTCCTTCTCATGACGCGGTCCTTGCACCGCGCCTTACTCAGAGCCCCCCGCGCCTGTCCGTATCCATTTGTCCGCGCCCATTGTGGGTGTCTGGTAATATCTGGCATGATCCGCATGCTTGCACGCGCGCTCCATCCATTCCTTTACAGCCCCCGGATAGCTCCTCCCCTACGTATCCAAACCGGCGCCCCCGCGAACCTAGTTGAGCGCACTACCTTCCGAATCCGATCTCCGGGGCGGATTGCCGCCCAAGCCGCATTCAATGCTGAGCCCAACCCGTCCACTAGGTGCGGAGCCAAACAGCAGCTGCGGCTGCTGAGCACTCTGCATACCCTAATGCTGAGCCCGCTTGCCTCCAATTCTGAGCGCGCAGCCGCAACGCAGTTCCCAATCTGTGTCTATAAATTGACACCACATCCCCCCCCAACTTGAGTTCTGTCCCCAGAAGTCTTCCATCCCTTCACCATACCACTACCCCTGCTACTTCCACTCCCACCCCCACCACTCCCACTACCACCTTCCCCGTCTTCCTTCCGCTCCATTGCCATCATGCTCCCATGCGAGTCCTGCGCCCTGAACGGGCACGCGTGTTTGATCATCCCCGGTTGACGCGCCTGCGTTGCTTGCCGTCGCGGCCACTGTTGCTGCTCGCTTAGCGACAGCATGCCCCAAGCTCCCCCCCAGGCCGCGCAAGAGGGCTCATCCAGACCCGTTTGTGGTTTTGGACAACAAGTCAATCTCGGAAGGCTCGTGGACACCCCCCGGTTCACCTCCATCCCGCTGCCCCCAAGCTCCTTCACCCACCACCTTGCACGTGAGCCGCAACTCGGCATCACCTCTCCGCCAGGCCGGACCTCCGCAACGGGGCAAATACAAAACCTTGGAGGAATGGCGCGCGGCAACCCGCGCTTGGGCCGCCGCTGTCGGCGTGAACCAAACGGTACCGGACCTAAGGCTTTTTGGAAGACCTGCGGCCGCCCCAGCACCCTCTCCTCCTCCTCCACAACCGCCAACACCGCCCGCGCCACCAGTGGCCTCAGATGAGAGGCCTACAACCCCCAACATCCCTCCGCCTCCGTCACCCATTGTTGTCCCGTCATTGCCTCCAGCTGGACCGAGCCCCCCTGTTGGTTCCCCGGAGGCCCCATCTTCACCGGCCGCTCCTCCCCCCAGCCCTCCCGAGATCCCAGAAATTCCAATTTTAATGGCACTCCCAGCGGCTGGCTTTGAGGTTTTTGCAGAAAGGTTGACCACGATGCTTTGGGATTTCCTTGCAATCCTTGGCGCTCAATCCTTGGAATCCCAGCGCAAGCTCCTGGCGTCCTTCCGGGCCTTACTGGCCTCATTGAGGGCGGAAATGTAGGAAATCATGAAGATGGCTTAGGCGCATTGCCCCCCCTTTCCCCTTCTTCCTTTCCTCTTTTCTTCTTTTTGGTTGTACCGCGCTTTTTTTTATTAAGAAAATACATGTATCCGCGCGAGGTCCTAACCTTCTGAGAAAAAGTGCGCGACCGCGCTTTGGGAGAGTGAGCTTGAGATTGAGTCCGCTCCGCGCGCTTGCTTTGTGAGCGACCGTAAGTGACTAGCCATTCCAAAAGGGGAACCTGGACCGCCCCAGACAAACTGCCACACAGTTCCCTGTACCCATCCTGTAACAAACCAACAACCAAACACCAGCGCGCCCCACTGTAAGGGAAGAGAGAGAGAGAGAGTAAGAGAACGGACATTCAGGGGTGTCTAGTTGTCCCAGCTGTGAACTGGCTAGAGCACCCCCTCACCAAATCAAGCTTAGTCCCATAACAACCACCCATCCTCAAGATATCCTGAGAGAAAAGAAAAAGAGAAAAAAAGAAACCAACAGAGAAGAAAAATAGAAAAGAACACATTTTTTTTTTCTTTTTTTTTTTTTTTTTTTGCCCAACGCCTGTAGACAGCCCGCAAATTGCTCTTCGTCCCGCTTCCCCCATCTGCGGGATTGTCCTTGCTTCCCAATTCTGCAGAGCTTGTCCTTGCGTTCACGGACCAGGCTTTGTGCTGTGCCCGCGTTTCCTGCAAAAACCCAAAGCCAGCAAAGACCCCAAAATCCAGATAAGAAAGAAACATAGAGAAACAAACATTCTGGGGTGTCTAGTTGTTCTGGCTGTGAACCGGCTAGAGCACCCCCTCACCCAATCAAAACTTATCCCCTACTCCCACCACCTCCCCCCCAACTTGGCCACTGTCCCCAGCTGGTTGCAACCCCGCATCTGGTTCCTCCTCATACTCCAACACTCTCCTCCGCTTTCCCTGCCCGTGATTGCAGATAGTTGTCTCAAACCTTCTGCCGGACAAATCCTCCACCGTCAACGCCTCCCTTCCTGCCCCTGGATTGAAAACCATTCTTGCTCGGAACCCAAACATGAACAGCCTTCCCAAAATCACATCCCCACAATCAACCAAAAGAAAAGAAAGCGGCCTACAGACCCTTGCGACCTCAACCTCCTCCTCCTCGACTACCCCATCCACACAACACTCCCCTCCGTTAAGCGCGCGGAGACCCATTGCGCATTTCCGCCAAACCAACCCCAAATCATCCACCATCCGCGACGGCAGCAGGTTCACCATTGAACCGCTGTCCACCATAGCCCACACCTTCCTCCCCGCTATGACCATTGGAACGTAAGCAAGTGCAGTCAAAACCAATATCAACTCACACTCCTTGCGCCCCTCCTCCTTCCGCGCCACATGAACCCGCTGCACCGTCTGAGGTACCCGGCACTGACCGCAATCCTGCAACGCCTGAACCATCTTGTCTACCACCACCGTAGACACAGCCACCAGTTCCCGCAAGGTCAGCAGAACCGGAGTCTTGTTACCCATCACCCTTCGCACAATGTCCGCCGCTTTCTTCTTCCCTACAGGATTTGCTGCTGGTGCCTCCATTCCAGGCGCGTGTGTGGCCTGTTTCGGAACGGTCAACGGGGGTTGCTCCTTTGCATCCACCTCCATCTTATTTGAGACTGCCACCTTCTCTTCCATTGCCACTACCCTTACCTCAGCTTCCACCCAAGGTGGTTGCCACAATCCGGGACCGTTAACGATGCCTAGTGAGGCTTGCACCCTCGTTCCCGCCTCCTGACCCCGTGTGCGCACCTGCTGCATTGCGGTCGGCTGGCTTGGCTCCATTGGAATCTGTTCACCTGTTGGAAACATGTAACCCATCCCCGCTGGTCAAACCAATCCCGTGTGGAGATCCTTTGTAAGCTCCTTGCATGCCAATCGCCAATGACTGTTTTCCCCGCAGTACAAGCACCCCCTTGGCACGAAGGTACCGGGCGGCCAAAACCCTTCCACCATGTGAGGTGGAGGCCCTCGTGGCTGCTGCTGGCCCATACGGCTCATGCAGATCTTTTAATCCTTCATAAGCTCCATCAATTCACTTACCGGAGGGGCGGACAAGGGTTGAGGAACCGGAGCACGCGTGGCAGTAGGTGGAACCGGGGCCGGAAATTGCGCCGGAGCCGAAACCTGGGGGATGGATTTCTTCGTTCCCGCTGGGAAGGACTTAGCGGTATCCTCAATAAGCTCTTCTAATTTGAGCTTGCTCTCCACAGCCTGGCAAATGACAGCCAGCTCCGGAAGGAGCGCAATGCTCCCGTCCAATGACTGCTTTACCAAGTTGTGATTGTAAAGATGCAGCTGCACCCTTGCCCGGAGTTGAGGGCCTAAACCGCCCAGAAATGCGCCTTTCATGGCCCCGTCTGTCCCGCCACCACCTTGTTCCTTGACAAGTACCAATAGATCCAATTGAATGTCAAGTTGTACTCCCCCAGCTCCACCCAAGTTCTGACTCCTCCGCGCGCGCTTGCCTCCGAGGCCACGCGGTTGAAATTGCTTTCCCAGAATCAAGGTTTGCGCCTACCCCACCGCGTTAGGATCTCCGCCTTCAGTTTTGGCCAATCTTGATTCTTGTAGCCTTCCATTTCCTCCACATCCCGGAGCTTCTCTTTGTCCATAATGAACAGGACAACAAGCCAGGTCTTATCGGCGTCCGACGCACCTTTGGCATCTGCAATACCTTTGTATCTTGAGATGAATTGCTCCACATCCACAGTGTTGAATCAGATGTGAGGGTAGTTGCGCGGCCTGATGCAAGCCAGACGAGTGGGTTCATGGTCACTGGAGACCAATGGGGGAACGGCATAGCTCGTCCTGGGTCAAGCGGAGGGATGGAAGACAAGAGTGGGGTCGGAGTAGCGGACCCAGAGACGGAAGGAGAAGAAGAAGAAGAAGAAGGAGCAACTGTAGGGAGGTATGGATAGGAAATCGCGCCCAGTTACCTTTGAAAGACAAGAAAAGGAAGGTTATTTCCCGGCCAGACCCCCAGATGTGGAAGGAATAAAGGTTATCCCCCTATGATTGTCCCAAGGTTCGGAAGTTAACGGTTGCCTGCGTTTGAAAGGAGATGGGGATGCCGGAGTTGCACTTGAAATGAGAGATAGAAATAAGGAGATAAAAAGATTAATAAAAGTAGAGAGAGAGTGAAATCGCCAATCCTTCAACCCTAAGAACTTTCCACCTGGATGTGTATCCGGTATGAGTTCCTTCAATCTCCTGGTGAGATGAGTGATCCAATCCAATAATGTGATGGTCTGATTCTCTTCATGCATTCCATGCCTCTCCCAATCCGGAGATGAGAGTGAGGATAAGTCCCCCCTCTCAACCCTAACCTAAGTACACGCGCAAATAACAGTATGACAACAAAACAGAAAACAATCCCAAGACAGAAACCCTAGCCTCCTCTCCCCACCTCCTCTGTACCAAACTCCCCCCCAATGTCCGTACGCCGTTCTGTCCATCCGGTTCGTCCTTCTCATGACGCGGTCCTTGCACCGCACCCTACTCGGAGCCCCCCGCGCCTGTCCGTATCCGTTTGTCCGCGCCCGTTGTGGGTGTCTGGTAATATCTGGCATGCTCCGCGCGCTCCATCCGTTCCTTTACAGCCCGCAGATTGCTCCGCCCCTACATATCCGAACCAGCGCTCCCGCAAACCTAGTCGAGCGCACTACCTTCCGAATCCAATATCCGGGGTGGATTGCCGCCCACGCTGCATTTGATTCTGAGCCCGACCTGTCCACTAGGTGCGGAGCCAAACCGCTGCCGCTGCTGAGCACTCCGCATACCCTAATGCTGAGCCCGCTTGCCTCCAATGCTGAGCGCGCAGCCGTGATGCAGTTCCCAATCTGTGTCTATAAATTGATACCACACCGCCCAGCCGATCCCTCATTCAACTACCGTAGAGTGGTGGGACTCTTGAACTACCTTGCACAATGTACTCAACCCAATCTTGCTTTCTGTTGGAGCTATCTCTTGCAATTCCTCAATTCCTCCACCATCAGTCATCAGCAACAATTCACCCATGTACTATGCTACCTGAGCACACAAAAACCTTGCAATAACTCTAGGAGGACCAATTGAATCAGCCCTAACTCCCACTGCCTACTGCAATGCCGATCATTCCTCCAGCAGTGATTGACGCTTGTTCACAGGGAGTGTTCTCCTTCTTCATGGCCCCGTAATGTGGTGCTGCTCTAAACAGTCTGTCACTGCCTTATCCACCACCAAGGCTGAACATAGGTCTTGCTTGGAATCTGGACAAGATCTCCTCTGGACAACTCAACTACTGTCAGTTTTAGCTCCCCTATTCAATTGTACCCTCAAACCACCCACCCTTTTTTTGACAACCAGGGGGCTATTTCGCTCCTTGAAAATCCACTCTATCAGCATTGCACCCGCCACATTGATGTTTGACTTCACTGGATTCGTCAACATCTGGCGGACGGATCCTTTGAGCTGAAATACATCCCCACGGGTGAAAATGTTGCCAATGGGCTCACAAAAGTCCTTTTGCCGCAACTCACCCGCCAATTTTCCAGTAATCTTCAACTCACCTCCCTCTGAATGGTTTAAAAAGCAAGGGGGGGTGTTGTGATAGAGACGTAGACTCAACGTAACCAGCCAGGGACCAAATGAGGACCAACAGGAGATCAAACCAATAGACCTAACAACACACACCAACTTTGTGCATCTCACTAGTCTTGGTCTAAGCAAGAGCCTGTAACTACTATAACTACGCGTTGTAACTAGCTCTCCTCTTGTTTCCTCACTCTTGTTTGTCTCCTTCCTTCTTCACCTGCCCAACAGGTATTCATCTTTTCCTCATCACTTGTGTCTGCTCTCTGGTCCCAAGACCTGTCCACTCACCTTGCATCACTTGTGCTGGTATACTCCAATAGGTCTTCGCCTCTCAACTCTTCTTACCTTCTCTTTCCTCTCATCCTTTTTTGTCTACCGTCTTTCCTTTTCATGCTTGCAATCCATCCTCACTCTTGTTTGTCTCCTTCCTTCTTCACCTGCCCAACAGTTATTCATCTTTTCCTCATCACTTGTGTCTGCTCTCTGGTCCCAAGACCTGTCCACTCACCTTGCATCACTTGTGCTGGTATACTCCAATAGGTATTCATCTTTTCCTCATCACTTGTGTCTGCTCTCTGGTCCCAAGACCTGTCCACTCACCTCGCATCACTCGTGCTGGTATACTCCAATAGGTATATTACAATAGAGGGGTGTCCCGCGGGGTTGGGGGCCTCTCGTCTGAGTCTGATGAGTAAGGAGGAGCCAGAGTCGGAGGAGGAGCCGGAGTTGGGGGAGGAGCCAGGGCTGGGGTAGGGATTGGAGGAGGGCCAGCGCGGCGTCGGAGGATTTCATGGATGCGCAGGTCCCTTGCGCCTTGCGTGACCCAAACGCGGTCTGCCCAGAGCCTTAAGGCAGACCAATAGGCCGCGAAGTTCAGGTAGTCCTCCTTCTGTGGGGGCCCTGCGCGGCGGATTGGGGAGGCGGAGTTGCAAATTGGTCCTGGGGGGGGCGGGCATGAGGCGATCCGGGCGGAGTCCACAAGTCCTTGGAGATTGTTTCATTGTCCAAAACCACAAACGGGTCCGGATGGGCCCTCTTGCGCAGCCGGGGACGGGAACCGGATTGAGGAGGACGCAGCATTCCCTTGCCTGAGCAAGCAGCAGCGATGGCCACAATGGCAAGAAGTGCAAGCGCATTGACCGGGAACAATCAAGCACGCAAGCCTGTTCCTGGTTCAGAAGTTGCAGGGAACCATGGTGGCGACAGAGCGGAAGGGGAGGAGGGGCTGGGGTGAGTTGGGGTGGGTGGGGGAGAGGTGGATTGGTAGGGTGATGGAGGCGAGGCAGCAATGGAAGACCTCTGGGGACAGAACTCAACTTGGTGGGGATGTGGTGTTGTATTTATAACCTTGGGTCAAGAGCTGCGTTGCCGGCTGCGCGCTCAGCAGTTGGGTAGGTCGGGCTCAGCATTTGGGTGCGCGCGGTCTCAGCAGTTCCTGCTGAGGGCTCAGCAGCAGCCGCTGTGGGCTCAGCAGTAGGAATTGCGGGGCTCAGCACCAGGTGCGGGTTGGGTCTACTCCAAGGGCCCTGGGCTGCGACCCACCTGGGAAACGCAGACCGAGTGATGGAGCCGGCCCAACCAAGCTCGCGGGTGGCTAGTCCGGAAAGCAAGGGCGGGGAAATTGGGGGTTAGGCGCGCGCGGGCCAACTTGCGGACCGCAAGGTCCGCGGGCGGGCAAACCGGGGGGCTCCAAGTAGGGCGCGGCAGAGGGCCGCGCCATGAGAAGGAAAAACCGGGCGTACGTTGATATCAAGGGGCACGGGTTATGGGGCAAGGAATGGAGGGGCAGGGTTGGGCTAGGGTTCTGTGCTTAGGGGTTGTGTTTCATGGTTCTTTTGCGTTTGTGGTTGTACTTAGGTTAGGGTTGAAGGGAGGGGATCCAAGTCCTCACCCTCAACTCTGGGTTGGGTTATCAACCCATCTATCAATCAATCAATCCATTGGAGAAGGAAAGGAAAGGAAGAGGAAGGATTGAAGGAAGAAGAATACATCTCATTATCTCTCTTTTATCTCACTACACTTAAGAACTCATTTCATCCAACCTCCTTACAGATGCCTAGATCAATAACTTCCAGACTTGCGGACAACTTAGGAGCGTAACTCTCCTTTTCTTTTCACACCAGTCATTTTGGTGCAACCAGCGTTGATTGGCGTCAAGGGGAGCTTTGACAGGCGCCAAGTTTTTAACCCCACAAGCCCAACCCAATCAAGCTCTCTGGGTGCCTATCCAAGTCCTGCTGGGCACATGCCAAGTCAAACTTGGACAGGCCCCCAGACACACTTTACAGAACATATGCTTATCAAATAATTTCCTCCCATCTTGTGCCCTCCCATCCAAATAATTCAATTGGGGTGAGGATCAAGAAAGGATTGAGGTTATTTCTTAGAATTTTGAGTTTGGTGGGAGAAGAATAAGACAGCAGGAAAAATGGTGGTTGTAGATGGAGCAAGGGGTGGAAAGATGTGTTGCATTGCATGGAATCAAAAAAAAAAACAAAAAAACATCTGTTAGTAATTTATAGTTGAGGTAGATGATCAAAAAACATAGAACAAAAAATGAAAAAGTACTGGTCAATCTTCCCACCCCCCCCCCAAAAAAAAGGGTCAGTCCAATATTTTAATCATCTACGTGGAGGCAGAGGAGGAGGAGGAGGAGTAAAGGGGAATTGGGGCTTCAAATGATCAAACAATCAATTGATTGATTGGCAATTGATCCATCAATTGTTTGCCGTTTGATTGATTTTGGTCAGATCAATCAAAAAAACCGCAAGCAATCAATCAATTGGATTGAACTGCAAACAATTGATTGATTGCTTGCGGTTTTATTGATCAATCAAACTTCAAACCATTGATCAATCAATTGGATCAAACCACAAATGATTGTTTTCTTGCCAGTCATTGGATGAGGAGGGGGGGGGTGCTTTGATTGATTGCTTGTGGTTTTATCAATCAATCAAACTTCAAACCATTGACCAATCAATTGGGTCAAACCGCAAATGATCATTTGCTTGCCATTCATTGGATGAGGAGGAGGAGGGGGGGGGATGCTTACCTGTGGTGCCAGGCAAATAATGAGCAAGGAGGGGGTTTAATATATGAGAGGAGGAGGAGGAGGGAGGAGGTTGGCTAATGATGGGGTGGAGGAGGAGGGGGTGGGGCTTACCTGAGGTGCTAGAGAGGGGAGGTGGAGGCCAGTGGGTAAGAATGGGTGGGTGAATGAGGGTGGGTGAGGATGGGTGGGTGGGTGGGTGGGCTTGGTGAGGTGGAAGTGGATGGTGATTTAGTGAGGTTGGTAAGGTGGAGGTGGTAGGTGAGTGGGTGAGGTTTGGAAGGCAGTGGTGGCAAGGGAGGTGGTTTGGTGGGGAGTTTTGGAATTATGGAAACTAGTGTCCTGTTTCCTTTTTGACTTAAATAAAAATTATATAAAAATTGTTTTAAATCTACAATATCTTCAGTTATTATGGGCCTCATAAAATTAGTATTTTATGATTAAAATTTTTCTCTCATATCTTTAATCAGTTTTCCTCTTATAAGTTGATTGTTTCAAGATTACGTCATGATTAAGTCTGAAAGAATACCTGTTCAAGTAGTCTGATTTTCCATTACCAATCAAACTCTTGCAGTCCTAGAACCCTGGGTCACTAGTTCTTTTAAAGGAATTCTTATATCTAAGAACCTCCTTTATTATCTTACTCTTTCTTAGTTTTAATGACTGTTAAGTTGAAAAATGATCTTGAATTAACGCCTCAGTTGTACTGTATTTCTGCTCTTCTTTTGACAGCTTTTATGTCCTGGCTTATGGCCTTTTGTTTATCTTCCTTGTGGAATACTGTCTGTCACTGATTATGTGACAGTTCTTTGGTCATTTTGCATTCATTATTAATTTTCCTTCTAATTATCAAAACCACAAGTTGGTCCTCAATACTTGGCTTGTATCTACACTATTTAACCCCACTCTAGTTCCAGAAATTCATCTTCATCTGTTCTGACTTCCCTTGAACTTGAGTGCCTCTTTGACTCTCTGATCCACTCCTCTTGGAAACATAAGACTTCATACCTTCCTTTCCATTTCAACCAGAGCATTCAGCTCAAATTTTAACAAGGAGGGTGGGTTTGATGAGGTGGAGGAAAGAGTGGAAAGTGAAGTCCTGTTTTTTTGAACAGTGAGTGAGTGGGGTGAGGTGGGTGGTTTGGTGAGGGGTGAGGAATGAGGTGGAGGTTTTGTTTTGTCTGATTCCACCCCCCCCCCCAAAAAAAAACCAGGTCAGCCTAGTATTCTTGAAAAAAAATACTGTGATGCAATTCTTTACCTATTTTGAAACAGAATTTTACTCATCAAAGTGAGCAAGTGTGAGGGGTACAATCCGCTTGCTCATGGCAGAAGATGAGGTACAAAATGAGAGGGGGATGACTTGAGGAGGATTGGGAATATCATCTTCAAATATTTTGTCTCATTCATCTTTGATGTTGGCCAGAAGGTTGTGAAGGATTACACAAGTGATAATCCAGTTGATGAGGATCTTCATTTCTTTGGAATTTTGAAGCTGGTTTTGCATTTCCCTTAAGCTGGCCCATCTTCCTTTCAGGACTCCTATGGCATTCTCAATCCAAACTTGGGATTGGGCAAGATGATAGTTGAAATCAGTGTTGGCTTGATTGTTGGATGAAAAATTGTGGTATTCTGGAACCACATATTTCCCACTAGCATAAGCTGAATCAGTCAGAAGGTATTGATCTTTCCCAAAATATTTCTCTGGTTGTTGGGAAATCCACATCCAATTGAAAACATGAATTGTGACAAAATCCTGGAAGGCCAGCATGAAGGGATATGAACTTCTTGTTGTTATCACAAGCAAGTTGTAGTGCCACAGAGTATCTACACAAAAATATAGAACATATTTGTTTAGTGTGTTATCAAAGGTGTTATCAAAGGCTTTGGAAAAGAAATGAATTGATTGTCTTTTTTTCCCAATCAAAATAGTGGTTGCCATCTAGCTTGGGTTTTTGAATCAAGGGGATAGTGGTTCCACAAACAAAACCAATGCAACCAGGAAAGCCTTCAGTCTCTATTACTTGAGATATCTCCTTCTGTTCTTCTTTGATTGGCAAAGAAAGGACTGAGCAATGGAAAGATAGTTTAGCAATCATGACTCTTTTGGTGTATAAGTCAATGGTTCCATCACAGACTGAGAATAGATTTTCTAATTGATGAATTGCTGCTCCATTTCCATTTGATCCCAATCTAAAAAGAGCAAAGGAAATTTGGATAGCTGGATTTCTTTGAGGATTCCAAGAATTTTTCTGGAAGATTTGGTGGCCTTCAATCATCTCTAAAATTTTCATGAATGAAGGCAATAAAGTTCTGAACAGTTGCTGGAAGCTTAAGTCAGGGAGGAGATGAAGCTTTTGCCTTTTGTACATAGGGTTGTGGAGAGTCTGTCTTCTTGGAACCATGTATTGCTTTTGTAATAGAGAATTCAAAGCTAACCAAGTTGATTCCAAATTGGAGTCTGAATCAGAGTCAAATAATAATAAAAGTTCAGTCAGCTTTTTTGCATTTTCAACTTGCTGCCAGGAAGTTTGATTGGAAATGCTGAGAAAGATGGTGATGTGATGTGGGGTGATGAGATGATGATGGGATGTGTGTGAAGAAATGGAGATGTGAAGCAATAGAGATGAGATGTGCGTGAAGCAATGGAGATGTGAAGCAATAGAGATGAGATGTGTGTGAAGGGATGGAGATGTGAAGCAATAGAGATGAGATGTGTGTGAAGGGACGGAGATGGGATTGGTATGGATTTGCTGAAGTGGAGTTGTGGATGGGGGTTTTGCATGGGATGGATGGTGGATGGATGATGGTGCATGAATGGCGGTTTTGATGTCTGAAATCTGCCATTTTCATGAAACCCTACATCAAAAATGGTGGGTTTGGTCAAAAAAAATGGCAGGTTTCTAATGGTGGGGTTGCTAACTCTGATGGTCCCTATTACTGAATATCTGGATGGTAAGGACATAAAAATCAGACCAGTCTCTTGTTAAACTTTTTAAGAGGAAATCCTTGGGACAGGCAGGAAACCTGTTCAGAAACCAGTTCAAAAATTGTGTCACAAGTGCTACTAATGTACAAGTAACAGTTGGCACAGGCACTAATGCTCACAGAACTCAGGATGAAGGGATGATATGGCAAGGTTGAGGATTGAGGAAATACAATGGATGAAGATGAAGGGTGACAAGAGGAGTCCAGGATTAAAGCTCTGAGGAAAGGGTTATGTTGAATCCTATAAGAGTAACACCAGAAGAGGCAAGGTTAGAGTTAGTAGTAGTAGAACTTGTGGTTGGCTGAGGTCTTGGGAGATTGGATTGGACTGAGTCTGATGTGCCAACCTGTGGTATGACACATTCATATTCTTATCAAAATGTATGTAAAATGTTTCAAGAAAAAAAAATACATGTCAAACTTTTGGATCATGAATCACAATATAATTTTTATTGTTCTAAATCCTGACACCATAGTATAAAAAAAAATACAATTTTTAACAATATTAAACTCTTCATTTACAAACCAGCAACCAAATGAAAAAAAAAAAAAATCCAAAAGAAAATCCAGAAACTACAAAAAAATAAATATATATTAGGGCCGGCTGTTGTCAGCACCGTCGCAACTAAAATTTTCTAAGCCAACTACTCCCGGACAATCAGGTAGAGACAGCGGTGACCAAACTGGCGATGGAAACCGGCAGGTTGAAGGGTTGTGGTACAAGAACAGAAGAAAAAGAGCCCTTAATTTTCAGTTCTTCTCCTGCATCTCTTTTCTTTCGGTTTCATTCTCATTCCCCCTCTTCCCTGTATATCACTTTTTCTTGTGCTTAGTCTGAGTTGTAAACCTTGCAAAAGCTACAACTCAAATGTGAAGCCGGCACTTTCTTTTTTCTTTCTTTTTTTTTTTTTTTTCAGCGCTCTCCAGCCTGCGGAGATTGAAAACGTTTTCCCTCGAATTCATAGTGTGCAATCTTACGAGCAAAGTTACGCTCAAAAGAAAGAGATCGGTTTTCTCTTTTCCATTTGCTATTTTTTTTTTAAAAAAAAAAAAACAGCAGTGCCCATGTATCAACGATGTGCATCGAACTGACTGCAGACCATGCCAACGGAGTGCCTGTGAGAGGTAAGCCCTCGATTGACCAGAGGCCAGGCCTAACGGTAGGCCAAAAGCCCACCCTGAGAGGGGAATAGGTTGACGCAAGGGGGTTTTTACCGGGTAAGAATCCCGTGTGGTAGACACCGAGGCGAGAGCCAGGGGCGAGCAGTTTTCCTGAACTTTTTGCTCAGGTTTCGCTGCCGTCTATTCTTGGAACTCCGGCAAGAGCTGGAGGGGCAAGTTTTCCTCCTACGAACTTTGGGAGACCAAAGTCCGTATAAAAAAAAAATGGATTTGAAGAAGACTTTTTACGGAGGTTGAAAAAGGCAGAATTTCTAGAGAGGTAGAAGAGGCAGATAGATGATTAGATTAGTGTAAAATAAATAAAAAAATAATTCAGGGTGGGCTGGGTGTTGTGAGCTTTGAGTGAAATCGATTTAGAGATCAATAGATATCTATCATCCGAAATTCGCCACCCTGGTTTGCCAAGTAGCCCCACCGCTCTGGCTCACTGACCAGTCTCAGTCGAGCACCACTCTCACTCTCACTCTCACTCTCACTCTCACTCTCACTCTCACTCTCACTCTCACTCTCACTTCTTCTCCGGCCTGAACCTCGCCCGAGGACTAGTTGACCATCATGACGACCACCACGCCTTCCACCAGCCCAGTCAAGAATCCATCGAGCTCATCAACGGGCATCGATAGGAATACTCTCGATGATCATCGGACTCGATCGAATTTCAAGTTCGCCCAGCCAGCCAAGAGGCAGCACCCGACCACTAAGCCTTACAAGGGTATCACTAGCTCATCAGATCGAACCCTGGTTCACTTGATCGGTAATAACGTACCCAGTCTGTCTTTGGAGTCCATCCGGAAAAATTCACTCCAAAGAGTCACTCCGACTCCATCCAACTCATCCTCCAAGTGGATCTTGGCTCCGTTCGAGAACCCGGCCCGGAAGGATGGACTGAAACTGAAGCATTGGGTGCGTAGTGATCATCACCAAGGTCGGTATCATTGCTCCTCCGACTTGCCGTTTCTCCTCCGATCCTTAATTTGGCAGGATTTCTGATTCGGGATCTTTCTGCTGTCTTTACGCCTCGATGGATTTCCTGGTCGGTAATTCGATTCGATTTTCACCATGTCGGGCTCTCGAACAGCCTATCGGTTCGCAAAGTATAACACGACATCAAACGTTTACAGCTACACAACTCAAGAGTACTATCACTTACTTCGAGATGATGATTGGACGAAGGAGGAGACCGATTACCTCTTCGATCTCTTGAACACTTACGATCTTAGGTTTCCTGTCGTACACGACCGGTACGAATTCCTTGCAAGTCGTGACAGATCTCTCGATGATTTGAAATCGAGATATTATTCAATCTGTCAAAAGTTGATCCAACATCGTCCAACACCCAACTCATCCCATGGTGATGATTCGAACAAGAAACAGTTGATACAGTCCTATAACTTTGACAAGCAACGAGAAACCGAAAGGAAGAGACACGTGAAATCCTTACTGAATCGGACCTCGGCGCAGTTGATGGAGGAAGAGTTTGTTTACATCGAGACCCGTAGGATCGAACAGAACTTACTCAAGAGGGTCAGGAATCGCGATGAGCTTATGAAATTGATCGGTGGTGCTCCCTATCACATGTTGAACGAACTCAGGTTCTGGCCCGCAATCGATCCTAGTGCGACGAATCAGCAGCTATCTCGCCTATCGATCAGTCATCATAATCAAAACTCGACTGGCCTCAGTTCTCAACCTCAATCCGCACTCGATAATCGCTCGATTCATCTCAAAAAATGGAATCCAAGAAAGAGTGAAACCCTGGATGAACTCCCAACCGGCGTCAGTCTAACTGGTGGAGAGGAAACCGAGGCAAGTTCAGAGACCTCAAAGCCCATAGACCAAGAGGCTCAGACCCAATATGATAAGAAAAATTGTATCTATCGATCATCATCCGGCTCTCTTAGTGGATCTAGCCACTCTTCAGCACACCATCACAGGTCGGTTGGATTAAGATCGACTAGAATCACACTTCCCAAGACAGCCGCAGCTTCAGCCCGCCTATCGGCAGTCATGAATGAACTCAAGATCCCTTCTATATTGAATTATTTGCCGAAACCATTGATCATGCCGACTCGAGAGAACGTGGAGAGTTATGAGCGATTGATACAGGCTACCCATCAGTTAATCGATCTGAAGAGAATCGCTGATCGAGTCGAATCTGATCTGAAGGCTCACCGCAAGAAAAAAGAAACCTTGATGAACGCCCACTCTAGCTCTCATGCACCCAAAACGTCCACCCCTGGTTCCGGTGAAGGTATGATCAACCCGCCTGCGGCCTCAGTTGATCACCGTTCTCCGAGTTCCCCTGAACGACCACCTCCCGCCGAACAACTTTCGACAGAAAACGATCTCGACCAATCACGTTCCGGGGTCGATCCAGCCGTCGATCCGTTTAGTTCAACCACAGTAAGTTTTATCACTGGCATTTTTGCAGTTGACTATAGCTCTATAAACTCCTGGTTGATCAAAGTTACTCTTTAGAGTAAAAAACGATCGGTCTCGGTCTCCTCAGGCTCCTGCTCTACTGCCGATTCACCCCAGCATCAAAGGACTAGTGGCAACCCGAGTCGTAAAAAAGTTCGAAAGAATTGATGGCGTGATACTTGCTGTAAAAGTACCGACTGATTTAGAACTCCCTCAGGTCATCATCCCTCTCAATCTTGACGCATCGTTCGAAGAGAGAAAGCTGGGGATTACTCCTTTTTCTTCTGTGTAAGGACGGATGAAAGAAAAATATTCATTTCGTTTTGTCCTCCAATTTTTTTTATTTTTTTGGGCTCTAAACCATCATATCATGCCTTGTAAGAAAACAGGACTGTATTTCTCTCTCTCTTTATGACGTCTTCCGATTCGGTTGATCACCATTCGATCGATCATGATTTCATTGTGTCAACTCAACCGGATCACCAGATCGAATGCGATGACAAGTGATTCAAAGTTAGACTATTCAAATCCCAGTATGAATTCATCCCCGCGTATGAACTGTCACCACGACCGATTAATTGATCAGATTAAATAAATCGATAGATATCATGCCTATGCCAGAAGCCAGGACACCGGAAAAACTCAATATTTCTTGGGGGGACCTATGTGAAGGGCCTCAGTCTTCGAAGGGGTCAGTTTGTTTGGCTTCAAGACCTCTTGGGAATCCAGACCATCATTCCCGGTCCAAACTCATCGATGGACGAGTCGTGGGAATTCACCAGTTCTCTTTCAACTCAATTCGATCACTCATCCACTCACCCCCAGGAAATGCAATGGTTCTAAGGATTTGCCACGGCTGCGATCGAACCTCGGAATCAATTTTCCACCATCGGGGTTGATTTTTTTTTCCCAAGCATCTCTCTACCAAGCAGTCGTCAGCCTCCTGCTATATCCTCTTGGTCCTCAGGAAGCCCCGAAAGGGTTTGTTTTAAATCGTTCTTCCAAAGTGTCTTAGATCGAGATGCAAAAAAAAAAACGAGCCTACTGTCTAGAGAGTTGGAATCAGATCGGATCCCTCTTTTTTTTTTCAAGAGCCCCTTGTGACCCTCAAGTTTAGAAAGAAAAGGCAAGGGATGGGAGGGAGGGGGGTAACAGAATTGTCCCACCTGTGTGTTTTTTTTATCTCATGCAAGCATGGGATGCCTATCAGAAGTGTGGGTGGTCAAAGAAAGAGCCACCAGGTTTGATGAACTCCGGCCACAAACAAGCCTCTGGTGTGGTGAAAGATGTTGAATCTTGATGAGTGTATGTACAGGGGGGGGGGGAAAGTCTTCACGCTGATGTGTGAAATGAAAAAACCAGTGAATTTTATTGGGTTTGAAGAATAACCCAAAAGGGAATGAATTCAATTAAACTCAATGTTTTGAATCAACATAAATATGACAAAGATTAAAAACTTCTTAACCTTCAATCTCTGCCTGAAAAATCAAAAAAAAAAAGTGATGCTCAGTCATTTTCAACATTTGATATTTTGTTTTATTTGGATTTTTTTTCAAGTTTTATGCCAAATCATCCATCAGATCAATGTGATTTAATCACTAAAGCATTTGATTTCATTTGATAATTTTAATCAGGTTTCAAGCAATGGGATGAGCCCCTCCTCAAAACCATCCAAAAAAATATAACAAAATTCTGGAAGCTCTAAAAAATGGCAAACATTCAAATTAAATCATACTTTAGAACCCAAATAGCATCAGAAATATTTTCTACTTGACTTTTATGAGTCCTCAGATACCCATCTCAATTTCTAATCAAAATGTCATCAAACCCACAAAAAAATCCACACTAATCAAATTTGCTTTTCCCATGAATGGAAAGATTAAATTTCACCATTTTCCTTATTATGATGCTATTCTGATTCTTCAATGCCCTCATAAGAATCCAAATGACCAATGTTGCTCCTGGCCCAGTGGCCAAGAGCACAGGGGAATGTTGGAGTGAGGCAAAGAAAAGACCATGCAAGGAAGCAAGTGAGGAAAGGAGCAAAGGGCACAAAAACAGCAGACAGCGTAATCCCAATCCAAAACCCCTTGTCAGACCTATAAGGCAGACCTGAGACACACCTCAGTGTTAATAAACCTGACCCAATGATTCTCAATACTGACCCACAGTGCCTGAAAAGAAGTAAGTTAAGCAACATTGGGCATTGGGCATGGATGTGATGCACCAAGTACACCTGGGAAAAGACTGCAAAAAAGGCCCATGCAAAAGAAACCCAATGAACAAGACACCATGCTGGATCCATTCTCTGTACATTCTCATTGTTGCAATACTTGATTAAATTCTTTCTTCCTCCAAAAAGAACACTAGACATGATCTTCTATAAAAGCCACACCTGCATTGTACCTATACAACTTTGCCACCATCAATCTATCACAACAGAGGAAAAAACCATCAAAAAATTCTGTGGCATTTATTTTTCTTTTTCTTTTTGAGGGTGTGATTGAGGGTCAAAAGGAATGGTTTTCATGAAAAAAAAATTACTGTTGATAGTTTCTAAAAACAATTCAAATCAATTTTGATTGATGTTGATTTTTGATTGCCTTGATAAGATGGTGATGATAATTTTGAGAGAGGTTTGTTGGAAGTCATGAAGACTGCTAAATAATGTTCATTCAAGCTCTTTATGTATCTGATTATCATATTGTTCAAGTCTTCTACTTGATTTCAGGTTTGAGGTGCCTTGAGCTGCTTGAGCTGATCTTAGTCTGGGGTTAAATTTGGGTTGGTCTTATTTAAAGTGCTCTGAAATTGATTCCCACTGTTTCAATTATACCATCCTTTGTTGGTTTGATCATCTTGATCTTCTGAAAAAACACATTATTCAAAGAAGAATATATATCAAAAACATAAACCATGAATCAGAATCAAAAATCAAGAATAAGATTCCAAAGAACTTAATTGCTAGGTTTGTTTTTTGAATCAATCAAGTATTGAGATGTTGATATGGAAAATTTGAGACAGCAGAATTGTCCCAATTGGTCAACAGGAGTGGGAACCAGAAGATGGGATGGTCAAAACCAGAAAACAGGCACCCTGGGCTTCATCTAAATTTTTTGAAGTACCCAGATGTGGTTGCTTTGAAAAACAGTCCCACAACTTTTTTCTACCCACTGTACTATTCCCAAGCCCCTCAGTAGTATTTCAATGCCCAAACTCAAGAACCTGTAATATGCTCACAAGTTCCTCAGCCATATTCTTCAGCCAAGTTTCCATATCCACTGTACCAAATTCAAAATTGAGCATAAATTTATATTTAGAGTCCTGCATTTGCCAAGTTATTTTAACTTCCTCAAAGGAAAACAAGGACTTTTCTTTTTAGAATAATTATTTTATGAAAAAAAAAACTCAAATAATGTGGTTCTTAATTTTGGATCTAAAAGATATGTCACTTCCTCAAATGAGCTCAAAAAAATGATTGAAAAAAATATCCCAAAAAATATATCTATAATCAATGTATAATTTTAAATAGTTCATTTTATTGAAAAAAAATTATTATCATATTTTTTTATAGCTCTCAGTCTCAAACTCCTACCTCAAATTTTTCAAAGGAAATCATTCAAAAAAATATCCAAAAAAACTTACTTATTTCTTATTTCTCACATTTCTTGATTTTATCGTTTATTACTGAATAATATAATACTCAAATTTGGTTCTGGAATTTTTTTTCCTCAATCAAATCATTCCAATGAATGCATTAAATAAAGTTACCAAAAAATTTATTTTTGATTTGTATTGAATCATGAATAATTTAGTTGATTCATGAATGATTTGAATAATATTTTTGTGACTAAATTCCAGGGAAATCTTTCAAATAAGAAACTTATGCTGAAGGATATCCAGTTTATAATTATTTGGGAAATAAACAGAGTACCATGGTATTGAATAAATATATGAGTAAAAATCTTGAATGAGATTTTGATCTGGATGACCAATTTGTGGAATTTTACCAAAATTGGGTGATGGATCATGGCTATGCTTTCAGCATATTGAAATTTGAAAAAACAAAGAATTTTACTTTGAATTTTAATTGATATTTTCTTTTGAAACAATTGCCTGAAAATAATCATGTCATAGATCCCCAAGAATTTTTATTTCACTTTCAACATCTATGGGGAAATTAGACTGAAATACAACCAGTTTAAATGGATTGTTAAGACTCATGGTCAAAACCACAAGACCTGATTGAAGCCTAGTTGCCCATGAGTTCCTTTAAAATTTGCTTCTATCCAAAAAAAGAAGTTCCCATCAATGAAATCATCAGGGTTCCTTTCACCAGAGAAGATCATAATAGCATTCAGGGTGCACACTAAGGTGAGTGGATGAGTAGCTTGAGGACTTTATTTTAAGCTTTCAGGAGGCTCAAGTATGAGCAGACATCAATTTTGAGATCTCAGGTGGTCAGCATGGTATTTGTTTTTAGATCAGCATTTCTGAAGAACTTAGTGGGAATTTAGGTCTTTGAAAAGCTAATAATTTGGAATGTGATTGGCAGACTTCCAAAAATTCAGAAAATGTAATACTCAATTTCTGGAGAAAAAAGAAAGGAGGAAGGAAAGGGTGGATTTTATGGTGAAAGGATGAGGTTTAATGAATAGAGAGTGATTGAATGAGGATCAAGCAGATTCATTCAATGTACACATTAAGTTTGGAATAATAATCACAAAATGGGTGAAATAATTAAATTTAATTCAAATTCAAGCAAAAATTTACTATTGAAACTAAAAATTGAGCAAGAGTGACTAATCTGTGAATAGATGGCAGAAAATCCAAGATCAAAATACACATAATGGAGTGGATAAACAAGGAATTCACCTAAATTTTTGATTTAAAAAATCTGGAATATCTGCCAGATATTAGGGCAAGGGGAGTATAGATTTACCTGAAATACAATATTTCATAATTCCCAATACTGCATAGAATTTTTCCAAGAATAGATATGGAAATTTGGTTTAAGAAGAAATAAGTTAATTTGAATGCAGATAAATTTTTCAAGAAAAGAAATGATGGAGCAGAGAATTCCAGTCAAAAAAATAAATAAAATAGAATGAGGTTTTGATAGTTGGAACTTTATGGCTTGAGATTTTCTTTGTATGATGGTGGGTTTAACTGGGTCCTTGGATTTGAACTGTCACATTTTACAGGGTATAAAAGAGGAGAAAATCTCCCTCAACTATGTCATTTTTCTCATCCAATTCTTGGAATTTATTTAATTTATTGCTAATAATATCATCAATTTTACTCCTCATAAGTCTATAAATAATTTCAGTCACTCAAGCTGAATTTTAAATCATCAAAATTATTTTTAATTGGTTAATCTGGAGTAAGTTATTCCCTGAACCCTTGATGCCTAAACATTCTGTGGGTTGCTATGCACAAAGTCAATGGTTTTTTTGAGGTCTAAGAAGAAATTGAAAGGAATCCCTATGCTTCTGATTCAAGTGCAATGTGTTTTCTTTATTTGGAGTTTTGCCTTTTTTGGAAACTGAATAGAATATTGTGCTAAAAGGGAAAAAAGACTGTCAGGTACAGACAAACAAAATAGAATGATTTCAAGGTTTATCAATGGGAAAAGATTAAAAGAGACTCATTTGAGAAATGTTGATTTTCATTCACCTCCTTAGGAAACAAAATCTGGGAGAATTTTTCAAGTGGATAAAAAAGGGGAACATTTTTGGTAAATAAAGCAATTGAGAGGAGGAATTGATCCAGAGGCTCAAGAATTTAAGTTGTGGAAATCTTTAAATCAGATCGATTCCTGAGCTGGTTGAAGCATCCAGGGCATTTCTTGAAGGAATGTGGAAGGAAGAGTAGAAGGGAAATAAAGGAAACCATCCAAAAAGAAGATGAAAGGGAGGTGCACAAATTAGAGGAATTTTTGGGGGGTTCTCCAGAGGAGATTGTTGATTCAGTTCTCCAGAGGAGATTTTTGATTCAATATTATTGTGGATGTTGAATAAAGGGAAGTTGATTTGAGGGAGGAGGAATCAAAATTCAAGGAATTGGAGAAGGAATCAAAGGATAATAATTTTTTCTTGAGGTAATTATAAGATTGTGTGAAAAGTAAAGCAATTGAAGTAGGCTTCATAGAAGAATCAAAACAGTTCAAAAATGATACCATAGAAGATTCAAGGCAACAGGATTTGATGGGTATTCCAGCTGTGGATAATCTTGAATTACACATCCAGGTGGATCAGAACATTTCAGGGGAATAAACACAGAAAATTTCCAAAAATATTTCCAAAGAATATTTTGAGGAAATGGAAAAGGTACTAGAGATCAATTTTCCAGAGATTACAGGAATGGTGGGTAGAAATCTCTCAGGCAAGGATATTTAAGGAGGATGGATTTGAAGAGAATTTTGAACTTGAAGAAGTTAGAAATTTCGGGTTTATTTTAGGGTATATATAAATTATTTTTCTTGAGTATAAATGGTAGTGTTTTTTTCTATTATTATCAATTTCATCTTATCTATAAATAAAAAAGATTGGTTTTTTGAGGGTTAGCAAATACCAATCTTGGCCTCCATTGGAGACCTCCCTCAACAACAATTGACTAGCCTGCGTTGTTCTTTGAAATCTTAGGGTGCACCTCTTGCATCCAGTTCAGTCCTCTTTTTTTGATGTTTTTTTGGTCCTCTTTTTTTTTCAGCCGCTGTTTTTTTCTCTGCACCCTTTTTTTTTCTTTGTTCACTTTTTTTCTCTCTGTCTGCTTTTTTTTTCTCTGTCTTATTTTTTTTCCAGGCCTCTTTTTTCAACTAATGTGTTCACGCAGATTTTAAGGTTTAATACTTTTCAACTTCTGTATTTGGGTTTGTGTGATGTATGTACGTATGTAATGTTTGTGTTTATTTCTTTTTAATACTTTTCAACTACCTCTTTGTATGTATATATTAGTTTTATGTATATATTAGTTTTATGTATATATTAGTTTTATGTATATATTAGTTTTATGTATATATTAGTTTTATGTATATATTAGTTTTATGTATATATTAGTTTTATGTATATATTAGTTTTATGTATATATTAGTTTTATGTATATATTAGTTTTATGTATATATTAGTTTTATGTATATATTAGTTTTATGTATATATATTAGTTTTATGTATATATTATTTTTTGTTTGTACTATAACACACATACAGGGCCAAAAAATGTAACAAGGATACAAGGACTGTAACAGAGGACATTGACAACACATGTAATAAACACTAATTCCTCATGTACTTCAAGATTTTTTTTTTAGGTTTCTTTTTTACTATCACACACATTCAGGGCTATTAAATGTGATAGGGACAAAAAATGTAACAAGAATGTGAGTACTGTACAAGAGCACATTGAAAAAACATGTAATAAACACTAATTTCTCATGTATCTCAAGCTTTTTTTGGAACATTGAAAATTTATATAAACCCACATCCATCCCACCTTGATTTGATGTACTTCCCCTTCAACCCAGAAATTAACACACTTCAGTTTTTTCACTTATGAATTTCATAAGGCTTTGTCAATTCTCAAATTCATTAAATAGAAGAATTCCCTCCTCCCCTTACTTTGTGGTTCCAAATTTGATACATTTTGTTTACAATTGGGGGTTAAAGCAGTCATCCCATATATAGAAAACAACAGAATGGAACTAAAATTTCAATAAGGAGGAATTATACAAACTTCCTCATTGGTAATTCCTGGGTTGTTCCTTAAAATCCTTACCTTTTAATAAAGTAACAATGCCCTGCATCAATGTTAGCATATGTGCAGTTATAGGTTTGATATTCATCTTCCTGACAATCAACAAGTTTTTTTGATTCAGTTGAAGGCCTGGATGAATTAATTCAAAGATTAACCCAAGGAAAAACTATGCTCACATAATAACTCAAAATAATGCAATTAATGGTTTTTCAAGGAGAATCAAATATTCTGAATTTCCACAAGAATTCACATTCCATTCACTCAGAGTAGAATAAAGGCACTTTCAGGGTGGTTGTTCAATTTTGAGAATTTACACTTTTCATCCTTCAGATTTAGAAAGGTGGTTTCTTAGGTTGTTGTTGAATGATTCTGTTGATGATACTGCATTTGAAAACTAAAGCAAGTAAATAGAATTGCTTATCCAAATTTCAGAGAGGAATATTTGGGCATGGGCTAACTTGAGGTTGAGCATCATTTAAAAAAAACAATTGAAAGAAGCCAATGAGGATATTCACCCTTTTGAACAAAGGAAGTCGTTCAGAATGCTATTGGAACTTTTTCAGAAAGCAAAATGACTTTTACTATGAAATTCTTGCTTCATTTTCACATTGGAATATTTAATTCACTCCAGGATTAAAGATCCAAGAGTTCTCACAAATGAAATATTAACATAAATCACCACAATTATATTTCAAAGATGTGGAACAACTATTGAATAAGATTTTCCAGATTTTCCAAGATTTGATCAAACAATCAAGGTTAAAAGATTCCACAGGGACTGGATCTTTTCTGCAGAAAGAAATCCTGCTCTAAATCAATCAGATCTGCAAAAAATTAATGTTTTTGATAGTCAACAGAAGCATATTAATTTATGCATAAAATTACTCCTAACCCTCTTCATTATTTATTCATGGCCCTGTGGGTCAGTAAAAATCTTTTTGTATGTGCTGGAAATTTAATAGCAGCCTTTAATCTGCAAAATGGAAGAAAAACTCATTTCACCTTTTGAACTCCCTTTGATATCAAAACTATGTTTCAAAAATATCAAATTATTCCAAAAAGGGTTAATCTCTCAAAAGAGATTCCTTGATAATCTGTGATGAAGAACCTATGACTCATATGCATTCTCTTTAGTTGGCTGAAACACTACTTCATGATCTAATGGATTTTGTTATCCCTTTAAGTGAAAATTAATGGTTCTTGGTAGTGAATTTAGGAAATGTTTTTCTGTTTTTCAAAAGGTGAAACATCCTCAAGTATTTGATGAAAATTTGGAAAATTCAGCATGCTGGTGATATTTCCAAATTTTGAAACTTGCTTCAAATTTGTGTGGCAGGTTATCCTTATTTTCAAAATTCTTCAATTTTGGTTGGGGATTGTCTCAATTTTATAAAATTTTTAAATAGAATACTTGTCCCTCAGCGCAAATCCATGAAAATAAGGAATATAGTTCTTGAGAAAGATTAAAAGGGCATATCAAAGTTAACCAAACCTGCCATTTTTTAATAGTGGGTTTCAATCCAAATCTGCCATTAAAAATTGAAAAAAACCCACTTATTTCAGATCAGATGTGTCAAAGTTAACATGAAATAAGTGGGTTTTTTCAAGTAAAGTATATAAAGGTACCCACAGCATCAACCACACCCTGCATCATACCATCCATCCCTTGCTTCCCACTTTTATCCCACTCAAACCTTCCATCCAACTCCAACCTCCTTTGAAATCTCATCCTTGCTTCCCACTTCCATCCAACTCCAACCTCCTCAGATATCTCATCATCCTCACTGATCATCCTTTCTTTCCACTTTTTTCCAACTCCAACATCCTTGGACATCTATTCCTTGCTTCCCACTTCCATCCAACTCCAACCTCCTCAGACATCTCATCCTTGCTTCCCACTTCCATCCAAACCCAAAATCCTTGGACATCTCATCCTTTCTCCCCACTTACATCCAACTCTGACCTCCTCTGACATCTCATCCTTGCTTCCCACTTCCATCCAACTCCAAAATCCTTGGACATCTCATCCTTGCTTCCCACTTCCATCCAACTCCAACCTTCTTTGAAATCTCATCATCCTCACGGCTCAGCACACTATGCTCTGAAACCTCACCCTATCAAAATGGCCCCTCAGCAATCCAAAACCAAAAATCACCTACCCAAACAAACATCCCCAAGAAATTCAAAAACAAGAAATCCTCCTACCTCATCTTCCAAATTATCTGGCCAACTCAAGCAAGAAGATCATCTGATCCTGGCCAACTGGCTCAAAGTCTTGGCAAAATATGCTGCTTTCTTTGGGTCCAACAAAAAAAACAAGAGTTTTCCAACCCCCATCTTCAAAGATAAATGGTTATCTCCTGATGGCCAATGAGCTCAAGAAAAAAAAAAGGCAGGCTATAATTGTCTTCAAAGCAAATTTGGGAGCAATTTAAGGAATAAAGGGTCAATTACACAAAAGCCCACTCCATTTCCATCTCAACTGGGTTTGGCATAACTGATGCCGATAAAGCCAAGGGGATAAACTCTGTGCTCAATAAATTAGATTCAATCTGCCCTTTCTACAACCACATGGATGAAATATTTGGTAAAAAAGCAAATATCACCCCTCTGGCTGAGTTTAATGCTCAAAAAGCAGAGTCAAATGATATGGAGCCACTTACCAATGATAATCAGCCTAGTGAACCCAATAATGAGGAAAAATACAATAGGTCACCATCAGAGCCAGCATCAGCCACCAAGAATTATTTTGCTGAAATTGAAGCTCAATCAGCCCCAATCCAGTCCAAAAGCATCTCAAACACTTTCCTGGATCCATCACTTCCTAGCATGGATGGAACCAATGATACCACCAAATTGGGGAAAGACTTTCCCAATTAAAAATCCAAACATACCTAGCTCACCTCAAGTAAGTATGGTTTTTCTTTTCTTGAATAGTTAATTTTAACTGATTTTGTATGAAAAGCCTCATCCTTTTATTGAAAATGACAGAAATCTTAAGCCAATGGGGCCTCCTAAATCAACTTCTGGCTTATTGAAGACAGTCAGCTTCCATCAAACTCAGCCAAGGGAAAGATCAAGGCCTCCAATTGAATGAACATCAACCCAAAAATTCATCAAAAGAGGAGACACACTTCTAGCTTTGAAGGCTTTGAAGAAATCATTTAGAAGCAATATTCAAGTAAGGAAAATAAATTGGATTGCTAAATCTTCCCAAAAAATGCAAATTGAATTGATTTATTTACTTTGAAAACAGTGAAAAATTTTGTTGAAAGCAAGAAAATTGACTTTGAGAGGGAGAAGTGGGAGCATAATCTGGAAATTGAAGAGAAAAAATGTAGATCAGAGCTTATAGTTCAGGAGAAACAAATAGAGGCAGAGGAAGAAACCCAACAGAAGAAGATTGATGCTGGAAGGAATATGAAAAAAGATGAGTTGGATTTTCAGAAAGAGCAAAAGGACAAAGATTGTGCTCAATCAGAGAAAAAGGACAGGTTTTCAATGGCAATTGCCTGTGTAATTAGTGGTTGACCACTTAAAGAGATTTAAAATATTGCTCAGCTGTTTGGCTTGTAAATATGTTTGAATATATTGCTATGTATTCACCAAAAAAACCAAATTGAATTATTTAAAAGCATTTTTTATCTGTTCTTCATATCCACCAACTTTTGAGAATTTTGATAGTAACTGATTCACAAATTAGCCCAAAAAAATTACATAAATGAGGAATAAATAAGGCGGGATGGAAAATCCAAGGATTGGACTAAATCGATCACCCAATGGCTGTGATTCTGATTGTATAACCAAGTTAACAGACACCATAGGGAAGATGAAGCAGGGGCAAAATCCAAGGATTGGACTGAATCACTCCTCCAATGGCTGTGATCCTGATTGTATAATAAAGTTGAAAGACACCATAGGGAAGATGAAGCAGGGGGAACATCCAAGAAAGAATTGGGGACTCACAGTTTTTTGGTTCCAGCCTTTACCACATCACTAATAGGCCTTGGGGATGATGGTAGAAATGATAGTGGCAAGTATGGTGGTGGTGGGAGTGGGAAGGATGGTCCCATTGCTTTGGCCAAGGAAGAAGGGGGGGAGGGCTAGGTTGGTTTGTCAAGGGTGGGTTGCTCAGTCAATGAGGGGGAAGGGTGTGCAGTTGATTGGTTGTTTGGGGGGGGGGGGGGGGGGGCTGGCCAGTTGGTTGGTTAATTGGCCAGCAACATTTGGTCAAAGGGGGGGGGGCTTGTTTATTGGCTGGCAAAGGGGGGAGAGCTGGCTGGTCAGTTGGTCAAAGGGAGGGGGCTGGTCAATTGGCCAGCAAGGTTTGGCCAAAGGGGGGGGGGGACGTTGTGGTCAAAGGGGGGGGGGGGCGGTCCATTGGCTGAAGGGGAGGGCGGTTGATTGGCTGGTTGGCTGGAAAAGTTTGGTTGAAGGGGGGGGGGGGTTTCTTGGGCGGTGGGGGGGTCTGGTGGGCCAAAAAGGAGGGAGGAAGCAAGGGCAGAGTGGTTAGAACAAGTGCAGAAAAGGGGGGGGGGTGGATTGAGAGGGAGGGGGGAGAGAATACCAGGTGGGCTGGAAACAACAATGGGAGAGGAAAGGGGGGTTGTTAGCAAGGACCTCAAAAAGGGAGTTGAGATAAGGAGACTTACCTGGAGATGGAGATGGAGATGGTGTGTTGGTGGGTGTGGTGAGCTTGTTGTTGGTGGTAAGTGGTTGAATCCAATGAGTAGGTGAGGAGGAGGAGGGTGAGTGGTGTATTCCAAGTACTGGGAGAGAAGGAGGAGCATGTTGGTGGGGGTGAGTGGGGTCCACTTGTGGGTTACTGAAAAGATCAAGTCAGTCAGTTTGGTATGAAAAATAATAATAATAATAATAATTTTGTGTTTTTCTCTTTACCAAGTATGAAATCAGACCATCATGATTCAAACTGAGAAAGGGTGAGAGGTAGAATTTGCCATTACCATTGGATCCAAACCAACAAAGAGAAAAAGCAGGTTGGATAGCAGGATTGCGTTGGGGATTCCAATATTCATTATGAAAGACAGGATGGTTCTCCATCATCTCCAAAAGTTTCATGAACAATGCTTGACATGCTGAGAAGTGAAGAGTTTGGGGAGGGGTGGTGTTTGTGATTTGACATGATGAGGAGGTGTGTGATGCAATGGAGATGGGATTGGTATGGATTTGCTGAGGTAGAGGTGTGCATGGGTATTTTTCATGGGAAAGATGGTGGATGGTGCATAAATGGCGGATTTGATGTTTTAAATCCACCATTTTGAAATACAACAGTTAAGGGGTAAGTGTATTACAGAAAACCACCATTAAAAAAGGAAGATTTTGTGAAAAAAAGGCGGGTTTCTAACGGCAGATTTGCTAAATTTGATACACCCTAATCAGTATTTTCTTCCCAAAATGACAAAACCAATACCTTAGTACCAGTTACCTGATTGATTTTTTTATTCTATGTTTCAAAAATATTAAATTTGGTCTTTGAAATTAAACTTGATTGATTGTGGTCAGATTGGGGACACAGGTGATATTTTCCAAGATAGCTACAGGTGATGGATTCCTTAGGAAGAGTGATGGTGATTCTAAGGGTAAACTTGATTTCTGACCCAGATGAATATTTTCTGCCTTTCAAAATTATTTTAAAACATTCATCATTTGATTTGGAATTCTCATTGAAAGATAACAAATCAAAAGGTTATACCATGTCAAATTTTGGTCTTTATATTCAAGATCCAGTGCCCTCCAATGGTTAGTTATAGTTTGAATTTTCAAGTTGTATATCCAGAAATTTTACAAAGGACATGGTTGCAACCTGGAAAAAAGATTTCATTTGAAACTGACAACATTTTTAATCATAAGTTCTTGAATTCCATCCATCACTGAAATTAAATACTGAGATGTCCATGATATATATGATTTGTTTTAATTGCTTACCTGTTAAAATACTTGAGGAATTCTTCATCTCATTATTTTCTTAACCCATTCCCCAGATTTCCCACATTTAAATAGCATCCAATTTTTTCAAATGAATGTTTTTTATTCAATCCATTCCCCAAATTTTTGGGAAACGCACTACAGCCAATTTGTTTAATCCATTCCCTAGATTTCCAATTTGATTGAAATTATTTAAAAAATATCACATTTTAAAAATAAAACAGCGTAATTTTTAATTCATTCCACAGATTTAATATTTGATTATAATCATTTAAACAATTTAAATCCAAACCAGTCCCCAAATTTGGGGGCAATCCTCTAGTATATATATATAGGGAAACATTTTGGAAATACAAGGCCCTATTATTCAAGGAGAAATTTAAATAATAGGGCATATCAGAGTTAAGAAAACCCGCCATTTTTTAATGGCGGGTTTCAAACCCACCATTAAAAATCAAAAAACCCACTTATTTCACATCAGACGTGTTAGAGTTACCTGGGAATAAGTGGTTTTTTTCAAGTAAAGTATATAAAGGCTTCCACCACCTGTCCACTTCATAAACCCCTGGTTTTACACCTCCAAACTCAGAAAAATTCTACCTCAAAACTAATTGGCACCAAATTTGATTCATTGCCCTTCATCTCTTCATCACTAAACTCATCAATTCATCACTAATTTATTTCTTTCATCACATCCAGCTAAATCTCATTGCATCACTATCCTCATCACTTCATCACTCTCATCCCTTTATCAATTTCATCACATCCAGCTAAGTATCATTGCATCACTATCCTCATCACTCCCTCACCCTCATTTCTTTATTGCTTTCATCAAATCCTAACTCTCATTGCTTTATCTCTCTTGTGCCTTCATCACTCTCTTCTCTTTCATCACTCTCTTCTCTTGCTATCCTCTTTGCTTCATCAATCTAATAATGGCCCCTCAGCAATACCCCCTGCAAGTCCACTAAACAATGCAATGGACCAAAGCAAACATCCCCCAGGAACTCAAAATCCAAAAATCCTTCCCCATCAGCTTCCAAAGGCTCAAGTCAGCTCAAGAGAGCTTCTCACATCATCCTGGTAAACTGGCTTAAAATTCTGTCCAACTATAATGCTTTCTTTGGATCCAACAATGAAACACGCATTGGCAGACCTCCATCCTCCAAGGTCAATTTTTATCTCCTGATGGCCAATGAACTCAAGAATAAAACAGAAGGTAGGCTGGATCTGTTAGCCAAAAAGATGAGGGAGAAATTCAAGAATTATCAATCCAAGTACAAAAAGGCCCACTCCATGTCAATCTCCACCGGCTTTGGTATCACCAACTCTGACAAAGCCAAGGGAATCAACTTGGTGGTTGATAAGTTGGACTCCATTTGTCCTTTTTATATTCAAATGGGTGAAATCTTTGGAAAGAAGGCCAACATCACCCCTCTAGCTGCTTTTGAAACCCAAAAATCTGATTGAGGTGATGCCAAGGACTTGGCTGGGGAAGCTCAGCCTAGCAATGAGTACCTTGATGAAACCTTTGCCTTTGAGTGGCCCCCATCCAATGCCAAGGAGGATATTAAAACACAATCATCTCCAATCACATCTACTTCAGCATTTATTTATGAGTCAAACCCAAAATTGGACCCCTCACTTACTTCTTTTGATTGCTCTCTTCCTGAGGTGGAAGAACGGGAGAAATTGGCCAATGAGGAGGATTTAATTCCCGTATCACCGTTGCCATCAACATCTGCTCAAGTAAGGAACCAAGATCTTTTCTCTTCTTTCTGGTTAATCCTGAATGATTTAGATTCAAAAGAAACAGGCTCATGCATTCCTGAATGGCCAAAAACTCAAGCCAATGGGGCCTCCCAAATCCCCTTCAAATGAGAGCAATGATGTTCCCACACAAACCTCCTCTGCAAAGGGAAAGCAAAAGGCCTCCAATTCCATCCACATCAACCCCAATAGCATTCAAAAGAGGAGAAACACTTTAAATTTTTTGGGCTTTGAGGAGATCATGGAGAATCAAAATTCAAGAAAGCCCATTGGATTCTCCTTGCTTTCAAAGTCAAGCTCATTTCTATTCCCCTCTGAAAAACAGTGAAATCACCAATTGAATCTGAAAAACTTCATTTTGAAAATGAGAAGTGGGAGATTCAACTGGCTATTGATTTGCCAAAGCAGAAAGCCAAGATTTTGGCTCATCAACAAGAATGGGATTCCAAGTGGAAGTTGAAACAGGTTGAGCTAGAATTTCAAAAAGAGGAAAAGGAGAAGGATTGACAGCAAGCACAACTGGAAATGGAGAGGTAAAAACTGGCAACAGAAAAAAATGATAAGTGGTCAGTGGCTGCTGCATACATTGGTAGCCATAGAAAAGTAGATGAATTAAAGTAGATTACTCAAATGCTGGGATTTTAAATGTATTTGCTTTGATGAAAAACTTAAAAAGAAAAAAAAAAACATTTTTGATTGGGAAATGTTAAATTCACCGCTCATTGAGCGGTGCACACGGTTAAAAAGGGGCCGTGTGGCACACCACATGGTCCAATCCAAGCCGTGAACA
Source organism: Puccinia polysora (assembly GCA_025617555.3). NCBI lineage: Eukaryota > Fungi > Basidiomycota > Pucciniomycetes > Pucciniales > Pucciniaceae > Puccinia > Puccinia polysora. The sequence goes on from CM062619.1 coordinate 59,380,752, forward strand.
ACCCCCATGACTCAAAGAGTTGCGCAGCCAACCCAGCCTGGTCCGCCAGCATGTGGGATTCCACATGACTACATTCAAGTTGTGTGGAGTTTTACACGTCTCAAATGCAGTCGTGTGGCATCCCACATGCCACCAGACCGCGGTGAGCCAAAAAAAAAGGAATGAAAGGGTACCAAAATAACCCATAAACTAAATAAACCTTCCAAAAAACAGAAATCAACCAAAAAATCAAAGAATGTTCATTTTTTAGTTAAAAAATAAATAAATAAATAAATAACAAAGGAGACTGGTACAATCTAATGGACTATCCCCAAAGAAAAAAGACCCAAAAAAACACAATTAACTGGACTAGCCCTAAACTAAAAACACCAAAAAAAAAAGACAAGTAACTTGACAATCCCTAAAGTAAAAACACCAAAGAAAAGACCAGTATCTTGACAAGCCCTAAAGTAAAAACACCAAAAAAAACAAGTAACTTGCCAAGCCCTAAACTAAGTTCAACTTGACGAGCCCTAAAGTAAAAGGGCCCAAAAATTAAAGCAGTCTTTTGACTGGCCCTAAAGTAAAAGTGCCCAAAAAAATTCAAGTCTTTTGGCCATCCAGCTGATCCCATCCCAAGCTTAACATAAGTTAAGCTTGTGATAGAATCAGCCCAACAAAAGTTGAACTGACTTACCATTAAACTCTCATTCAAAACACTCAATATAATTATGTTAACTCAAAACACTCAACATAATGATGTTCAAAATTTGATAACCCTTTATATTAATAGAACTATTTAGATGAATTAGAATTACAATTTAAACAAAACCCAATGATGAAATGAAGTAAAAGTCTCTTACAATCTAAAATACATTTGCAGTTGATCTTTGAGATTATCAACCAAACTGGAGGCTTTTTTAGAAATCAAGGAATGTGGTTTTTGCTACAATGGGCAGGATTGGAATCATTTCTCCCTCAAGTACTAATAGAACCCAGTGGTTATTGTTTACAAAGGAAATGAGCATTGGATCTGATTGATCAGTAACACCTTTTTTCATTTGAGTATAAGTATCACATGACTCCAATGAAACAGAAAATATAGGTCTGGAATATGTGTCTGCTATGATTTGACCCATAACTAATTTAGCCAGCCATTTTGAGGAGGGAATCTTTTCATTGATGTATTCAACATCAAGTCTTTGTTTAATCTTTTAAACCTCCCTTGCACCACCAAGCATCTTAATGTAGCATGCTTTGTGTTTCTCTTATTTTTCAATCATTTCCCTCCTAACTTTAAACCAACCATGTTCTTCATAACCAAGAGATTCAGCAATGACTCTAAATCCAAAATTCCAATCTCCAATTGGATCCCAAGTCTCACCCAAGAACTCATGGAATTTCTTGGGTATTTTATTGAGGTATTTCAAGTTTGGTTCCTATCATTAAGACTAACTTAGTATTCATTTCTTTAATCAGATCAATTAAATGAATACCCACCAAATATGAGCTTCTGGTCAATCTTTGCTGCACGTTCTCTTCCTCTGAAGAGGATTCTGATTACAAATTAAGTGATCCCAATTCACTTTCAGTCTCTTCCTCTGAACTATGAAATTCAGATTCAGATTCTACCAAATTTGACAAACAATTAATCATTAGCTAGTAACTAAGTTCATTAAACCAAAAAAATGAACATATCCCAAAAGAAAAGACTTACAATCTTTTGTCTTTTCTTTTTTTGAGCCCTTTTAGTTCTTTTTTCCCCCTTGAGTTGTTTTTCAAAATGCTGAAACCAAGATGGTTATTTCCGCGTATCTGTCAATTTTGGCCTGCCCCTACTTGATTGTAAGACTTTAGGTTCAAGTCTTGGCTTTCATTGATATTTTGTAATCTTCTGAATGATATACTTCAATAGGCCTCTTTGCTCATTATCTGGAGATTCCAAGATCATTGCATTCAATTTTTCACGTAACTGACAAATGCTTAGAATTTCATCAACATTGCACTTGAAAAATTCAAAAGGATCAACCATTAGTGAATTAGGATTCATTAATCAAAAAGCATTAATAACATAGTGATTTAAACAATCCACCTTAATTCAACTTACAGAACTAGAACTGCAAGGTTCATAGTCCAACCTCCACTGAGGATGAACCTCTTTGGGTACCACAGATCCTCTGAATGCTAGAAAGTCACCTATTTGGTGGGAACAGGGAAAACCCATAGTCTTGGACTATGACTTGGTCCACACTTTGCCATCATTATCACGTTTGGATTTCTCAAATTGTTCCCTAATAAGATGAATTGACTCAAAAGAAAATTTGTAACCCAATGGTAACAGTTCAGGTGGAAGAACTTTCCCTAACTTGATTCCAGAGTTACAAAGTTACACATGAACCAATTTAATTTGATTCAAAACTGTTCTGTCAAGGATTTTCCAAACATCCAATAGGTTTCCCAAAGAGTTTGCAAGGAATTGTTTGAGAGTGACATGGGCCCCTTCAACCCAAGATGTTGTTTTGTTGACAAAATCTGGGTTTATACAATTCCACGCTGTTAAAAACGTCTCTTTGATAGGGAAAATGTTATTTTCCATATACTTGAGTAAATCCTCATATTCTTTCAAGAAACACTATAAAAGTCAAAATGTCAGAACCCAAAACTAGGAAGAATAAGAAGCAGTGATTTGGACCTACTCTGAGTTCTGAATCATTGACCTCTGCCTCCTCCTTGGTCTTTGAGGACCCATACTTTGCCAACAGAGTCACAAATTGTTTCCATCCTTCAATGTAATTGACAAAGCGCGCTTTAAAGTTTGCTTTTATGTTTTTAGACAAGTGCCAAGTGCAACATTGTCTTCATGACTCAGGGAAACTAGATTCACTAGCACAAATCAGAGCTTTTTCATGGTCCGTCACAGAGACTTTTGGAAGTCTCTCAGGATCATAAGCCAACTCCTTTAATGCATTTGAAGACCAACTGTAGAACTCAAAAATTCCTTTTGTTATAAAAACAAGAGCTTTTGTGAAAGTTTTCTGATTGGCTGTCATTCTTACAACATGAAATAGTGGGGTTTTGTACTTATTTGTCTTATAATTACAATCCAAAATAGCAATATGATGGAATTGTTTTGAAAGCTTTACTGCCTCAGGATGTGCCAAGTACAGGGCCTCCAAGTGAACCTCTCCACTGAACTTTGACCTGTGAATCCAACTTGTTCCTTAAAGCTGTTGATAAAGTACATCCATAACACTTTTACCCTTTAGTTCTGCAAGCGTTACCTTCTGCTTAGTGTTATAGATTGTTTGGTCATCAACATAATCCCTGCCATCAATCTTGCTCAATTTTTTCTTAAGCTGTAATGTATTGAGCCCATCTTTTATTCCTTCCTTAATTAAATCCAAGGCTTTCCCAGAGATTATCCTCAGTTGAGGATCCACAGAGGGATTTTCAGATGGTTGATGGTTACGTTGGGCTTCTTTATAGGAGATTTGCCACAAGGGGTCTGCCTTTGTGCAACTTGCATGGATTAAAAACTTGCATCCAACCTTCCTTGTGTGAGTTTTTCTATAAAATTTGGTAAGTAGTTTTCCTGAATAGGAACCATGTCTATCACAGGATAAATCCACATATTGGTCACGCTTTGAGTTTTAAAATTTTAAAGCGCAACCATGATTCATTGCCCATGTTTGAAAATAGTTTTTTGCCTCTTCCCTAGTAGGAAAAGCTCTCACAGGAGGTGGGTCAAGTGGATCTTTCATAGTTACATAGTTATATTGATGGCATGCACTCCATCAGTTTCAATCAAATTAAATACCAAAAAGACCAGTAACATAAAATTTTACTCACAACCAGAGGTCAAATACCACTGTGAAAAATTTTGTTCCTCACTTGTAACCCTTGATGAGGATGCAATTGGGGCTTCCAATGTTTCATTACCCAAATCCTTTTTTCTTTTTCCAAAACTTTGTTGATGGCACTATCAATGTAGACCTTCCACGCAGCCATGTCAGAAGAAGGAGGGCTTGCCACTGTTCCCATGCACAAAAATGAAATGGTATACTTCAGTATTCAATCCAAATTTCAATTGAACAAACAAAGTTTGCTCACTTTGGAGTTGAGAAAGAATTCTTTGCAGATTTTTATATGATTTCAATTTTCACTTTACTTTCACTTTGGTTTCACTTTAAAATCTCTTTGGGATTGCTAGGTGGGGATCAAAAGTCCCACAAAGTATGCATTGATCCCAAATTTGGGTTGACAGAACCCAAGTGTGGTCCAGGGGGTGCCCAAAATTTTGGCACAACTTCCAGGGGGTTGTGCACACCCAAACATGGCGGTTTTGAGCGGTTTACGGGGACACACGGCTCAAATTTGCTGTGTTTGGGGGTGACACGGCTCCTGCACAACCCCCTAGGGGTTGCGCGTGTTTGAAACCGCCCTTTGTAGTCGTCTATGGGCCCCCACGGCTCATTTGAGCTGTGTACGGCCCTGAAAAACTACCACACGGTTGGAGCCATGAATTTAACATCACCCTTTTTGATTACAACAATGCTTACAACTATTTTTAACCTCACCAATAAAAAAATATTTTTTCTTTTTATTTATATTTTTTTCCTGGAGTATATTTTCCCACTCCCCAAGTCCCTGAAAGTGTTTTGAGTAGTTTTGTTGATTTTCATTGACATTGCCATTCTTGTATGAGTGGCAGTCTCAACAGCAGGAAAATTACAGTTCTTGTACTTATTTGCTTCCCAAACCATTTTAACTGTACCTTTTTGCTTGAAATCAATTCCAAATCCAAGTTAAGGAAAAACAAATTGGCCATCTGACACTTCATATTCCTCTGTAGTTTCAATAAGTTGTCCATTTGATTTCTTGGTCGGAACTACAAGTAAAAAGGAATACTTAGAGATGTAACCTTTTTCAATGTGAGGTGATTTGTAAGAAGAGTTGGATGTGAAAGTGACATGCGGAGAGCAGTCAAAGGGAGTAGGCCAAGAACAAAATTGGGGTGATGAGAAGAAGGGGATGTGGTTTTCCTTCATTATTTCACTGTTTGATTCAAAGGGAAGTCTGGCCAAATTGAAAAACATTTTTCCTAAAATTTGAGAGACTTTTTCTGCCTTAAGATTGAGAAAAGAATACCCTTGAGGGGAAGATTGATTAGATGATTTTTTCACATAGCGTCCAAGTAACTCAAAGGGGTCCATTGATTTTTGCCATCCAATTTCCCACATTTTTCCACCCCAAGATCTTGAGGGACCAACCGTGTTGACAAATTCTTTTTACTGGTGAAAGAAATTTGTCACAAAGTTGATGTCCTTCTTTTCTTGGTCAGAAAGGTTCTCCAAAGGGACAAATTCAATTATTGCAACAAGACCATTGTGATCAGATTTATTGAGAACAATTACTTTGCCATGGCTGAAGAAATGGAATTGCTTGATTGTCTGCTTGGCATGTTCAAACTCAGTGGGTGAAGGTTTTTGATTGTTCTTTTTCTTTTTGGCAGTGATGGCAGGATAAAGATCCAAATTTTGTAGTTTCCATCCTGACCATACAAACTTTTCATGGATGCCCCCCTCTTCAACTTCCAAAGAGATTTCTGATGCCCTCATTTGTTCCCTCTTTTGCTTCAAAGCCCTCTGCTTTCCACCTCTTTTTATGTTTTTCACCTCATCTCCTTCCATCTTGTTCCCTCCCAGGCAAATTCTCCACTTTGAGTGAGGATCAAGAAGGGATTCAATTTGGAGTATAACATTGTGAGTGTGGTGGGAGAAGGGATTTCATTGAAAGAAAAGGGTTCAAAGAAGGGTTAAAAAAAACCCATTTCAGTCACGTGATCACTAAAAAATAAATAAATAAAATAAAATAAAAAATTACTAAAAATGCGCATGAGCTAATTGGGCCGGGCTTATTATCAAAAAAAAAAAAGTTAATGTCATCACCAAAAAAAAAAAAAAAAAAAAAAAAAAAAAAAAAAAAATACTGGGCTGCAAGCAAATTGGGCTGGGCTTTGCGGCGGGCCTTGCGTTGCAGCAAGGAAAGAGAGGGGTGTCGCTTTCAGGGGATCAAGGTGGGTGGCAGATGAGAGCAAGGCAGGGGGCAGGGCCAGCAAGCCTAGGGAGACCAAGGGGGGGGGGCAGGGGGGGGCGGACCAGAGCAAGGAAGTACGGGTCTGGCAAGCAGAGGGCGGAGCAAGGGGGGGCAGGGCCAGAAATCCAAGGGTAGAGCAAGGGGGGGGCAGGGCCGGAAAGACCGGAGAAAGGCAGAGCAAGGGGGGGGGCGGCAAGCCTAGAAAGGAGGAGGAAGGGGGGGGCAGCAATCCAAGCAAGGAGGAGCAAGGGGGGGGGGGTGGCAAGTCAAGAAAGGAGGAGCAAGGGGGGGCAGCAAGCCAAGAAAGGAGGAGCAAGGGGGGGGGGGGCAGCAAGCCAAGAAAGGAGGAGCAAGGGGGGGGGGGGGTAGCAATTCAAGCAAGGAGGAGGGAGGGGGGGGAAACAAGCCAAGGGCAAGCCAAGCAAGGAGGAGCAAGGGGGGGGGGGCAAGCCAAGTGAGCAAGAGCAAGGAGGGGAGCCAAGCAAGATGGGAGGGAGACCAAGGGAGGGGGGAGAGGGGGGGTGTTGATGAGTGAGTCGGAGGGAGTGAGAGGGGGTGAGAGGGAGGGAAAAGGGGAATGAGGAGGAGGGAGGGGGGGGCTTACCTGGGGAATCAACCAAGGGGTTTGGGGGGCCTGAAGGGGGATGGAGGTGGATGAATCAAAGGATGAGCATTGGATGATGGGGAGAATAATGGGGAGGATGAGGAGGAGGATGAGGAGGAGGGGGGGAAAGCTTACCAGGTGTTCCAAAAACAGGAGGAGCGGAGGTGGAGGTGGTTGGTGAGGAGGAGGAAGGAGTGGACTGCCTGGTGGTTTGGTGGGGTGAGGTGGGTGGTTTGACCAGTGGTTTGGTAAGGTGAGGTGGGCGGTTTGACCGGTGGTTTGGCAGGGTGAGGTGGGGGGGTTGGAAGTTTTGAGTCTGTTTTGCCTTAGTCCACCCCACCAAATTGTTGTCTTTTTCTGTTCATATTTTGTAACTGACAAATTTAGTCAGCTTTATTTCTATCTTACTGCTTTCATTATCCTATTGTTCCTGAATCAGGCCCCCTCTGGAGGCTCTCTATTTTTCTCAACCCTGCTACCTTAGGCCCCCTTTGGGGTTCTCTAGTTGTCTTTAAATACTGGTCCTTCCTTGGACCTGGAATGAGAACTCATCTGATTACCAGATATTTAAACCAGAGTGTCCCTTCCTCCCCTTCAGGTCAGTTCCACTTGACTTTACAAGTATTATCCTGTCTCCATTGGATATTTGCAGCATTAACATTTTCCTCAATCCTCAAAATCACCATAATCATCAATTCAATCTCTTCACAAATGATAAAAAAAAACTGACTAAGCCTAGGAATCTTGGGTGAACAACCAAAACCAAAAAGATTTGGTGAAGGGATTTTTTACCTAATTCAAAATAAAACATTACTCATAAAAGTGAGAAAGGGTGAGAGGAAGAATCCATTCTCTCATAGAAGAAGATGAGGGAAAAGATAAGACAGGGATGACTTGAGTCAGATCAGGAATATCATCTTCAAATATTTTGTCCCATTCATCTTTGATGTCAGCAAAAAGATTATGAAGGATTACACAACTGATAATCCAGTTGATGAGGATCTTCATGTCTTTGGGGTTTTGAAGCTGGTTTTGCATTTCCCTTAAGCTGGCCCATCTTTGTTTCAGGACTCCTATGGCATGCTCAATCCAAACTAGTGATTGGGCAAGATGATAGTTGAAATTGGTTTTTCCTTTATTTTTGGATAAAATATTCTGCTATACTGGAACCACATATTTCCCACTAGCATAAGCTGAATCAGCCAAATGGTATTGATCTTACTAAAAGCAGTTCTCTGGTTGTTGGGAAATCCACATCATATTGAAAATATATGAATCATGAAAAGAACCCAGAAGGCCAGCATGGCGGGATGTGAACTCCTTGTTGTTATCACAAAAAATTTTTAGTGCCACAGAGTATCTATACAAACCAATGAAACAAATTTGGTCAGTGTATTATGAAAGGCTTTGGAAAGGAAATGAATCAATTGCATTTTTTCCAATCAAAATAATGGTTGCCATCTAGCTTGGGTTTTTGACTCAAGGGGATGGTGGTTCCATCAACAAACACAATGCAACCAGGAAAGCCTTTGGTCTCCATTACTTGAGATATCTCCTTGCATTATTCTTTGGTTGGCCAAAAAATGACTGAGTGACCAAAAGATAGGATAGCAATCATTACTCTTTTGGTGTATGAGTCAATGGTTCCATAACCAACTGAGAATAGATTTTGTAATTGATGAATTGCTGCCCCATTTCAACTTGATCCCAATCTCCAAAGAGCAAAAGCCAGTTGGATAGCTGAATTGCGTTGAGGATTCCAAGAATTGTTATGGAAGATTTGGTGGTCTTCAATCATCTCCAAAAGTTTTATGAATGAAGGCAATAGAGTTTGGAACAGTTGCTGGAAGCTTCAGTTGGGGAGGAGATGAAGCTTTTGCCTTTCATACATAGAGTTGTGGAGAGTTTTTCTTCTTGGAACCATGTATTTCTTTTGTAATAGAGCATTCAAAGCCAAACAATTTGATTCCAAATTGGAGTCTGAATTGGAGTCTGAATGGCAGTCAAATACTAACAAAAGTTCAGTCAGCTTTTTCACATTTTCAACTTGCTGCTGGGAATTTTGATGGTACATGTTGAGAAAGATAATAATTTGATGTGGGTTGGTGAGATGATGATGAGATTTGTGTGAAGATGGAGATGTGAAGCAATAGAGATGTGAAGCAATAGGGATGTGAAGCAATGGGCATGAGATGTGCGTGATGTGATGGAGATGGTATTGGTATGGATTTGCTGACGTGGATGGGTGTTTTGGATTTGATGGATGATGGATGGATGATGATGCATAAATGGCAGGTTTAATGGTGGGTTTGATGTTTGAAATCTGCCATTTTTATGAAACCCACCATTTTGAAATACACCAGTTAGGGGGTATGTGTATTTCAGAAACCTGCCCTTAAAAATGGCTGGTTTGGTAAAAAAAAATGGCTGGTTTCTAATTGTGGGTTTGCTAACTCTGATACTCCCTAATAAAAGAAAGAAATGTCAAGTTAAAATGATTTGGAGGAAAAAAAGTGAAAGAGAGGAAGTGAAAGCTATAGAGATAAGAATTAAAAAGCTACTTTTGGTGGAAGTTTTTGATAGGCTCAAGGCAATTTAATTGGCTTTTAAGGGGTTCCCACAAATTTTGGTTTAGTTCATTTTGGTAGGCAATCCATTTTACCACATAAATAATTTTTCCATTGCAAAACTTTGAATTAAGAGTTAATTCCCAATCAAGGTGATCTTCAATAGTGACAGCCTTGGAAATTTTGTGAGATTTTCAAAGGCATAAATACAAAAAAGGCTAACTAATGGATTTATGGAAGACAGTTTGACTTTATTCCCATTTAATTTAAATGTTTATTTTGCATGTATTCTTCAAGAGTTGCTTGAGGAGGCTGAATGTTCCCCAAACTTATTCAATAAAATACTCAATGGGGGTTGTGTGGTTTGAATATTAGATAGGGCTAGCCATAATTTATCCTCTTTATTGAAAGGAGGAGAGTATACTTTATTTTTAACAAATAAAGTTTCATACTTCTCTAATGCAGTAAACCCATATTTCAAATAAATGAAAAACACATATTAGGGAATATCAAAGTTAGCAAACCTGCCATTAGAAACCTGCCTTTTTTTTTGACCAAACCCGCCATTTTCATGGCGGGTTTCTGAAATACACATACCCCCTAACTGGTGTACTTTGAAATGGCGGGTTTCATGAAAATGGTAGATTTAAAACATCAAACCCGCCATTTATGCATTATCATCAATCCACCATCCATCACATCTAAAACACCCATCCACATCAGCAAATCCATACCAGTTGCATCTCCATTGCATCACACACATCTCATCTCCATTTCTTCACATCTCTATTGATTTTCAAATCTCCATCTTCACACAAATCCCATAATCTCATCACCCCACATCACATCACCATCTTTCTCAACATTTCCAATCAAACTTCCTGCCAGCAAGTTGAAAATGAAAAAAAGATGACTGACCTTTTGCTACTGTTTGACTCCCATTCAGACTCTGATTCAGACTGCAACTTGGAATCAACTTGGTTGGCTTTGAGTTCTCTGTTGGAAAAGCAATACATGGTTCCAAGAATACACACCCTCCACAACCCTATGTATGAAAGGCAAAAGCTTCATCTCATCCCCAACTTAAGCTTCCAGCAACTATTCCAAACTCTATTTCCTTCATTCATGAAACTTTTGGAGATTATTGAAGACCACCACATCTTCCAGAACAATTCTTGGAATCCTCAATGCAATCCAGCCATCCAACTTGCTGTTGCTCTTTGTAGATTGGGATAAAATGGAAATGGAGCAGAAATCCATCAATTGGAAAATATATTCTCAGTCCATTATGGAAGCATTGACTTATACACCAAAAGAGTCATGATTTCTATCTTATCTTTCCGTTGCTCAGTCATTTTTTGGCCAACCAAAGAAGAACGCAAGGAGATATCTCAATTAATGGAGACAAAAGGCTTTGCTGGTTGCATTGGGTTTTTTGATCAAACCACCATCCCCTTGAGTCAATAACCCAAGCTAGATGGCAACCACTATTTGGATTGAAAAAAACAGGCAACTGATTCATTTCTTTTCCAATGACTTTGATCAAACCTTTGATCACACCAATGACCAAATAAGTTTCATCTTTTTGTTTAGATACTCCGTGTACCTAAAACTTGTTTGTGATAACAAAAAGAGGTTCATACCCCTCCATGCTGGCCTTCCAGGTTCTTGTCATGATTCATACGTGTTCAATTGGATTCCAATTTCCCAACCACCAGAGAACTGCTTTGACCAAAATCAATACCTTCTGGCCAATTCAGCTTATGCTAGTGGAAAATATGTGGTTCCAGCATACCGGAACGTTTCATCTAACAATCAAGGAAAAACCAATTTCAACTATCATCTTGCCCAATCACAAGTTTGGATTGAGCATGCCATAGGAGTTCTGAAAGGAAGATGGGCCAGCTTAAGGGAAATGCAAAACCAGCTCCAAAACCCCAAAGAAATGAAGATCCTCATCAACTGGATTATTGCTTGTGTAATCCTTCATAATCTTTTGGCCAACATCAAAGATGAATGGAACAAAATATTTGAAGATGATATTCCTGACCCAACTCAAGTCATCCCTGTCTCATCTTGTCCCTCATCTTCTTCTATGAGAGAGCGGATTCTTCCTCTCACCCTTGCTTGCTTTGATGATTAATGTTTGATTTTTAAATAGGTGAAAAATAACTTCATAGTAAGTTTTTTTTGGTTGTTCACCCAAGTTTCCAGGCTGAGTTGGTTTTTTTTTTCTTAGTGGACTTAGACAAAATTAAAAAACACCTCCACCTCATACCCCACCACTTGCCAGCCCATCCACCTCTCCCCTCAACCTCAGGGCTCCAACACTTCCACCTCACCCCACTCAAACACTGGTCACCTTCCTTCCTATTCCTCATCAAACCACCTCCTTCACCTCAGCAACCTAACCAACCTAACCAAGCTCCCCAAAACATCCATGAGTCCCCTTCCCTCTTTCTTTCCACTCACTATTGCTTACCTCTCCTTTGAACTCCCCCCAGTTCTTCTCTTGAATCCCCCTCCCTTCCCTTTCTCCCCCCTTCCTCCTCCTCCTCCTTCCTTGCTTGACCAACCCCCTCCAATTGATTAGGATTTGATCAATTGGTTAGGAATCAATCAACCAATCAAATCCTGATCAATTGATCAATCTGGTTTTGATCAATTGATCAAAGCCAAGTCAATTGATTGATTGCAAATCAATTGACTGATCAATTGCAAATTGATTGATTGATTGATCAATTGCTTGCAAAACAATTTATCAATTGGTCTATTAATTTGGGATCAATCACTTTATCAATTTTTTGTAATTGATCAATCAATTTTTTTGCAAGCAATCAAGAAATTGAGTGAATCTTCTCCTCCACCTTTTTTTGGAGTGTTCTTTGGTGCTGACCTCCGCTTTTATTTCTTTTTCTTTTTGTTTTTGTTTTTTCTTTTTAGTTGTCTCTGGACTGCACCGGATGCCAACACGTTCTTTTTTGATTCTTTCAGGTGTTCTTTGCCATGGAAGGTATGTTTTTTTTTCTATTTTTTTTTGATAACTTTGCTTGTTGGTGTGTTGCATGGGTCACTCATCCCAATTTCTTTGGGGTGGATTCAGCTTCCGGTGTCCCTGGGTTCAAGTCAAGGTTTGGTTTCTTTTTTTCTTATTCAATCATGTTTCACCAACAATGTCTATTGGACTGACATTTTTTTTTTGGAAAACATTTGACTGCTTTTGGGGAACATCCTATTCTTCTCCCACCCCCTCAAAATGTTACACAAACATCCCAATCTATTCTTGTTCCTGACCCCAATCTAAGTATAGGATTGGGAGGGAACAAGATGGAAGGAGATGGCTTGAAAAACATACAGAGAGGTTGGAAGAGTAGGGCTGCTTGCCAAAAGAGGAATCAAATGAGAGATTCCAAAATATCTTTTGAGGTTTCTGAGAAAGTTATTAATGAAAAGGTGGTCTGCTCAGGTTTAAAACTTCCTCCTTTGGATCTGTACCCTTCAATTGTTGCGGAAAAGAAAAAAAACAGTTGAAAACCAACCCAGGAAGAGTTGGATCAAGCAAAACAAACAATCAAACGGTTCCATTTCTTCCACCATGGAAAATTAATTGTCCTCAATTGATCTGATCACCAAGCCCCAGTTGCAATAATTGAATTTGTCCCATTGGAGAAACTTTCTGACCAAGACAAGAAGGACATCAAATTTGTGACAACTTTCCTTCACCAGTCAAAAAAATTTGTCAACCCGGTGGGTGCTTCAAGATCTTGGGGTGGAAAAATGTGGGCAGTTGGATGGCAAAAATCAATGCACCCTTCAGAGTTATTTGGAGGTTATGTGAAGAAATTATCTATTAGATATTGTCCTCAATAGTATGCTTTTCTCAACCTTAAGTCCAACAAAGTGCCCCAAATTCTAGGACAAATGTTTTGAAATTTGGCCAAAATTTCCTTTTAATCAAACTGTGATACCATGAAGGACAACAACATCCCCTCTTTCTCTTTTTTGGAATTTGGTTCCAAGCCTAAACCTTTTGATTGCTCCCCACACATCACTTTCACCTCCAATTCTTTTTACAACTCTCCTCATATTGACAAAGGTAACATCTCTGGCTACTCCTTTTTACTCGTGGTTCCAACCAAGAAATCAAATAGTTGAATTATTGAAAATACATACCAATATCAAGTATTGGATGGCCAATTTGTTTTTCCTGACCTTGGCTTTGGAATTGATTTCAAGCAAAAAGGTATAGTCAAAATGGTTTGGGCAGCTAATAAGTACAAGCACTTTAACTTTCCTGCTGTGGACACAGCAACCCATACCAGAATGGCCATGACACTTCAAATTAATAAAACAACTAGAAACACTTGTAGGGACTTGAATAATGGCCAAATTTACTCCAGAAAAAAAATATAAATAAAAAAAAAAAGCTTTTTATGTTGTTGAGGTTAAGAATACTCTCAAATGCTGTAATCAAAAATAATTTTTTTTGTTTTTCTTTCACCCATGCAAATATATTTAAAAGCCCAGCATTCAAGTTATCTGCTGTATCTCATCTACTGTTCTACTACTACCAATGCAAGCCAAGGCTACTGATACCTTATCCTTTTTTTTGGTTGCAAGTTGTTCCCTCTCCTTTTCCAGTCGGGCTTGCTGTTGATCCTTCTCCTTTTCCTCTTTTTGAAATTCTAGCTCATCCTGTTTCAACTTCCACTCAGAATCCCATTTTTGTTGCTGAGCCAAACTCTTGGCTTTCTGCTTTTGAACATCCATGGCCAGTTGACAATCCCACTTTTTCTTTTCAAACTCAAGTTTTTTGGATTCAATTTGTGATTTGACTGTTTTTTGCAGGGGAAAAGCAATTAGCATGTTTTTGAAATAAAGGATATTCAACCAATGGACTTACATGAATCTTGATTCTCCATGATTTCTTCAAAGCCTGAAAAACCAGAAGTGTTTCTCCTCTTTTGATGACTTTTGGGGTTGATATTGATGGAATTGGAGGCCTTTTGCTTACCCTTGGCAGAGGAGGTTTGAGTCTGAAAGTTGCCACTGGTGTTCAAAGGCGATGTTGGAGGCCCCATTGGCTTGAGTTTTCAGCCATTCTGGAATGGATGAGCCTGTTTTTTTACAATCTAAATCAGTCAGGATTAACAAGAAAGAAGAGAAAAGAGCTTGGTTCCTTACTTGAAAGGATTTTGAGGGTGATGGAGACTGAGGAGTATCTTGTTCCGCATCAGAAAGGTTGATTAGATCTGCTAACCCAGGAAGAGAGCAATCCAAAGAAGGAGCGGAGGGGTCCAAGGTATGGTTTGACACATCAATCAATGTGTAAGTAGACGTTATTGGAGCTGATAGCAATTGAATATCCTCCTTAGCATCAGATGGGGGCCACTCCAAGGAAAAGGTTTCTTCAGGATCACCATTTCTAGGCTGAGCATCCCCAGCCAAGTCCTCAGCATGGACTGAATCGGATTTTTGGGCATCAAAAGTGGCTAAAGGGGTGATTTTGGACTTCTTTCCAAATATTTCATCCATTTGGATTTAAAAAGGACAAATGGATTCCAACTTATCAACCACCAAGTTGATTCCCTTGGCTTTGTCAGAGTTGGTGATACCAAAGCCTGTGGAGATTGACATGGAGTGGGCCTTTTTGTACTTGGCTTGATAATTCTTGAATTTATCCCTCATCTGTTTGGATGAAAGATACAGCCTACCTTTTGTTTTTTTCTTGAGTTCATTGGCCATGAGGAGATAACCATTGACCTTAGAGGATGGAGGTTGACCAACACGTGTTTCATTTTCCAATCCAAAGCAGGAATCATAGTTGGAGGGAATTTTGAGCCAGTTGACCAGGATGATGTGATCAGCTCTCTTGAGCTGACTTGAGCCCTTGGAAGCTGATGGGGGAGGATTGTTTGAGCCCTTGAAAGCTGATGGGGGAGGATTGTTTTTTGTGGAGTTCCTTGGCAATGTTTGCTTTGGTGTGTTGGACTTTTGTGTGGACTTCAGGGGGAGCTTTGCTGAGGGGCCATTTGGAAAAAGCAAGGGCAATAAGGTGATGAGAGGGATAAAGTGACAAGCAAGATAAAGTGATGAGAGATATGAATTTATGAGAGAAATAAAGTGACAAGAGCAATAAAACAATGATTGGATTCTTTGGATGAGGTTGGAGGTAGAGTGATGAGAGCAATGAAGCAATGAGAGCAATGAAGCAGCAATGAAGTGATGAGAGCAATGAAGCAATGAGAGCAATTAATCAATGAGAGAAATAAAGTGGTGAGTGATCAAGTGATGAGGGTGATAAATTGATGAGAGTGATGATGAGAGTGATAAAGTGATGAGAGTGGTGAATCTTTTTATGATGAGGCTGCAGGTAAAAAAATTTTCAAGGAGGTTGGAGGTAGAAGGAGGTGGGAAGGCAGGGGTGGATGATGTGGACAGGTGGCAGAAGCCTTTAAATACTTTATTTGAAAAAACCCACTTATTTCATGTTAACTTTGACACATCTGATGTGAAATAAGTGGTGTTTTTTTGATTTTTAATGGCGGGTTTGGTTAACTTTCATACCCCCTATTTTTCAATCACAGTAATTTTTTCAGGCCCTCTTTGGCTTTGAAAACACAACCAAAGTTATGAATTTATAATTCCTTTTTGATGAACCCAGTTTTTCTGAGAGAAATAAAAGGCATTTTTTTTCTGTAAATTAATCAATACTGAATGAACTTATTCCTCATATGCCTTATTCATATCAGTTTAAATATTTTTTCCATTGTTTTATTAGAATATTCACCTGAACAAATTTCATGGATAAATTTAACTTCAAGCCAAGGAGTTTGGTTATTCACCCTTGGCACAGTCATAAAAATGATTTTTTTATTGATAAATTAGATTTAGATTGACCATATTAGAGGTAAGGATAGCAAAAAGATATGTAAATGTTTAATTTAATTGATCTTGATTACCTTGTGAACTATTTTTTTTTTACACCAGAAAAATTTGGGGTGTTACAATTGAATGGGTATTGATTAAAGATTTTGATTTATTCATGCACTTTATCGATAAGATTGTGTGATGATGTTAAGCTTTCCCAAAATTTTTCCATATCTTTCAACTTTTTTACCAAGAAAACTCCACATTTGAAACTTTATCTAAACACAAATCTCACAGATCACCTGCAGAAAAACCCCCAAGAACCTAGAAGTCTTTTGAGATCTCTTCTTTTCTAACTTGGAAAATTTGAAACTAAAATTAAACTCATCAAATAATTGAATTTGAACCATTAATGGATATATCTGAGATAAGTGACCCTGTGAGTTTAAACTCTATCCTTCTCTTCCATCAAGTCTTGTAAATTTCAGTTCACAAACCTGGGTTGAAAACAGGTGTGAAAAAGCATTCAAAACCCTTGTGATCTGTGAACCTTCATTTACAACTGAAAACTTTTCAAGCAATGTTTTTTACAACTTGCGCATGTCTTCCTTGAAACTTTTGGCCCATTTTTGGGGAAAACAGCCCTAAATGGGCCATTTTAGGGGTGAATTAGGGGTACCTAAGCACACCTAGACCACATTTGAGCGGTGGAAACACAAATTTTTGGATTTTGCATACATTGTGGGACTATTAGGCCACATAAAGAAATTGGGAAAATGTCCTGCACATTCTGCCTATTGACAAAACAAAGTCTTGTCACATCTGTAAACACACAATACTTGCCCATTGGATAATTCTTTTTCCTGCAACCCAAAAGTGAGCATACTTTGGAGTTTTCAATTTACAGTTGCATTGAATACTAAATTGCCTTTGTTTTTCTTTGGTTTATGGGAACAGTGGCAAACCAAAGCACCCCTGTTTTCAACATGGCTGTGTTAAATTACTTAACTGATGGTGCCATTAACCAAGCTGTGGCAGAAGCTAGGGATTTGGGTAGGGATTTGGGAAATAAAAAATTTGAAGGCCTGATTACATCTTCAAGTAGGTTTACAATTGAGGAACAAGATGTTACACAACTGGAATTGACTTGAGGTGGTGGGTCACATCTAATATGCCATTTGACTGAGACTGATTTGGCTTGATAAATAATGATGTAAAAATGCCAGATTTAACTATGTAACTATGTGTTCCAGAGGCTCTTGACCCTCCTCCTGTGAGAGCCTTTCCTAGTAGGAAAGAAACTGAAAACTATTTTCAAAAATGGGAATCAATGCATGGCTATTCTCTGATTACATTAAACTCAAACAGATCCAGGTACTTAGAGCCAGCATACAACAGATATGGAGCATAAAAGGGGCCATTTCTCAACAAAATAAAAAGGCAAACTCGCACAAGGAAGATTGGGTGTCAATCTATGATCCTTGAAAGTCAGAAATTATCAGATCCCATGAGGTGCCTCTCCATTAGAAATGAGCAACACCATCATCAATCATCTGCAAGGCCCTCAGTGCATCCTCAACTGAGGAGAATCTCTGGTGTGGCCTTAGATCAAATGAAATATGGAATGCAAGAGCTCAATACAGTTCAACTCAAAAGGAAATTTAGAAATTATTATGAGGGAGAATATGTTGATGATAACAATTTATAAAACTAAGAAAAAGTTAAAAGCAGATGAACTGAATGGGAAAAGTGTTATGGAATTTATAACAAGAATTATCCAAGAATCACAGTGGGTCTCCAGGTCAAAATTCAGTGGAGAGGGTCACTTAGAGGCGCTGTTCTTGGGTCATCATGAGTCTATAAAACTTTTTAAAAAATTTCATCATATTGATTTGTTGGATTGTACTTATAAAACAAATAGGTACAACATCCCTCTATTGCATGTTGTAGGAATGAAAGCAAAAAGGAAAAATTTTAAAAAGGCTTTTTTTATAACCAAAGAAACATTGATTTCTAAAATTGGGTGTTGAATGCACTAAAAGATTTCACTTATGATCCAGGGAGGCTTCCCAAAGGATTTGTGACAGACCGTTAAAAATCTCTGATTCATCCCATTGAACATAGTTTTCCTGAGTCATCCACACAGTCATGCTTTTGGCACTTGTATAAAAATATTCAAGAAAGTTTCAAACTTTGCTTCAGTAATGATTTTGAAGGATGGCAAATATTTATGTCTGTGGGAAAATTATGGGGCCTCTAAAACCAAGGGGGGGGGCAGAAGTCAATGATGGGGGACTCAGAGTAGGGCAATTTATTTCTTCTTCTGTTCATCTCTGCTGGAATTGCTTATGTTGAAACTTTTATACAGTTTTTCTTGAAAAATGTGAGAATGTGATTGAGTATATGGAAAATAAAATTTTCCCTATGAAAGAGACGTTTGTAACAGCATGGAATTTTTTTAACCCCTGAATTTGGAAATAAAACAAAGTCTTGGGTAGAAGGGGCCTGTGCTACTTTCAAAAAGTTAATTACAGGATCTTAGGGGAACATTTTGGATGTGTGGAAACACCTGGAAGGGACCATTGATGGCCAAATAAAATCAATGCATGCCTTTTTTAACAACTCTTGAATAAGGTTAGGAACAGTTCTTCCCACAGAACTTTTACCTTTGGGATACAAATTTTCAATTGAGGAAATTCAACTCATAGGGTAACAATTAGAGAATTAAAAGCATGGTCATGATTCAAAAGTGTGCACAAAGTCATATACCAAGACAATGGGCTTGCCCTGTTCCCACATATTAGGACAAATATTAACATCAAGAGGATCTTTTGTGCCTGAGTTTGTTCATCCTCATTGAAGGTTAGACTATAAACCTTCCAGTTCAGTAAATTGGATTGTTTGATTGTTTTAATTGATTTTTGATGAAGGCTTTTAATTCCTATTTGGTTTACTAATGACTGGTCCTTTTGCTTTTTGAAAGGGTGAAACTGATCCAGTGATTGACTATTCTCAATTGTTTGAGAAGCTGAGTTCAATTGTTATGGGAAAGTCTGAATATTTTAAAGTGCAGATTCTAAATTCCCAGGTCAAGAACACAAAAAATTGGTTTCTAAGCCAAGTCTTAGTCCAAAATTCTTACATTCACGCTGCGGTCAACCCAAATTGAAAGGCACCTCATGTGAACTTTCAAAATTTGAGTATGTGGAATGGGGACTTATGAAGAAAAGATGGGTTGGAAGGGAACCAAACAGACCAAAAATTATGAGTCTTTTATTTTGAGAAGTTTTAGTTTTTATTGTTTAAATAACTGATGGGGAAATGATTTTTATATTCCAAGTCAGGCTCAGAATCTGAATTTCATAGTTCAGAGGAAGAGACTGAATTTAAATCAGGCTACCTTCCTTTGGAATAAGGATCCTTTTCTGAGGAAGAAGAAGAAGTTAATAATTGAACAAGAATCTCATCTTTGGTGATTATTGATTTCATTAATGTAATTAAAATTTTGGCTAATTCATTTTTGATCATAGGAAACAAAAGTGGAATACCTCAATCAAATAAATGGTAAGTTACATAAGTTCTTGGGTGAGGTTTGTGATCCTGTTGGTGATGGTAATTTTGGATTGAGAGTCATTTCTAAATCACTTGGGTAGGATGAAAATGGATGGTTTAAAGTTCAAATGGAAACAATTGAAACATTTATTTAGCATAAGGCATGCTATGCTAAAATACTTGGGGATATAAATGAGGTTCAATAGATTGAAAAAAGACTTGATGTTCAAGAAATCAATGAAAGGAGTACCCCTTCAAAAGGGCTTGCAAAGTTGGATATGGTTCAAATAATAGAAGATACTGATGGAAGGCAAATTTATTTCATTTGATTGGCTTCATTTTGTACTTATACTCCTATAAAAATGGGTGTAAAAGAACCATCAGAACCCTTCTTCATATTCTTTGTTGAAAATAACCGCTGGGTTCATCTACTACTTTATGGAGATATGATTCAAATCCTGCCCATTGTATCAAAACCTTCTTCTTTCAATTCAAAGAAATCTTCTGCTTTGGTTGATAATCTCAAAGATAAACTGCATTTTTATTTGAATTTTTGAACATCATATCATTTCATCATTTGGGTTTGGTCTATGTTCTTCTGGTGCTGATCTTGTACTCCTATTAATATAAAGGGTTATCATATTTTGAAAATCATTATGTTGAGTGTTTTGAGTTAACATCATTATGACAAGTGTTTTGAATGAGATTTCATAGGTAATTCAGTTCAACATGTGTTGGGCTGATCCCATCATAGGGAGTACTTTTACTTCTTATTATGGTATCAGCTTAATGCAAGTTGAGCTTGTTTTTTTTGGAATTTTTACTTTAGGGCCAGTCCATTGAGGTGGAATTGTATCAAGTTCACCTCAATGGACTAGCCCTATTTTTTGTGAGGTTTGATTCAGTTTTGCACTAGTCCAATGAAATAAGTTCAACTTGTGTTGGGCTGGTCCCATCATAAGATGTTGTTTTACTTATTATGATGGGATCAGCTTAACACAAGTTGAAATTGGTTGTTTTGGCATTTTTACTTCAGGGATAGTCCATTGAAGTGGACTTACATTGCTCTTTTTTGGGTATTGATTGATTGACTTTATGAAATGATGAAATGGACTGATCTGAATTAAATTCATTTTGTTTAATTTAATTTTGTTGAATTTTGTTTTGATTCAACTCAATTTATTTTCCAATATAAAAAGAATGTTTTCATTTTATTGTATTTCATTCAAACTTTATATTGTATTCTATTTTATTTCAGGGCTGTATTTTATATATTTGTTCCTTTTTATTTTTATTTACCCATTTTTATTTTTCCATTTTTTTATTTCTTTTGGGCACTATTGTTTGATTTTTTAGACTTTTTTATTGTTTATTTTTATTTATTCATAGGGCCATGAATTTGCATTTAAGGCCCTGGAGTTGTGAAATTTTCACAACCTCTTTTTAATTTTTTTTAATTTGTTTTCATTTTTTCTTAATTTTTTTTCATTTTTTTTAAAAAAATTTTTAAGGGCAATGTTAAATATGAACAGAGGTTCACAAACCATATGAGTTGTGAAAAAAATAATAAAAATAATAAAAATGAGTAAATAAATCAACAAATAAGTAAATAAGTAAATAAATAAATGGGTACCCTAATAAATACATAAATAAATAAAACATAAAAAAATAAATGAAGAAATGAAAAAATAACCAAATGGGTGATCATGAATTCACAAATCATCTGAGTTGTGCGGCCCCTACAAAACTTGACTGTAGTTGTGTAGCCCCCACATAACAGTTCAGTTTTGTGTGGCACCCTACAAAACTACATTTGAGTTGTGTGGGGCTGTACACAACTCAAATGTAGTTGTGTAGCATTCCACAAGTTTTTTGGGCCAAAATCAAAAAGTAAAATAAATTGAATAAAAATTCAAAAAAAAAACAGAAATCAACCAAAAAATCAAAATTTGTTGATTTTTTTTTCAAAATAAATAATTAATTGATTAATTAATAAATGAATTGATTGATGAATAAATTAATAAATTAATTAATTAATAAAGTAATTGATAAATGAATTAATTAATTAAGTAAGTAATTAAGTAATTAATTAATTCAGTAATTAATTAATAAATAAATAAATTAATTAATTAAGTAATTAATTAATTAATAAATTAATAAATTAATTAATTAAGTAATTAAGTAATTGATTAATCAATAAATTAATTAATTAAGTAATTAATTGATTAATTAATTCATAAATAAATAAATCAATGAATAAATAAATAAATAAATAAATAAATAAATAAATAAATAAATAAATAAATAAATAAATAAATAAATAAATAAATAAATAAATAAATAAATAAATAAATAAATAAATAAATAAATAAATAAATAAATAAATAAATAAATAAATAAATAAATAAATAAATAAATAAAGAAATAAAGAAATAAATAAATAAATAAATAAATAAATAAATAAATAAATAAATAAATAAATAAATAAATAAATAAATAAATAAATAAATAAATAAATAAATAAATAAATAAATAAATAAATAAATAAATAAATAAATAAATAAATAAATAAATAAATAAATAAATAAATAAATAAATAAATAAATAAATAAATAAATAAATAAATAAATAAATAAATAAATAAATAAATAAATAAATAAATAAATAAATAAATAAATAAATAAATAAATTAGTCAGTTAATTAATTAATCGATAAATAAATAAATTGACAAATTGATAAATTAATAAATTAATAAATGAAGAAATTAATTAATTGATTAATAAATAAGAAATAAATCAATAATTAATTAATTAATTTATAGATAGATAGATAAAAAGATAAATAAATAAATAGATAAATAAATAAGTAAATAAGTAAATAAGTAAATAAATGAATGAATAAATAAATGAATAAATAAATAAATGAATAAATAAATAAATGAATGAATAAATGAATCAATGAATAAATAAAAAATAAGAAAATAAATAAAGAACCAAATAAATAAATGAAGAAATAATTAAATAATTGAAGAAATAAATAAAAATAAATACCTAAGATATATCAAGAATATAAATATAAATAAATAAAATAAATAAATAAAAATAAAAATTTGTGACCATACACAACCCATTTAGACTGAAAACAAGTTGTGTGGTGTAGTTTGCAACCCATCTGGTTTGTGAACAGCTGTTCATGCCTCAGATGGGTTGCAAACAGCAGTTCACACCCCAGATGGGTTGAAAACAGCCTTTCACACACCAGATGGGTTGCAAGCTGTGCCATGCAGCCCATTTTGAGTTGTGAACGGGTTGCACAGGATTAAAAATTCAAAATTGCCCTTTTTTCATTTGTTTTATTTATTCCTTTTTTCATTTGTTTTGTTTTTTTTTTTAAAAAAAAAAAAACTTTTTTGTTGTATTTTTCCTTTTGTTTAATTTATTTATTTATTTTAATATTTTTTTTTTGGCTCACAACCCTGGAGTGGTGAACAATTTGTGAATGGCCATTCAAAACTCAGGTGAGTTGCAAATGGCCATTTGTAACCTGTGTCAAGTCATTAACAGCCATTCACAACTCTGCAGGTTGGAAATGGCCATTCAAAGCTCAGATGGGCCATGAACCATGCCACACAACCCATTTTTGGTTGTGCACAGGTTGTGTTGGGTTGCAAATTTAACACTAACTTAATTTAATATGTTACTTTCACCTTGTTATCCAGAATGAATCATGAAGTCTCCTTCTTTCAATCACTTTCAGGTCAAGTTTGAAAAATAATGTTGGCAGTTTTCTTATTTTTCACATTACTTTCCATCATCATAGCTCAAGGTTTATAATGCCTTCTTGATAACAAATTTAAAGGAAAAAAAGTAAGAGGATAGGAATGACTCCAAAATATGGAGATAAGATGGCTATCAAGAGTGGACTGAGCTAATGCAACTTGGCTCAGGAGTGGAAATTGTTTGAGGAGAGAAAAACCAAGTGGGTAACATTTTCAGAATTCATAATGTTATGACTTGAATAAGACAGCTTGAGAGCTTCCAAAGGGGTTCTGAGGACAAAATGTAAAACCCCAAAGGGTTCTCAAATGATACAATAGATTTGGGAGAGGGATCAAAAATCAGCAGAGGTTAGTAATAATCAGCCTGCAGCTGAGAGAGAGAAAGAAAATCTGAAGGTGATGACAATAAACAGGCAATGGGTGATAAATCTGAGGATATCTAAAAAAAGAACAGCCAAATAACAGATAAAAGGAGATGATAAAATAAACAGCATAATGCTCAATAGGGGAGGGAGAGAGAATAATCAACAGTCAAAGGATTGAATAGCATTTAGCAGAAGAAGACATAGCTAGTAATTTGAATGGTAAAAGGTCAAGAAATGGAAGGCTAGCAGAAAATATATATTCAAATGCCAAAATAGCATTGATCTATGCTGAATCCACCCACCACACCTGCTGCCATTTTGCACACTCTTGTATTGACCACTGGATATTCACTTGCAGTTTACCTTTTCCAAATTTGAATTGAATTTTATTACCAAATAGTTCCTTGGCCAGAATGTTAATTTGATTTGGAACAATTCATGAGAATCCTTGCTTTTACTTGGCCTTACATGTCATTTTCATTTCTGCTTTTCTGTAGGCTAGCATTCCTCCAGGTTTTAGTCATGTTTCAAAGGCTACATTCTTTTCCATAAAAGCATGCTGCTTTTCCTGATGCAGATGTTTTATCAGTTATTTGTTTTCATGTGCTTGTGCATCCTTTCTGCATGCAAGTTATCACATTGGGTCTTCACCATTTTTTAATTTCCATCAAAGCCATTATCTGATTACCTTGGAGCTCTTTGCAGCTTTCACATCACAACACACTTCAAACTTGAGCTTGAACTACAATGCTTTAGGACTCCATTCATCATTGTCAGGTTTTCTGTTTGCATTACATCCACCTAAATCATGATTATATGCTTAGCATGCAGGCTGGGTGTGTGGCAGACCAGTAGGTGTTCTGAGATAATTATTGGCAGGATTCAAAGAGGAAAGGTGGGGTTTTAGTGCATAGTGGATAGCCAAAAGATTTAAAATGAACTTGTTCTAATTTTTTTCATCAAATATTGCCTATGCTGCTAAGCAAGCATCCATGAGTGATGTGTGAAAATGCTTGATACATGTGGAGGCTTGGTGGTATGCTTCAAATTCAAGCTCCAGGTTGGTTATTGTTCAAATCAATTTTAAGTTTTCCTTTGTGTAGAAATTCAGCCTATACAATCTTGCAATGCTTCTCAAGATTCCAACTACAAACTATCTTTCTCAACATGGATGGTGATATCTCACCATATAATTTTACTGCATACTTGCTTTATGAATCCAAAAGGCTTGATATGTCACACTCCAATTAGCTTGGTTATTTTCCAAACTTCATTTGCCTGGAAACCTCAAGCCTGAAGCCTCCAACGTAAAACTTTTATGTTTTTGGCTGCAACTCAACACAATAAAAGAAATTCAACTCTTAGGCTTGACCATCTAGCAAAATGGCCTCCTTCTTCAATTCATTTCTTTCATGAATGACTCCCTTCAACAAATTTCAAATTCCAAGCAATTCAACCATGGGGCACCCTATCGGTCTTCACAGAACCCAAGTGTGAACTACGCGGAGCTGCAAAGTTTACAGCTTTCCCGCCTTCTACAGTGAGGATACATTGATTTTGGGGAGGAACTGGGGCTGAGAGAGCCGCAGGTAATTTCAAATTCATAAGTCATTGTCCGGCTGCTCCTGCTGTCTGCGGCAGTGATTTGATTAGGTGAGACATGGGCCACTGGCGTGGGGCACGGAAGATGCCGCGAAAATGAGAAATATAGGCTCCCGCTCAAGTAAAGACGAGATGGCAATAGGGAGGACATTTGAGGCAAACACGTTGTCTCAAACAAGGACAGGTGAGGGACCGACGAGCACAATAATGAGGATGAGTTGGATTTCGTGATGGGCAAGGGGAGTACAAAGTTCAATAACCACCGATCTCCTCATGCTCGGGCTCCTCCTGGGCCTGGGGCACTTGCTCTTCGGGCACAGCGCCGAATTCACCTTCCCCGTAGGAGGGGTTAATGTCAGCAGCTCTCGAGTTCTCCGAGATTGGCATCTGGACGATAACTTCCTCTTTAGGCTCGAAAATGGTCACCGTATCAGGTAAAGGTTTGGGAGGAGCTCCGCCACGCCCTTCGGTATCATTACCTCGCATGCTGAGAAGGGATGAGGATCAGATTGACGACGTGGTGAAGGGAAGATTGAGTCAACGTACATCTTAACTTTAATACCCAGCACACCTTGCCGCAGGAGTACATGTCGAACTGCCTGGTCAACGAAATCAACACTGGGTTGACCGGAGTGAATCATAAACCCATCGGTGAATTTCATGGATTTGGCACGGGCAGCACGTAGTTTTCCAGACACGACTACTTCGCAGCCCTTGGCGTTTGATTCCATGATAAATCGAAGAACACCGTAGCAGGCCCGACGGACGGCCAGACCGCCAAGAAGTTTGTATCGGAGAGATTCACATTGCGCGACAGCGCAAAGCCCACGTTGTTGGACTTTCTCGGCGTACACTGCAAACGACGAATTGTTGCGAGGAATAGGGCGGATTGATGAGTTGGGAGGTGGATCATGCAAAAGAGGAGATCCACTGCGCTTACATTCGACACTACCCTCAGGAAACTTAAAGCGCTTCTGTACGAGACTAGTGAGTTCTCGGATTCGACGACCTTTTTGACCGAGGACCTCTTGGGTGTGAGTCGCTCGGATAATGACCTCTGTGCGGGCGTGAGTGACTCTGACTTCACAACCAGAGTAGCCCTCTTCAGCTAGCTCGCGGGTGAAGAATTCAGACAGTTCAGCAAAGAATACGCCATCGGCCACAAATTTGCGTCGCTTGCTGATGGTAGTCATCTGGAAATCAAAGATTGGCGCTGGTGAGCAAAATCACACGACGAATGAGTTGGGGATTCAAGCTTCCTACGTTTCAGTCCAATGGTGGGGGCTTCACGACTTGAGAGGGGCGTGAATGGGATATTGTCTGGTGATACCGCCCATCGTACACCGAGGCGGGGCTGGATGGACTCCTTCGGCGCTGGCAAGGATCCAGTAGGGTTGGGATGGAGCGCGGAATATCATCCACTCCGCAGCCGCTTGCCCAAACCTAGGTTTTTTGACTTTTCAGGTCGTGTGCGAGTTTCCACACCTCGGCTCGATCCAAGGTGCCTCATGAGTCGGTGTGAGCAAACGCGGCCCCACTCATGCCTCTCACACACTGTAAGTCCCCCTCTCCTGATGTTAGCTACCTCTTTACCTCAACCACTTGCGATGTCCGGTGATTATAGCGAGTTGAGGTTACACTCGCCCCCCTAATCTGGCACCTCTTATTGGAGTCCCTGGCCGGCTGAGAAGCATCGATCAGAGACCTTGAATTCAAAACATGTTATGACGGACTCCTCAGAAACTTCTACCCTTTGGTTCCCCTTTCCGTTTGCAATCGCCCTCACTGACTACTTTTTTCCTCTCGCGTTCAGCGTTGCAGCACTTCGTTGTGACAGCTTGGAGCTCGATTAGGTTTCAGAAAATAAAGCTCGCTCGCTTCAGGCCTCATGCCTTGTTCGCCCGTTGATACCGCAAGTTTTGCGTTTGCCCATTTTCTCTCCACGCAAACTCGAGTTGAATTTTGCCCACCAGCTATTCCCCTGCACTTCTGCTGGTAATGGACCCCGCCTCTTAGTGTTTAAGTAATGTGATCGACTTTTTGCCGCTCCTCCTGTTGTCCTCGATGACGATCACCCGATCATCGGGACTTCGAATCGAAATCTGCCTTGCCCAACACACAACACGGTCTTGGTTTGTGTTTGCCTTTTGTACGATACCACTCTGGGCCTGTTTGGCAGGCCGTTGTCTACCAGATTTGGAGGCCAGTGGCACCCCAAGATGCCCAACATGGAACAAATCAGTATTTGCATCTATGGCTTTCGGGGCTGGTGGCAACCAACCTTGCGGGAAGCTTTCTAAGGGGTCTTTGCACCTCGTGAATCTATCGGCAAAAAGTTTTCTATAAACAACTGGGGCCAATTTCGGTCTAACATTTCACTCATGAAGTGAGCTGGATGGTGTTGGTGGGTGAGACAGTCGCAAGGATAAAAAGACCTGCTTGCTCAGCTTTCCCCCCCCCCAAAAAAAGGGAAGAAAAACAAACAGAGAAAAAAAGAAAAAGAAAAAAAAGTGATTATTTTTTCATAAGATTTTAACAAGTATGTTTATTTTTGTTTGCTTGGGGGAACTTGGAGTTTTTCAAACTCTGACCCCATATGATGTAGGAGATGGGGCTTTCATCTTGTTCACTGTGAATACTGGATAGGTTGCATCCCTCAAAGGAATTATTGGCTATCGCATTGAAAGTAATTCAAAATATTTTGGCTTATGATTTCAAGTCTGCATCTGAATCAAAAAGGAACAAGTGGTTAGTCAGCTTGATGATGTTTTTCACTTGCTTCCACCATGAAAAATTTGATGTAACTTTCTGTCCAATCTCTAGTTGAGGTTATGCTCATGCCCCAACCAAGTTTTTGGTGCACAGTCACTGTGCATTGGAGCTTGGATAAAGCTGGACCTGAACTTGGCTGGAGCTTGACCTGAGCTTAGTTGTAGATTGGGCCTGAGCTCCATGATGGCATTTGCTAGCAAGTGACATGAATTTTTTTATGGTGCTTCCTAGAGGTGATTTTGGAAATGCCATGAATGATATGTGATTGTTTTGTTGAGACCAATGATGAGATGTACTGAGTGACAGATTTATGGGAGATTTGACAATTTTGTTTTCCATACTCATGAATGGTGAATTTGGTAAATCTGATCCACTGTTTTCAATGTTAAATTAAAATTTTTACTTTTGAATTTATTTCCTTGTATATTGTTTGATTGTCCAAATTTTGTTATGGATTCAAAACAGTTTGTTTTTGTATATTTTCAATATTCTTTTATGAATGGTAGCAATCCATTTCCAGCAAATCAGAAATACTTCAATGTTTGTCAAATAGACCACTTTGAAAATTATTTGATCAGTGTTTGATAAATCCCAGGCAAAAACCATTCCTTTAAAATTACAAAATGCACCCCCTCCTTCCAAGAAAAGTGTGGTTTTGGCATTTCTTTTTGGCTAAATTTAAGCCTTTTTCAAAGAAAGGCATCATGATAGTAATTTTTTTACTGAAACCACACCTTTCGGCATGTTTTCCCACCCAAGAAATGCATGAAAACCTTGGAAAGTTATGCTAATACAAAAAAGGAAATTTGTTTCAACATTTGAGGTTTGCCATGCGTTTTGAAAATCTACAGGGGTTCCTGGAGTGAGAGAACACCCCTTTTGAGAATTTTTTGGGTCCAGGCCTTGGGGGGTTGAAATAAAGCCTCCAGCACCCCTTTGGGGTCTCTCTGGGTTAGAATTCTTTGCAGAGTTCAATGATGTAAATCAATTGAGTTAATGTGCCATCTAAAAATTTAAGAAGTAATTTTTTTTGCAATCAATTCTAATATGAGGTCAGATTTGAGAAAAAAAATTGATGAAGTGTGAGGAAAAAAAATAAAAATGATAAGGATTCATTTTCTTTTCACAAAATGAAATGTTTCCAATGGAATATAAATGAATTTGTAAGAAATGTAATAAAACAGAGGAAAATTCTACAAATAGATATTTGATGAGGACAATATAAATGTTTTTAAATATATAAACAAAAGTATCATCCAGTACATAAATAATCATAAAAATAATGAAAAACAGAATCCTTTGAAGAAAACTCAATATTTCTGATGAAATGTAAATACCTTTGTACCAAAGGTAAAAGAAAATAGAAGAAGGATAAATATATCTATTTCATGGGGGGAATTGAAATATTTTCAAATGATCTAACAAAAGCTTTTTGAAGTATAAAACAAAAGAAAAAAATACTCCAAATTAAGAGTTTATATTTCCAGTGGGATGTAAATACCTTATAAAAAGAATTAACAGACATATAAAAGTGCTACATATACCTATTGCATGGGGGGGGATCAAAATATTTTGAAATATTTCAACAAATAATTCATTGAGTAAGATAAGAATAATGATAAAATAAAAGATTGATTTATTTTTATAAAGTATGATATTTCTCATGGAATATAAAGACATTTTCTACAAAAATAGAACAAAATGAAAAAATGAAATAAAAAAATATTGAATGAGAGGAATTAAAATATCATTGAATTTTGCAGAAGAAACTGCATCAAACTCAAGAATAATCAAAGAAATGTCAAAAGTTGCTTTCTTCAAATAGAAATAAAAATTTGTAATGGAATGTAAGTATTATTTTCAAAAAAATAGAAAAGAATGTGAAAAATTGAAATAAAATTGTTTAATGGGAAGAATGAAAATATTCCAAAATTTCTCAACAAAAAATCCATGAGGCACAGGGATAATAGAGAAAAAAACCAAACTTCATTTTATTGAAGAAAATTTATTTTTTCTGATGGAATGTAGATGAATTTTTGCCAAATTCAAAACCTTATTTGAACTCCATAATAATCCTTATTTTTTACAGGAATTAGATTTTTTTAAAAATTAAAACATGTCATTTTCTCATTGTAGGAAAAATAAGAAAGATTGTTCTTTTCTAATTCAAAGAAATCATTTTTTAGTTTTTTCAATATTATTATGCTTCCAAAAAAATTTAGTTTCTGAAATACAAATGCCCCCTAAGTATTGTATTTCAAAACCACAGCTCTCATGGAAATGGTGTTTTTCAAAAAAAAAAGAAATACACCATTAATGCATTGCAATCCATCCATCATCCTGGGATGCAAAAAACCCATCCACACCTCCACATTGGCAAATCCACACCAATCCCATTTTTCACTATTGCTTCAAAAATCAAATCAAAAAATACAATATCATCTCCATTGCATCATCAACTAATCACTCCATTGCAGCAGATAATAAAATCATAATCCAATAGCTCCATAAATTAATTCCTCCAAATCAAATTCCCATAAATATCAACATGTCCAAACAAACTCCCCAAGATCATGTTCAAAATGGAATCAGGCTAACTAAAATTTTGCTACTATTTGAATCTTATCCAGACCCCAAATTGGAATCCAAATGTTTATACTTGAATTATCTATTTGAAAAGTGATAAATGTTGCATAGAACACAGAAAATCCATCATTCTATGCATGAAAGGCAAAATAAACATCTCCTCTCTGACTTCAGCTTCCACCTGCTTTCTGACTTCTTTTTTGTCATTCATGAAAGGTTTGGTGATGGTTGAGGATAACCTCATATTTTAGAATAACTCTTGAAATGCTTGGAACCATCAAGCTATCCAACTTGCATATTCTCTCTTTATATTGGGATCAAGAATTAATGAAGCAGATATTAATAAATTAGAAAATATCTTCTCAGCTGGATATAGAACAAACAACTCATAAAACCAAAGGGTTATGATTGCTATTCTGAGATTATGTTTCTCAGTTTTTTGCTGGAAAACCAAGAGAAAGCAGGATGGCATATAACAGGTCATGGAGACTGAATTTTTTACTGTTTTTTTTTTGGATTTTTTGATTTAAACACCATCACCTTGAGTCAAAAACCTAATATTGATCAAAAACTTAAGCTTGACCACAAAAATAAGCTTGATAAAAAAAAAGCTTGATAAAAAAAAGCTTGATAAAGAAACCAAGCTTGTTCAAGAAACCAAGCTTGATCAAGAAACCAAGCTTGATAAAGAAACCAAGCTTGATCAAGAAACCAAGCTTGATCAAAAAAAATGTTGATCAAGTAAACCAAGCTTGATGGAAGCCACTTTTTTGATTGGAAGAAAATGAAATCTGTTCTTTGATTATCAAATGTGTTTTATGAAAAACTGACCAACCATCTTTCCTCTGTTAAATTAGATAACCCATTGATGGAATTTTCCTATCTAATCTTCAATTAATATTAAATTAAAAACAGATACTAAAGGAATAGAGACACCTGAATTAGGAGAATATTAGAGAGGATAAGAATATTTGATGAAAAATGATAAAAGAATTCATACCCAAGCCAGCAATGGTGAATGAATATGACAGCACAATAAAACTTTTGATAAATGTGAAAAAGCTCCCACCTCCCAATTGCCTTAGACACAATACAGCTTGATGATGAGAGCTCAAAAGAAAAGTAATAGACTGTAAAGAAAAGATTTGGATAAAATTTATTGAGAAAAATAATAATGTCTTGGTTGTACCAATTTATCCTTGATCCCACTTGATGACCAATGCCTCCACCAGAAATGTCTTGATTAGTACATAGATGATGTAAAGACAAGTTATCCTAGAGGTGTATGGAGGAAGTTTGGTGGAGAAGGAAAACAGAGAGTAGAAACAGGTAAGAGGTGGATGAAGGACATTTTAACAAGTGGATTTGATGCACAATCAATATTTGAGTTGGTTGCAGGCGCGTTCTTAGGGGTTATTCATATGGCACCATGGGTAAGTAAGAAAAAAAATTAAGAAAAAAAAGGTAGAAACAAGAATAAAAGAAAATTATATAAAAAAACAGAAGGAAAAAACATTATATCTTCAATCAGCATGAGATATTTTCAAAGCACATTGCTTTTCAACTGATTTGAAATAAAAAAATAAGTTTATTTCAGTTCATGCTGGACTGTCAGGTTTTTGTCATGAGTCATGTGTTTTAATATGGATTTTTATTGCACAAGAGCCACATTAATACTTTTGTGAAGAGAAAAATCTTCAGGAAGATTCAGCTTATGCTAGTGGGAAATATGTGGTTCCAGCATACCACAATTGTTCTTCCAATGATCAAGGCAAGAAAAATTGAAATATCATCTTTCTCAATCACAAGTCTGGATTGAGAATGCCATATTAGTGCTTGAGGAAGCTTAAGAGAAATATGAAATCAGCTCCAAAATTCCATAGACATGAAAATACTGGTAAACTGCCTTTTCTGCTGTTTTATTCTAAAGAAATTGTTGGCCAAAATAAAAGATGAATTGAATGCAATATATGAAGATGAAATACGTTGTACTACTCAATACATTACAGGATCATCTCATTGTTCATCTTTTGAAATGAGAGAGTATTCTACCTCTCCCTCTTGCTCTGCTTTCAGTGCTATTATTTTGATCTAAGTTCCAAGCTGAAAACCACAAGTTTCTATTTTTTTTTTTTGGAATCAGTTTTAGATGTGTTTTCATCCAAGACTCTTAAAATATTGTTTATTCTGGAATTTAGGAGGAGTTGAAGGAATGTGAGAACTTTTGGGTGCTATACTTGGACACTAAGGGGGGGGGATAATTGTGAGAAATTCAACTGCTACCATTTTATGTTATTAGATTGGGGAGCAGAAAATTTGTATCTAACAGATGGGAACATAACCCAATTTAATTATGATAAAGTTTAGATGTGAAAAAATGGTACTAAAAATAAGAACAAGAATAATTCCATTAATTTGGAGATCTGTACCTTTTTTGAAAATCCTAGACCCACAATTTTCTGCTCCAAATCTGTTCTGGGAATGCTTTTTACAGTCAAAAAATAATGTTTGAAAAAATTCTCAGACCTTGTTGTGAGATGTGATATCTCTCACTTGGTAAAAAAATAGGAAGGACCCATTTTATACCATTCTCAGGTCAAATTCTGGTCTACTGACCAATTCATTTCTTGCCTTGGATGGGGAAGACCACAGCCTCCACCAGTGACTAGCTCTATTTCTTTGCTTGTGGTGTTGTTCAGAAAACCAGTCTTAAGTATAAATTAGGCAGTCTCTGTAGTTTTTTGGGTCAACTCCTCTGCAATAATCCTTCTGCTTTTTGGAATTCAGAAGATGTATTAGTAACAGTGAAAGAAAGGAATCTGATTCCACAGATTTCTCTCATGGAAATAATTCTGCAAGGCATGTTTTGAACACTTCTTGGCAAATATTTTAGGTAAAATTGGAAATTTTCTGATTTTCCTATGTTAACCCTTTGTTTTCTTACTCTCTATTCAATTAATTTTGTCCTCTCAGACACACAAAAATTATATAGTAAATACAAAAAAATCAAGAATCAAACTATTTCACTACCCCCTCTTACTCTCTGCCACCTGTCTGCAGTTTCAGGACATGCAACTGGCAACCTGCCCAAGTCTTCATGACTTTCAAAAAGAATGTATAATTAATTTCCCGTGCCAGGGAGGCCCTGCTAAAATTAAGTTCTCTGGCACCTTTTGGAAGTCACTTTTGTGTGACCTCTCAGCAACTTTCCATATTCCCATGTTGTCACTCCCAATCCACTAAATTGGTCACAATTTCTTTCCCATTGAAATTCACTCCAACTTGTTCTGGAGCCCATTTCTTACTTGTAAATTCTCTCTTGGTATATCCCTTGTGTTTTACTTCCAATCTGCCTGATGAATCAGCTTGCACATTTGGTAACTTAGGTGTTCTTTTTTTATTTTGACCAATCAGCTACCCACATATAGAAATGGATGCAACACACTTTTATAATTTTTTTCCATGCTTTTTTATTGTTGAAGAAGATTCCACTCCTCAGTTATTATAAGCTGAAGTCCACTTCTAAGTTGTGTCTATAAAAGACCACCAAATCTCCCCCAAACTTGGATTCTGTCCCCAGTATCTTTAACTTTCACCACCTCACCCCTACTATTGCACTACCCACTTTGTGAATTTGTAAAATATCTCCACCTCTTCCTCCTGCAAATATTTTCCCCAAAATTTTTGCCACTGATTTGGTCTGGAGGTCACCCTGCTTGCAAGCCCTGCAGACAGTCTCACCACCGCATCTTGTTTGTCCCCTCCACAAGCCCTGTGCATCCTCCTCCCCAATATAGCTCATCCTCCGCTGGTTGTGACTGCAGAAAGAAAAATTGCTATGTCCCAGATGAAGATGAAACAAAATCCAAATCTTGGAATCCAACCCTCAATCCAAAAAAATAAAGTTCACCAGAATTGTTGTGAAAAAACAGGATGTTTCCCCCAACCTATTTCAAGGACTACCCAAAATTGGTTTCCTTGGCCATTGCTTATTGTGGTTGGGGCTTCTTACATTTGGTAAATTTCCTGCTTTGGGGGCCTTTTTCCCCTTCCAGACCCTGCTCCTGCCCCATCCACAGACCCAATATCCTCCTCTGCGCGCAATCCCACTCCTCCCCCAGGCCCCTCTTTCTCCTAACCCCAAAATCATTAGAGATCCTACTCTGCCGCTGCACATCCCCAAACCAGCCCAAGAACAAACCTCTCCTCTTTCTAAACTTCATACAATTCCTGGAACTACAACCCCAAAGGTCACTCCTCCTCCAGCTCCACAAGCCTTTCAAAATCAATTTGTGGTTGTGATTAGCTTTTCCCCTGTTGAACCTACTTCCACAAATGGATTTTTTTTTTTAAAAAAGCATGTTTGGTCCATCCTAGAGGGAACTCCACATCAACCTGTTCTTAAAATTTTCCTATGGAAAAATTCTCAATCCCCATTCCTGGCCCTGAAAATTATTCAATTTTGTACCTGCATCCCACTCAAGTTGCCCTACTTCCATCTGATACCAAGTGAAAAAGAATCCAACATAGAAAAAATTGGTCTCCTGGAATCTGCTCATGATAAATGCCTGTGTAATACCAATTATTGCTTCTTTGTGTTACTTTGAAAAACCACCATCATCCTGGCTTGCAAACAGACAACAATTCTATGGGAAAATCATCAAGCCAATGGAGAATTTCTTAGGATATCTCAGAGAGCCCAATTTCTCTAGAAAAAAGGAAAATTTCAGGGATTTAACCTCTATTGCTGCACTTTTGCCGTGGTTGAACCTGAAAAAATAAGACAAAACAAATTTTAAAATCAGTAAATGACTTATTACAACAGTAAAACTGTTACAAAGCAAAAAAAATCAAATAATACTAGAGTTTTATAATTAAAAAGCCACATGTTAATCACTAAAATGAGATAAGGGACCAGGCTTTAAAATCTTAAAGTAGCTTTTTTTATAACTGTTATAAATAAGTCTCACGTTTTTCACTTTTTATTTATGCAGATTTTCTTCAATTCAATCTCAATCTACCATCAATGGAGCTATTGTTGTTACTATGTGCACACTGTTGGTGCGTTTTCCTTTTTACTCTTTCTTTCCTGATCTTGTTCTGTTTCTTTTTCTTCTTCCCAAATTTTCTTGTGACTCATGCTGTGGGCGCTCTTGGATGTACTCTCCCCGCGGGCTACTCCTCACATGTCACCAATCTCTCAGTGTCATGTGCGGACACTTCAATCATCACTTGGCACAATCAATCTCCTGGTCTTTGTCATCCATATCAATCCAAACCAGGAAGTCAAGACAAACAACAACACAACAATCTCTATAGATCAAACTTCAATCCAACGTTCCACAACTATTGACTATCTATCAATTATATAGCCGTAACTTGATTGTTAAACTCAGGCAGCCAGGTTGATCACTGTAAGGTCAAATTATTCAACTCATCAATCTCCTTTTCAGACTAGATCTCCCAAGGCGCCTCAATAATTTCAATCATTTCAATCTGGCTTGTTTCTAACTACTCTGGCAAATCTCTCTCAGCTCTATTCAAATCTAGCTCTCAGATCTCAGCCAGACTAGTCCTCCGTTGGTTGTCTTCCATTTACTTCCTTCACTTGATTTCATTTTCTTCAATTCTTAAAATTTATCTTTATATTTTTTTAAATAAAATAAGTCTGGTCTTGGTGACCAACCATATTTTTCTCACGGTTAAAAGCCGTTTTTGCTCAATATGGATTGACCGGGGTCTTCATCAACGCCAGGACCAGGGGGGGAATCAATGAATTACACATCTTTAGCTATCAAGTTGTTAATCAAATCCACTCCATTACTCACAGCCAACAACTACAGCATGTGGACAGAAATTCAAGAAATTATTCAAGCTGCAAGGCATTTTAACCATCATGGACAATCCTGACAAGTCAATACGCCTAGATGAAGAGATCAATCAGGAGTTTGTGGCTCATATCACGGCAAAGCTTGACTCCAATACCTACAACAACAAAATTGATAACATCAACAAAGGCAATGCTAACCTCATCTGGATTTCTACTCAAAAGCATTTTGCCTCATCACATTCTGCAAAAAGAGCAAGAGTTTTCTGTAAAAATTTTCTCAAGAGTCTCTTTATTTCAATTCAATTACAACACTTGTAATAGTATAATCTGAGAAACATGTTGTAGATTGAGATAAGAGAGCAGAGATGATCACAAGTCAGAAAGGAATGAAAAATGAGAAGGAAAGACAAAACGTAGACCAGGAAAACAATGAGAGGGGAGAATAGGACTTGAGGAAATACCTGATTCAAAAGCACTGCTAGCAGGCTTGGCGCCACAATCACAGGAGGGAGTGGGTTGAGTACTTGCTCCTCCTGAATTCAATTGGGTTTGCCAAGGATAGTTCGCGTGCAGTATGTTTCTCTGGCTGGATAGGGAAGTGGGAGGACAAGTTGGGAATGGAGTATTGGATTGAGAGAGGGGAGAGACAGAGTTGAAGACAACAGAGCCGTAAGGAGGTGGAGTTCCAGAAGCCTGGGGTCAAGGTAGAGTTAGCACAGGTTGGAAATACTGGTGTTGGTAATGGCATGGGTCTGCGCACCGGAGGCTGCAGGAGAAACTGGATTGCTTCTGGATCTTTAGTTGAAACTCCTCCTAGATTCAGAGGAGGTGAGGTGAAGTTGGAGTCTGGCCTGTACCACCTTCACGTACCCAAGGGGCTTGGTGAGGATGTCTGCAATCATTTTGTCCATTGATGTGTGTTTGACAGACAGCAGTTATTTGGACACAAGGTCACGTACATACTGAAATCTGATCTCAATGTTCCGGGAGTTGGGGTTTAACTGGGCTTCCTTGCTTATGAAGTTTGCCCCCTGATTATCATTCTTTATTTTTGAATTTGAGATTGAGATGCCAAGTCCAAGGATGAGCATTGACAACCACCTGACTTGTTTTGCACACAGATTTATCATCACAAACTCCACTTCCATTGTAGACTGGGCCACAATGGTCTGCTTCTTAGTGGTCCAACTAATGGGTTTACCATATAGCGTGATGACATAGCCGGAGGTTGATTTCTGAGTAGTGATAGATTGGCCATAATCAGCGTCTGCCCACCCACACAGTTGATCCCTAGGGTTTGAGGACTTTGTGAACAAGAACCCCATGGATTTTGTTCCCTGCAGGTATTGAAATAAATGTTTGACCATTTTCCACTGGGCTTGAGTCGGCTTGTTCACAAATTGGGATAACAAATTTACCATGAATTGGATGTTGGGTCTTGTATGGATGGCTAAGTGCATGAGGGTCCCTAGCGCCTTTTGCATAGTCTTCACATCAAATTCCGGTGACTCCTGTCCTACCACTTTGTGTATGTTTGTAGGGGCAGGTGCCTTTACCGCATTGAGATGTTCAAATCCAAAGTCCTTCAAGGCCTTCTCCATGAAGTCACGCTGATGGAGCTTGAGGGAACCATCCTGACGCCACTCCAGGGTGTAGCCCAGATGTTGAGTGGGACATTCTTGGAGCTTTATTTTATATTCCCCCCCAGAAGTTCCAGAAAATGCTTGATTTACTTTTGGTTTGCCCCAAAAAACAGCCCATTGTCCACATGCAAGTGTAACTGCATTGATTTTGAATTTTTAACAAAGATGGACTTGTTGCCCGTTGATGGGGTCATGCCAAGCAATAGGAATGTTTTTGTCAGGTGGGTTCCCCAGCACCTGGGGGCTTGTTTGGTTCCAAAAAGCAACTTATTAAGCTTCCAAACCCAATCCTCCTTTCCTGGTACCTCAAAACCTGCCACTTGCGCCACGTGAATAACCGCGTTGATGTTGCCGTAAAGAAATGCTGTTTTGACGTCAAACTGGAACACATGCCAGTCATTTTGAACTGCAGCTGATAGGAGTGCCCTGAAGGATTTTCTCTGGCCAACCAAAGAGTAAGTATAAAGGTAGTGTCTAGGGTACTCTTGATGATTCCCAAAACAGACCCATCTTGACTTGCGTCAAGTGACTTTGCCAAACTTGTTCTTTTTTTGGACCAGCCGCCACATCCCACCTATGACTTTGTTGTCGGTTGGTTGGGGAACAAGAGTGCTGGTCTTGTGCATTAGGAGTGACTGATTTTTGGTTGTCATTGACTCAATCCACTTAGGCTGCTTGTCCGGATCCACAAAGGCTTTTTCCAACAAGATCACCTCACTAACTAGGGCTTTGTCCGAATCGTCATTGTTGGGGGGGCATCAGGCTGACGTCTGGATGTTTTCAGGATAGCGGTGGGATTGATGTTGGAGGACACATCCTGGGGAGCTTTTTCATAGTATGGCACGTACGCATAGCCCTTGGGGACCAAAATGGGAATGGGTGGCAGTTGAGAAGAAGCCATCTTGGTGGCAGCTGGTCCAGGTGGTGTGGTGTGCTCTGCGCTGTAAGGAGGGAAGGGGACAGGGTTTTCATGAGGCGTGGATTCAATTGTCTTGTGGAACTTATGTTTCCGGGGCTGAGAGATGGGGAGAAGTACAGAGGAAGTGTTTTGCTCTGTTGGGGGGATTTTTGTGGCCTGTGGGAGTGAGTATGGGGATTTTTTTTAAGGATTGAGTGAAGTGATACAGAGAGACAAGACGGGTTGGCCTGAAGTCCCAGCTTACCACCACCCTCCGTTTTTTCAGGTCCAAGAACTGCCCTGCATTCAAGTACTGTTCATACCCAAGGAATAGGAGGGGTTTGGATTGAATATCCAGCTTTGATGGGGGAGAGACGTGCACATGCACCTTTAGACCAAAGGGGATTAGGGTAAGTATGTCTTGCACAGGCTCTATGGTGGCATTCACAGTGAGTAGGGTGCTAACTGGCGACTTCCAGCCAAGAAACACAGAGGGAAGAATGTTTATCAGGATTGAAGAATACTTTGCCGCCTTGTCCCAGTAGTTGATGGGTACTTCCAACTGTGCTAGAATGCACCTCATCTTTTTCATAATGGTCTGGTTGAAGCATTTGGAAAGTCCATTTGACTGAGGGGAGTTTGAAGGACCTTGTTCAAGAAAAATCTCACGGCTTGATAGGAATTCTTGGAACTTTGTTGAGCTAAATTTGCCACCTCAATTGCAGTGTAGGAATGCCAGGGTAACATTGAGCTGTTTTTTGATTTTGTGAACGTAGCTGACCATACTATCCTCCACATTGGACTTGTTCTTGAGAAAATAGATCCTGTTGAATCTGGAGAAATCATTGATGATCACAAGAATGTACAAGGCCGACTGCTTGCAAGGTGGAGTAATTTGAAGAATGTCAAGATGGAGGCGTTGAAACAGCTTAAGAAAGACCAGTAGGGGGTTGGAGTGGGATTTGCGCTTGATCTTACCCTCAGAAAAGATGTTGCAATGGTTGGCCAACGGGAAAGGGGTCGGCATGGGCAACTTGTGGAAGGTGAGAAACTTCCGTAAGTAGGCATCTGACAGGTGGCCCAGTGTTATATGCCAATCCACGTTGGTGTTGGTTACTCTAGCCAGGTTGATATCAGGTGGGGGGGAATAGTACATCATGTAGAGATTACTGATCCTAGGAAACCAATACATGATCCAATCTGAAAGTTTCACCAGTACGGTACGGTGTTTGTGCACCATGCGTAGCCCGTGGTCTTCTAGTTGCATGGAGGAAATCAGATTGAAAGGTCCTTCCAGAGAGTAGAAAACGGGATAGATGGTTGTTCCGCCTATGTTGAGTTTGTTAAAGTGCGTGATATTGATACAACCTCTGTAAGTACTTAGCTGCTTTGCAAAAGGTGTGGGATTGTGCAGTAGCAACAGGTTACATACAGTGGAACTTGAAGCGCCTGAGTCTTAAACCAGCTTGTAACTAGATCCACTTGGGGCTGTGGTGTTGTATAGTACATTGTTGCAGAGAAGAAACCCGCAGTTGTCTGGATCAGTTGATTGATCTCCCACCACAAGTGCATCATCAACCATATCTTCAGCAGCGGACTCCTTGGTGCAGTCTTCTGCAACATTCACGGAGTGTTGCAACCAGAGTTTTTTGAGTTCCCAATCTAACCATTCTATTTGAGCAGCTAAGGACATGGGTTGTGAACAAAGTTGAGGGTTGTTCCTGCTTGGGGCAATGGAGCGTGGTCAGTTGGGAAGAGATGGTGTCCCTTTGTCCACCGGTTTACCACGAGTAGTGTGTTTGTTGCAACAAGGTTGGGATTGAGTGTTGAGAGAATAGTAGCTAGTATCCACGGTGTCTGACTCTTGTCTTGAGTCTTCCAACAGGATTCTAGTAGACACTGCCTCCAAGGTGAAGGGCTTTATGTTGTATAAAGTTGAGGTGATACTTGAGATCAGGTTTTCTTGTCTCAGGCTTTTGATGAGAAAGATTGTGGCCAAGGCTGAGGAGACTTTCATGATTTGGTTCTTGATTGGCTGGCTTTCAATCATGTTGGTGAGGTTGACATAGGCATCCTTGAACGTTGGGGTATGTTTGCGTAAGCTTCTCCCCGGCTTGTATGTCAGGTTAACCAGTTGAATTAGTGCACCCCCTATGAAAATTAAAGAATTTTTGCCGCAATCACTTGCAAGGAGCTTGTACGCCTTGCTTTTGTGAGCGAGTTATTCTTGATTCATTTGTCACTTAGTATCTCCTTGTGGCCTTTCCCAATGATTATGTCTTCAAATGCGCTTTTCCAATTGTGCCAGTTATGACGGTTTAGTTTTAAAATCTTTGATTTGGTTGAGTAGTCATTGTCCAAGTTGTCTGATTGAGGGATGAGCATGGGATGTCCCATGTGTTTGGCCATTTGTTAGGGTACCTGGATTTTTTGACCTATGTATCTATTCAAGCGTTGTTTGAATTAAGAGTCAACTCTTGCTACCATGTAAAAATTTGCTCAAGAGTCTCTTTATTTCAATTCAATTACAACGCTTGTAATAGTATAATCTGAGAAACATGTTGTAGATTGAGATAAGAGAGCAGAGATGATCACGAGTCAGAAAGGAATGAAAAATGAGAAGGAAAGACAAAACATAGACCAGGAAAACAATGAGAGGGGAGAATAGTACTTGAGGAAATACCTGAGTCAAAAGCACTGCTAGCGGGCTTGGCGCCACAATCAAAGGAGAGAGTGGTTTGAGTACTTGCTCCTCCTGAATTCATTTGGGTTGCCAAGGATAGGTTGCGTTCAGTACGTTTCTCTGGCTGGATAGGGAAGTGGGAGGATGAGTTGGGAATCAAGTATTGGATTGAGAGAGGGGAGAGATGGAGTTGAAGACAACGGAGCCATAAGGAGGTGGAGTTCCAGAAGCCTGGGGTTGAGGTAGACTTAGCATGGGTTGGAAATACTGGTGTTGGTAACGGTGGGGGTCTGCGCACCAGAGGCTGCGGGAGCAACTGGATTGCTGCTGGATCTTTAGTTGACATTTTCAACGGATTCTTGCATCTGACCATGGAATTGAATATAGATGCTTTTGTCACCTTTCTGAAGGTTTATCTCAAGAAAATGACCAAAGTGGTTATTGAACTCCCTAGCAACATAATTGCTTATCTAGTTCTCATCAAATTTCCCTCCTCAATGCAAAATATGAAAACCCAGATTATGCACACAACAATGGAAATGAAAATAGAAGTTGTACTTAACTATCTCATTCAGCACAAGAAGAAAGTGATTGCTCAAGAGGACCGTGCCAAACCTGTTAACGTGGCCTTGTATTGTGGGCCTAGGTGCGAAAATGGAAAACAAAATCCAGCTGTCACTTTGCCCATGGCAAGTTCCGGTTGGTTCAAGTTTCCCAAGCTCAAACTATCAAATCATCATGATTGCGGAAAGAAAACCAAACAGAAACAATTGGATGAAGCTCATTTCTATTCATTCTTTTGCAGAATGAGTGTTAACGCGGAACTTCTCCCCAACTGGTACATCCTTGATTCTGGATGCTCAGTAAATATGATTACCAATAGAGAACATTTCAATAAAATTCAACTTGGCAATGGCCTTGAAAAGATTTTGACAGGTAAGAAGGATGCTGCGATTACTGTTCAAGGAATTGGAGAGGTTGTACTGGCGTCCAAGGACTTGTTCATCATCATATCCAAAGCCGTATGGGTTCCCAAATCAAAATTAAATCTCATTTCCCTAGGAGCTCTGATGATCAAAGGCACCATGCTCAACGTCAATTCCAAGAGTCAAACTAGTACCATCAAACTGCACAAAGATGGAAAAAAATTGTTTTCAGGCACAATTAACAACAATCTATTTGCCATTGACATGATGACTAACGCCAGATCCTGTCACTTTTCAACAACTGAACTTATGGACATTCACTGCTCATTGGGACATGCCAGTCTTGGAAGAATGGAAAAACTTCTAAAATATTCCATTCCCTCTCCTGATAAAGGCGCTTTCAAGTTTCTGAGTTGTGACAAGGCCAAGATAACTCAAAAATTGTTCTCTCTTCAGCAAACCACTGCCTCTAAGTGCTTTGAAAAGATTCATTTGGATCTGATTGGACCAATCAACCCAACTTCAAAAGGTGGTTTCAAATACATCCTAAATCTTATTGAATCACATTCTGGTTATTTGGAAAGCTTTCTACTCAAAGAAAAAACCAATTTGGCCAATGTAATCATCTTTGTCATTGAAAATCAACACCAAAAGACTAACTAATATTCAAAGGAGGTCTTTTCAGATGGGGCAGAGAGTTTGTGAATTCCAAACTTCAAACCTACTATTGAGCACACCAAATCAACCAAATCATCAGTGAAACGTATCACTCACAACACAACGGTAGGGTTGAGCAAGCTAAAAGAACGGTGATTGAGGCTGCAAGAGCCACCATCTCCAACTCGGGTCTGCCAAAATCCTGCTGGCACAAGGTGATTAAGGGATGTTGTCTCATGCTAAATCAAATTCCAAAGCAAAAGGATGAAGAGTCTCCGTGGAAAAAGATGCATGGGAAAGATATGCCTAAAGACTATATCAAGCCCATAGGTTCTTTGCTCATCTACAAACTCAATCATACTGACATATGGTCCCAGCTAGACAAAACAGGAGCTTCAGGGATTCTTGTAGGTTTCAACCCAAATCTTCTTTCTTACAAAATCATCAACTCTACTGGCAAGATCATTGACACCAAGCATGTGATCTTCAATGATCAAAAACAAATCAAAATTTCCAACAACAACAATCCTATGGAACCCCCAATATGTCTCCGAAGAACTCCATCAAACACTTCTCCAGATCAAGAGATTCAAGAAAACCGCAAAGTCAAAGAAAAATCTCAGAGTTTGATCTCCAAGATCAAAAGCAACAGCAGGTTGATTTGTGATTTGTTGGTTGAACACAACTTGCTACCCATGTTAAGAAATCAAGAGAAACTCTCCAAGCTGGATCAACATGAATTATTTTCAGATAAGATACCCCAAAATCCGGAAGAAGCCCTACAAATCCCTCAATGGCAAGAGTCTACTGCTAAAGAATTTGCTACAATTGAAGATCAAGAGGTTTGGGAGGAAGCAGATGATGATATGGTTACTAATCCTCTAAGCATGGTTCCAGTATTCAAGATCAAACTGAACTCACATGGAAAAGCTGAAACATACAAAACTCAAATATGCCTTCAAGGTTTCAGTCAGAGATACAGACTTGATTACCTCAAAATGTATGCACCCACTGGCAAGGTGGCCTCACTATGGGGGGTTTTAACCTACGCTACCAACAAGCATCTGAATCTTCTCCAACTCAATTTCAAGGGCGCCTTCCTGCATTCAAAGCTCAAAAAACAAGTTTTCATCAAAACACCATACGGGTGCAATCACTAATCCAAATACCTGCAACTTAAGAAGTCACTGTACGGGCTCAAACAGGCTCCCCAAAACTGGTACCTGATGTTGAGTGACTCAATAAAATCTCAAGTATTCACAAAATCAGACTGTGATCCCTGATTGTACATTGGGAATGATGGGAGATCCGTTGTCTTCTTTCACGTGGAAAACTTACTAGTGG
Source organism: Puccinia polysora (assembly GCA_025617555.3). Taxonomy (NCBI): domain Eukaryota; kingdom Fungi; phylum Basidiomycota; class Pucciniomycetes; order Pucciniales; family Pucciniaceae; genus Puccinia; species Puccinia polysora. The sequence goes on from CM062619.1 coordinate 59,425,505, forward strand.
CGGGTGATGTTGATTGTTTCAAAGAGGCATTTCTTACCAAATTAAAGAATTCATCAGCTCACAAACCCAACACTTGACTGGGAATGAAGTTTGTTTGTAATGACAGACTCATTCAACTCTCAGTGCCTCTCCACATTGAAAAAGGACTGAGCAAGATGAAGATGATGAACTGTAGAGCAGTGTCCACACCTCTCACTCCCTGCCTACATCTATTGCCTGCGTCTGATGATGATCACCAAAAATTCTTAAACTTGAACGTAAGTTATTGCTCTCCAATTGGTTGGTTGAATTTCATTGCTGGCCTGGCTCAACCCAATATCAGTATTGCTGTATCCAGTCTAGCCAAACACTGCAAAAAACCAGGTCTAAGTCACTGGAACAAAGCATGCCATGTGTGGAAGTATCTGTCTCATACCAAGGATGTAAGCCTCACTTTGGGGCATCAATCAATTTCCAACCAACTCATCTGCTTTAGCAACGCCACGTGGGGGGATGACCTCACTTCAAAATTCTCCCAAAGCAGGTTTATCTGCTCCTTCAAGGGGAGTCCGTTATACTGGAATAGTAGAAGAAAGCAGAATATTACTCACTCATCCACCAAGTCTGAGTGCCTGGCCTTATCAAGTTGTCATTTGGAAGCTTGGTGGTTACAGCAACTAATTGAAGAAGTCTATCAAGCCAAGTTCAAATGTCCTCTCCATCTCATTGATAAAAACTGTCTGGAAGAAAAAATAAAGAAGTTCAGATCTATCTCTAAAGAAAAACACATCAATCTCAAGACTAAAAGCCTCCAAAACAACTATGAAGATGGTTTGATCAAACTAAAGCTGGTTCCCTCTCTCTCAATGACAGCAGATGTGTTGACTAAAGCTGCTAACAAAAATTCTAACAATAGACTTGTAAACAAATTCAGTTCTCTGTTTCATTGATTCATGAGTTGAGCTGGGCTGTTAGAAATAAGTCTCACATTTTTCACTTTTTATTTGTGCAGATTTTCTTCAATTCAATCTCAATCTACCATCAATGGAGCTATTTTTGTTACTATGTGCACACTGTTGGTGCGTTTTCCTTTTTACTCTTTCTTTCCTGATCTTGTTCTGTTTCTTTTTCTTCTTCCCAAATTTTCTTGTGACTCATGCTGTGGGCGCTCTTGGATGTACTCTCCCCGCGGGCTACTCCTCACATGTCACCAATCTCTCAGTGTCATGTGCGGACACTTCAATCATCACTTGGCACAATCACTCGCCTGGTCTTTGTCATCCATATCAATCCTAACCAGGAAGTCAAGAAAAACAACAACAAAACAATCTCTATAGATCAAACTTCAATCCAACTTACCACAACTCTTGACTATCTATCAATTATCTAGCTTTAACTTGATTTTTAAACTCAGGCAGACAGGTTGATCACTGTAAGGTCAAATTATTCAAATCATCAATCAATTCAAACTCATTGATCTCCTGTTCAGACTAGATCTCTCAAGGATCCTAAATAATATTTATCATTTCAATCTGGCTTGTTTCTAACTACTCTGGCTAATCTCTCTCAGCTCTATTCAATATCTAGCTCTCAGATCTCAGACAGACTAGTCCTCCATTGGTTGTCTTCCATTTAATTCCTTCACTTGAGTTCATTGTCTCAAATTCTTACAATCTATCTTTATTTTGTTTGAAATCAAATCAGTCTTCTCTTGGTGACCAACCATATTTTTCTCAATAAAAATAAACTCACACCCTTTAAAGTAACAATAAATGTTACAACTCCAAAGGAATTCCCTAACAAACTTGGAGTTGAGGAGTTGATTATTTGATTATTTTTATACTAAATTTTAAGGCCCCAGTAAATCTGCTTCTTAATATTAAGTTTAGTGGGATTTGTAACTCTTGCTTTATACTAGATTAATAATAGATAATAAATAACTGAGGAAGGGGCTATAGGGTAAATACACTCCCTTTTAAGGTAACAGGAGCCCTCAGGGGACTCAAGGAATCATCAGGGGAGTGCTAGGATCTCCTTGTTTTCATCCTAAAGGGCTCAGAATCCCATTACGTCATACCTAACAAGAAATATGTTAATAGTACTGATTGGGGAGGATTTTCAAGGTAAGTTTTGCATTTACATACCAAAAAGGTTGATTAATTGATCCTAGTATTTAAGATAATTAAAATGGACCGTTTAGAATTCCTAGAACACCTCAGAGTTATTAAATAACTCCCTTTACATATAACCTCATAGCCTTGGCATTTACCTATCTCTCAAATCCTAGAACCTTGGCAGAAATTATAAATATAGAGTATGTGTACTCTTGGGAATTATATTAAAAGTTTTATATCTTAAAACTAAGCTCAGGGACCTCTGATTAGAGACTCTAAAGAGTAATTGGAGTATATTAAAGTTTTAATAAATCCAAAAAGGGATAAGATGAAAATTATGGAATTTATCTGTACAGAGTAGAGAGTAAGGTTTAATATAATTAATATAACTTATTCTAAAAAGAATGGAAAATATTGGGAACTTTTATATAAATATTTGGGACACATCTGAATCCTCATAATTCAGTTTAAACTTATATTGGATCTCAATCTTGATGATATATATCATCAAAGTTTTAATTCCATAATCAATACTCATAACAACATGCTTACAAATTATTAAAAAATATTATGAATATTTATCATATAATTATAAAACTCTTTATCATTATTCATTCCTGGCTCCATTTTGGGTTTAAACAGTGACCTTGGTGCCAGGTGATGAAATATGAGCCCAGTACTTAACCACTGTAACAAAAAGACATGAGTTGTTCAGAAATTTGGACAACTATATTTGTCTTGGGGCTGACACTGCCTACAACCAAAAGAAAAATTAATCTTCAGAAAGATTTTTACCCCTCGTAGAGGATCCATTTTTCCTCAATAATATATGAGTTTTTAATATCTTGAGCTTCCAGCAATAATTCAATATCAGCTAATTTCTTCTTAAATTTCAGCTCTCTGATACCAGAAACCTTGCAGTTCTTTAGCTACAGAGAGTGATAAAAATACTGGAATAATAATAATAATAATAATTCCAAAAATAAACACTTAGAGGCTAAAATAAATAATATAATAAGAGCAGTTGCAAAGTTTAATTGGTTTGGTAATAAAAGGTTTTCAACATGTATATAAAAGAGGGGCCACAGTATTATACTACTGGGGGTCTTTACAGACAAAGCAAACTCTCTTCAAGGGACCTCCTTAGGCAGTTTAAGAACCTTGGAATGAAGATGGGTGCCTTAGAAAGGGCTTATTCCACTAATGGCCGGGCATAACAGCACAATGACCTAGAAAAGAAGGAAAACACTCACTATGAGCACTTTACTACAAATATCCTGCAATAATAGGAAGGGTTTCAGAGCAGATGGGGTGGATTGCCTGACTAACTTCAAGGGTTGATTGGTTTTAAGAAATAAATAATAATACTACAGAATTGGTCATAAATCACTTGCTTAGATTCTTAATAAGTACTTGACTAAAAATGACACGGTTTCTGATTGATAATAATAATTCCTGGTAAACTGATGATGGAATAATGGATCCAAAGAGGTCTGTATAAATACCTTTTTTGGGATGATTTTGAGCTTCTCAGGGCGCGTAAAGAGGGTTCTGCTCATGGGCTGAGGCTGAAAAGCCAGTCAGAGCAAAAGTAGCACGTCCACTTGGTGCTGTCAATCAGCTGACCTTAGATCTGCTGGATTTCTGTACTATTTTAGCTACAGGATCTGTTAATCTATTATGGCGTAAACTTGATCATTCTGCACTCATCCTGCGTTTGTACTATTAGTATTGCTTTAAAATGAACAGATGTGGAAGTTTACTAATTTTCCATCATCTGCTGATCACGTAGATAATTTTTAATGATTTTTATGACCACTCCTTGTAGTGTTTTGTGGTCTTTAAAGATCAGAGTCAATGATTTATGTGGTAATCCTTGATCTTTAATTTATTATTAAAAAATGTTCTAAACTTAATTTTTATTAATTTTAATTAAGTTTTGATCTTTTTAGATCATTACTAATGCATATGTAACTTTTTTACATATGCCAGGCAACCCTAATTAGGTTGTAGCTCTCTTGAGCTGTACCTGGTTGTCAGATTAGTCACAATGGATCCATACGCAGGGATCAGTCAGTTCAGATGCGCGCGTGGTAGGATCCGCTGCGTGCGTGGCAGAATTAGCTGCGCGTGGGTCTCTAGTACGCGGGAAACTGCTACTATGAGTATGTAGGGGTATGTAATGATGCAGGGCTGCGCGGGGGATTTTGACATAACACATTTCCGCGTGTAACTCCTAAAATATACACAACACCTCAATTCTGAGTGAATTTTGGGTGTAAACCCTATACATGAAAACACGTGTGAAATGTTAGAATGGCCAAAAGGTGCCATACTGGTGTTGTAATTTTTAGTACTTTTCTTTTTAATTATTTTGAAAATGTAAGGACTTGGATTTCAAGGGTGGGGTCAGTGAGTGACCCTACCTAACATTGGGTGAGGAATCCATTTCTTCAATAATATTTATGGATTTCTCCCTCCTTCTTTGGTTAATTGAGATATTCTTATTTTTATAGTTTTGTGTTGCTATGACAGGTTGCTCTGTACATAGTAGCAAGCTGACATTAAACCTTACCAGATTATTTCTTAAATCTTTAACTTCCCTTCTAATAATTTTATGATTTAATATCTTGTGAGGTAACTCATCCTCAACATCCTGCATAAGTGGGATTAAAACTACTGGTGCCTTTCTCAATGAAAAATTCTCAGTAGGTTCTATGAACTTCTTTACCAGACTGATTGGGAGAGTTGGATGCTTTCTGTCAAATTCTCTGCTCAAAATTACTTCAAATGCATTGTTCCCATGCAAAGTGTTTACTAAAAATGTTCCAAAAATGCATTATTCCCATGCAAAGCCTTCACTCAAAATGGTCCAAAAATTAGTCTTTAAGTTATATATTTCCTGATATATGAGAAAATTTCACTTTTGAAATTAAAAAAATTTCTCCAATCTCAATGTGATGATCTTTATCAGTCTTATACCACCTAATCTTATTTTATTCCACTTCATTGTTTACAAATCCTCTTGCTTTCACAAGGGCTGCTGACATGCAAGCAGGGCTTGGCACAGAGGGGAATCTACTCTCAGTAGGTTTGGGGGCAAGGATACTGGAAAGGGCTACAAGGAGCAGAGTAGGGCTGAATTGAAGATAAGGTGCTGATGAAACTTGCTGGGATGGATTCCTAGTAAGAAGTAGTAAACTGATTTATTGGGGACTAATCAGGAAGAAGGAAGAGGAGGCCAGCTTAAATAGACAAGAGGTTTGGGACTACAACAGGGGTAAAAGTGATTGGGGCTCAGACTACATATGTGATGTCATGGGAGCAGCCTAGGTAACAGAGAGGGCTGACCAGGTAGCTACTACATTGGGATAGGCTAAAGATCTGGCTGTCAAAGTTAAGAATGTACAGGGAGAGGATTTACAGTGTACATGAAGGTCATGAAACTATGTACTAAGTAGAGAGAGTATGTAATATAATCTGCAAGAGGATGTACATAAGGATTCCCAAAGGATAACCCATGACAGAGTATGGGTTAGACCAATTTAATAAGGTTAGAGTATGTGCAGACCTGGGAGATTAAGTATGTGCAAGCCTATGGAGTCTATCTGCATAATGTATGAGGTTAGACTATATGTAGATATGTACTTCATGAAGATCCTGAGGTGTATAGTTACTGGAGACATATTGATATAAGTATCTTGAGCCTTGAGGCTGAAGTTCCTTGGAAAGTAGATCAGGCCTGAGGTTTAAATTGGGTTTTGTGAGGTTAGATTCTGAGTTTAGACTGAGTTAGGTGTCAGTATGACACTTGAAAAGTTCTTAGCTTTGAAGATTATATCTCTAAAACAATCAGAAAATGGGTGTGATATGATACTCTTTCTGAGGAGCACGTCTTTGGGAATGTATGGAATCCAGCCTATTTCTAATTAAAAGGGTTATATATTAGTTTTAGAATGCTTATTTGAGTTGTAAGAAAACTATTAAGATGGAAAAAGTGATACCCAATCATGTGTGTCACCATAATTGTCTTTGAAATCAATAACATATACAAAATATCTTTTGATCATGTCTTATAAAGTTTGTATCATTTGTTGAATGTTGTTGTGTTTCCTTTGCTGAATGATGTTATTTTCCTTTTCATTTTTACTTTTATCTACTTTTATTTTCCTTACTCTAATTTTCTACTGTGTTTTGTTGCACTCTTAACTCCAGGGTGCCAAAACTCTAGATCTGGAGCGGCCAGCTCCAGATTCAATCAAATCCCCAGACAACCAAAACCATGTCCTTTGAATAATCAACAACTGAAAGACCATTTTAAAATACCTCAACTCCCAGCTCATCAAGTGACCACCTGCAGCCAGCTTGAATTAAGTTAGGAAAAATCGCAACTCTATCAGTTTAGAGACTCCCTTTGGGATTTGTTTTTTCTTTTAGCAAATAGCTTGCTGGCAGTCACTTGAGGGGGAATTTAGTACTAAAACTATTGATATGATAGAGGAATAATACGGGTGTTTTTGAATTTCAAGCCCCTCTAAGTACTAAAGTAAGTCTCAAAACAATAAAAGAAAAGAGATTTGTGGCTGATTTTCATATAGAGTTGCTACTATAGTAGTCTTTATCAGACCTAGGATAAATATTTTCAAGCTTGATTAGGTAGAAGTGGTGGAACAGGTGGGTGACTTGGGGGATAGAAGCTGAGTAAGGGAAGAATCCTTTATCTAGTATTATCCTTCATTTATTTTATCTTTTTTCAATGTTGACTGATAGATACTCCTTCAATGTTACAGGTGGTGATTCATAATGTTGAAATGGCTGAGCCTATACTTGATAACTGATGATGGATGATGATTGGTGAATGGTGGTGGATGATAATTTTTAAGGTGGTGATGATGATGGATGGTGATGATGAGGGTTGATTATGATTAATAGATGGTTATGGTGATGGTCTAGGTATGTGCTATTTGTTGATGATGATGGTAAAGGTGGATGGTAATGGATGATGATGGTGGTGGTGGATGGTGGTCAAGGTATGTGGTAATGGTTGATGATTATGGTGGTGGATGGTGGTTAAGGTATGTGGTAATGGTTGATGATGATGGCCATGGATGGTGGTCAAGTTATGTGGTAATGGTTGATGACAATTGATTCAAGAGTTGTTAATAAACATAAGGGTTGATCATTTTTGGTAATGGTTGATATCAATTTTAAGGGTTTCATATCTTTTATAAGGGTTTAATATCCTTTAGAAGGGGGGGACCACCCCAGGCTGGGGGCCTGGGGGGATGGGGGTTGAATGGCTCAAGAGAGGCCCTCTATTTATGGACATCAGGGGGTGTGCCACCTGTCACAAAATCTGTGATGGGTGGTGAAAGGTGTTTCTGGTTGACTTTTAGTTCTAGGCTTGTGGAGTGGTTGACTTGTGGGTGGAGCAGTTGAACTGCTGTTCTGGAACGTTCCATAGTTTTCCACCCTGGCTGACTTGTGGTTAAGGCTGTGCTGAATTATTACATAATCCCTTCTGATATGTTCATGTATCTTTCACAGTTCTGTGACACCTGATTGGGATATGGTAGGCCAGGGTTGATTTGAGATTTATCTTCCAATCCAAGAGAGATAGAGGGATACTTTGGATGATTGACTATAGGTTATTTTTGGTGTAGAATCCATTTCTGAGGTAATTTTAAGGATTGGTATTATATTTACACTAGAAGATTGAGTGTGATGGCTACAGATAAGTTTTGGTCCACCACATTGGTTGTGATTATAACTAACCCTGTCTCAACAGTTTGTCAAAGGTGTTCCTCTTGTCCTCTTACGCTACCATTGTTGCTGGTTGATCCCAACTTGTACCCAAGAAGACTTCTGTTGTGGAAATAAATTGTGTGTTCCGTAAAATTACCCCTAAAATTCCCACTCCAAGTTTCAGAAAGCCCACAAGCCCTTGAGTTACACTCCTGTACCTCCACAAACTGAATATAATCCTCTCCATGAGGAAAGTTACTATGGCCTGCAGAGGTTGAGAATCACACCCAATTCCCTTCTCCGCTATCTGAAAAACTACTCTGTACTAAGCTAGACACTCCTTAAGCTAACAAGTTGTGGTGCCCCATCCTGGACACCCTGGCCAGTGCGGAGATTTTAATTTTTTTTATGATTTTTCCTTATCATCATTCATAGGCATCATGATCCAAAAACAAAAAAAAAATCTTTGATCCAGAATAGGGTTCCATTTGGTTCCCAGCTTCCCAACTCCTCATTTGTTCAGTTGGCAAGGATGATCTCTGGGTTATCATATCCCCGCTCTTGTGTTCAAATTCCTGCTGCTCCGCTATTCAGCTTTACAATTTTTTTTGCCAAGCGCCCGGCCAAAAGACCGCCGGGCTTGCTTCCACCCTGCCATTCATCTCCGGCCCCCCCAAATGCTCACTCATCACCCTCAAAATCTAAACTTCATCTCCACTCATGATGACCGAAATCAACTTGAGCATTCATCCAAACTGCTGGCGAGTATCAATTGTCAAAATCTCTCATCATCCTCGATTTTTAATTCCACCTCTAGACCTCTTCAGCCCGATTTGAAACTTGGAACAAATCCCCGGCCGCCATTCAGTCACCCTTAAGATTCAGAGAGCATATCCCTCAACTCATGAGCTCATCTTACATACATAAATGTGTATTGACAACTCCATTCTCTCTCTCTCTCTCTCTCTCTCTTGCTTCCTTCCATCCTTGTCTTTCATCTTAAATGTATGTATATTTTACATCCGATGATTGATCTGAGAGAGCTAGCAAGCATGTGTATCCTCACATTCGATCATCACCTCTCTCTTCTTTGGATTCCCTTTGCCTCTTAACCTTACCGGCAAGCTTGCCTACCCCTGCTCCTTCAAAATTGGCACAAGTATTTGTACATCCATCCGTCCATACCCACACGTCCATCAATCAATCAATCCAATCAATCCATCACCCATCAGACTCATCCCAACAACCGTCCTGGACACCAATCATCATCCACTCCCTCTACCCGTACCTAGCCAACGTATGCGGGCTCCCTCACTCTCTTACCGACCGGTCGGATTGGATCCTCCGAATCACAACCTCCAGCTTGCTGGTCTCCCGCGCGGCTTGTCTGTTGCCCGCGCGAGTCTCAGCTGTCTCCTGGGCCCATCAGCATGTCCGCGGGCCCCTCAATAGCTACTCTCCTGCCCGTGCCCACCATTGGCACAGGCCAGGGTCTTGATTCAGCTCTTCTGTTTCTTTTTTTTGAGTGTTTGTTTTTTTTTTCTTTTGTTTTCTCATGACACTGATCTGTAAAAAAAAAAAAAAAAAAAAAAAAAATCTTTTTTCCGCTCTATTTGTAAATCTCTCTTGTAAATAGTCTACAGGCCTCTGGTCTATAAAAGGAGGGGCTCTCCCCTGCTTTTTCTGCATCATATAAAATCAATCCATGGGAGTGCGTGCCTATGTCCCCCCATTATTGTGAAATTTGATCCTGATCCTTATCCTGGGTATATCTCTGATTGCCCCCTGATCCATTTTTTGACCCTGAGTCTTTGCCCCTCTGTGGCCTGATCCTTATCACCAACCAATAGCCTTGCTGGTTGAAGAAAAATTCTGTCTGTTGGAATTTTTGAAAGTGTTATACCACTCCTTGATCCCTTTCTCTGACCATACTGGTCCTGATCCCTGATCATCTTTCTGGAGCCAACCACAATTGATTGAAGAGGTCTTATTAAGCTTAAGGCCTGGAGTGTTATACCTCCCTTATTTCATTTGGAGTTGCATTCTGCCAGCCAACTCTTGAGTCCCTTGAGAAGTGTTGAGGTTATCCTTGCTTCAAATCAGTTACTGTTTGCTTTTAGAGCTTCTTAAACATTGTGATTTGTCTTGTACAGCCACCCTCAGTTATCTGGTACCCTTCAAGTGCTTGATTGCGGAGATTTGGGCAGGTTCATTGAGAACCTGGAGGTTGGTTGGGTTTGAGTTGATCATCCCCACTCTTCTGCTGACAACCAGAGTTATTAGCTTGTGGGCGTTGTTTACATACAACAGCTTTTGTTCTTTGAACTCTAAGCAGACTTTAACTTCTTTTGTTCAAGTTTTTACCTGCATAATCTTGTCTCAGATTGTGCTGTTCCATCGCTACCAAACTATTATCATCTTTATCCTCTACTCCTTGATTCCTCATTTACCAGGTTCTGGAACTTGATCTTGGTTACATCTAAATATTTTCAAACACTCAGGAGGGCAGCCTAAACAGCACCTTTTCCCTCCACAGAACTGCCACAGCCTAGCACTGTTTGGAGTCTTACAACATGATGAAATTATAGTAATAAACAAAGCAGACTCCCTGAAAAGCTCCACACTTGAATTTTCCGTATTAAAGACTCCAATTTAATTAAGCAAGACAGTCCTCCTCCCAAGCAAATTTGTTTATTGTATTCCTGATTTGATTCCAATAAGATAAGATATGATCCCCTCCCCCATTTCTGTTGAATGAAATGTTTCCATTTTCTATAAAAATCAAAAGTACTACTCCAAAAAGAATGAAAAAAAAATAGAAAAACTTTCCTCCTGGCCGCCTCCATGCATTCCACACTGATCCTCCTCACCATTAGTCCCATCCCTTACCTGGTCCAATTGTTTGCAGTAGTTTTGAAAATTTATGTTTGTAATCATCCTAACAGTTGAGTCATTCCAATGCTTTACTAACAACAGATCCCTTTCAATCTTTCTTAGTAGATCTCTAACAATCCCACATGCAAAATAACTAATGGATACCCAACAATCCACATGCCACCTCCTCAGCTCTAGTTTTGATTGTCCCATAATCCTGCAACCTCAGTGAATAGCCCATAGTCAGACCTTGGTCTTCTACTACATAGCTTTGATCACTTGCTTCCGCACTTGTAAACCCATGGTTGTGGAGGGGAAGTTACACTTGACCACGTTTGTGGTCCACAAAAGGAAAAAACTCTGGTAAATCCTTGTCATTGTGCCAGGGAAAGCGCGTGCCGCACCAATGCTGAGACTTGAATTTTCTACTCCAGATTAGACAGTCCTCCAACACACTTTTCCAAGCCTATTGTGCTGCAGACTTCCACCCACTGCTGAGCACCTTCAGGTCAAATGTTGAGTGCTGAGAATACTTGCCTTTGTGTCTATAAATAACCATCACATCCCCCAAAACTTGAATTCTGTCCGCAGGATTCCCACGTTCCACAACACTAGACTACCCTTCAAAATAATCCAATTCCCCTGACCCCTAAAACTACAACCAAGACCCACCCAAAAAGGTAATCCTTCACCATGGAATTGTGAAAATACTGTACAAAAACGCGGAGAGTGTGGAACTTCACCACTGGTTGTCCAGCCTAAAATGCCTGCCATCTAGGCAACTGCAGGTGTTTGTTTGTCTCCCCAACCCCTGGATTGTTGAGACTTGTCCTCTGCATTTTCCCCATTCCACCTCTGGTCCCTGCCACAAACATCATTGCCATGGCCCAATGGCCAACTTTGTGGTGGATGATGATGAGCCAATTGAGACAGAAAAATGGAATCCAGAGCCAGCTTGCTCTTCCTCTTTTTCACCCGTTTCAGAAGCCACGGACCACCCTTCCCCCCTCCTCAACAAGCGGATTTTGCCACCTCTGCCCCCTGGGGGGATGCCATGCACGCCTGGGGCTGTTGACATTACCTGAATTTCAGAATGAGCCCAGTACCACGCAGGCCCAACATGGCTCCCATATTTGTTTGTGTGGCTACACCTCCAATACCTCCTCCGGTGTGGTGTTTATTTATAGACATGGAGGCAAGTAGGCTCAACACTGGACATTAAACTTGGAGCAGCTCAACAGGGGTTAGTACTCCGCAGCACAATAGGCTCAGGAGGAGAGCGTTGGCAGACTGTCTAATCCAGAGTAAAACTCCAGGGGCTCAGCATTGGTGTGGCGCACGCTTTCTGCGGCACAATAAGGTGGGGTTTTTGCCTTTTGCATACAAAAAACGTGGTCAAAAGTAACTTTCCCTCCGCAACTATGGATTTACAAGTGCAGAAGCATTTGATTGAGGCTAAGTTCTAGGCCAATTATAGATTATGCAGTGAGGTTGCGGGAGTATGGGGCAATCAAAATTAAAGCTGAGGAAGCAGCATGCGGATCTTTGGGGATCCGTAGTATTCTGCATGTGGGATTGGAAGTGATCTGCTAAGGAAGATTGATGGGGATCTGTTGTTAGTTATGCATTGGCGCAAATCAACTGTTAAGGAAGATTGGCAACATGATCCCCAAACCTACTGAAAGTCATTGGATTGGGTAAAGGATTGGACTATTGGTAAGGAGGATCAGTGCGGAATGCACGGAGGCAGTTAGAGGAGGGGTCTTTATTTTGTAGTTTACATTCTTTTTTGAGCAGTTCATTGTTTGAGTTGTACATATATAAGGAGAAATCTCCCTTAATGGAAAATGGGGGGAATTACAAAACAACCAAATGATCAGCATATTATTGGAGTATTAACTTAGATGGCGTACAATAAAGGAGTCTGTTTTATTTTTCTTTACTTCAAAAAGGGGGATTACCAGCTTGAGTGCTTGGAGTCTTAGTTAGGAAATAGTTCAATTGCGGAGATTGTTGGGGATTCTGCATTGTTTATTTAATATTAATTCATTGCAAGTTTGCTTTAGTGGTTATCATTGAGGGCAAGATAGTTTTTCAGATAATGGAATAGGGGTTGGGAGTGAGTCTTAAACCGCTGCAGGCCATAGTAAATTTTCTTGCAGAAGCAGATTATATTTAGAATTGCAGAGGTACAGGATTTTAACTCAAGGGCTTTGGGATTTCCAGAACTTGGAGGAGGTTGTTGCAGAGAATTTTACAGAACACAAAATCTCTTTCCACACCGGTTGCACCCAGTGTTCCCCTCTTCTGACCTCCATCTCCTACCCCTCTGGCGCCTACTACACCAACTGCCTCTCCTCCAACTAAAACTCAGCCTGCAGAGGTTGAGTCCCTGCATTTTGCTATTTTGATCAGCTCCAAGCTTTCACCAATACCACATTAGTTTTTTTTTTTTTTTTTTTTTTTTTTTTTTTTTTTTTTTTTTTTTTTTTTTTTTTTTTTAACTAACTCCAAAAGAGAAACTCCCAACACCTCCTGCGCCCACGGCAGAGTCCATTTTGCCGCTTTTGCCAGTCCAAAGACCTCTTTGCTGTTCTTGTCCAATCCAGAATCCTTTGCCTTGACCTTCTCTCCAATCCTCCAACTCTTTCCCATCTTGGTTGACCCAATTCTGCCTTGTCTCTCCATACCATGCGGCCATCCAAAGCAAAAACAAAGAATGCTTTCAAGGAATTGAGGAAGCCAAAATCAACCGGTACCTCCATGAATTGGACAAGCAAATACTGGCCATCCTCCAAAAATTTGTTGGGATCCCAGCTGCGGAGCGTCAAAAGCTCCTCCGTGAGCATCATTGTGCTGGTGGTGAGCTCCTCTGAAGCATCTTCCTTCCTTAGATTTTCAACCAGCTATTCTATACAAAAAACTAAAAATATATATAAATAGGATAATGTATATATATCAAAAAAACTCTACCTAAAAAAGTTTAAATTTTCAACATGCTCCCTGCATATTGTATATAGTTCTTGAAATAAATATGATGCCTGGCCCACCCCAGAAAGGAATCTGCTTGATTCCCCGCACCATCCTACAAAAAGACACAAAAAAAAGACTCTGAAACCTATAGTGAGAACCCCTCTGTATCTGAGAGTGAGACAAAAACTGAGATACCAAACCTGAGAAAAAAAATCCGTAGGAATAAAAAGATAACTAATCATACTAAAAAGACTCCACAAACTAAAAAAGACTCCAGAAATATGCAAATAAAACATCACCTAAGGGACATGGAACAGCACAGAAAAAGGCCTCTAGAGACAAGAACTTCCACGCTGCTCCAGTGATCTGACCTTCCCCGTCCCCTTATCCCCCCACAACTTGAAATTTGACCCCAAAGTTCATTCCTCCATGGACTTCTCCTCTGAAAAATCCCTCTTCACTGCAGCCGGCTCCTCCACATTGGCGATCTCTTGATCTTTGTCTCCTGAAACAGAGGTATTGTCAAAATCCATAGTGCCCTGCACGTGGAACTTCTTCATGTGAGCCGCCACCGCCTTCTGCTTAAGCAGAGTGCCATCCAACTCCTCCAGCTGATAAATTCCGCCAGGAAACTGACTTACAATCCCAGAAGGGCCGTTCCAGCAATCCGCAAAAAGCTTACCCCATCACATCTCCAAGCACCAATTGTAAAGCAGAACAAGATTTCCCTTCTGAAAAGGGTCCCGCAAGCAATTGGCACAACACTTGTCCCAGTAACGGACCAACTTAGCGCAACTTTCCCGCAGCCTCTTTGCTGCCTTTGCCACCATTTCTTTTCTCTGAAAGAGTTTCTCTGTCCAGGCCAAAACCAAATCCTCCTTGGTTTTAACCTTCCACCAGTCAATAGTAAGATAAGTGAGGATTTTGATATCCACTGGAAGCACCGGCTGCTGTCTTTTCAAAATTTTGTAAGGCAAGTACCCCATAACCCGCTTGACCAATATCCAATACGCAAGGTTTCTTTCCACTTCTTCCCACTTTTTTGGCAGATATTGACCATTGTGTCCTTGATTGGCTGATTCCCTCTCTCTATTGCTCCAGCTCCCTCCAGATAATACTCTGTAACCCGCCCAAATGTTTCTCCGCAAGATTTGACTAGTTTCCAAAGATCACCCCAAAACTCCTCTCCAATTTCCACCGTGATGAGCTGCAAACACCCAAAATGGGCAAACCAATCCTCCTTTCAAAAATTTTCCAAATTTCTGAACCAATAATTTAACCAATGGATGCGCCTCCAACCATCCCAACAAGTTTTCCCAAGCCACAAGTAGATACTGGAACTTCCCTGCCTTGACATGGACCGTTTCCAGAAAGACCCTTCAAAAAATAGTGTCCTCTCCCATAAGAATACCCGCCTCCCAAGGCAACCTGGTACTCCACCACTGAAAATCCTTGCAGCTCTGCACCCAATCCAACACCTGGCCACCAGAACCTGGTCTCAACTCTTCTCCAAGTTTCTCCCTCCCCCCGGTGCCCCAAGTTGTCATGGAGGCTCCTCAACAAGTCCTCATGATCCTCTGGTATTGTGACCACAACCAGGGGTACTGGAAGTGCCCGCTTCCATAACTTCCCATACTTACAAAAGAAATTCAGAACCTTCTGTCAAACACACCTCACCTACGCTGGCTGCAAACCTTCTGAAAAATTAAGTGCCAAAGATACTCCTCTAACGCCTGAAACCTACCAAACTTCTTCAGGGGAAGTTTTCCAACTTCTGCAGATGATTCTGCCACCATTCAAAGCCTCTTCTTCACATCCAAATCCTCCTTTGCCATGCGCTGGACCTCTTGATACCGCAATAAAGAATCCAGCATTTTAAACACCTTCCCTGGAACATTCTGTATGCAATCCACTAAATCATTTGAGCATTGGGCAGGGTTGGAGAATTAATCAACCTAACTAGTGCCTCCGCATCTACCAGGAGTTCATTATTCACCCCCCACAGCACATGCTGAAACCTCCACACAATCCTTGTTACTGAGCACAACTCCAAATTGGGCTGCAAGTACCAAGCTTTGAACTCTGAAAAGTTTACCAACTTGTAGAGCACTTGCCTGTCCTTGCCTTCATCTTCCTGGGTCGGTACACAGCCCACACCAAACTTGCTAGAGTCTACTGCCAGCCAGATTCCCCCCTTCTTGTAATCAAGGTCCTTCAACAGTATCCACCTCCCAGAAATCTCCTTCAACTCCCAGAACGCGCAATCACACTCCTCCGTCCAATTCCACTCCAAAAATTTCCAAATCAGCCTCTGAAACAGGATTACTATCTCTGCAAAACTCTTGATGAAGATCAGAACACATCCACATAGAACTAGAAACCGGAAAACATGAGTAGCATTCAGCAGAGTAGGCCACTACAGAACATCACTTACTTTGATGTTAATGATCTTCCTCCCTTTGGTGGAAACTTTGTGACCAAGGACCTCTAGGGCTGGAATGCATACTGAAAACTTTTAAACCAGCACATTCAATCCTGCTACATCAATCTGGAACAGGATTATTTCAAAATTCTGTGCATATTCCAAAACAAACCACCTGATCTCCAAATTACGCGCAATGGTTTCCCTGCTGTAGTCACTCTGCGGCCTCCTTGATACCCGCTTTGTCAATGAATATCCACACCGTTTCTGGGAAATCATCCTTCAAAATCCATGTCATCTGCGCCTGGTAAACCAACACCAAATTAGTTGCCACCTGCAGAAGCCTAGTCAACTGAAGTTACCCCAACTGCCTCTTGAATTCAGTCATTGGGTGGGAATCCTGACGTAGCTCCCACTGGTTGTACCCCCCATCACGTCCACCAACCCATAGCAGACTCTACCTGTGATATTCTCCACAAAATCCTCCACCTGCGGAGGAAAACCAGCGTCTCTAATAGTGACTGAGTTAGAATTTTGAAGGTTTTAGACAATCGGCAGACTCTTCCCATCGTGTTTCAGCACCGCAAAATTTGGACTAGAATGGCTAGAAAAAGAATTCTTGTAAAGACCCTCTACCATTGCTCCCGCACTAACTCTGTAAAATGATCCCTAACTGCCGCCAGAATAGGAATGGTTTTGATCTGCCAAGGGTTGTGAGGCACAGTTGGTATCTAGTAGGGGTCTGAAATTTAGCATTTGAGCAAACCTCCCTCCTCCAGAAAAAAGGATAGTGTTGTGGTGTCAATTTATAGACACGGATTGGGAACTGCGTCGCGGCTGCGCGCTCAGCATTGGGGGCAAGCGGGCTCAGCATTAGGGTATGCGGAGTGCTCAGCAGCGGCAGCCGCTGTTTGGCTCCGCACCTGGTGGACAGGTCGGGCTTAGCATCGAATGCGGCGTGGGTGGCAATCCGCCCTGATGATCGGATTTGGAAGGTAGTGCGCTTGACTAGGTTCGCGCGCACGCCGGTTTGGATACGTAGGGGCGGAGCAATCCGCGGGCTATGAAGGAACGGATGGAGCGCGTGTGCAAGCGCGTGGATCATGCCGGATATTACCAAACACCCACAAAGGGCGCGGACAAACAGATACGGACAGGCACGGGGGGCTCTGAGTAGGGCGCGGTGCGAGGACCACGTCATGAGAAGGACAAACCGGATGGACGGAACGGTGTACTAACGATGGGGGGAGTTTGGTACGGAGGAGGTGGGGAGAGGAGGCTAGGGTTTCTGTTTTGGGATTGTTTTCTTTTTATTTGTCATACTGTCATTTGCGCGTGTACTTAGGTTAGGGTTGAGGGGGAGGACTTATCCTCACTCCAAAATCCGGGTTAGAGGAGGGGCATGCATGGGAGGAGGAATCATAACATCAAATCATCGGATTGGATCACTCATCTCACCAGGAGATTAAAGGAACTCATACCGGATACATATCCAGGTGGAAATTTCTTAGGATTGAAGGATTGGAAATTTATCTCTCTCTCTCTACTTTTCTTTATCTCCTTATCTCCTTATTTCTATTTCTCATTTAAGTGCAACTTTGGACATCCTCATCTCCTTTCAAACGCAGGGAACCGTTAACTTCCGAACCTTGGGACAATTATAGGGGGATAACCTTTATTCTTTCCACAGCGTCTTCCTCCACATGACAATTACTGCTTTCAGAAACCGCACTTTCTCCATTTGCAACCCCCCCTCCAGTCCAAAGTTGAGTTCTGCCATCTGCTCCTCTGTTACACCTGTCAAATCCTCCTTTAGAATTGAAGGTGTCATTGGCAACTCATATGGTTCCCATGACCAATGGATTGGCCTCATCAGTTTGTTGAGGTCCTGGAGGCATTGGATTGTTTTGTGGCCATACTTTCTTGGAAACTGGTTTGTACTTGCTTCCAAAATTCGGCACTTTGATCAACTTTGACCCTTTGAATGTCTCCTCCACCTGTAACCATTGGCCTGCAACAAAATCTGGGTTTCTCACAATTTTGGCACAAGGGTAGCTGCTTGTTCTAAAACACATTGGAGGCAAATACAAGGAAGGACTCACTTTTGATCCTATCCCCGCTCCCATTTTTTTGATTCCAATTCCCGATCTCCTCCATTCCGCCCATAGCACACTGCACCATGCCATGGGGGTTCCCCCTTGCTCCTCATCTGTAAACCCTCTGTGTGAGGATGGAGCCTTCTCTGCACAGGCAACAGGGCCAACATCTAAAAACCTCTGCTGCCGGATTTTTGTTACCGCCATCTGACAAAGGACAGCCACTCCAATGTTCCCACCCGCCATTCTTGGGCCAAAAAATGGTTGTTTTGTACTGTTTCCCCAAGGAATTTGGAACAGTAAGGAGTTCCTCCCTAGTAGCAAGACAGAAGCCAAGAGATACTTGGAAAGCAAAAAAGAATGGCCTACAAAGTATGAACTCCAACCCGCTACAACAGCAGAGTCAATACCTTAGCCACTTCCATCATCTCATTCTCCACAAACCCTTTGACCATGCATTCAAAACCACCCAAAGTCCGCAACCCAATATTTGCCTTGTGTTGGACCAACCCCACATCCGTTTCTAACTTCAATGGGAGTACATTCACCATTGAGCCGCTATCAACTATTGCCTAACACTGTTTGCCTCCAATCCACATTTCCACGTATCCTGAAGGGCACATCATTGCACCACTTGCCCCCAGAATGTCTGCCCCCGCATTAAGAGAACCCACCTTTACCTCCTCCTTGGGTTTTGGGTTGTCCTCCTGATTTGCTGCATACTGCTTAAAGACTGCAACCATCACCTTGACCATTACTGGTGAGATGGCTGACAGCTCTTTCAAGGTCAGGGTAACTGGCTGATCTGTTCTGCAAATACTCCTTGCCACTTCTCCAGCCCTCCTGGAAGATCCCCCTGATTTAACTACCAACACCTGCTCCAGAGATTTTGCAGGAGTAGGACCATCAATGTCCATTCTCCTCTTGTTGGAGCGGACCACCTGTAACTCCACCAAAACTTCTGGGGGTTTCCATGTCAAGGGAAATGCATACCCTGCCAAGGTTATTTCCTCCTTCTTATCCTCCACTGACCCTTGAGCCGAATCTCTTGGCAATGGTTGATCCAGTAGGTCCAGAATAGCTTCTCAAGAAGGGTAGAAACACTCCCTCCAATCCATCTTAAAAATTTTATTCCACACATCCGCACTGAGGTGTTTACACAACCTTTTGAGGTGGCCATCCTCCCAAAAATAATAGAATTGGAAAACACAAGGCTTTCCATTGTTTCTTGGTGGTTCCTGAGTTGGCGCATGCCTGGTTGACACCTTTTGTGGTTCCAGGGCTGTTGCGGCTGGGTTTAATTTAGCTTTCTGGCAAAAAAGACACATCTTGTTAAACATATCTGTCATTTGTGCAGTTTCTTTTGGCAATACCGGAACCTTCACCCTCTTCACTTGCACCTCTCCCTTTTCCAGAACCTTTGGGTCTTCCTCCATAAGTTCTGCGAGTTCAAATTTGCCCACAACCGCCGCTTGGATGTCCTTCATGTCCAGGATTAGGGATAATCCTCTGTCCCAAAACCTCCAAATTAATCCCCCATCATAGATCTTCCTATGGAAACTCCTGCGCAACTCCAGGCTAAGCCCCCACAAAAAAGTCCTCTTTACTCAACCTGTATGCTCCGCAAGAATCTTGTGGCAGAAAAGGTACTTTAGAATGCAATCAAATGAGGAACAGTACACAAAAAAATACATCCTTGAGGAAACACCTCCATCCTTTGCTGTTTCCAATGCAAGACAATTGAGATCCACTTCCACTTATCAGAAACTCTGCTCCCGTGACCCCCATTTCTCCACTATTTCCCTCTGCAATTTGTCCCAATATTTCCCCCTATAACTCTCCATATCCTCAAAATCACAAAGGTCTTTTTTTCCTGAATGAATTTGAATATCTGCCAAACCTGGTCAACATTTTTTGCGCCCTTGCTGTTTGCTGTGTTCTCAAAACGTTCCAGGAACCAATGGACATCCTCCAGGAAGAACCTGACCGCGGGGTAATCCCTTGGCCTACTCTTTTCTCTGCTACCCCGCTGCTCCTCTGGCAACTCCAGCACTGCATATGTCAATTTCCCACCCGTGGTTGCCCTTGGTGGCGGCCCCACTGGACTTGTGGTCTGAAGCCGAGCACATTGATAGGATGGTGCGCTGCCGGCTGCTGCCTGGAAATGGTTTGGAAAGGAGTAGCTCATCCCAGCCTTGTAATATCCAATCATCATTGACATATTGAGGGTAAAAAAAAGATATAACCCTGCAGAGGGTACCAGGTTTTAACGGAGAAAGTACTTTCCTAGCCAGAACCCCAATTTGTGGAAAGAGATTGTGAGTTCCGGAACATTCCCTGTGAAAATCCCACTCCAAGTTCCAGAAAGCCCATAAACCCTTGAGTTACACTCCTGTACCTCTGAAAACTGAATCAAATCTGCTCCATGCGGAAATTTACTACGGCCTGCAGCGGTTGAGAATCACACCCAATCCCCTTCTCTGCTATTGGCAAAACTACTCTGTACTAAGCCAGACAATCCTTAAGCCACCACGCAATGAAGTAATAGTAATAACCAAAGCGGACTCCCAGAAAATCTCTGCACTCAAATTTTTGCTATTAAAGACTCCAAGTTATTTAAGCAAAACGGTACTCCTCCCCAGAATAGTTTTTTATTGTATGCTTGATTTTATTCCAATAAGATAAGATATGATGCCCTCCCCCATTTCTGTTCAAGTAAATTTTTACCTTTTATATACAACTCAAAAGTACAACTCCAAAAAAAATAAAAACAAAAAAAGAAAAAATTTCCTCCTAACCGCTGTGGTGTCATTATATAGCCTCGGGTTGGGGACTGCGTCGCGGCCTGCGCGCTCAGCATCTGGTAGGTTAGGCTCAGCAGTTGGGGTGCGCCGGTTCTCAGCAGTAGCCGCTGCGGGTTCAGCAGCAGCCGCTGCGGGCTCAGCAGTAGGCGCGGCGGGATCGAGCACGCGACTGCGGGCCGGGCCTGACTAAGGGAGGCGGGCCGCGACCCGCTTGGATGTCCGACTCATGGATGGAGCTGGGCCGACCGGGTTCTTGGAGCGGCTAGTCGGGGAAGGAAGAAGCGGGGCGACAGCGGGGCTATATGCGTGGCAGCCGCGCGCAAGCGCAGGCCGGCCACGGGACGGGAAATTCACGACGGCGCGTCGGGTGGATGCGCGCAAGCGCGGTGAATCTTGGGTATTGCGCGGCGGAGGGCCGCGCCACGAAAAGACAAACCGGATGCGCGTAATGACAGGCGAGCTGGCGGGGGTAGGGAATGGGTTAGGGTTCTGGGTCTAGGTTTCCTTCTTCATGGTTGTCAGTCTGTCTTTGTGCTTGTGCTTAGGTTAGGGTTGAGGGGGAGGGCTCAAACACCCTTCCCCTCGACTTCGGGTTGTAGGGGAGAGCATCCTAGCATCCATCAATCTCGACAATCTCATTCTCTCTCTCTCTCTCTCGGAGTAAAGGAAAAGAAGCAATCTCGGTCTTACAGACGCTAGAACCATCGATCCCGTAACTAGGGACAACTTCGTGAGGATAACCTCTAAAGTTTCCACACCGCCTCTGTGCATTCCACACTGATCCTCCTCACCATTAGTCCCCATCTCTTACCTGACCCAATTTTTTGCATTAGTTTCAGCAATTTATGTTCCCAATCCTCCTAACAGTTTAGTCATTATAATGATTTACTAACAATAGATCCCTGTCAATCTTCCTTAGCAGATCTCTACCAATCCAGCATGCCACATAACTAACAGATCCCCAACAATCCCCATGCCGCCTCCTCAGATTTAGTGTTGATTGTCCTGTAATCCTGCAACCTCATTGAATAACAAATAGGCAGGCCTTGGTCTTCTACTACATATCTTTAATCACTTGCTTCCACACTTTTAAACCTATAGTTGCAAAGGGGAAGTAGCTTTAAATCAGGTTTGTTGTCTGCAAAAGGCAAAAACTTGGGCACATCCTTGTCATTGTGCCATGTAAAGCGTCATAAGACTCCAAACAGTGCTAGGCTGTGGCATTTCTGTGGAGGGGAAAGGTGCTGTTTAGGCTGCCCTCCTGAGTGTTACAAAAATATTTAAATGTAACCAAGATCAAAATCCAGAACCTGGTAAACAAGGGACCAAATGTTAGAGGATAAAGATGATAGTAGTCGGGAGCTGGGAAACAACACTATCTGAGGCAAGATGATGCCGGGAAAAACTTGAATAGAAGAAGTCAATTATTGTTCAGATTTCAACAAGACAAGGCAATTGTAAGTAACATTTCCCACAAGCTAATAGCTCTGGTCGTCAGAAGAAGCTTAGGAAAGATCAACTAAATCCCAAACAACCTCCAGGTTCTCAATGAACCTGCCCAACTCTCCACAATAAAGTGCTTGAAGGGTACCAGATAAATGTGGGTGGCTGCACAAGAAAAAGCTAATTGCTTGAAGAAGCTCTAGAAGCAAAACAATAACTGATTCAAACAAGAATAACCCAACACTTCTCAAGGGACTCAAGAATAGCGTGGCGGAATTCAACTTCAAAAAGAAGTGAAGGGAGGTTTAACAATCCAGGTTTTAAGCTTACCAAAACCTCTTCAGTCAAACGTGACTGGTTCCAGAAAGATAATCAAAAGATGATCAGGGCCAGTATGGTTGGATAAAGGGATCAGGAGTGGTGTAACACACTCAAGAATTCAATCAGTCAAATTCTTCTTCAACCAGCAAAGCTATTGGTTGGTGATAAAGATCAAGGATCAGGGTTTGAGTATGGAGGCTCAAGGATCAAGGGGCAATCATGGATATACCCAGAATTTGGTCTCAGATAAAGGGGAATGAGACCCCACAGATAATATATTTCAAGATGGTAGTGATGATGTTCCTCTCCGGTAAGGTACCATATGATACCCCCCCCAAAAGGCAGGGGAGAGCCCCTCCTTATATGGGCAGGAGACCCTGTTAGACTATGTACAAGTTATTCTACAAATAGAGCGGATTTTTTTTTTTGAGATCAGATGATCAGAAAAATAGATCAATGCAGGCCAGTGGAAATCCAGCCTCCCTGACTGGGGTGGTATCTTTCTCATCCCTTCAGCTCTCTTGCGTCCGTCCGCGGACGGGCGCGCGCGACAACACCGGGATCACCCACCCCTCACCTGAAGGCGGAAGGGGTGGAAAAAAAAATGAACCAGACCGCCCGCGGATGTCCGCGGGCAGTAGACGACACTTTTCCACCCCTGCCCAAAGATGGAAGAGGGTGCAAATGCTTGATGGAGGTGGGAGAGTCCCAGGAGGAAGGTGAGGATGGAGGTGAAGTTGAAAGGCGGGTTGGGTGTGTTGGATTACTGATAGAAGAATTAATTAATGATGAACAAAGAGGGCTGTCACAGGAACAGCATCAGTTATGAGAATGAACAATAAATGAAAAGAAAAGAAGAACAAAAGATGAAAAGACAATAATTAAGAAATGGTGAGAAAGATTTAAAGAAAGAAACAAACATTGAGCAACAGGCAGAGATTGCGGAGTTGCCAATTTCTTCACAAGACAGAGTTGAGAGTGATTTGGTAGCAAATTGGAGTGACAGCAACAGAAGACTTTGAAGTGAACCAAGGTGTTAGACGTTGTATAAGAGAAAGAGGCGGCAACAATCAAAGTCTTACCAGTCAGAACTTGAAAAGATTGTAGGTTGCGGATTTGGGTTTGATGAGTTAAGAGAGGTTGAATGGAATTCAAGGCAGATAGTTCGACTATCTTCACATCTTTTTGCTTGTTTTTATGTTCTGGGCACTTAATAATGGTGATACCCATAGCGCTGAGGGTGATTTAGATTTGATCAATTGCAAAGAGCATACCTGGGCGCAAGCTGCTCAGCAATTTCTTCAGAGGGATTGGATTTGGAGTTGGAAAGAGAATTTTTTAGAGGTTGGGGTGAAAGGACGGGAGAAGAGACCAAATCATTGGAAGAGGATTTGGAGGGTGTATTGTTGAGTGGTAGAATGGAAGGAGACAGAGTTGAGGGAACTTCAGGAAGATCATTGTTCATCTTGATTAGCAAAGAGTCTTTGGGAATAATTGGGTCAGACAACATCTGAGAGAGATTGCCAATCTTAAGAAATTGAACATGTTTAGAGGAGATAATAGAGTTGTCAGGTTTTAAAATCGGATAAGACAGAAAGTTTGGGTTATAACCCACAAGGGTACCAGGAAGACCACAGTCCTTGAACTTTTTGCCGCAATTGATTTGATTGTCAAGATAAACAACCCTGGACCCGATAGGATGGAAGTATCTAGTAGGAAGAGATTTTTTGGTGAAGAGTTGATAAGGAGATTTGGGAATTTGATTTAGGGAAAGACAGGCGGATTTAGAAACTTCCTCCCAGAGATTGAGGGAAAGCCTAGAGCTCCGCAGAATTGCTCTCATTGACTCCGTTAGCGTTTGGTTTGCTCTTTCTACCTTTCCGTTGTGTTCATGATGGTGCGGTTTGGTAATCAAGTGCTGAATGGAGTTGATTTTGAAGAAATACCTGAGTTCGGACAAAGTGAATTCACCGCCTCCTTTGGTGCAAACGGTAGCAGGGAAGCAATCTTGTTTTTGCTTCTCATGATTCAAGATGATTTTAAGTTGAAGGCAGGAGTTGGACTGATATTGAAGAGGGATGGCTGCAATGTATCCAGAAAAATTATTGATGAAAGTCATGATGTAGTTCAAATTATTTTGGGAGGAGGGAGTAATCGGACCAATCAAATACACATGAAGTTGTTTGAAAGGTCTTGAAGAGGACATTGACATATTTTTGAATGGAATTTTTGAGATCTTGGAAAAGAAGCAGTCTTTGCACTGAAATTTGGAAAGATTTTTGGAGGATAGGGATGGAAAGAGATTTTTGAGTCGAGAGACACTTGCATGTCCAAAGGATTGGTGCAAGGTTTTAATTTGAGTCAGATCCGGATCCTTGAGTAGGAGATGACAGAATTTTGCATTGTTGCCAATTTGAGTGGGAGGGTTGAGAATAAATAAATTCTCCTGGATGAATCCAGAAAACACAAGTTTTGATTCAGAAAAGAGATAGAATTGGCTCTTGGATGAAGTGAGCGAGCAGTTCTTTGAAGAGATAAGTTTGCCTGGGCTGATCAGGTTAACGTCAAGATTGGGAACGTAGAGACAATTGCTGAGAGTAACTGAGGAACCCTTCCAAGACAACTTAACGACTCCTTTACCCTTGATGGATAGTCTGGCTCCTTCCTTCCCGGTATTGATGAAGTCATTGGAGCTTAGGTGATTGAGTTGGGAAAAGAAGAGAGGGGAGTTGAACATATGAAAAGAGGCGCCAGAGTCAATGATGATTTGATTTAAGGGATTTACTTCTTCAATCCACGTGGTGAGAAGAGCCACATAATGAGAGACTTCTTTTGCTTTTGACTGAGTGTTGAGTTGAGCTCTCCATTGTGCTTGTGATTCCTTCCACAAGTCAGGAGCTATGTGTTCCTGCAGATGCCAACACTTGCTTTTGGTGTGATTGGGTGATTGAGGGTTATGATATCCCCTTCTGCATCTAAACACAGCTGGGACTGGTTTCTTTGGCGGACAAGAGGAGATCAGAGCAGTGTTGCTGAGCTTGATTTACTTGGATTTCATCTTGGTTTTGTTGTTCAGCTGAGTGAGATGATTCAAAACAAGGTCCATGGTGACAATTTAGTCGGAGTGCATGATTTGTTGGCGTAGAGAGTGGAGAGATGGGGGAAATTTGAAGAGAATAAGGTAAGAGAGAATGTCATTGGGAAGATCTATGCCAACATCAACCATCTTTTTAAGAGAGATTTTGGTTTAGGTTATAAAAAGATTGATTGCATCAGGCTTGAATTGTTGGTACAAGAACTCGTTGAAAACCTGGGCTCAATTTGCTGTTTGAGAGGAAGCAAAGCATTCTTTAATTGTTTTCCAGAGAAGTCAAGCCAACCATATGTTTGCCGGGTTCACCACATTGTTGTGGGTGATGGAGTCTATGCGTGAGAGAAGGATTATTCTGGTTTCCATATCATTGACTGGGCTGAGACTTTTTGAATTGTCTTCCAGGGATTCCTTGATGCCTTTGAGCTCAAGAAGCATAGACATCTTGTCTTTCCATATTGAGTAATTTTCATCATAGAGTATGGGTATGGCTTCCAGAGCAGCCTTGAGAATTATTTGCCTGAAGCCTTTGCTGCTGGATCCCTCCATTGTTTTGGTTAGGTTTTTCAGACGGATGTTTGGCTTTTAACCATGTTGGATTACTGATAGAAGAATGAATGAATGATGAACAAAGAGGGCTGTCACAGGACCAGCATCAGTTATGAGAATGAAAAATAAATGAAAAGAAAAGAAGAACAAAAGATGAAAAGAAAATAATTAAGAAATGGTGAGAAAGATTTGAAGAAAGAAACAAAAATTGAGCAACAGGCAGAGATTGCGGAGTTGCCAAGTTCTTCAGGAGACGGAGTTGAGAGTGATTTGGTAGCAAATTGGAGTGACAGAAACAGAAGATTTTGAAGTGAACCAAGGCGTTAGATGTTGTATAAGAGAAAGAGGCGGCAACGATCACAGTCTTACCAGTCAGAACTTGAAAAGATTGTAGGTTGCAGATTTGGGTTTGATGAGTTATGAGAGGTTGAATGGAAGTCAAGGAAGATAGAAGAATAAGAGAAAAGAATAAGATGAAGAAGAAAAGAGAAAAGAAGAGTCGAGGTAGGAGAAGAGTCGATTCATGATAGTGGCCATATTTGAGGAGTTGAGAAGGACTAGAGTGGTTGGAATCAGGTGCAAGCCCTGTCATGTTCATCCGGAGTGCCGCGCGTAAGGTTGAGAGTAGAGGTGAGTTGGAGAACATTTGTGTGACATGCGGGGTGAACTTATGCTAGAATTTGAAGGAACGCAGAGATGACAGAGATAATGCAAGAACAAGAAGACTAGAAAAAGGAGGAGAAGAAGACAAAGAAAAATAGAAAGAAAAAGGAAAAATAGAAATAAAAAGAATAAAAAGAAAAGAATAGAAAGAAAAAGAATAAAAAGAGGAGAATAGAAAGACAGTGATGATGAGTTATTTAACAGGGTGGATCGCTTGAAGTGATGACGGGATTGTAGGATTGAGAATGTGAGACAATTGTGAGGATTGGGAGAAAGTTTGGGTAGCCAGCTTGGTCCAGGACTACTGGAGGAGATGGAATGGTGGAATAAGCCAATGATCCTTGCAGATGGGGAGGAGCAAGGGATGAGAGTGAGATTGTGGGGATGATGATTGTCTTTGGCCAGGTTGTAAATCCACATCATCAGGCCATCGTCAACGGAGGCTGAGTCAAGCGGAAGATCAAGATAGGAGTCAGACGGGGCGCAATTGGAGGTCGAGGGCAGGATGGATTGAGCGGTGGAGGGAGATGATCAATTGAGGGCCAGTGCTGGGAGTGAGAGATGGTTGATGGGATGAAGTGGGATATCTCGGGCTAAGTGGGTCTTGGCCCGCGCGTTTGGCCAAAAGGAAGGGGGGAACAAAGAGAGAAGGGATTGAATGCAATGCCTAGGTGATGAGACCAAGAGAGGCCTGTCCTAGACTACTGGGACAGAGGAATGTTTGGAAGGATGAGGAAATTGGAGGAGTGATACTGATAAAAAAAATTCCAATTTTTTTTTTTCAAGATAAATGACACTCAAATAAAAGAATTGTAGAAAATGTTTTTTTGAATTTTCCGCATCTGGTCCAGGGTGTCAAGATTTGGTCACCACAGCGTGTGCCGCACCAATGCTGAGCCTTGAATTTTCTACTCCAGATTAGAAAGTTGGCCAACGTGCTTTTCCAAGCCTATTTTGCTGCAGACTTCCACCCACTGCTGAGCCAATTTAGTTCAAATGTCCAATGCTGAGCCTACTTTCCTTTGTGTCTATAAATCACCACCACACCGTTGGTATTTTTTGTCTTATCTTATTTTTCTCTGAGCTGCTGTGTGCAGTGTTTTGTTTCCTAATTCATTCCCTATTGGAATACATTCTGGTCCTGGTTTTCATACCAAAAATATTTTCCATATCATTCTTTCAGCCAAGCCATAAGTCTGTGGATGGTAAGCTGTAGAGGAAGATAATTCAGTTCCAAGCAAACTTGGGATCTTTTTCACTAATTATGTTTTGTGGACAACCCACATCACTCACAATAATTTTCCAGAAAATTAAAGCAATATCCATGGCAGAACTGTCCTTGTAACATGGCAGGAACCTAGCTCTCTTAGAGAATCTGTCAAATACCACTAATACACAAATATGATTATCTTTTTTTCCTTGTGGTAATCCAGATACAAAGTCCATATTGATAGTGGACCACCTTTCCTTTGGTTCTTCTATGGACTGAAGTAAGCTATTCCTCTTTCCTGTAGATCTTTTAGCCTTATGGAATCTCTCACAAGAATCACATTATTCTGAAACAGTGTTCCTCCAACCTGGCCACCAAGCTGTCAACTTAATTCTATGTGTTGTTCTTTCTTTAGATAGATTTCCTGAACAAGATTATCATGGCATTCACTCATGAATAAATGTATATTCACATCCTTTACTAATAATACAGAACAACAGTGGGCTGACTTATGATATAGTAAATCATCTAAAATAACTAATCTACCTTCAAGTAGTTTCTTCTTCCACACTTCATCTAGTCCTTCAAAAATTTTGTTTTATTAAACTTTGATTGCAAAATTTCTACTTGTAATGAAGTATTTGTGTTCTTTGAAGAAGATTTGATAAAAGAATCCCAAAAATTATGTGATAAATTACTCATTGAAATTGAAAATGTTTTCAAATTAATCTCAGGGTCATAAGCACCATTATTTATATAATTTGGTAATGCACATTGTGATAAGCCATCTGAATTTTCATGTATCAAACCCTTCCTGTGGACTATTGTCATAGAACCTCTCCATTCTTGGATGGCAATCTGCCACCTCAACATATGACTGTTGGTTTCTTTCAGATTTGGCAGAGACTTAAGAGCTGTACAGTTATTAATTACCTCAAAATGTCATCCATCTAAGAAATAATAAAATTTCTCTAAGGCCCATACCAAACAAAAACACTCTAATTGTGAGGAACCATATCTTTTCTCACTATCTTTGAGTTGTCTTTATATAAAAAAAATTGGTCCCTGAACTGGCTTATCATTGAAAATGTGCAGTTGGTGTAAAGCACTCCTAGAAAATCCATACATTCCTCCAAATATAGCTTGAATGGTTTCTTAGGATCTAGATGTAATAGAAGTGGTGCACTTGTCAAAAGTGTCCTAAGTAATTGGTAGGCCTGTATCCTCTCCCTTTTCATTTCCAATGTCACGTTTGAACTACAGAATTTTTAAAAAATTGAAATTATAATTACAAAATATCTACTGTGTAGTCTGTAGTGACCTGCAAAACCCAAAAACTTTGAATTTCTTTAATATTACTAAGTATAGGTTTCAGTAATACAGCAGCTACTCTGGTCTGATCTGTACCAAGTAAAAAACTGCTCAAAATAGGACCCAAGCCTTTCAATTCATTGAATCAAAATGAAAATTTATTCAGAGATATTTTCATATTCATCTTGATGATCTTTCCAAGTATTATTGAGATGCTTTCTTTATTTTAATCCCATTTTTCTTAAAATATAATTATATCATCTATGAAGAGTATCAACAAGTTTTGAATGAGACTCTCATGAAACTATGAATCCATCATTCTCTGAAAGTGGGATGGAGAAATATAAAAAGGCATTCTTAGGTACTCAAATACTCCCAGGTAGAACACTATGAAAAGAATTGTAGGAGTAGAAAAACCTGGACCAAGCTGAAATTTCAATCAAAGAAATGAAATAAATAAAACTGAACATATGAGCTGAGAAAAGGAATTCAAAAAAGCTTGATACAGAAGATTCAGACACAAAAAAG
The DNA here is from genome assembly GCA_025617555.3 of Puccinia polysora. NCBI lineage: Eukaryota > Fungi > Basidiomycota > Pucciniomycetes > Pucciniales > Pucciniaceae > Puccinia > Puccinia polysora. The sequence continues at coordinate 59,455,628 of CM062619.1, forward strand.
CAAAAACAATTATACAGGCAGGATAATGGCCTCTAAAAAGACAAAGTAGAACTGTGTGCACTATGAGCTTGAGAGCTAATCAGAGTCTCCCAATCAATCTTGATGTCCTGATTTGTTGTTCTGGTTTGGATGAGAAAGAAGGTCAACACTGATAATGAGTTGATTGACACTTCAGTACATACTGTTGGCTGCTGGGAGTAAGATTGAGTTGGTCAAAGATGGAATATTAAATCTTGAGGAGGAGGTTCCTGAGATTCTCAGTTGAATGGTTGAGAGCATTTCTTCAAGTGCTTGGTTGAGTCTTCTCAAGAATAGTGGTCTTTTGGTTTACTGTACCATCCTTGTGAAATTCTTGTGACATGGCTGCAGGCGCGCGCCTGACCAGATGATCTGACAGTAAAAGCTTGAGGAGACAACACAAGAGAGAGAAATTTCAAGAAAAGATTCCCAACAAATAAGGAAAGAAGGAAAGAGTGTGCAAGAGAAGTCTGCAAGCTAAGAGCATGAATTGCAGTCAAACAATAAACAGAGAAAATAATCAACAAGTTGAGTTGACTCATTATCTGTGGTGATAAATCAACAGCCAACATACTTAGCCATCTTAGAAACGGCAATTGCACTGGCTGCTTTGTTCAGTGGATCAGCCAGCATTTCTTGAAGAAAAATTGGTTTGATTTGAATAAGTTTGTTTTTCCAATCCTTTTTCAATCTTTTTAGTTTGATATCAATGTATTTTGCGTGTGATTTGGTTTGAAACTTTTTCATTTTGTCATTCAAGCCCTTGTTGTCAATGAGGTGCATTGGGGGATCAAAGGTAGTTCTAAACAATTTGTAAATCAGATGATTCAACCATCTAGCCTTGAGGTGACTGGTGGAGATTAAATTGCACTCTGATTTGGTTGAAGAAAGAGCAATGCATCTCTGGCACCAACTTGTCCAATAAAGGGTGGATCCCTTGAACAAATTAATGAAGCTGGTTTGAGAGAGACAGGTTACAGGTTTGTTTCCGCAAGTGGCTTTTCTAATGGTAATGAGATGGTTGGAATTGTTTCTTGACCTGAAAGTCAGTTTGTAGTCAATGGTCTTGAGTAGGTAACGCCACACATGAATGACTAAATTTCAGTGAAGTATTCCAGGATATTCCAAAAATCTTTCCAAATTGGAAAAGACATAGCTAATGTCAGGTTGTGCTAATGTTGCAATGAAATTGATTCTTCCAATGGGTAATCAACAGTTGACTTTTAGTTGTTTGAATAGCATAATCTCTTCTTTGGTGGCCATTAGTAGATGTGCACCAGTTGAGCACAGATTGGAGAGAGGCTTTCACTTCAGGAGGTTCAGATATTAAAGTCCCTTTTGGATATGATTTGAGATAGATAGGCTGATTGAGCTCTTGTCTTTCTCAACCTTTATTCCAAGAAATGTATCCACTTTGTGAGCTGATGAATGCTTGAAATGTTTTAGGAAGAGAGATTTAAATTTATTCACCTCCCCCACCACAACTAAATTGTAAAAATGAAAGAATAGCAAAGTGACTCTGTCATTGTGATGGTATATACAAGGATCACAGTTGCTTTCTGTAAAGCCTATACTTCTGATCCATTCAATGAGTGTCTTGTACAAGTTCAGCAGGGCCTGCTTCAGTACATAAAGCAATTTTACTAGTTTCAGATATGTTGATTTTCTCTTAGAAACAATGGGAGTTCTGACATAGACATTTTTTTCCAGGAGTGTGTGTAAAAAGACCACCTTAAAATAAAATTGAAGGATTAGAATTCCTTTGTTGACTGAGTAGATGAGAAAGGATCTGAGCAAAGCTATCTTACTGGTAGGTGCAAAGGTTTCAAAGTAATCAATTCCGTAGCGTTGATTGAAGCCTTGCTCACAGACCCTTGCTTCAAGTGTGACTTGGCCAGTGTGGAGATCCTCCTTCCAATGGAATGCCCAGGTTGTGCTGAGTGGGTTCATGACTTTGGTTTCATCTGCCTCCTCCCATACTCCAAGTTCCTCCGCAGTATCAAGCTCCTTGTTTATAGGCGCAATCCATTTAAGGGCCTTAAGCGCTTCTTGGATTGAAGCCTGTAGAGCAGAATGGTGATAGCCATACCCCTCCAGTGGTTTTAGCTGGCTTCTGTTGCAAAGTTTAGGAATCAGCATCTCTTGAACTGATGGCGCATAGTTTTCAGATTCAGATATGTTTGGATTGTTGTCCAGGGGGAGTTCCGGTTTGACATCAAATCTGTTGCCAGAGTTGGCTTCCCTGTGAGTTGACTCAGATTCTCTTCCAGATGGGGCAACTGCTTGAGGGCTGAAATTGTCTCCTTTGTCTTTTTTGAGGATAGTTCCTCTTGTGACTTGAGATTTTAGAAACAGCACGTTTTTGGTGTTTATGACCTTGCCCAATTTGGTAAGAATTTTGTGGGAGAGAAGTCAAGGTTTGAAGCCTACCAGGCAACCTTACTTGCTCTTCTTGCTGAGTTTTGAAGCTATTTTTGTATTGCTGAGTAAAAAGATGCAAAAGGTACCTATGGGTTTTAATTAGTCCTTGGGTAATGTAGTGCCATGCATGAGTTCCCAGGGAGTTTTTGTTTTGGATTCTTGAGGTATTTGATTCAAAGCAAGACAACAGCTTTGAATAAATACATTCCAACAGCTTTTAGGAATTTTTTTTGCTGAGCTAAAGACAGATCTTAACAACTCCATGATTGTGCAATTAGCTTGCTTTGCTTTTCCATTATGCTGGGAATGGTGGGTTTTGCTGACTAGATGATGGATTGCTTCTGCTTTGAAGAATTTTGTGAAAATTTCATTCAAAAACTCTCATCCTCCGTTGAACACAACCTCAACCCGGAATTGACCATTCTTCTTTTCTGTGTTTTCAATTGCAAAGATGATGGTTTTGGCAGCCGCTTCATTGCTTGGCAGATGGAAGGCAGACAGATAGCCCAATTTATTTTCCACAACAGTGAGGGCATACCTCATACCTCCTTTGCTTTGCAGATTGAGTGGGCCCATTAGGTCTAGATGAAAGCAATCAAAAACTTGTTCAGCCAGGAGTTGTTCTTGGTTGAAAGTGGATTTGGTTATTTTTCCTTTCTTACAGGCAATAAATTCAAGGTCACAGCAAATTTCTTTCCTGATGCTGTGGCCAAGATGCTTTTCAATCCTTTCCATGCTGGCATGACCTAGAATTTGATGAATTTTCTGGAGCTTGTCCAGACTCATGATACAGGCAAGTTCTTTTTTTTGAGCTTTTAGATTAATGATTAACAGATTGTTTTTCATTTTCCTTTAAAAGATCATGGTCCTTCCCTTTGTGAGTGCAAATTTTGTTGGAGAGGAATTGCTGTTGACCTTTATGGAGAATCCTTTGTTGAGTAGAGCCCCTAGTAAGATTAGATTTAAAGTAGCATCTGGAACCAAGGCTGCGTTCTCCAAAATCAATTTTTCTTTTTTCAATGGATAGTGTGGCAGTTCCAAGACCCTTTATAGGTATACATTCCCCTTTCTTTCCAGTTTTGATGAGTTATCATCTAGGTTTTTCTACTAAGGTTGAGAACATAGATTGATTCCTGACCATGTGTATTGAGAAGTCACTTTCAAGAATGAAACAATTGGCACCAGTTTCCTCAAACTGATTCAAACCACAGAAGAAGGAGTAATCATGCGCCTCTTCAGACTTCTTTCTGGCTCTTTGTTTGAAATTGTTGACAGGGTTCTTGTGTTTAAGTTTGGGAAATTTTTCCAAGCAGTTGGCCGCAGGATTATGTTTACCATTTTTGCAGCGCTGGCAATCAGGATCAAAGCAATTGTGGGGTGATAGAGAGCAGATTTTTTTTGGATGTTTCTTTAGATTTGGATTGAACTTTGTTTTTATGTTGGAATAGGTGGTTTAGAGCAAATTTTACCGTCAGGTCTACTCCAGAGTGCATGATTTGCAACCGCATTCCTCTCAGAGATTCAGGTAATTTAAAAAGAATTAGATAGCTCAGAATGTTGCTTGGAAGGTCAATGCCAACTTTGTTGAGTTTTCCTAGGTGGAGCTTGACTGAGGTTACAAAGGCGTCTATATTGTTTTGATCAAACCCTAGGTACAAGAAATTGAAGAAAATCTTATTTCTATTTTCAGCTTGGTTTGAAGCAAAGAGTTCTTTAGCCGCCAGCCAGATTAGTTTGGGTGAGTGCTTGTTTTCAGTTGTGATGATATTGGAATGTGTTTCAGCATTGAGCTTTGACAGGAGGTAGGCGGCTGTCTTTTCTTTGTATGGAAAATTTTTGTCTGGATTAGGAGAGTTCATAAGGTGGAGAATGCCTTTGATTTTTAACAGCCTTTACATTTTCTTCTTCAAAATCAAGAATTTTGTCTCTGTCAAGAGTGGGGTGAATTCCATGAGAGATTTGAGTGCCAGCCCTTTGAATTTTCTGTTTCCTCCAGTTCCAGGTGATATTTTTCCTTGATCCATTCTGGTTGCTGAGTGAGTCACCTTTGGCTTTTAACCGTGAGAAGAATTGAAGGAATAGAAAAACCTGGAACAAGCTGAAATTTCAATCAAAGAAATGAAATCAATAAAACTGAACATATGAGCTGACTAAAGAAATTCAAGCAAGCTTCAGACAGAAGATTCAGACACAAAAAAGCAAAGAAAATCCTACACGCAGGATAATGGACTCTAAAAAGACTAAGTAGAACTGTGTGCACTATGAGCTTAAGAGCTAATCAGAGTCTCCCAATTGATCTTGATGTCCTGAGTTGTTGTTCTGGTTTAGATGAGAAAGAAGGTCAACACTGATAATGAGTTGATTGACACTTCAGTAAATACTGTTGGCTGCTGGCAGTAAGATTGAGTTGGTCAAAGATGGAATATCAAATCTTGAGAAGGAGGTTCCTGATATTCTGAGTCAAATGGTTGAGAGCATTTCTTCAAGTGCTTGGTTGATTCTTCTCAAGAATTTTGGTCTTTTGGTTGACTGTACCAGCCTGGTGAAATTCTTGTGACACGGCTGCGGGCGTGCGTCTGACCAGATGATCTGACAGTAAAAGCTTGAGGAGACAACACAAGAGAGAGAGAAATTTCAAGAAAAGATTCACAAAATACAAGGAAAGAAGGAAAGAGTTTGAAAGATAATTCTGAGAGCTAAGAGTATGAATTTCAGTCAAGCAATAAACAGAGCAAATAATCAACACACTATCATCAGGAAATTCCTGCTATCAGGGTCCACAGAATTCTGATAAAAAACTTTCAGAACATCCATGCAATAAACTTACTTAGCTTGGTTCAATAAACATCAAGAATCAAAAATCTTTGGCATGGGATATCTGTCAGGGGTGGTATAGGAGTTTAGTGCTCTGGAATTCCCAACCATTCTTGACTTTCAATTGTGCCCAGCTATGATAACAGGGTGATGCCTGAATCCTTTTTAGCACCTAATTTCCTAATTGAATTTAATTTAAAAAATTTATCTATATTTTCCTTCAGTGTTTCTTTGCTCCTGGGGCTAGCGGCAAAGGATGCTCCCTTCAAGATGGGGGATATGATCTTTCTATTCTCAAGATTACCTTAAATTCATTCCCTATAATTGACCCAAAAGCTGGATCAACTGTTGAAAAAGCTGCTTTGTGTTCAAAAAATTGAGCAAACAGATAATCCCTCTCCTCATCATTCAAGGAAAAATTTATCTTTGAATCTTGTATGAGTTCCTTGTCAAAATCTTCCTTTAAAACATTATCTATGAAATCCCCATCAAAACTATTGACATAAGATATTTCAATGTTCCCAATTTTTAAGGAAAATGAATTCTTCTCATGCAATCAACTGAAAAAATATCTCTTCATAAAGTCACTTCCGATGATAAAGTATTTAATTGCTGTATTATAATCTACTACAAACTTGATTACTAAAGCAAAATCTTTCAAGAATAATCTAATCTGGACAATTATTAGGGGTACCAGAGTACCAGAAAAAATTTGTAGGCTTACTTTGGGTGTTTCTATCAAGTGTTTCTCCCATTCTGAATAGAATATCTCCAAGTACCTTCTTCCCACTATAGACTTGCAAGCACCAGAATCTCAAAGAACTCTACAATAATTACCACAGAATGACATCTGTTATAAATCATTTAATACATTAAAAGAATTGATCAAAAATATGACCAAATTTTCATCTTCCTATTAACTAAAGTCATCATAAAGTTCATAGGCAAATTTGACTTTTTCACCTTTCTCCACTTCTATATTGTTGAAATTACTAAATTTCTTGTGACAAGTCCTTGAATAATTTCCTGCCTTGCCACATGTTTAAAAAACAAGATCAGTATTCTTCAGGCTTGGTTTCAAGGGAAACTTGCTTTTTTTGCAATTTTATTTGGAAATTCCTTAAGAGGATATGAATTTCTTCTACCTAAAGATGTGTCTTTGACTATTTCTTCAAGTATATTAATTGAGTTTGAGAAATAATCTGTAGTATTCATACTTGTCTTTAATGGAAATGAGATTTCACCATCCATCAGGGATATTAACTTGGAATTAATACTATATTGATCTAGGTATGGGTCACATTCTCTAAGCCTATTCATTTGCCTGGTCACCCATGTTGCTGGGGGTGTAACACCTGTTAAGAATCTTTCATTGTTGAAGGAATTCAAGAACTCCCTCTTCCATTTTGAGTTACCAAATTTAAAATTTGTTTCCTTTTTCCAAAAGTTCCAATCTTTTACTCCCACAGAACTTCTCCTGTCTCTATACCAGTCTGAAGCTATCCATTGAAACAGAATTCTCAGTCTGCTGGCAATCAAGTTCTCAGGTAGACCTGTGTTTTGTCTCAGGGTTTCAATCCATGAAATGAATTCAGTATGGTCATATTCACCTTCTTCAAAGAAATCAGGCCATTCAATTACCTTAGGTTGTCCCTGTAATATCTGTTTAAATACTTCACTTTTCCCAGATTCTTAGGTCAGATCATCATCCTCTGAAAATTTATTTTCCCTTTCCCCCACTCCTTCTTGGGTTCCTGATCCAATTCAATGAAATCTATCAGTCTGGGAAAAATATAGCAGCTTTCAATTTAGAATGTAATGGTTTTGCTTGATCTGTTCATTTACTCCAACAAGCTGGGTATTGAATTTCAAAAACCTCTGTTCTAAAACAACTTGATTTTTTGAAAGTTCTTCTTTCATAGAACTTTAAAATGGACCAAAATTATTTTCCAAAAATTCTAATGAGTAAATTAGTTGTAAAAAACTTGAGTTTAATGAGTTGAAATCACTTTTAATCATCTTACATTATTTCAATCTTTCCTTCAAGGAGTCACTAATGTTTGTTAATTTATCATCAAAATCACTCAAATTACTTTTTTGGACCTTCCTCAGGTCTACTTCATTTTTTTGGTCAATTCCTCTATGTCTTTCATTGAAATGGCCAAAATAGATTCCAGAGTCAAACTTTCAGAAAAAATATAACTGTGCTTTTTGTTTATGGAAGCAAAGCCTTCTATACAATAAATTTTGTTATGAACCACTGCTTTTTCAATATGGAGATTCTCATTGAACACAATATCACAAAATTTATCTAGAAAAAGTTCTGATTCTAAGGATAAATTTTATCCTTCTTTGATCTTTTGGCTCTTTCCTCTTCCAAGAACTGGAATCCTCCTTGGAGAGATCTTGCCAACCTCATCATTTTTGTGAGCAATTTCACCCAGGTACACAATCACAACCACAGCAACTCTACAGCGCGCAGGTGGCCCGCATTGCAACTACCTAGCGCGCAGAGTAGAATTCTTCTGTAGTACTTCCACTCATGCAAAACAAACCATCAGGAAGGAAGCCAACCTGGAAACATTGTGAGGACTCTCAAACCATCACCAAATATGGACTTTGCGAATTGTAGGATCAACTGCTCAATCGCCCAACTATCATCCCAGACTTCAGGAGGAGAAAGAGTGAGAATGGGCAGAGGTAACTCATCTATTTTATCATTTGTTTCTTCTCAAGGCTCCCTCAGACGTCATCCTTGTCTTCCATTTCTCAAGATTCTGTTACCTATCATCACAGACCCATTTCCTGTAATACTTGACATACTCAATCTGAAGTCACATTGTAAGCGCTGACCTTCCATATTGAGCCCCATACAGGGTAAATAATAAATCCCAACTATTTCTTTTCCATCCACCTGTGTTTGCTTTTCTATCTTTGTATCATTTCTTTGGTTTTTGCTTCAGATTTTACTTTTACTACTTTTTACGTTGACTTGCTGCAATAAAAAAATATCTCTGCGTCTTACATGGTAGCAAGAGTCATTTCTTGGCATTCAATAACAGTAGAATAGAAAAGTTCCCCAGATCCAATATGGCCAACCCAAGCAACCTTGAAGGTACCCAAATAGTTATCCACAACTCCAGTGACTCCAAAGGCAAGGATTTCTCCACAAAGGCAAAACTCCCATTGCTAATGTGACACAACTGGTATGAGTGGAAAGCTCAATTAAAAAACATCCCCATCAGCAAGGGCCACAAGGAACTACTTGACAATGAGTGGATTAAGGATAACTGAAACTAAAAAAGATTCCATCAGAAGACGGCACTAGCCATCAGCCTCCTGTACTTGTTGGTCAATTGTGAACTCTGGGGATACGTGACCCACAATTGCAAGGACTTCACCCAAGCCCTGGAAGATCTAGGGAAGGCCTGCAGCAAGAAATACCTAATAACCATTGGTGACCAAGTCTCCCAACTAGTACACCTTTCCTCTCAATCATCAAGCTCCATCCAAGATCACTCAGTTGAATTTTGTGGGAAATAACTTGCACTGAAGGACACCCTTGACTCTCAAGATACAGAAGACAAGGAAAAGTCCATTAGCATATCCTCCTCCGTTGCATAAATCCTGTTCCTCAAGAGCTTTGTCTAGATCAGTCTCTCAAACCTCTGATTCAGTCATGCCATGACATCAAGCCATTCATATTTGATTGATTATAGAACCAAATGCAGGCCACAGACACACATTTTCAAAGCAAGCTATTGGAAACGGCCTACTCCACATTGCTGCAAAATTGCAAGGTCCATCTGAATTAATTGAGCCATTGTACAAATCAACATGTGTTGGGATCAAACCAACAGATCAACCATGGCACCCCCAGGTCAGATGTGCCCACCAAACGCCAGCCAAAAAACAAGCCTAAAACACACCGCAGCCCCAAACTAGCTCAAATTGAGAGAACTATTGTGAACCTGACCAAATAACTATGTGAAATAAAGACCAAAGACTCCCTCAAAACAGTTGAGGAGGGATCCAATCAATCCCAAGCCAACCACCTTAACAGTAACACTGATGAGTAATCTGATTTCTTTATTGAAGAATTTGTGGTGTATTCCACCTCCTCACCATTGTACAATCCACTTGAGGTTATATACAACTCAGGCACCATTTGCTCAAAGGTCAATAACAAAAACCTGCTAAGCAAAGTGAAACCTCACAACAAGAAAACCAAAACCTATGGAGGTCACATTCAAATCACTTACGTGGGAAAACTCAAACTTGGCCCCATATCCATATACCCCGTATACTTTGCCCCAACTGGGCCTTGGAACCTAATTTTGGCATCACAACTAGAAGATCACAGTCTAAAGATAGTCCACAAACCCCGTGTGGTCCTTTTCAAGATGGCTGACTCAGTGTTGTTCACGTTCAACTGCATAGGCAACCTATATGCCACAACAATCAAGCCATAGAGCTCCCTACTGGCCATCAGGGACAATACCACCATATCTGACTGGCAAGTAACCTTAGTGAACCCATCAGAACAATACCCCAAGGAATTCCTGAGTCAACGGAATCTCTCCCTGGATCCACTACAGACATCTAGAAACTGAGAAATCAAGTCCTGTAAACTAAAGCCGTCCAGTCACTCAAACCCTCTCCCTAAGTCCCAGTTGCCCTTCCACACCCTTCACAGTGACTTCCTCCAAATCAACCCCCCCTTGAAGCACAGATTTTGATATGTACTGGTACTTGTTGACAATTTCAGTTGACTCAATTGAATATACCTGCTCAAGCTCAAAAGCAAATCAAACAGATGATTGTCTCCTACCTCAATGAGATTTGCAATCGCTTAAGAATCACCCCAGCCATCTTTCACTCAGATCAAGGTGGTGAATTCTCATCCATCAAATTCAAAACAAAGCTTTCAAACCATGGCATCACCATTTGGAAGGGACCCACTGACTCACCCTAAACCAATGGTCTGGCAGAGAGATTCAATTGAACCCTCCTCACAAAAATTAGGTGCATGATGGCTCAGTCAACCATGCCCATAAACAACTGGGACAAGGCCCCAAAGCATGCCTCAACCCTAATCAATATTCTCCCCAGAAAATCCCTGAACTGGAGATCTCTGGTTGGTACCCTCTCCAACAAGGGATGCTGCATTGAGCCCGTTTGTGGCTTAAACTCACTCTTTTCTTTTGAACTAAAGGCTCACATAAAAAACAGGCCCCCCTCCAAAGTAATGGCCCCTGTCTGACCCCTTCTCTTCCTTTTTTATGAACCTCACTTGGACGCTGTGGAAAGAATAAGGGTTTTCCCCCTATAATTGTCCCAAGACAAAAACCCTAGCCTCCTCTCCCCACCTCCATACCAAACTTCCCCCAACGTCTGTACGCTGTTCCGTCCATCCGGTTTGTCCTTTACATAACGCGGTCCTTGCACCGCTCCCTACTTGGAGCCCCCCGCGCCTTTCCGTATCCGTTTGTCCGGGCCCGTCGTGGATGTCCGGTATTATCCAGCGTGATCTGCGCGCTTGCACGCGCGCTCCATCCGTTCCTTTATAGCCTGCGGATTTCTCCGCTCCTACTTATCCAAACCGGCGCGCCCGCAAACCTAGTCAAGCGCACTACCTTCCGAATCCAATCTCCGGCGCAGATTGCCGCCCACACCGCATTTGATGCTGAGCCCAACCTGTTCACTAGGTGCAGAGCCAAACAGCGGCTGCTGATGAGCACTCCGCATACCCTAATTCTGAGCCCACTTGCCTCCAATGCTGAGCGCACAGCCCCAAAGCAGTTCCCAATCCGTGTCTATAAATTGACACCACATCCCCCTCCAACTTGAGTTCTGTCCCCAGAAGTCTTCCATTGCTTCACCACACTACCACCACCATTGCCATCTCCGGTCCCGGCGTCCTCCCCCTCGCCAGCCCCCTCACTGGAGAGGGTGGTTATCTTGTCCTCACCTCCCCCCGTGCCACATGCCCCTTTTCTGACGTCTCCCAAGGTCCCGGAGATTCCGATTGGCCGCATGCTACCTGAGGTTTGATTCAATTGGTTCGCTGACGACTTGGTCAATCTACTTTGTGGCTTCCTCTTGATCCCAAGGGCCCACGGAACGGATTCCCGGCGCGAAGTATTGGCGCAATTCTGGGCGCTCCTGGCAGACGCGAGGAATGGAATGGTCTGGGAGATGGAGGCGGATTAGGCGGGGCCCCTCTTTCCTTTCTTTTCCTTTTCCTTTCCTTCACACTCTTGTTGTACCTTTTCTTCTCATCATTCCGCGCTTGAAATCAATTACCCATTGCGCGTACCACTTCCAAGTGAGCCAGTGAGCAGCCTAAGTAAAAGTAAGAGAACCCGCAAGTAAAAATTGAGAAAAATCTAAGTTGAGAAAAGAGAGGGCGGAGCCGGAGTAGGTCCGCGCGCGAGATCCGCGCATTTGGCAAAGTGGCCTTCTGGTTCTCCGCAAAGGTACCTGGACCGCCCCAGACGGACTGCCACACAGTTCCCCGTACCCCTCCTGTAAAAAACACAACAACCAAACACCAGCACGCGCCACCGTAAGGGAAGAGAGAGAGAGAGAGTAAGAGAACGGACATTCTGGGGTGCCTAGTTGTCCCGGCTGTGAACCGGCTAGAGCACCCCCTGAACAAATCAAGATTATTCCGATACCAACCACCCATCCTTGAGATATCCTGAGAGAAAAGAAAAAGAGAAAAAGAAACCAACAGAGAAGAAAAATAGAAAAGAACACATAATATTTTTTTTTTTTTTTTTTGCGCAAGGCCCGTAGACCGCCCGCAAATCGCTCTTTGTCCCGCTTCCCCCATCCTCGGGATTGTCCTCGCGTCCCGGTTCCGCGGGGCTTTTCCTCGCGTTCACGGACCCGGCTTTGTGCCGTGCCCACGTTTCCTGCAAAAAACCCCAAGCCAGAAAAGACCCCAAAATCCAGATAAGAAAGAAACATAGAGAAACAAACATTCTGGGGTGTCTAGTTTTTCCAGCTGTGAACCGGCTAAAGCACCCCCTCACCAAATCAAAACTTATCCCCTACCCTCACCACCTCCCCCCCCAACTTGGCCACTGTCCCCAGCTGGTTGAAACCACCTACTCCGTTGCAACGGCACGTTTTCTGCTTCTCCGCCCAAAGACAAATCCCCAGATTGCGTTCCCACACCATCTCTGAGCTCCATACTCCCCTCATCTGATCTGTAACCCCCTTCTGCTGTCTTGTCAAACAAGGTAGATCCTTGCGCAAAGAAGCGCTTGACATGCGAAGCTGCCGCCTTCCGTTTCAGCGGAGAACCGTCTAATTCCTCCAACTGATAGCTGCCGCCCTCAAACTTGGACGACACGCGGAACGGGCCATTACACCGGTTAGCAAACAACTTCCCCCACTGAGACTCCAGACTCCGGTTGTACAGGAGCACCAAATCCCATAGACAATGCAAGCAGCGCTCGTCTCAATAGCGCACCAATGCCGTCCGAGTCTTCTTCAGCCGGTCCGCGGCCTTGGCAAGCATCCTGTCCCGTCAAAGGAGCTGTTTGGGGCAAGCCTCAAGCAATTTGGCGGAGGTCTTCACCTTCCACCAGTCAACCCCCAGGAACCTCTTGAACTCAATGTCCACCGGAAGCACGGGGCGCTGTCCGAAAAGTAACTTGTATGGCGAGTAGCCTGTCAACTGCTTCACCAAAATCTGATCCGCAAACAGAACCATTGGAAGGGTCTCCTGCCAGCGCTTACCGTACTCCCTGCACATCTTGACCAGGGCTTCCTTGATTTGTTGATGCCCACGTTTGATCATGCCGGCCCCCTTGGGATAATACTCCTTTACTTGGCCAAACTTGGCTCCGCAACTCTTCACCAACTCAACCAAACGGCCGCAAAACTCAGCCCCTCCGTCCACTGTAACCAGAAAAAGTGACCCGTACCGGGCAAACCAATCTTCCTCCATAAACAGAGCAACTTTGTCCGCCAAGAGCTTGACCAACGGATGCGCTTCTGCCCAACCGGACAGGTTTTCCCGCGCGATGAGCAGATAGGCAAACTTACCGGCCTTGATGTGGAAGACATCAAGCAAGACTTGACCAAAGAGGGCGTCTTCCCTTGTGGGGTTCCCAACTTCCTTAGGCAATCTCGCGCTCCGCCTTTGACAGGCTTTGCAGGACGCCAACCATTCCTGTACCGCACACACTACCCCCGGCCACCAGAACCGCTCTTTCACCCGCCTCCACGTTTCAACCTCCCCTTGATGGCTGAGATTGTCATGAAGGCTTTGGAGGATAGCTTCCTGATCTGCCCTTGAAGTGGTAACCACAAGAGGGACCGGAGTCTTCCGCCGCCAAAGCTGCCCCTCCTGTACATAGAAGTTTCCCGCTCTCCACCTTTCCCATCGCATGTGCTTGTCCATAGCTCCGTCGGGAAAAAAAAGGTCCCGCAAGTAATCACGAAGAATGGCGTACCACCCGGTCTTCAGGAGCGGCAGCTGAACGCCTGCCTCCACAACCCCTACCTTGACAACCGGGGTCTCCACATCAAGCAGTTCCGCGTCCTCAAACGGGTTGTCCCTTGGATACCGCGACAATGCGTTGGGCATAGTGAACGCTTTCCCAGGAACATGAACAACAGCAAAGGAAAAAAGTTGAAGAAACCCCACCCACCTGGTCATGGGAGCATTGGGCAAAGCTGGAGAATTGATCATCCGCGCCAGCGCCTCCGCATCCACCAAGAGCTCAAAGTGAACCCCCCACAAAAGATACTGAAGCCGCCGCACAATCTTGGTGACCCTGCACAACTCCAACTTTGGCTGAGAGTACCGGCTTTCCATCAAAGTGAAGGTGACCGACTCGTAAAGCACTGGCCTCTCCTTACCGTTGTCCTCTTGAGTGAGAACCCCCCCACCAAATTTGCTGGAATCAACCGCTAGCCTAATTCCTCCTGCATTGTAGTCAAAATTGCAGAGCAAAATGTCACGTCCCACAATCTCCTTGAGCTTCCGGAACGTGCTATCGCACTCTTCTCCCCAATTCCACTCTGCGCCTTTCCGCGTTAGTGATTGGAGCGGGCTTGCCACCTCCGCAAACCTCTTGATGAACATACAGACATAGCTACATAATCCCAAGAACTGAAGGATATGCAACACCATCCGCAGGGTTGGCCATTTGAGGACCTTGTTCCGCTTTTTCTCTGCAATGCGCCGGCCGTCGGAAGCAACAACATGGCCAAGGACTTTGAGAGCCGGAACACAAACCGCCAACTTCTTCCCCAACACCGTCAGTCCTGCCTCCTTGATGCAAAACAGGATGCGTTCCAATGTCTGCGCGTATTCCCACACAAAAAGTCGGACGCCGGGAACCTCAACCAGCTCTGCTCCTCTGTAATTGGATTTTGGACCTTTGATTCCCGCCTCATTGATGAAGATTTGGACTCCCTCCGGAAGATCATCTTTCAGGATCCAAGCCATTTGCGCCTGGTACACCGCCACAGAATTGGTTGCGCCCTGCGGTAGCCGAGTCAGCTGCATTCTTCCCAACCCAGTCTCAAATGCTGTTAGAGGCCTCAAGCAAGGATCCAACTTGCGCTGGTTGTATCCCCCCATCACATCCACTAAACCGTAACAAGGGCGCCCCGCCATTGACTGAAGGAACTTGTCAACGCAAGGGGGCCCTCCTGCGTCCTGGATTGTAAAGGATTTGGGCCTCTGAAGATCATGGACAATCCTCAACAACTTTCCGTCCTGCTTAACTACCGCAAAGATTGGACTGGAGCAACTAGACGTTGACTGTTTGTAAAGGCCAGTCTTCACCCATTCCCGCACCAACTCCAGAAACTGTACCGGACCGCCCGCAGTATCGGAATTGGCTTGATCTGCCACGGCTTGTGATCAACAGTGGGGATGACATAGGGGTTGCTGATATTGTTTTTCAGAAGCCCCGGCTCTTCAGCTCCGAAAGCAAGCGCTCTTTCCCAAAGAACCAGAACCAATACCAGCAACTCACGCTCCTCCCTACTCAACCATCCCGTTGGGCAGAAATTGAAAGCTGCAATCCGCTCCTCCGTGATCCGCGCTGAACTAGTAACCCACCCCAAAGCCTTAATTGGCGTGACCCAAGGGTCCCGCAACCAAGCAATCGGTCAAAGCGGTCCGTTCAATTCCTGGGGCATCAGCTCATTCCTCGGTTGGACCTTCTGGGACACCGGCTTCTACTTGCCAGAATTGCACTGCATCATCCGCACGCGTCCTTTGCTGTAGGTCCTGCACAGAACGGAACTGCGGCTTTTGCCTTTGCTCACAAGTGTGGCACAATGATAGGGTTTTCAAAGCGTAGTACCCTTGGGCAATGCATACTGAGAAAAGGGACTTACTTCTGCGACGTGTGCGCCCTGCACTTTCCTCCCTCCCCCTCCCTGCTCCTCATTAGTTGACTGCCCGCACAAAACCAGAGCTTGTTCTGTGCGGTTGCCTTGGTCAACTAGGAATAATCCTCCAAGGGTCACCCGTTGCAGACCAACTTGGCGTCCGGTTCCTTCTCATACTCCAAAACTCTTCTCCGCTTTCCTTGCCCATGATTGCAGATAGTTGTCTTGAACCTTCCGCCCAACAAATCCTCTGCCATCAACGCCTCCGTTCCCACCTCCGGATCAAAAACCATTTGTGCTTGGAACCCAAACATGAACAGCCTTCCCAAAAGCACATCCCCACAATCAACCAAAAGGAAAGAAAGAGGCTTACGGACCCTTGAAACCTTGACCTCCTCCTCCTCAACTACCCCATCCACACAACACTCCCCTCCGTTAAGCGCGCGGAGACCCATTGCACATTTCCGCCAAACCAACCCCAAATCATCCACCATCAGCGATGGCAGCAGGTTCACCATTGAACCGCTGTCCACCATAGCCCACACCTTCCTTTCCGCTATGACCATTGGGACGTAAGCGAGCGGAGTCAAAACCGATTTCAACTCACACTCCTCGCGCCCCTCCTCCTTCCGCGCCACATGAACCCGCTGCACCTTCTGAGGTACCCGGCCCTGACCACAATCCCGCAATGCCTGCACCATCTCGTCTACCACCACCGGAGACACAGCCGCCAGTTCCCACAAGGTCAGCGGGACCGGAGTCTTGTGCCCCATCACCCTACGCACAATGTCCGCCGCTTTCTTCTTCCCTACAGGATTCACTGCCGGCGCCTTGATTCTGGGCACGCGTGCGGCCGGTTTTGGAAAGGTCGACGGGGGTTGCTCCTTTTAATACACCTCCATCTTATCCGAGACCGCCACCTTCTCTTCCGTTGCCACTACCCTTACCTCAGCTTCCACCAAAGGTGGTTGCCACAATCCGGGACCGGTAACAATGCCTAGTGACGCTTGAGCCGTTGTTCCTGCCTCCTGACCCCGTGTGCACACCTGCTGCATTGCGGTTGGCTGGCTTGGCTCCATTGGAATCTGTTTGCCCGTCAGAAACATGTACCCCATCCCCACCAGTCAAACCAATCCTGCGTTGAGATCCTTTGTAAGCTCCTTGCACGCCAATTGCCAATGACTGTTTGCCCCGCAGTACAAGCACCCCCTTGGCATGAAGGTACCAGGCGGCCAAAACCCTTCCACCATGTGAGGTGGAGGCCCTTGCGGCTGATGCTGGCCCATACGGCTCATGCAGATCTTCAAATCCTTCATCAGTTCCGTCAATTCACTTACCGGAGGGGCGGGCACGGGTTGAGGAACCGGAACACGCATGGAAGTAGGTGGAACCGGGGCCAAAAATTGCGCCGGAGCCAAAACCTGGGGGGTGGATTTCTTTGGTCCCGCTGGGAAGGACTTAAAAGTATCCTCAATAAGCTCTTCTAAGTCAAGCTCACTCTCCACAGCCTGGAGAATGTCAGCCAACTCCGAAAGGAGGGCAATGCTCCCGTCCAATGACCGCTTTACCAAGTTGTGATTGTAAAGATGCCGCTGAACCCTTGCCCGGAGTTGAGCGCCTAAACCGCCCAGAAACACGGGTTTCATGGCCCCCATCTGTACCGCTACCCCCTCGTTCTTGGACAAGTACCAATAGATCCAATCAAATGTTGAGGTGTAATTCTCCAGCTCCACCTGAGTTCTGACTCCTCTGCACGCGCTTGCATCCGAGGCCACGTGGTCAAAATCGCTTTCCCGGAATTGAGGTTCGCGCCTACCCCACCGCGTTAGGATCTCTGCCTTCAGTTTTGGCCAATCCTAATTTTTGTAGCCTTCCATCTCCTCCACATCCCGGAGCTTCTCTTTGTCCATAATGAACAGGACGACAAGCCGGGCCTTATTGGCGTCTGAGGCACCTTCCGCATCTGCAATACCTTTGTATCTCAAGATGAATTGCTCCACATCCACAGTGTTGAATTGGAGGTGAGGGTAGTTGCGCGGCCTGATGCAAACCAGACAAGTGGGTTCATGGTCACTGGAGACCAATGGGGGAACGGCATAGCTTGACCTGGGTCAAGCGGAGGGAGGGGGAGGAGGAGGGATGGAAGACAAGAGTGGGGTAGGAGTAGCGGACCCAGAAACGGAAGGAGAAGAAGAAGTAGAAGAGGAAGCGACTGTAGGGAGGTATGAATAGGACATCGCGCCCAGTTACCTTTGAAAGACAGGAAACAGAAGGTTACTTCCCAGCCAGACCCCCAGATGTGGAAAGAAAAAAGGGTTTCCCCCTATAATTGTCCCAAGACAAAAACCCTAGGCCAGACCCCCAGATGTGGAAAGAAAAAGGCTTTTCCCCCTATAATTTTCCCAAGACAAAAACCCTAGCCTCCTCTCCCCACCTCCGTACCAAACTTCCCCCGATGTCCGTACGCCGTTCCGTCCATCCGGTTGGTCCTTCTCATGACGCGGTCATTGCACCGCGCCCTACTCGGAGCCCCCCGCGCCTTTCCGTATCTGTTTGTCCGCGCCTGTTGTGGATTTCCAATATTATCCGGCGTGATCCGCGCCCTTGCACGCGCGCTCCATCCGTTGGTTTATAGCCCGCGGATTGCTCCGCTCCTACGTATCCAAACCTGGGCCTCCGCGAACCTAGTCAAGCGCACTACCTTCCAAATACAATCTCCAGCGCGGATTTCCGCCCACGCCGCATTCAATGCTGAGCCTGACCCGTCCACTAGGTGCGGAGCCAAACAGCGGCTGCTGCTGATCCAGCAGCTGCCGCTGCTGAGCACTCCACATACCCTAATGCTGAGCCCGCTTGCCTCCAATGCTGAGCGCGCAGCCACAAAGCAGTTCCCAATCCTTGTCTATAAATTGACACCACAACGCGTGCAGGTTTCTGCACAGATCCCAAAAGTCTGTCACGGTCAGTCAAGATTTCTCTGTATTGTCTTACTCCTTCAAATATTGGTTGCCTGACGCTCTAAAGAAATCCACGTCCTCCCTTCCACTCTGGGTGTCCAGACCCGGTGACCATGTCACTTCCCCAAAAATGGCTTCCATACTGAAGAAGCTCCATGCACCTGTAAAAATGCAATCATGCTTGGGTACGCTAATGACTTTTTGTCATTTTGGCTGCTTCATAAAAGCTGCTTCCAAATTTTCCTATCTTCTAATGTCACTTTTGACAATTCTCTTCCTCCTTTTATCAAATCTCTTGCCAACAAAACTGATATCCTCAACCCTTCTGATTTGTTTCCTTCTATCTCTCCTCCCATAACAATCCCAAATCCTACCTCTTTGCTTCCATCTCCCCCCATCACTGTTGCTGCTCCTGTTTCCACTGACCATTCTCCTGCCACTAAATTCCCTTCACTCAACAACATCACTACCACCAACATCATTGATCAACCCGCAGACCTTATTTCAAAGTAGGTCTGCCTGCTGTTTACCTAATGGTAGACCATTCCTATGTGGATCTTCAGAGCCTGCAAGAGGCACTCAAATCTAAGTACCAAGAAGAGTGGATCAAAGCCATGAAGATGGAAGAGCTCATTTTGATCAGCTATGAAGTTTGGGAAGAAACTGATTTGCCTTCTGGAAAACAGCCTCTCAAGTGTGTGTGGGTCTTCAGGAAAAAAAGTGACAATCACAATAGAATCATTGAATTCAAGGCACAGCTATGAGTTCAGGGATTCAACCAGGAATATGGCTCAGACTTCTCCAAAACTTACTCTCCCACTGGCAAAAAAACCTTGCTTCACTTACTGATAGCACTGGCTGCCTCAAGAAAACTACAATTTGGCCAAATAAACATGAAAGCTGCTTTTCTGAATTCCCCGCTCCAAAAAGGAATATATATAAATCCTCAAGCTAATATTACTGTCTCAAATGGTAAAATTCTTCTTCTAAAGAAGTCTTTATAAGGATTAAAACAAGCTCCTCTCGCCTGGTACAAAACTCTCTGCAAATGGCTGGAAGAAATTGGTTTCAACAGATGCAAGGCCAATCACTGTGTCTTTTGGCGCAATGGAACGTTTCTATATGTAAATGTTTATGATATTGCTATCTTCAGAACCAATCCCAACCACTTTTTTGAGCTAATCTCCTCCCGCTTCAAAATCAAGGATCTGGGGGCTGCATCACTACTACTTTGAATGAACGTGGTTCACCAAGAAAATGGCTTCAAAATTCATCAGAAATCCTACATTGAGCACATATGTGCCCAGTATCCACTCCCAACTCATTGGACTTTCTCCACTGATTTCAAAACAAATGGAAAGTTGTATTCCTTGGGCAAAGAAGACCATCAAGAATTTCTTGCAATGGGGGCCAACTACAGGAAGATTATTGGCAAGCTGAATCAAATTAGCATATGCACGCGTCCCAATATCACCTTTGCTGTAAAATATCTAGCTGAATTTCTTGTTAAACCAAATCTCCACCATTATCAAGCTGCACTCAACATACTCAACTATCTGCAACATACCATCTCAACGGGTTAAGTCTTATACTCACCCGTCAACAGTCCAATGGACATGCTTGCACATGTAGATGCTGACTGGGAAACGTGTCCAACCTCTTGACAGGGATGTGTGGTTGTCTGGAAGTGCAAGAAGCAGCCAACATTATCTCTATCAACAACAAAAGCTTAGTATAAGGCCCTTGTGGACGCTTTGAAAAAAATTAGGTGTATCAAATCTTTTCTTCAAGAAATTTGCCCTGAAGAAGCCGCTGAAACTACAACCGTCTTTGAAGACAATGAAGGTGCCAGCAAATTGGCACTAAATCAAGCTAACCACTCCAGCTTAAACACAAAGCATATGGAGCTACGCTTCCACTTCATCAGGGATGAGATTGCCAAAAATGAAATCAAGCTACAAAAAGTGGTGTTGAAAAAGAATTTTGCTGACTTCCTTACCAAGCCAGTGACTTGAATTGCACTGCAAATTGCACTCATAAGGCTCAACATCAGGTCATGATTTGAACAAGGGAGGATGAAGAAGCTCCATGATTTGTGTCTTCCTGCTTTGTGCTATATTTTCAAATCATTTCCATTCTATTTCTATTCTTCCATCTCTATCTATTTTCTCATTTTTCTTTCACTCATTTTCTTTTTTTCCGGTTTATTTCATTTTATTCTTTTCCGCAACCCCTTAACCCCATCTGCTCATCCTTGCGCCGGACCTGCTGCAACTACTCCAAACTCAAGTCTACCCTACTATAAAGTAGTTCTCCCAGCTCAGATTCTGGGGAAGTTTTTTTCTTTGTGCAACAACAAGATTCCACCACTGACCCCAAACTTCTGAGTCAGGTAAGCACCATTGTTGATCCAGTTAAACTTTTCCAACTAACCTGATTCTTCAAATTATCAGAATCACTTCTTTACTCAAACCGGCTACTCAAACAACCTGCTCCAATTTAAACCTGGCCTGCGTCAACTGCATTTCTATTTCTTCACCACTGCTGTTTCCGTTATTTTTCCTTTTAGCCTCTTATCTCTTCACAATATGTAATCCTCCTACTGCAAATCAAACAAATCTGCGTCATCAGTCACAAGCAGAATCCACAACTGTGCTTGAAAATCCTTCTCCACAGCAACAGTCCAGCCCCACTGAACCATTCTCTCCACCTCCAGTCAATGGGGCCCTCCGTAGCCTCCTCCTAAGAAAGGATACACCTACCTCCCATACTACAAAACCACTCCCAAAAATATCTCCTGCAACATTGATGCATCCACCATCCTCTTGTCCTCCCATAAAGCCAATGCCTCTGCTCAAATACCAAGCCCATCAGGTGACAATGAAGAGATTCAGCTGAGCAAGGTGGTCACCGCAAAGGAGGCGTTCTCCAATCCGGATGAAAAAGCTAAATGGATCAAGTCAATGTTGGAAAAAAATCAATCCTTCCTCATGAAGAACACAGGCACACTGGTCCCACCTCTTAAGGACAAAATTGTATTGGGAGCCATGTGGAGACTGGTGAAGAAAAAGAACAAGTATGGACAGACAGTCCGCAGGAAGTACCATTAGGTGTGCTTTGGTAACCATCAACAACTGCAAAGGCAATACTTTGACACGTATTCCAGCAAGGGACATAACAATTCCATGAAAGCTCTCCTTGTACTGGCGGTCCAACACAATCTACTGGTGGCGCAGTTCACCATCAAAACCATGTTTCTACACAGGAACATCAAGACTGTTGTGAACGTCTCACAATTCTTGGGCTTTGAAGCCCCTGGGAAGGAAGACTGTGTCTGGAAGCTCAATAAGTCACTCTAAAATACCAAGCAGGAACCCAGGTGTTGAAAGAATCATCTAACCAACATGCTGTCAAAGCTGGGGCTCTCTCCGTCAAAGGCCAACAAGCAAACTTTCCTCAACAAGTCCCACTCACTACTGATTCATCTGCATGTGGATGAAGGACTGGTGGTGGGAAGCTTGAAGGCCAAGATTGACGCATTTCTGACCAACCTGAAGAAAACATATGCCATCAAGAATCAATACCAACCCATTGAGCATCTGGGTTACAATTTTGAATTTAAGGGGGAAAACAGCATGATCATCCACCAGAGTAACTACTGCAAGAAAATCCTTGAAGAATTCTTGATGGATCAAGCAAGACCAGTAAAAAGCCCAGCGCCTGCCAACCTACTCAAGCTTGTCAACAAGCCTGGAAAAGCATTTAATTTCAAGGTGATTGAGAAGGCTGTAGGAATGCTAAAAAACCTGGCCCTTCACACCCAACCCAATATAACCCATAAAGTGAATGTACTCTCACAGCACACATCCAAGCCTAACCCAAATCATTGGTTGGTGGTCAAGCACTTGCTCCAATACCTGAGGGCGAAAACCGCGGTTGGTATGAACTATCAGAAATTGGATGAACTGCTTGAAAACCTCTGCGGGTGGGGGGATGCTGACTAAGCCAATGCTAAAATAATGAGGAAGTCCACGTCTGGCTTTGTGATCACCTTACATGGAAACCCAATACACTGGAAGTACAAGAAACAGTTGGTAGTTGCTCAATGGCAGAAGCAGAATTCATAGCAATGAATCATTGTGCCAAACAACTAAGATGGATAAATCATCTCCTGTCCAACCTGGGATATGAGAAGCCCACCCCTAAAATCCTGAACAACAACTCTGGCACCAACTTTATCAGCAAAGAGGCTCAGCTAAACCCTTACTCCAAGCATATTGAAGTAAGGTATCAGTATCTTTGCAACCTGGTCTCCAAATATCTGATTTCTGTCTAACAAGTACCCACTCAGGAGATGAAGGCCAACCTACTCACTAAGACTCTTTGGCCAACAAAAGTAGAGATCTCCCTGAAACAGTTTCACTTGACCTTGGAAAAAATGAGGAGGAGTGTTGTAAGCAAGTTCACTCAGGCACACAATCACAACCTCAGCAACTTTACAGTGTGCAGGTGGTCTGAATTGCAACTACCTAGCGCGCGGAGTAGAAGTATTCTGTAGTCCTTCCACTCACTTGAAACCAACCATCAGGATGGAAGCCAACCTGGAACCATTGCAAGGATGCTTGAACCATCACCAACCGTGGAATTTGCCAATTGTAAGATCAACTGATCAATTGCCCAACTATCAGCCCAGACTTCAGGAGGAGAAAGAGTGAGGATGGGCAGAGGTAAATCATCTATTTTATCATTTGTTTCTTCTCAAGATTCCCTCAGACTTCATCCTTGTCTTTCATTTCTCAAGCTGCTGTTACCTATCATCACAGACCCATTTCCTGTAATACTCAACGTACTCAATCTGAAGTCACATTGTAAGCGCTGACCTTCCAGATTGATCCCCATACACGGTAAATAATAAATCCCCACTCTTTCTTTTCCATCCACCTGTGTTTGCTGTTCTATCTGAATCTCCTTTCTTTGGTTGTTGCTGCAGATTTTACTGTTACTACTTTTTACATTGACTTTCTGCAATAAAGAAATATTTCTGCATCTTAAAATCATCTCTCCATAAATGGAGCTTGTTTTATCCCTTTTCTTCCTCATTCTCATCTCTTGACTGAAGGTAGGGGATTTCTGCCTGCTCCTTGAAGGCTCCTGGGATCTGGAAGCCACCATTTTTGGGGTTATTTAATCCAGCAAATTCTTTTATACCTTTGCCTTGAGAACTACCTGTCTCTTTATCAGGGTGGAATCCCAGCACTCCATCTCCTTCATTAATCTCTCTTTCCAAAAACGTTTGACAAGGGCCCTGTACACTTCCAGGGCTTGGGTCAGGGATTTTGCCTGGTCCTGCACATTGATGGATGCCACTGCCTCCAAGTAGCTGATTTTTTTCTGGCTGAAGCAGGTCAGCAGGTTGGCAGCTCCTGGTGGCAGATTTTTGTTTTATATGCTTGAAATTTCCCCAGGGGAATAATCTCAGCCCCCTTGATTGTGGTGTTAATGACCAGCCTCAAGGTTTGACAGGAGGAATATATATCAGTGAAATGTTGTTCCTTTTATTGTATTTATTTTTATTTTTATTTCATTTTATTTAATTTTATTTTATTAAATTTTATTTTATTTTATTTTATTTTATTTTATTTTATTTTATTTTATTTTATTTTATTTTATTTTATTTTATTTTATTTTATTTTATTTTATTTTATTTTATTTTATTTTATTTTATCTTATTTTATTTTATTTTATTTTATTTTATTTTATTTTATTTTATTTTATTTTATTTTATTTTATTTTATTTTATTTTATTTTATTTTATTTTATTTTATTTTATTTTATTTTATTTTATTTTATTTTATTTTATTTTATTTTATTTTATTTTATTTTATTTTATTTTATTTTATTTTATTTTGTTTATTTTATTTTATTTTATTTTATTTTATTTTATTTTATTTTATTTTATTTTATTTTATTTTATTTTATTTTTTACTGTTTTATGAATTGAATCCTCAAAGATTAAACAAATTGAAAAAAAATTTCTGTAATTTATGGTGAGTTACTATATCCATTGCAGGAAATTATGCCCTCTATATTGGCTCAATACTACAGATTCTAGCTTTGCGTAATTTGCTCTGTGGGATTTTACTTGGATACAATACAAAGCTTTGAGACCTTCCCTGATTGGCTTGGATGAAGGAATCAATCAACAATTGCTTTGACACTAAGGTGGGGATGGATTATTATCTTGGAAAGGCTAATCACAATGATTGTAACCAATTGCACTTCCTATTGTCTAATGTGCAAAAAGTGAGTATTGTAATTTGCTATTCCCATCCTAAGAAGGTCCCTCTCCTCTGTCCATGAAATATTTTCTTGTCATTGATTCTAAGCTAAAACAGTTTTCAATAATATAATCAGAATCTCTCTTTGATTGGTTTCCAAATGTGCGTTTAATGTAATCATGAGGCAATGAATGAATTTGGACAGTAAATTTTGGCAGGCCTATTGCCAATGCTACCATCATGTGAGGAAAGAGCCTTCTCCAATTATTTGGAACTCTGCAGTAAGTGTGATTATTCATGGTCAAATCCTAGCTTACTTCTCCAATCCAATCAGCTCTTTGTCTTTATTAATTGGCTAATTGGCAATACTTTAAGAAAATATTGAGTGTTTACAAAAATCAAAAAAAAAATATTTTTTTATTTTTATTTTTTTGGAAAATATTTGTTATTTTTCTTTAATTCTTTGGTTTATGAAGAAAAAAAATTTTTTTTAGAAACTCAGAAAGTAAAAAGAATTAGAGTTTAAACTCACAAAAAAAGCAATAAACTGGGCTATACCATTAAAAAATGGTTCCACCAATCTACAAAATAAATTTTGCAAATTGCATTTTTTTTCTCTATTTTTTATATGGTTAATATTAAACTCACAACCCATTTGATTTGTGTACAAAACTCAAATGGGCCGTGTGGCACGCTACAATACTACAATCAAGTTGTGTATCCCCCACACAACGGTTTGTAGTTGTGTGGCACCACATACAACTACATTCAAGTTGTGTGGGGTTGTACACAACTTTAATGTAGTTGTGTAGCATGCCACATGACTAAAAACCATTTTGGGCCAAAAATAAAAAAATAAAAAACTAATAAACCAATAAAAATTTTTGGGACCCAGGAATCACCTGGGTTGGTCTCATCATCACATGGGGGGTGGGTAGTGTAACCTGCAGACATGCCAACCCCCCTCTTTCTGTCAATTCCCTGGAGGGGGTGTTCAAATCCCCCCACCAGGACCCTGGAGGTTGATGATCCCATGGTTCTGCTAAAAATAGATGGGCTGGGGGGTTTTCAGACCCCCCCCAGCTCATTGCTCCTCCCCCTCATTAAAGGGGGGGGAGCGCCCCTTTTTGTTGATGGGAGGGTGGTCAGGTCCCCCCCCACCACCGGTTGCCTTTCTGCAACTGGTTCACACAGGTGGGGAGGTGATCAAATCCCCCCCACCTATGGTTGCCTCACTGCAACCAGCCTGGTCTTCTTTTCTGGCTGGTTGTGACCGGGGTTTCTGTGTATGGGCCCCCACATGTTGAATGGGCTGTGTAGGGCCCTACCCAAATCCCACATGACTTGAGGTCCTGAATTTATCATCAGCCTTTTTATATATTCATGGAGAAAAATTAAAATAAGTGAACAAAAATTGAAATAGCTACAAAAAATGTGTACCTAAGATAGAAAAAAGTCTTTTCAAGGCTCTAAACCCCAATGAGGCCCCCCATTGTCAGGGATTTAATCTCTATTGCTGCACTTGGGCTGTGGTTAAACCTGCAAAAATAAGGCAAAACCAATATTAAAATCAGTGAATGAATTATTAAAACAGTAATAATGTTACAAAACAACAAAAATAAAATAATACTAGAGTGTTTTGATTAAAGGCCATACATTAATCATAAAAAGATAAGGGACCTGGATTTAATTGAATAAATCCTAAAGGAGCAGTTTTATAACAATAGGCTCACACCTTCAAATGAACAATAAATGTTACAACTCTGCAGGACTTCCCACATGAACTTGGAGTTGAGGAGTTGATTATTTGATAATTTTTATAATAAATTTTAAGGCTCCAGTCAATCTTCTTCTTAAGATTGAGGTGGCTGGCTTTTTAACTCTTGCTGTATACTGGAGAAATAATACATAATAAATAACTGGGGAAGGGGCTATAGCATAAAAGCCCCACTCTTTTGAGCTTACAGGATCCCTCGGGGGGCTCAAGGAATCATCAGGGGAGTGCTAGGCTCTCCCTGCTTTTGTCCTCAAGGGATAAAAACCCCATTAAATGATACCCAATGAGAAATAGGTTACTAGTACTCATTGGGGAGGATTTTCAATGTAAAGTTTCCTTTTACATACCCCAAAGCTTGATTAATGGATCCTAGGACTTGAAAGTAATTACAATGGACGGTGTAGAATTCCTAGAACAACTCAGAATGATTACATACATCCCTTTACATATAACTTGATAACCTTGGAATTTACTTATCTCTTAATCCCTAGAACCTTGGCAGACATTATACATATAGAGTATGTATACTCTTGGAAATTATATTACAATTTTTTTAACTTACAACTACTCTCAGGGCCCCCTGAGTGGACTCTCTCAAGGCTCAGTGTAGTATACTAAAGTATCAATACATCCCAAAGAGGGATAAGATTAAAATTATGTAAATTTTCTATACAGAGTAGAGAGTATGGTTCAATATAATTACTTTCAATTATTCTCAAAAGAATGGAAAATATTGAGGACTTCTATATCAATATTTGGGACGTATTTGAATCCTCATAAGTTAATTTAAAGTTATATTGGATCTCCATCTTGATAATATATATTATAAAAGTTTTAATTCCATAATCAATACTCATAACAACATAATTACAAATTATTAAAAATTATTATCAAATTTTATCAAATAATTATAAAATTCTTTATCATTATTCATTCTTTGATCTGTTTTGGGTTGAAACAGTGAATTTGTTTTCAGTTAATGGAATATGAGCTCAGTACTTAACCACTGAACTAAAAAGACATATGGGTTGTTCAGAAATTTGGACAACTATTTTTGTCTTGTGGCTGACAGAAAACCCACCAGAAAAGAAATATATATACTTTTATTCATTATGTTGTGATTATCATTTTATATTTTTCTATTTCTTATAGGGAATTAATTTTCTCATCCCCCCAATCCTTTAAATCACACAATTTGTCATCCACAGGCCATTGCATGCCTACACTGCTACACAGAGAAATAATTTATTTCATGGTTCTTTCAAGAATTAATGTTTTTTGAAAATTCTGAAACAGAATTTATGTAGCTGGGTTTTTTAAAAAATCATATCAAATTATTGGCAATTATTGTGGCATTAGAACCCCTCCAAAAATGAAATCAGAAGATTAAAAAAATTTGTAAAAAGCAATTTTTCAATGGGTTTTTGGATCCTTATTTTGGCTATTTTAATTAGTTTTATTTGATTAATTGGACTATTTTAATTTTCATGCAACATTCAAAGAGATTCCCAATATTTATTTCATATTTTTTGTATTTATTCCTTCACCTTCAAAAATTCCTTCAGAAAACCAAAAAAACAAATTTATCATTGGACATTTGCATCCTTTTCATTTCCTTTTCATTTCATTTTTTTTGGTGATTGAATCTACCAGAAATTTTAAAAAGCAGTCAAAGAGAATTCCAATATTTGTTTAAGAATTTTTGGATGCATTTTTTTACCTTAAAAAATTCCTTCAAAAAATAATCAAATTCAAAAAATTCAATTTTCTCATCTGACTTTTGGATTTGTTTGTTTCCCTTTTGGATTTTTTTTAGTGATTCAAGCTTTTAGAAATTTAAAAAAATATTAAATGAGAAATTTTAAATTCACGGCTCATTGAGTGGTGTACAACCCCCCACGGCTCAAAGAGTGGCGTGCCCGACCCAGCCTGGTCCGCCGGCGTTTTTGATTCCACATGCCTACATTTGAGCTGTGTGGAGTTGTACACGGCTCAAATGTAGTTATGTGGCATCCCATAAGCCACTGAACCGCAGTGATCCAAAAAAAAATGGAATGAAAGGGCACTAACATAACCCATGAATCAAATAAACCTTCCAAAAAACAGGAATCAACCAAAAAATCAAAGAAATCAATAAATGTTGATTTTTTGGTTAAAAAAAAAACAAATAAATAAATAAATAAATAATAAAAAAAAAAACTGGGACTATCCAATGGAGTAGCCCTAAAGTAAAAAGAACCAAAAAACACAAGTAACTGGACTAGCCCTAAAATAAAAACACCAAAAAAAAAGACAAGTAACTTGACAATCCCTAAAGTAAAAACTCCACAAAAATACAAGTAACTTGACAAGCCCTAAAGTAAGTTCAACTTGACTAGCCCTAAAGTAAAAGGGCCCAAAAATTAAAGAAGTCTTTTGACCAGCCCTAAAGTAAGAGTGCCAAAAAAATACCAATCTTTTGACCAGGCAAAAAAAAACAAGTCATTTGACCAGCCATAAAGTAAAAGTGCCAAAAAAAATACAAGTCTTTTGAACAGCCCTAAAGTAAAAACACCAAAAAAACAAGTTCAACTTTTGTTAAGCTGATCCCATCCCAAGCTCAACATAAGTTAAGCTTGTGATGGAATCATGGAATCAGCCCAACACCAGTTGAACTGAATTACCATTAAGCTCTCCTTCAAAACACTCAATATAATGATGTTAACTCAAAACACTCAACATCATGATCTTCAAAATGTGATAACCCTTCATATTAATAGAACTTGTTAGCTGGATTAGAATTACAATTTGTATGAAAACCAATGATGAAATGAAGTCAAAGTCTATAATTTCTATAATATTGAATAAATTTGCAGTTGATCTTTGAGATGATCAACACAACCAGAGGCTTTTTTAGAAATCAAGGAACGCGGTTTTGCTACAATGGGCGCGATTGGAATCATTTCTCCATCAAGTACTAATAGAAACCAGTGATTATTTTTTCAAAAGGAAATTAACATTGGATCTGATTAATCAGTAACACAATTTTTAATTGAAGTATAAGTATCACATGACTCCAATGAAATGAAACATATAGGTCTGGAATATTTTTCTGCTATGATTTTACCCATATCTAATTTAGCCAGCCATTTTGAGGAGGGAATATTTTGATTGATGTCTTCAACATCAAGTCTTTGTTTAATATTTTCAACCTCCTTTGCCCCACCGAGAATCTTAATTTAGCATGCTTTATCTTTTTCTAATGTTTCAATCATTTCCTTCCCAACTTTAAACCAACCATGTTCTTCATAACCAAGAGATTTAGCAATGACTCTAAATCAGCAATTCCCATCTCAAATCAGATCCCAAACCTCACCCAAAAACTTATGGAATTTCTTCGGTATTTGATTAAGGTATTTCACATTTGTTTCCGATCATGAAAAATAACTTAGTATTCATTTATTTAATCAGATCAGTTAAATGAATACTCACCAAAGATGAGATTCTGGTTGAGCTTTGCTGCATGTTCTCTTCCTCTGAAGAGGATTCTGATTCCGAATCAAGTGATCCCAATTCACTTTCAGTCTCTTCCTCTGAAATGTGAAATTCAGATTCAGATTCTGCCAACTTTGACTAAAAATTAATCATTAGTTAGTAACCAAGTTTATTAAACCAAAAAGATGAACATATCCCAAAATAAAAGACTTAAAATCTTTTTTCTTTTCTTTTTTGGAGCCCTTCTAGTCCTTTTTTCACCCTTGAGTTGTTTTTCAACATTCTCAAACCAAGATGGTTCTTGAGTCATATCTGTCAATTTTGGCCTGCCCCTACTTGATTGTAAGACTTTAGGTTCAACTCTTGGCTTCAATCAATATTTTGTAATCTTCTGAAGGATATACTTCAATAGTCCACTTTTCTTATGATCTGGAGATTCCAAGATCATTGCATTGGCTTTTTCACCTAACTGAGTAATGCTTAGAATTTCATTGAAAGTGCACTTGAAAAATTCAAAAGGATCGACCATTAGTGAATTAGGAATCATAAATCAAAAAGCATTAATCACATAGTGATTTGAAAAATCCAACTTAAGCCAACTTACAGAACTAGAACTGCAAGGGTCATAGTCCAAACTCCACTGAGGATGAACATCTTTGGGTACCAAGGATCCTCTGAATGCTAGATGGTCACTTATTTGGTGGGAACAGGGAAAACCCAAGGTCTTGAAATATGACTTGGTGCACACTTCACCATCATGATCACATTTGAATTTCTTGAATTATTCCCTAATAAGATGAATTGCCTCTAAAGACAATTTTTAACCCAATGGTAACATTTCAGGTGGAAGAACTGTCCCTTACTTCATTTGAGAGTTAAAAAGTGACACATGAAACAATTTAATTTGATTTGAAACTGTTCCGTCAATGATTTTCCAAACATCCAACAGGTTTCCCAAAGATTTTGCAAGGAATTTTTTGAGAGTTGCATGGGCCCCATTGTGGTGACCTATCCGGGACACCACCAAAAAAAAAATTCTTTTTGGTTGTACCCCTATGGGTACCTTTATTTCCACCCATCTCTCAACTTCTCCCTGTGCTAGCGGTCTAGGACAGGCCTTTTACCTGTCTCTCCGTTTTGATCCTCTCTTCCTATGTTCAACTCCCACTTGTTGCGCTCGCGCCCCTGACTTTTGGCGACGCGAGCGATTGTCGAACCACTTTTGACGATCCATTCCTCCTCCTCCTTCTTCCCCTTACTTCTTGTCACTGTGACTATCTTACAGTTACGCTCACTCACTCATCCTACTTGACCACAACTTATCTGCTCATCGAATCGATCCAAGTCATACATACACTCAGTCGTCAGCATGAATCACCACCACCATCAACCTCAATCCCAAATCAATCAAACCCATCTCCTCGATTCATCATCATCCACCATCATCACCCTACCCAGTCTCAGCTCACTCCTCTTCAACAAACAACAACAACATCATCATCATCCAGCAGTCACTAACACTACTCCTAGTAGTACGACCCCTGTTGGTGATGAAGATGATGACAATCAACAGACACTGATTGGTACATCAATCCAATCAATCCCACCACCATCACTCATCCTCACCCATCATTTGATCCGACCGACAACCGCGAGCGACCGCTGGCGGCCGTCGGAACCTTCACCCTGTTGTCGCCGCCGATTGGGCGACGACAGCAGTTGTCGACACCCGCGACCGCTGTCGCGGGTGTCCATCTGGTTGCCCGCGGTCATTCTCGACGCGGGTGACATTCCTTTTTTTTTCCCTCTCATGTTATTTTTTTTTTTTTTTTATGTTTTCATTTTTCCGCACCTATTTGTAATATCACTTGTACATAGTATACAGGGCCTCATGTCTATAAAAGGAGGGGCTCTCCCCTGCCTTTTGGCCCAGGAGACCATCAGCATCCTATCAGACCATCATCAGAAATCAAACTTATCCGTGGGCATCCTTCCCCACTTATCTGAGAAATTTATCCGGGTATATCTATGATTGCCCCTTGATCCTTTGAGCCTCCATACTCAAACTCTTTCCCTTGTGACCTTGTTCCTTATCACCAACCAATAGCCTTGCTGGTTGAAGAAGAATTCCTGTCTGAATTCTTGGGTGTGTTATACCACTCTGATCCCTTTTTTTGACCATACTGGTCTTGATCTCTCCTTGATCATCTTTCTGGAGCCAATCACGTTTTATTGAAGAGGTTTTATTAAGCTTAAAACCTGGAGTGTTATACCTCCCTTCTTCTTTAAGGTTGAATTTTGCCACGCTATTCTTGAGTCCCTTGAGAAGTGTTGGGAGATTCTTGCTCAAATTTGTTATTGATTTGCTTCTAGAGCTTCATAAACAAATTGCTTTTGTTTTGTTCAGCCTCCCACAGTTATCTGGTACCCTTCAAGCGCTTGATTGCGGAGAGTTGGGCAGGTTCATTGAGAAACTGGAGGTTGGTTGGGATTGAGTTGATCTTTCCTAATCAGCTGCTGACAACCAGAGTTATTAGCTTGTGGGCGTTGTTGCTTACAACTGCCTTGTTCTATTGAACTCTGAACAAACCTTGACTTATTTGTTCAAGTCTTTACCTGCACCATCTTGCCTCAGATAGTGTTGTTTCTATCGCTACCAACAACTCTTATCCTCTTCCCTTACTTTGATTTCTCATCCATAAGGTTCTGGACCTTGATTCCGGTTACATTTAAATATTATTGTAACTCCTAGGAGGGCAGCCTAAACAGCACCTTTCCCCTCCACAGAACTGCCACGGCTTAGCACCGTTTGGAGTCTTACATTTGGTCCCCCGGGCCGGGATCAAACCAGCAACCTTGGGATTTACAGTCCCAAGACATTTAAAGTCAACCTCGAAATCCAATCTTTTTTTTCCATTTTTTTCTCTTCTCAAATCTGATCCGTGCAGGCAACTTATCCTAGAAGTAAGTCCTCCCAATTTGTGCACCGCTTGGGCAAGATACTTGTCATATTTTGGCAAAACTCTACTCTTGCCACACTCGTGAGCCACTTTGGAAATCTCCTCTTTGGATCCCCTAGGAACTCTGTTATTCGATATGGAATCTTCCGCTACTCCAACCACCCCTGTCCAACCTAAGATGGTAAAGATCAAACCTCAGAACAAGAACTTAGGCTTCAACGGTACAAATGTCGAGAAATTCTTGGACTCCTACAAAATGGCTGCTGAAGTGGATGGAGCTAGTGAATTTGATATGGCTTATCAGTTGCGATTCTTTATCTCCTCTGATGAAGTTATGGAGGTAATCAAGTCTTTTGAGGGATTCAAATCCCACAACTGGACGGTTCTCAGGGAGGCTATGTTGGCATACTGGGGTAAAATAGATGTGGCTAGGTTTACTCTGCAGGATTTGGATGCTCTGGTTGCTCAGTGGATCTCCAATGGTGGTATTTCTTCAGCCTCTGACTATCAGATTTTTAGGAAGTCTTGGGATCCCATTCAAAACTATCTTATCCAAAACAATCACATTGACACAGTGGACAAAATTTGAGCAAAGTTCTTCCAATCTTTTTCGTCGGCTGTGCAGGAAAGGATTAAAGAAGAACTGGTCAAATCTGGATCCATGATTACCACCAGGGATAATTGATTCAAGCTCCCTGTTTTTCTTACCCTTAGGAGTACTGTGGATAAAGTCATGAAAGGTCAAACTGCTCTTACCTTTGAAAAGCCTAGAACTACTGAACCGGTCCATGCTCCTTCTTTTAAAGAGTCAAACGATATTATGATTAAAATGGAGGCAGATTGTAGGCCTAAAGCAGATTGTAATTCCAATTGAGAACCTACTACTATAGATGAAATCACCAAGTTACTTAGAGCCTTTGAGAACAAAATAGATCAAAAGATTTCCTCGCTAGCTACGCCTAAAACTCCTTCTTCTGTCCCCAAATCAACTCTGGTCTGTTACTACTGTCATAGGGAAGGCCATGGAACCGGACGATGCCAAGAACTTCAAAAGGACCTAAAGAAAAAATTGGTAGAGCAGAGGGGAAACAATTACTTCCTCCCTAATGGTTCCCTAATCCCTTTTGACTTGTCTTGTCCTATCCGACATGTGGTGGCCTCTTACCAGCCATCACCTCCTGTGAAAGCATCTCTTGCTTCCTTTGAGTTTTGATCATCCTGTGGTACCCTCCAACCTTGGTATCCTCCAGCTATTTCTTCCTCTAGTCTTGCTGGGACTACTTATCAATCTGATCCAGCCAGGAAAGACATGAGGAACCTAAACCTCATAAGGCTCCTTCCTTGCCAACTTCAATCCTTGGAAAACCTGTTAAACGTCGATCATCACTTGAGCCTCCTTCCTCTGATGTAGAAGACATGGAGGTGGAAAAGAAACCACTCATGGAAAGGTTCCCAGATCACCCTGATCCTTCTCCCTCACCTCAACCTTCTAATCCTATCTTAGATTCTGCGTCACCTGAACTTCCTCCCTCCACCCAGCCCAAAGTTCGATTTGAAAGGGGCATCTCCAAGGATCACCCCAATGCTGTGGAGGGAGTATTAAAGAAAATTTCTGATCTCAAAATTCCTGATCTATCTGTGGCTGAACTCCTATCAATCTCTCCATCTGTTGCTGAAGGAATGAAGAAATGGGTCTCTCATCGACGTGTGGAAATTGGCCCTGAAGAACTCAAAGTCTCCTCTGGCACTTTAATGGAGGACTCTGGTGGAACCAGTCCTTCTATAGAATCCAACCTTTATTCCTGTCCCCTTGGCTTTCTTCCTTGTTATCTTGGTGACTCAGCTAAAACTGTTTCTCCTCTTGTGGATTCTGGATCTCAGCTTAACTTAATCTTGGATGCTATGGCCTGCAAGCTCAAACTTAGTCCTAGGGTCAGCTTCAACTCTGCAGTGTATGGGATAGGAAATCAAGCTTGTGAACTGGTTGGTATTGCTGAAGATGTACCGGTCAGGATTGGTCAAAATATTGTTGGAACCTGCCACTTTTGGATTACTCGTTTGGATTGTCCTATGATCTTGGGATGACCTTCTTAATGGACTTTGGTGCAACCTTGATGTTTTCTGATCAAGTTGGGGAGAGAATTCTTCTCCCTGATGCTGATGGAAGGAAAATTGAAGTTCCTCTTTGCTCTTTGGATTCTGGTTGTTGGGAAAGAGATTTTCCTGGTCATTCTCCCAAATCATCTTTTAAGGGGAAGCAGAAGGATAACTCTAGTTCCTCTCATTTTTTAGGGGAATAGTTGATCCTACTAATGGTTGTAGTTCTTTTCAGCCTCAGACTGCAACTCAAGGGTCAACTCCCATCCCTCAGGCTTATTTTTCATTCCTTTCATCATTCTCTTCTGAGCTCAAGAATATTGAAAAACAAAAACATATCAAAATAGAAAAATCCAAAAATATTTCTTCTCCATCTCCTTCTCTCTCTGGATCTGTTTTGTCTTCTTTTCCTTCTACTTTTGAGTCTGATCAATCTTCTCTCAGTTCCGGTTTGAATCTCCTCAACGAGTCTAAACTAGATCCTAATTGGAATTCCGTTTTTGGCGATTTTGGTATGAAGGAATATGGGCTTCAGTGGAGGCAATTTGGGGTACAAGTAAGTCCTCCCAATTGTGCACTGCCAGGGCAATCTTTTACCGTCATTTTTGAAACCCTACCTTGTGCCACACATGTGAGCAACGTATTATCTCCTGGTTCCCCTTTTATGGAAAAGGCACCCTTCAAGGATATTGCAGAACATCGGACTTGGAAGATGTTGGAACTTGGGCTCAGCTTTTGTAATCAAGTCTCTCTGGTCAACTCTTGGAGGAAACAAGAACTTCTCTCTTTTGCCACTAATTATAAACCAGTTTCTAAGAAGATCCAACCAGTCAACCAGCCAATGCCTCTCAACCTCAATCCTCCCCTTATGCGTCCTCCTCTATCTCGCGATCCTTACTGTGGTCTTCCTCAATCTCTTACTGGTCCCTTTGTGCCTAATGGAAGGGTCACTGAAGAACGTCTGAAGGTGATCAACTTTGGTCCAGATGGATGGCTTCTTCCTGATGAGTTAAATTTAATCAAAAATGTCTTATCTCTAAGGGAAAAATCTATTGCTTTCTGTGAAGAAGAGAGAGGTCTCTTGCGGGAATCCTATGGCCTCCCTTATATCATCCCTGTAGTTGAACATGATCCTTGGCAAAAGAAAAAGATCCCTATCCCTGCTGCTAAAGCTGACAAATTCATCAAGTTGGTCCAGGAACGATATTGAACTGTCCTGTATGAACAGTCAACTTCTAGTTACTCCAGCCCCGTCTTCTGTGTCCTCAAGAGTAATGGTAAACTTAGAATAGTTAATGATCTTCAACCTCTTAATAAAGTTACTATTAAAGACTCTGGTATCCCTCCTGCTACTGAAGAATTTGTTGAATCCTTTGCGGGAAGAGCTTGCTATGGTCTAGGGGATATTATGGGTGGCTATGACAAACGATCCTTACATCCTATTTCTTGTCCTCTCACTACTTTCAATACTCCTCTTGGTCGATTTCAACTTACTCGATTGCCTCAAGGAGCCACCAACTCGGTTGCAGTCTATCAGGCTCAGATGATGTGGATCCTCCAGGATGAAATCCCTCATCATGCTGGTATCTTTATTGACGATGGCGGAATTAAAGGTCCAGTATCTGACTATGATAATGAGCTCTTTCCTTGGCATCCAGGAATTCTTTGTTTTATCTGGGAATATGCTACTACCTTGGAGAGGATTCTTTTTCGAATCGAGGAATCTGGCCTTACTGTCTCTGGATCCAAACTGGCGGCTTGTGTCCCTGCTCTGGAAATTGTTGGTCATGTGGTCTGCAAGGAAGGAAGAAGGATGGCACCAGCCAAAGTCAACAAGATCATCTCTTGGCCTACCCCAAACAATCCAACTGAAGTTAGGGGCTTTCTAGGTGTTGTCACTTATGTTAGAATCTTTATCCCATCTTTATCCAAAATCTGTGCACCCTTGCGTTGTCTAACCAGAAAAGATGCTGAATGGATTTGGACCCAAGATTGTGAATGTGCTTTCCAGCTACTCAAAAGGATAGTTGGTAAAGACATAGTTTTGAAAAAGATCTCTTATGGACCTGGAGCTGGCAAGATCAAGCTGGCTGTTGATTCTAGTTATCAATCTGTTGGGGCCGTCCTTACTCAGGAAGATGAAAATGGTTGGGACTGTCCTGCTCTTTATGAATCTTTGTTGTTTTCAGATGTAGAATCTAGATACTCCCAGCCCAAACTGGAACTCTGTGGTGTGGCTCAAATGATGAAGAAACTTCAAACCGTTCTCTGGGGCCAACATTTCGAGTTGCAAGTTGATGCTCAATCCATCATTGAAATGATCAACGCTCCCAGTCTTCCCAATGCTCCTATGACTCGTTGGGTGGCCTTTATCCAGCTTTTCTCTTTTGATATTGTTCACAGGCAGGGAAAATCTTTCACCATGCCTGACGGTTTATCTTGACGACCTCTTGGGGACAACAAATCTGATGTTGGAACCGATTTCAATGAAGAGGAACCTTTAATCCAACCTATTTTCTCTTTTTCTTCTCAAAATTATTCTGGCTTTCAACAAGGCTTCTGGTTTAAATTAGAGCAGTACCTTTCAACTCTTCAAAAACCTCCTGATCTCTCTGCTAAGGAATTTTGATCTCTTAAACAAAAGTCTTCTAATTTTTTTGTTCAAGGCTCTAGACTTATGAAGAGAGGCAATCCTTGTGCTCTTATTGTTGTTACTATTCCCTCTAAACAAGATTCTATCCTTGAAATTCTCCATGAAGGCCTTGGTCATCGTGGGGAAACCAAAACTTATCAACGATTATCCAAACAATTCTGGTGGCCATCTTTGAAGAAATCCGTCTCCCAATGGTGCAAGAGTTGTGAAGTTTGTCAAAAACGTGATCTTAGGCGCCCAGCCAAAATTTGTTATCCTACTGGGGAGTCCACTGTCTTTGGAAGGATTGCTATGGATGTGATTCATATTAAGGCAGGTGGTGCTAAGTACCTCATTGTGGCTAGAGATGATTTTTCCGGATGGGTTGAAGCAAAATTTCTTAAGAACCTTAGCTCTGAATCAGTGGCAGCTTTCCTCTACAAGACCTGGACAATGCGTTATGGCCTGGCTCAATCTTACTCTACTGATGGTGGCTCTGAATTTGAGGGCAAGCTTGCTGAAATGATCCGATCCCTTCCTGGAAAACATAGAGTTACTACTCCTTATTATCCTGAAGGCCAAGGCATGGTGGAACGAGGCCATGCCCCTTTGAAGGCTGCACTTGTTAAACTGGCTGGTGAAAGTGGCAAGAATTGTTGCAAATTCCTTCCTCTTGTTCTCTTCTCTGATCAAATCTCAACCAAAAGGACTACTGGCTACTCACCTTATGAAATCATCTTTGGTCAAAGAGCAGTCCTTCCTTTGGATCTGGAAATGGAATCTTTCTTGGGTATCTCTTGGGAAGAGGTGTCCTCAACTACTGATCTGTTAGTTGCTAGATCCAAGCAACTGGAGCAAAGTGAAGACGTTCGTGATGAAGCTTATCAAAAGATGAGGGAGTCCAGAGCAAAATACGTCCAGTATTGGGAGGAAAAGCACTCTAATTGAGTCAGGGAGCCCTTGAACTCTGGTGACCTAGTTTTAGCTTATAATCGATCTTTGGAGACCCAGTGGGGCAAGCTTTTCTCTAATCGTTGGAATGGCCCTTATTGAGTGGTTCATCAAGTTAGAGGTGGATCTTATGTTTTGGAGGAGCTGGATGGTATTCGGTTGGCCAGAAGGTTCTCTGATGATCAAGTCAAGAAGTTTCATTGTCGTGGGGGCAACTTATCTCAGAACTAAGTCCTCCCAATTGTGCACCACCAGGGTCATTTGCTGCGTTTTTGGTTGTAAAACTCTACTGCATGCCACATATGTGAGCACCTGGGACGCCCTCCTTGTTCTATTCCTGCCGCTTCTAGGGCTCATTTGGAAGAATCAAGATATTTTCCTCAACTCTTCAATTGCTCTCAAGATCAAGAAATGGCCAATCTTTGCTTCAATTTATTTGTTCCCTGCCTTTTTTTAATCCCTTCAAATTTTAGATGCAGACTAGGGACAGTCTGTAAGTTGGGGAGAGATGTGGTGACCAATCCGGGACACCACGGAAAAAAAAAAAAAATTCTTTTCGGTTGTACCCCTATGGGTACCTTTATTTCCCCCCATCTCTCAACTTCTCCCTGTCCTAGCGGTCTAGGACAGGCCTTTTACCTGTCTCTCCGTTTCGATCCTCTCTTCCTATGTTCAACTCCCACTTGTCGCGCTTGCGCCCCTGAATTTTGGCGACGCGAGCAATAGTCAAACCACTTTTGACAATCCATTCCTCCTCCTCCTTCTTCCCCTTACTTCTCGTCACTGTGACTATCTTACAGTTACGCTCACTCACTCATCCTACTCAACCACAACTTATCTGCTCATTGAATCGATCCAAGTCATACATACACTCAGTCGTCAGCATGAATCACCACCACCATCAACCTCAATCCCAAATCGATCAAACCCATCTCCTCAATTCATCATCATACACCATCATCACCCTACCCAGTCTCAGCTCACTCCTCTTCAACAAACAACAACAACGTCATCATCATTGTCATCATCATCATCAACCAGCACTCACTAACACTACTCCTAGTAGTACGACCCCTGTTGGTGATGACGATGATGACAATCAACAGACACTGATTGGTACATCAATCCAATCAATCCCACCACCATCACTCATCCTCGCCCATCATTTGATCCAACCAACGACCGCAAGCAACCGCTGGCGGCTGTCGGAACCTTCACCCTGTTGTTGCCGCCGATCGGGCGACGACAGCCGTTGTTGACACCCGCGACCGCTGTCGTGGGTGTCCATCTGGTTGCCCGCGGTCATTCTCGACGCGGGTGACATTTCTTTTTTTTTTCCCTCTCATGTTATTTTTTTTTTTTTTTTTTTTATGTTTTCATTTTTCCGCACTTATTTGTAATATCACTTGTACATAGTATACAGGGCCTCATGTCTATAAAAGGAGGGGCTCTCCCCTGCCTTTTGGCCCAGGAGACCATCAGCATCCTATCAGACCATCATCAGAAATCAAACTTATCCGTGGGCATCCTTCCCCACTTATCTGAGCAATTTATCCGGGTATATCTATGATTGCCCCTTGATCCTTTGAGCCTCCATACTCAAACTCTGTCCCTTGTGACCTTGTTCCTTATCACCAACCAATAGCCTTGCTGGTTGAAGAAGAATTCCTGTCCAAATTCTTGGGTGTGTTATACCACTCTGATCCCTTTTTTCGACCATACTGGTCTTGATCTCTCCTTGATCATCTTTCTGGAGCCAATCACGTTTGATTGAAGAGGTTTTATTAAGCTGAAAACCTGGAGTGTTATACCTCCCTTCTTCTTTAAGGTTGAATTTCTCCACGCTATTCTTGAGTCCCTTGAGAAGTGTTGGGATATTATTGCTCAAATTTGTTATTGATATGCTTCTAGAGCTTCATAAACAAATTGCTTTTGTTTTGTTCAGCCTCCCACAGTTATCTGGTACCCTTCAAGCGCTTGATTGCGGAGAGTTGGGCAGGTTCATTGAGAACCTGGAGGTTGGTTGGGATTGAGTTGATCTTTCCTAATCAGCTGCTGACGAACAGAGTTATTAGCTTGTGGGCATTGTTACTTACAACTGCCTTGTTCTATTTAACTCTGAACAAACCTTGACTTATTTGTTCAAGTCTTTACCTGCACCATCTTGCCTCAGATAGTGTTGTTTCCATTGCTACTGACAACTCTTATCCTCTTCCCTTACTTTGATTTCTCATCCATAAGGTTCTGGACCTTGATTCCGGTTACATTTAAATATTATTGTAACTCCTAGGAGGGCAGCCTAAACAGCACCTTTCCCCTCCACAGAACTGCCACGGCTTAGCACCGTTTGGAGTCTTACACCGTTAACCCAAGATGTTGTTTTGTTTCCAAAATATTTGTCTATACAAGTCCATGCTGTTACAAACGTCTCTTTCATAGTGAAAATGTTATTTTCCATATACTTGAGTACATCCTCATAGTCTTTCAAGAAACACTATACAAGTCAAAATTTCAGAACCCAAAACTAGGAAGAATAAGAAGCAGTGATTTGGACCTACTCTGAGTTTTGCATCATTGACCTCTGCCTCCCCCTTGGTCTTTGAAGCCCAATAATTTTTCCACACAGTCATAAAGCTTTTCCATCCTTCAACCTCATTAACAAAGCGAGCTTAACAGTTTGCTTGTATATTTTTAGAAGATTTTGAAGTGCAACATTGTCTTGATGACTCTGGGAAACTATATTCAATTGCACAAATCAGAGCTTTTTCATGGTCAGTCACAAAGAATTTTAGAAGTCTCTCAGGATCATAAGCCAACTCCTTTAATGTGTTTCAAGACCAACTGTAGAACTCAAACATTTATTTTCTAATAAAAACAAGAGATTTTGTGAGAGTTTTCCAATTGGCTGTCATTCCTACAACATGAAATAGTGTGGTTTTGTACTTATTTTTCTTATAATGAAAATCCAAAATATCAATATGATGGAATTGTTTTGAAAGCTTTACTGCCTCAGGATGTGCTAAGTACAGGGCCTCCAAGTGACCCTCTCCACTGAGCTTTGACCAGTAAATCCAACTTGTTTCTTCAAGCTGTTCATAGAGTACCTCCATAACACTTTTCCCCTTTAGTTCTGCAAGCCTTAACTTCCCCTTAGTGTTATAGATTGTTTGGTCATCAACATAATCCCCTCCATCAATCTTGCTAAATTTTCTCTTAAGTTTTAATGTATTGAGCCCATCTTTCATGCCTTCATTAAGTAGATCCAAGGCTTTCCCAGAGTTTCTCCTCAGTTGAGGATGCACAGAGGGATTTTCAGATGGTTGATGGTTATGTTGGGTTTCTTTATAGGAGATTTGCCACAAGGGGTCCGCCTTTGTGCAACTTTTATGGATTAAAAACTTGCACCCAACCTTCCTTGTTTGAGTTTGTCTAGACTTTTTGGTAAGAAGTTGTCCTGAATAGAAACCATGGCTTTCACAGGCAAAATCCACATATTTATCTTTCTTTGAGTTAAAAGCCATCAGAGCGTAACCATGCTTCATAGCCCATGTTTGAAAATAGTTTTGGGCCTCTTCCCTAGTAGGAAAAGTTCTCACAGGAGGTGGGTCAAGTAGATCTGGCACCAATTCAATGGTTAGGTTTTGTAGTTTCATAGTTATATTCACCCATTAGTTTCAATCAAATTAAATCTGGAAAAGGCCCCAGTAACATAAAATTTTACTCACAAGCAGAGGTCAAATCCCACTTTGAAACATTTTGTTCCTCAATTGTCACCCTTGATGAGGAAATATGAAATTGGTGCTTCCAATCTTTCATTACCCAAATCCTTTTTTTATTTTCCCAAAGATTTGTTGATGGAACTATCAATATAGACCTTCAATGCAGCCATTTCAGAAGAAGGAGGGCTTGGCGCTGTTACAATGCAAAAAAAATGCAATGGTATACTTCAGTATTCAATACAACTTTCAATTGAACAAACAAATTTTGCTCACTTTTGAGTTGAGAAAGAATTGTTTGCAGATTTTTATATGATTTCAATTTTCACTTTGTTTTCACTTTGAATTCACTTTGGAATTGCTAGGTGTGGAACAACATTCCCACAAAGTATGCGTTGATCTCAAATTTGGGTTGAGGGAGCCCAAGTGTGGTCCAGGGGATGCCCAAAATTTGGCACAACTTCTGGGGGGTAAAAAGCTCCTACACCACCCCCTGGGGGTTGCGCATGTTTGAAACAGCCCTTTGTAGTTGTCTATGGGCCCCCATGGCTCATTTTAGCAATGTAGGTCCCTAAAAAAATCCCACAAAACTGGAGTTGTGAATTTAACATCACCCTTATTAAATAGATTTCCAATATTTTTTTCAGAACTTTTGGATTTATTTTGTAACCTCAGACAATTCCTTCAAAAAATCAAAAAATTCAAAATATTGAATTTTATCATTTAATTTTTTGATCCTTTTGTTTGCCTTTTAAAATAGTTCTTTTGAAGGTTGAAGTTTTCATCAACTCAAAGAAAACAGAAAAAATCTTCTTCATACTTTTCACATATCTTTTGGATGTATGTGTATGCCTTAAAAAATTCATTCAAAAAATAAAAAAATAAAGAACAAATATGGATACAAATATTAGGTTGCATCAGAGTTAGAAAACTGGTCATCAGAAACCTGAAATTTTCTTTGGGAAAACCTGCCATTTTTAATGGAAGGTTTCTGAAATACACATAACCCCTAACTGGTGTATTTCAAAAGGGTGGTTTTCAAAAAAATGGTGGGTTTCAAACCTCAAATCTGCCATTTATTCATCTTCACCCATTCATGAAAAAATTCCATCCACCCCTCCATGTCATAAAATACAATATTTTCAACATGATCATTCCCCTTTCAAACTTCTCATGGCCTACAAACAGCAAAGTTCAGCCAAATATTTCAAGTTTGGGATCTTTTGGCTCTTTCAGTTACTCTGGTTCTTATCTTTATCCCTCCAAATCACCATCCACAACTCTCAAAACATCTCAGCCTTGGAGTTCAATAAGATTTGATTTGTTAGTGCTTCCAATATAATTTGCTTGATCTTCTACCTCTCTGAAATGTTGCTCCAAACTTTTGCCAATGTTCAAAATTACCAATGAAAGGATTGAGCCAAATCTTAACCCAATAAGCTGATGGCTTTTAAGATCAGCATTTGGAAGTGGTCCATGAATCCTGTGAGTCATCCAATGTTCAGAAACTCCTCTCAATGAGCCAACTGCACTGATCTAGCCACCAGAATTGTTCAATCTAGAAAAAGGGAGATGGGGCGGGGGCCAGGTGATTTGACAGCTCCTCTTGTCCACCCCAAATCCTCATTATGTTTGTGCTAAGTTTGAGCCTGTTTGCTTTTCAATTCACCAATCTATTAGATGATTGACAACAGCTCCAAAAGGCATCACATCTCAGGCCATTCCTAGACACTACCACAGACCAAAGGTGAGATAAATTCTTGTCACCAGCCCAGCCACAGTGCACAAAGCTAACCAGCCACCTTTTTTGGATAATTGAGGATAGCCCCAAGAGGAAAAGCACATTGGACAGTGCTCATAGACATCTCCAGGCCTAAGGTTCTTAGTAACTACTCAAGCCTCCAGGCGCCATCAATACCTAACCCATGGTAAAAGCTCACATATGTTAACAAAAACGCAAGAAATCTAGACCCAGACCTCAAATGACATGGTCCTAAACACCTCAGCAGATGGATACAGAACACAAGCCTGGTTCTGGGTCATTAATGCTTAAAGTACTAAAATACCACAATTTCATTGTGG
The DNA here is from genome assembly GCA_025617555.3 of Puccinia polysora. Taxonomy (NCBI): domain Eukaryota; kingdom Fungi; phylum Basidiomycota; class Pucciniomycetes; order Pucciniales; family Pucciniaceae; genus Puccinia; species Puccinia polysora. The sequence continues at coordinate 59,500,173 of CM062619.1, forward strand.
TCCTCCCTACTTAGCACCATTTTTTTTGTCACCACCTCCTTAAACCCAAATTTTTCTATTTACCGCATTTTGTTCAACCAAAACTTCTCTAAATTATGAATCTTCTTTGTACAAAGCCAATTTTACCAAACCAATTTCCAGAGGAAGCTTGCATCCAAGCTTCTAATCTTGCTCCCAGCTCTTCAATATCTGTGACAAATGCTGAACAACTTCCTTCAAGATTAAAAATTGCCACCCGCATCTTTTGTGACACATGAATGGATAGGGGCGCTGGTATGTATGCAGAGATGTGTTGATTGATTGAGAAATTCACCCCCAAGCAATATTCAGCGTGGGAGTCAAGTTGAAGTCTCTATGTATCCTTGCAGCTCTATAGAAGCTTGGAGAAAGTTCATGGTTGCTTTTCCAGCTAAATTATCCATGTGGGGAGGATGGAGATCCATCCATCTCTGGTGTATAAAAAGAATTAAAGTTTCTCATTGATTTTTTGATGCTATGCAAGAGGTACAGAATACTGCCCCTGGGTACAACCACCAAAAGGGGATCAACAGGATTGGGTACAAGTAAAGGCTTATGACCAACGCAAACAGGTTTGTTGTGTTTGGTTGTTCAAAATTCAAGTCAATTGGGACCTCTTCCCTACCTCATAGGAGTAGGTTTCTCAACCAGTCCTGCTTTGAGGATCTTCACCGGCTCTCAAGGTTTTTCATCCTGGTTCACATTGACCAATCCAATCCGTTTGAGCACCTTTAAGCCTTGTTTGAACAAAAAAAGATCATGTGTTGTTTATGCAGATGAGCTGGTTTGAGGAGAGTTGGAATGCTAGGTGGGGTAATTGTTTTTGTGATGATGGACACGTTTTTTTTAGATATTTGGAGTGATTTAGATGGATGAGGCTGGAGTGATTTTATATTTGAGATCTTGAGGAGATTAGTAGTGGCAGTGGTAGTAGTAGTACTAGGCTTTGAGAGATTTTTGAATTGATAATGTGGATTAAATTGATTGTTCTTATCCTGTTGGAATGGTTCTTTGAACCTTTTTTGTTGGAGGGAAGTGATTATAGGATGAGTTCTAAAGATATTTGTTTTTGTTTGAGTGAATGATGTTGAATATTATCTTCATCATGTGACCCGCATACGCTGGACTGATGCAGAAACTCCAAATCAAGCTCCTCTGTTCAAATTATCTCTGGATCTTGACTACTGGCCATGATGATCTCTCATCCTTCCCTGACCATTTTTCTCTCTTCATTTTCTCCATTCATTCATCTTCTCCGTTCAACTCATCCAACACAACCAACCTCTCATCTCACATCTACACTCTGACAGGATCCCTCAACATTTATTGAAGCAATCATTTAATCAATCACAAGGTTTCCTGAAACTATCTCTATGCTGGTAATGCCGGACTCTAATTCAACACTCCAATATGAATTATCTTACTGAGCCAATGACCTCAACTATCCAGGCCTAACAACACTTTCCAGAAGTTCTCAAGATCATTTTCTCAACACTTCAGACCAAACCAACTAGTATGCCATCATTTAATTCTTGTCACATATTTCTTTCAGCTTTTGGAAATTCTTAATGCAAATTGTCTTCCTCATAGTGTCCTCAAATGTGTTAAAATAGTAGTAGTTGAGAGTTTCATGTGGAGCTATAGAGCCTGAATCTCATAGCCTTTCTGTTGGTTTCCTTTCATCCTGTTTCATTCCTCTGCATAATTTCTAGTTTCAATCACTCACCGCTATTGACTCTTGAAATGACACAGTGGTCCTGGTTTTCCAGCCATCTTATTTCTCTCACTGTTAAAAGTCTTTGCTCAACATGACCCGCACAATGGAATACACACCAGGACCAGGGGGGGATAGCTCCATGAGGGCAATCACCACCAAAACCCTCATCAAATCAATCCCACTACTCAACAAGGAAAACTATTCCATTTGGAAAATAAAAATGGAGAGCCTATTCAAACTAAGGGGGATTCTACAAATCATGGAGGATCCTGATGAAAACTCTCAGCTTGATGAAAAAATTAACCGCAACACGGCCCCTTTCATTCTTGCAAAATCAGAACCATCCACCCATTCTAACATCATAAATTTGACCAATGTTTGCCATGCCAAGAGCATCTGGCGTGCCACCAAAGACCACTTTGCATCCTCACAGTCAGCAAACAGCGCCAGAGTATTCAACGTGTTTTTATACCTTCCCTTCAGCAAAGAAAACATAGAAATATTTGTCACAAGCATTTGAGTTCACCTTAACAAGCTAAATGAGGTTGGAATCAACCTACCCTTGGACATCCTGGCTTATTTTCTCCTTTTCAAATTCCCTTCCAATCTCAAGGCCATTGCCTCTCAAATTACTCATGCCGAGCGGGGGATCACTGTTGACCTAGTTCTGAATTGTTAAAATGGGGATGCACTCAGGTAATGTGCATAGAAGTATAGGAGTGTGTGATCCAAATGGGATGCAAAAATGGGCCTCCACCGCCCATTGGAAATCATGTGGGCCTATGTGGGTGTTATTGGTTTTGGGCATTTGGGCGCCAAAACACGTTTTGATGGTCTTTTGGGACACGGGCCCTCATGGGCCCGCCAGGGTGGATGGGGCACCCAAGCCAGATGGGCTTCTTTGGGCATAAAAGGTCCCAAGCTTTATTATGGACATACTTGGCAAGACAGGCTGGCCCGCCAAAGTATGTAATTCTCACAATTCGGGCTTGGGGTGGCCCCCAAGGGGCCGCCGCCCATGTCGCGGCCCGCGTGGGGCTGCTGCCCGCGTTGCGGCCCATTTGGGGCCGCCTGTGTTCCTCGGTGCGGCCCACGCGGGGCCCAATGGCCCGCGCGGGGCTGTCGCGCGGCCAAGGGATCCCGGGCGGGCCCGGCTGGTCGCGCCCGGCGACCAGCGCTGCGGAGCCGGGACTTGCAGCCCCTGCTTGCTCCCCCTCCCCTTGCTTACCGTCGCAAGGGGGATGGGGGCAAGCTGGCTGGGTTGAACCAGCCAGCGACCGGCCACAACAGTGTGGTTGGTCAGGGCAGGGGGGACCTGACCACCCCCTTGCCCAAGGAGGTGGCAGCGCCAGCTTGCTCCCCTTCCCCTTGCTTGCCGTCATGAGGGGGATGGGGGCGAGCTGGCTGGGTTGAACCAGCCAGAAACCGGCCGCAACAGTGCCGTTGGTCAGGGAAGGGATGACCTGACCACCCCCTTGCCCAAGGATGTGGCAGCGCTGGCTGCAAGCGTAGCGACCGGCAGGTGGGGGGGAATTCATCACCCCTCCACCATCAAGCATGTGAAGCAACCAAGAAGGGGCGCTCTCCCCCCCCCTTTACCAAGGGGGAGGAGCAATGGGCCTGGGGGGACCTGATCACCTTCCAGGCCAACTTTCTTGATGAGGCCCTGGGGGTATCAACCCCCAGGGCCCCTGGTGAGTGTATTTGACTGCCCCCACCAGGGATTTGAGAGATAGAGGGTGGGGACAGCATGTCCACTGGTCACACCCCCCCATGTGAGTCTGAGACCGGACCCAGGTGTGCCCTGGGTCCCACCTGGCCCATTTGAGGGGCCAGGGGCTGGCTGCATGAGGCAACCAGCCCGTAAACAACGTAATGAGGTCATCATGGCTGGTTGTAACGGAAAACCAGCCAAGGGGATTGAACAGCAAGGGGCTGGTTCAGCCCCGTAACAGTGGAAACACTGGAATGGACCGGAATAGGCCGGTTTTAAGGGTTCAGGAACTGACGCCATGCGGGCTGATGTAGTCCCAACCAAGTAACAAGGCCAGTAGATCCTGTAGAGCTCTTTTGGGGCGGAAAATTTGCCTGCTGGCTTGTTTTATCATGGGCTCACAAGAGGCCAACCTTTGTACTTAAGGAGCTCTTCTCCCTGCTGTTTTACATTCATTCATTCATCATTCCAATCAAATTCATCCAACATATTGCCCCATTGTGAGAGCACCATTAGCCAATATTGAAACCCAGTGTCCAGCATTTCTTTTGCTTTAAATACTGCTCATTTGCCTAAGCTAATTTCTGGCCATAATTCTAACACATTATCAGTACCATCATCATCATTATTTCCAAGAAAGATAGACCCTTATACCTTACTTTGGACAACCTCAAGGACCTCAATTTTTCCAAGAAGATTTCTTATATCCCAGAGTCCAGCTCCACCAAGTTAGTTTTGAATATTCAGAACTATAAAGCTTGGGCTGTACTTATGGACAGTGAGTTGGATAACATCTGTTGTGGGGATATTATGAAAGGAGATGATACTTTGATCAGTTCAGAGGTGGAGAAGAAGGCCTATCATCTTATTCTTAGACACTTGGATGAGCATCATGTAACATGGGTTGCTGATACTCTGTTGGAGAAAAATAAGAGGAAGGGGAGTGGTTTATGGAAAATTCTCAAGTCAACGTATGCTGGTGACTCTGTTCATCAAAAGGGGATTGCTTTCAATAGATTGTTTAAGTTGAAATTTGGCAACTTTAAACAATTTGTGGGGGAAGCTAGATCTAGTATTGCTAAGTTCAAGTCATTTGGGCTGAACATGGATCCTGAGTGTTTGTCACTCTTAATTCTTCAAAAGCTGCCAAAAGAATATGAGTCCTTGGTCAGAATCATATCTCAGTTGGATCCCCTTCCAGGAGAAAAGGATGTGCTTAGAAGGATTGAAAAGGATGATCTTCAATTAAAGATGAAGGAGAGCACAGGAACTGCTCTGGTGGGCAAGACAGGAAAATCTGGGAAGAAGGCAAAGGCCAAAAAGGATTTATCAAAGTTCTTGTGTTATAATTTTCAGAAGAAGGGGCACTATGCAAAGAATTGCAAGGAGGCCAAGAAGAGGAAGAAATCCAAGGAAAGTGAAAAGGAAGACAAAGAGGTCAACCTTGCCATGAAAAATTTTGCTATGGTGGCAGTGGATGTTTCAATGGAACAAGCTGTTGTGGAACAAGTCCCCAACAAGAAGGCTAAAATCAAAGAGGATCAAGAGATGGACTTGATTCATTATGAAGTATGTAATATTAATCTTGAAAATGAGAACTTATCAGTGGCTGATAATTCTTCATTCCTTACAGGAGGATGTTCTTGTTTTGATTAATTCTGGTTGTACAGACCACATGTTTTTTGAGCCAAATTTGTTTTCAAATATTAGAGATTTTGATGGTGTTGTAAATATTGGCCAAAAAGGAAGAACAATCCAGATTAAGGGGATTGGAAAATTTATTCTTGCAAATCACATGGGTTTCAAAATAATTTTTGAGAAAGTTTTCTATGTACCAGATTTGCCTTATAACCTTTTGTCTCTTGGAGTGCTCTAGAAAAAGGGTTTTGAGATTTGTTATCTTAAAGAAGATAAGTTTGTTATTGATTTGAATTGGAGAACTATCCTGAGTGGACAAGTTCGGAATAAGTTGCTCTGTGCTGACTTGTTCAAGATTTCAGCTCTGAGCACTGTTGCTCACAATAGAAGTGGCCATAAGGTAAAGGACAGAAACTGTGAGAGTTGTACCTTAGGGGCCAAGACCAGGAATGTGTTCTCAAAGAGTAGAGACCACACAGAAGTTCCTAGAGAGGAATTCTCCATTGATTTGGCAGGGCCATTTTCGCCAGTGTCTCTTGGAGGGGCAAGATACTTCATCAATTTGGTTGATACAGCAACTAATTTTGTTTGGGTGAAACCAATAAGATCAAAGGATCAAACCACAGAGGAGGTTTCAGTAATCTTCAAAGTATGTAAACAGAATGGTTTGATGAGGGAGATCAAGAGGGTTATTACTGATGGAGGGGGTGAGTTTGTGAGTAAAGATTTTGAGAAACTATTGAATGATTATGGTATCACTCATATAGTTACTACTGCTCGTACTCCACAAAACAATGGAATAGTTGAGAGGATGAATAGGACTTTATTGGACAAAGTCAGAACTATTATGGCTCAATCTGGTCTACTAAAGTTTTTATGGGCTGAGTTGGTGTTGACAGTGTGTCTGTTGCACAATATTGTAAGTTTTAATGGGAAGTGTCCTCATTATCAGTTTTGGAAGTTGTACCCAAAACATCACACCTAAGAACAATTGGTTGCTTGGTTTATTATAGTTTCCACCATAATGAGATGGTTGGAAAGTTAGATCCTAGAGCCAGAACAGGGGCACTTGTGGGTTATGACTTAATAAGTAAGTCATACAGGATTTATTGTCCAGGGACAAGAAAGGTTATCCATAGTAGGGATGTAAAATTTGAAGAAAGTACCTTTCCACTCAAAAGAGGTGAACCTAGTGCTGTTCAGGAATCACAGCAGGAAATAGCATTGGAGCCTATTTCCCCAGCAGAGGCTGGAGAGAATATCATTAGTGATTATATTGAGGTGGCAGACGTGCCACATGAGGGTTCAGTACCCACTTCAGGGGAGTCTGTGAAATCAGAATATGATGAGCCTCCACCTCCAGTTAGAAGGAGTGGCCGGATGAGAATGCCTGTTGATAGTCATGGGGAATGGAAGCCCCATTATGCTTCTGCAGATTATGAGGAAGATACACTTCAGGAACAGTTTATGCTTAATGAGATTCTACAGTTGAGTTCAGAAATGGGTAATAGAGTTAACCCAAATAGCTTTGGCCAAGCTATGAATTCTGATGAGAGAGCCAATTGGAACACAAATATTTTTGACAAATTGGATTCTCTAGAGAATAATAGTGTATTTGAAGTGGTTAAGCGGGATTCAGTTCCAAAAGGAAAGACCATCTTTGGGTCTAGATTAGTGTTAAAAAAGAAGTTTGATACTAATGAAGCTTTGAAGAGGTTCAAGGCTAGATGCGTTGCACAGGGCTTCACACAGAGAGAGGGTATTGATTACCAGGAGACTTTCTTGCCAACTGGAAGGCTGTCCACCTTCAGGTACATCATTGCTTTGGCAGTGGAGTTGGGTGAAGAAATCAGACAGGCTGATTTTGTGACTGCATACTTGAATGCAAAACTTGGAGAGGAAGAGACTGTTTATATGTCAATTCCTGATGGTTTCAAGGAATGGCTGGTCGAGAACAAGCCAGAAACTATGAAGAAAATCTGCGTGAGAAGTTTCCTCTCAGAAGATAAAGGGGATTATGTCCTCAAGCTGTGTAGATCCCTGTGTGGATTGAAGCAAGCAGCTAGGTCATGGTATAATACTATGAGCATGAAACTGATAGAGATTGTTTTCAAAACAAGTTTGGCTGACCCTTGTCTCTTTGTGATAAAGGATGCAATTTTGTTTGTATGGGTTGATGACATTATCATTATTGGGAATGGTAAGGAGAGAGTCATGGAGACACTCATAAAGGAGTTCAAGATAAAAGATCTTGGTCTGGAACAGCAGGTGCTGGGAATGAATGTTATTAAGAGCAAGAATGGGATCAGTTTGGATCAGAACCATTATTTTTCAGCTCTACTTAAGCAGTATGGCTTAGAAGATGCAAAGGAGTTTGGTACTCCAATGCAGTCTAAAATTTGGTTAGAAAATTCTACAGATGAAGAGCATCTAGAGTTTGTTCAATCCGGGAATCATTATAGATCAGCTATTGGATCTTTGAATTATTTGGGGCAGTTTACAAGGCCAGATATTACTTATGCAATTGGGATTTTGTCAAAACACTTAGAGAAACCATGAATGAGGCATTGGCCAGCGTTTAAGAGAGTTATGAGATATCTTAAAGGAACAAGCAGTCTGGGACTGCAGTTTTCAAAGTCATCAAACTTTGACTTGGTTGGTTATTCTGATGCAAGTTGGGCAGATGGTAACACTAGGGAATCAAAAAGTGGTTTTGTGTTCTTCTTAGGAAAGAATCTAGTGTCTTGGATGTCTAAAAAGGTGTCAGCAATAATTCTTTTATCAACAGAAGCAGAGTACAGAGCGTACTTGTCAGCTTCACAGGAAGCAAAATGGTTGAGAAAGGTCTTAGAGGATACTCATAAGCCACAAGGGTTTGCATTGTTGTATTCTGATAAACAGAGTGCCATTGCATTGGCAGAAAATCAAGTGTTCCATTCTAGAACAAAACATATTGATGTTCATTATAACTATATACGGGATGCAGTTAACTTCAAAGAGATAGTTTTACAGTAAATTACTACTGGGGCAATGATTGTGGATATCTCAACTAAGGCATTAGATAGGAACAAACATGAAGGTTTTGTGTCTAGTATGCGTATGGCATTCCTTTTGGATTAAGGGGGTGTGTTAAAATGCGGATGCACTCAGGTAATGTGCATAGGAGTGTGTAATCCAAATGGGATGCAAATATGGGCCTCCACGGCTCATTGTACATCATGTGGGCCACGTGGGCCTATGTGGGTGTTATTGGTTTTGGGCATTTGGGCGCCAAAACACGTTTTTATGGTCTTTTGGGACAAGGGCCCTCACAGGCCCGCCAGGGTGGATGGGCCACCCAAGCCAGATGGGCTTATTTGGGCATAAAAGGGCCCAAGCTTTATTATGGACATACTTGGCCAGACCGGCTGGCCCTCCAAAGTATGTAATTCTCACAATTCGGGCTTGGGGCGGCCCGCTAGGGGCCGCCGCCCATGTTGCGGCCCGCTTGGGGCGGCTGCCCGCGTCGCGGCCCATTTTGGGCCGCCTGTGTTCCTCGGTGCGGCCCACGCAGGGACCAACGGCCCGGGCGGGGCTGTTGCGCGGGCCCGGCTGGTCGCGCCGTGGAGCCGGGGCTCGCGGTCCCGGCTTGCTCCCCCTCCCCTCGCTCGCCGTCGCAAGGGGGATGGGGGCAAGCTGGCTGGGTTGAACCAGCCAGTGACCGGCCGCAACAGTGCGGTCGGTCAGGGCAGGGGGGACCTGACCACCCCCTTGCCCAAGGAGGTGGCAGCACCGGCTCGCTCCCCCTCCCCTTGCTTGCCGTCGTGAGGGGGATGGGGGCAAGCTGGCTGGGTTGAACCAGCCAGCGACCGGCCGCAACAGTGCGGTTGGTCAGGGCAGGGGACCTGACCACTCCCTTGCCCAAGGATGTGGCGGCGCCGGCCGCAAGCGTAGCCACCAGCAGGTGGGGGGGAATTCATCACCCCTCCACCATCAAGCGTGTGAAGAAACCAAGCAGGGGCACTCTCCCCCCCCTTTACCAAGGGGGAGGAGCGATGGGCCTGGGGGGACCTGATCACCTCCCAGGCCAACTTTCTTGACGACACCCTGGGGGTATCGACCCCCAGGGCCCCTGGTGAGGGTATTTGACTGCACCCACCAGGGATTTGAGAGAGAGAGGGGGGGGACAGCATGTCCACTGGTCACACCCCCCCATGTGAGTCTGAGACCGGACCCAGGTGTGCCCTGGGTCCCACCTGGCCCATTTGAGGGGCCAGGGGCTGGCTGCATGAGGCAACCAGCCCGTAAACAACGTAATGAGGTCATCATGGCTGGTTGTAACGGAAAACCAGCCAAGGGGATTGAACAGCAAGGGGCTGGTTCAGCCCCGTAACAGTGGAAACACTGGAATGGACCGGAATAGGCCGGTCCTAAGGGTTCAGGAACTGACGCCATGCGGACTGATGTAGTCCCAACCAAGTAACAAGGCCAGTAGATCCTGTAGAGCTCTTTTGGGGCGGAAAATTTGCCTGCTGGCTTGTTTTATCATGGGCTCACAAGAGGCCAACCTTTGTACTTAAGGAGCTCTTCTCCCTGCTGTTTTCCATTCATTCATTCATCATTCCAATCAAATTCATCCAGCATATTGCCCCATTGTGAGAGCCCCATTGGCCAATATTGACACCCAGTTTCCAGCATTTCTTTTGATTTAAATACTGCTCATTTGCCTAAGCTAATTGCTGGCGATAATTCTAACATGAATCACCTCATACAATTCAAGAACAAAAATGTGGCCAAAGTGATTGATACCTCCTCATCCTCAAAGGACAACATCAGTCTCTACAAAGACTATCCGTGGTGCACCAACGGTATCCAAAACCCCTTAGTGAAGAACCACTCTTGCAAAAAATTCTTGATAGAATTTCCAGAGCTCAAACCCAGGAAAGGAAAAAAAAAGAAAAGTGAATCAGCCAACTTCTTCTTGTACTTCCACTGCCTCACAAACAGCCAGCACAATCATGCAAACCAATTCATTCTTGATTCCGGATTCTCAATAGATATGATCAACAACAAAGGCCAATTCACTCAATTGTCTGACAAGGATGGTAAAGAAATGATCAAGACTGGCAAGCCTGGGGCTGGACTACCCATAATGGGACAAGGAATTGCCAGACTCAAGTTTGACAGATCAGACCTCAAACTGAAAGACGCGGCCTGGACCCCTGAAGCACACGTGAATCTTCTATCAATGGGATCCTTTCTCAGTCAAGGAGCCACCTTAAAATGTAATCACACCTGCCAACCTCCTCACTTTAAGCTGACCAAGGATGAACTGACCATTCTGAATGGCCAAATTATCAACAACTTGCTGATGATTGACACCCCCAAAGACCATGCGTTCATTGCTTCCTCCAACAGCATTGGAGAACTTCACCTAAAGCTAGGAAACGCAAGCTTTCCGGGATGGAGAATTATATAGGTTCATCAATCCCAACTCAGATAAAGAAGACCTTCCAATTCAAGAGTTGCAACAGATCCAAAATCACTTGGTCTTCCTTTAAGGAGGTCTCCACTTCAGCGGCCAAAGTCTTTCAGTGTCTTCATGTAGACCTCATGCGTCCCATCAATCCAACTGCAAGAGGAGGCTATAGATTTGTCCTAACCCTTGTTGACAACTTTGGCGGTTACATAGTCTGCTTTCCTTCAAAAAGCAAAGGCAAGGCTGGTCAAATAATTCAGTTTGTGATTGAGAACAAGCACCATTGACTAGGTTATTACCCCACAGAACTGTGTAGCAATGGAGGAGGTGAGTTCATAAACAACAAACTTACAAGATTTCTGGAAGAAAAATCTATTTGACATGTTGTCTCAGAACCCTACCATCCCCAACACAACGGACGTGCTGAACAAGCAAATTGAAAAATAGCAGAATCTGTCCGCTTGACACATGCCTCTTGAAGATCCCGCAGTCATACTGGAATGAGGCAATCAGAAGCTGCGCTCTATTGCTCAACCAGATTCCCAACAACTCAGGATTGACACCCTGGGAATGCATGTATGGATCCAGACTTCCCAGCGAGTATCTCAAGCCCATTGGTGCAAGTCTGACTTACCTGAATCTCACTAACTTCAAACTCAAAAAATTTGAAGAGAAAGGAGCTTGGGGCAAACTTATTGGTTATCAACCAAAACTTCTCTCTTACCAGGTGCTCACCATGTTGGGAGCCGTGATAGAGACCAAGCATGTCAAATTTGATAACATCAAAGCCCCTCTGCAAGACGACTGGCCAGAAGTAGTAAACAACCAAATTGACAAAAAAATTACCCATAAATCATTGAATCCACAACCTATCAAATTAGATGATCAAGGCACTCCAACTGAAGAAAATGCAGTTAAGTCTGAACCAGAATTGGAGAACTCCAAAAGTGACAAGAAGACTGTCATTCACCAGCTTACAGTTGACCAGAACCCCATCCAAGTTCTCATAGAGAGTAAAAGCATCAAGAAGCCCCAGCGCTATGGGTACTCATCAACGTTTGTGCCAAAGAATGTACACAAAGCCATCAAATCAAAACCCTGGAACAAGTCTCTAGAAGTAGAACTCAACACCTGCAAGGAACTTGGCGTTTGGGAGGACTACTTTGGTGAAGAGCCCAAGAACGTGCTAAATGTGACTTGTGTAAGGGCTCAACCCCAGAAGTCTCCACCTAAGTTTCACGGTAACCGCACAGCATCCCGTGCTGACATGCAACCTCCCCCAGTGGTTAGCTCCCCAGTCTTCAACTGGAGATCCACACCCTGTTCCCTCTCTTTCTCTTTCCAGGAATCCCACTCTACAACCAATTCCTATCAAGCTCAAACCCCTTGTCCCTCACTCCCATCCAATCAACCGCCACTCCATCCCTTGTCCGTCTTGATCAATTGGCAGCCCCCTCAGACAATCAGGAGGAGCCTGAAGCAACTAGGCCGGAGGTTGATGCTAGTCTCCTTCATCCCTCCTGTCTGAGGATCTACGCTGCCTACTTACTAGGTCCAAACTCTGCCCTTATTTCTTACCATTACTGCACTTTTTCCAGGAAGTCAGTGTTGCAATAAAGAAAGACTTCTCTAATTATGAAATGGTAGCGAGAGTCTTATCTTGACACTGCAAGCAGATCAAAAGAAAACCCAGATTGACCTTTTACAATGGCCATGGCTCATAATTCCCGTGGAGCTGAAATTATCATCCTGGATCATGACTCCAGCCACTTGGGCAATTAATATTCCTCAAAATCCAAGCTTCAAATCCTAACCAGGCACAATTGGTATGAGTGGAAGACCAAATTTGAAAATCTGCTCATCAGCAAGGGACACAAGGAACTGCTTGACTCCAAATGGGTCCAACATAACAGAAAAACAAAAAGATATAGGAAGAAGACTGCCCTTGCCATTAATCTTCTGTTCAATACTGTAGATTGCAAACTAAAGGGTTACGTGACCCCCCACTGCAAAGACTTTCCGCGCGCTTTTGAAGAACTCAAGAAGGCTTTTGGTGAGGACTCCTTAATTTTAATTGGAGACCAGGTATCTCAGCTTGTACATCTTCTATATCAGCCAAATTCCTCCATCCTATCCCACTCTGTGGCCTTCCAAGAACAATACTTGGCACTCAAGGAAACTCTGGACGGCCAAGAATACTCTGATCCTGAAAATCACATTGGCGTGTCCTCCTCTCTAGCAGCCATCTTCATCCTTAAGAGCTTCAGACTTGATTCCTCCCTCAATTCTCTGGTCCAATCCTGTCACAACATACGTCCGTTTTGGTTTGACAAAGTGTACAATTGACTGCTGGCCAAAGACACCCGTCATGAGAGCAAAAACTCAGATATAGCAATGCTTGTTGGCACACATAACCAAAAAATGGGCTCCTCTAGACCCAATCCAAATGTGCTCCAACTTACATCCTCCAGACGTGCCATACAACACTCTGGTACGCCCCCCCCCACTCCTTGCTCCAAAGTTGAAATCCCAGACCAAACCCAAGGCCTGCCGTTCCCACTTGAGGTCAACCCAGATCTCATCCTCACAACCAAGGAGAATCAAACCTTTTAAACGTTAAGAGACATCTCACGTCAATACTCAAAGAGCTCAATTGCCTGAAAGCCTCCAACTCTGCAAACATGATTGAGGAAGACTATGACGGCTTGAGGACAGAAGACAATCCATCCGCCAACAACGTTGAGGAGGATGATAGTGTAGAAGACAGCAGTTTCTTCATCCACAAAGAGGCGGTATACAACATATTGTCCCACCCCCACAACCACTTGGATCTCATCTACAACTTGGGGGCCACCAATTCCATGGTTTGCAACCCAAACCTTTTGTTTAATCTGAAACCCTGTAATAAGGCTATGAACACCTATGGCTGTCAGATACAAGTGTCTCACACAGGTACCCTTAACCTTGGCCCCGTCTCCATAAGCCCAGTTTACTACTCTCCCATGGGCTCCAGAAACCTCATCTTGGCCTCTCAGCTCAAAGACCACGGGCTTAAGGTAGTTCACCAACCCCAGGTGGTACTCATCAAGGCAGCCAACTCAGTTGTTATGCGATTCACACGCAACGGCAACCTATACATAGCAAACTTCTCACACCAACTCCTCTTGGTGGACTCCATCACCAAAAACCCCGTTTTCTTGGACTGGCATGTAACACTTGGCCACCCATCCAATAAATACCTGCAAACGTTCCTGGAGTTGAACAAAATAAAATCATCTCCAGCCACACATTGAGCTGCAAACTGCACCATATGCAAAACTTGCAAGCTCAAAAGATCGACCCATTCCAATCCTCTACCTAAAGCTCCTTCCCCATTTCACACTATCCACTCCAACCTTCTTCTCATTAACCCTCCCGCAAGGAAAGGTCATCGTTATGTACTGGTGCTGATTGATGATCTGAGCCGGTTCAATTGGATCTACATGATACAAAACAAGAATGAAGCCAAATCACACATCCTTGCATACTTCAATGAAATCCATAATCAGTTCAACTGCTTCCCGGCTGTGTTTCACTCCAATTGTGGAGGTGAGTTTTTGTCTACCAGCTTCCTATCTGAACTGCGTTTCATGGGCGTTGCAATAGAAAGAGGGCCCGCTGACTCACCTCAGACTAATGGCTTAGCCAAATGGTTCAACCAAATGCTGCTTACCAAGTTACAATGCATGATGGCTCAATCCAACATTCCAGTCACCTACTGGGATGAGGCTGCCAGGTACTGCTTGGTACTCATCAATCACCTTCCAAGTAAAGCCCTGGGGTGGGTGTCCACTTTCAAACAACTTCAAGCAGCTAACTGCTCTCTTGAGCCCCTCTGTGACGTACGTTGGTTTTTTCCCTTTGGCTTGAAGGTTGCGGTTCATCAACAATCCAATTGGTGCAAAGTCACCCCGGTGACCCAAGATATGCTCTTTGTGGGATACAAGCCGCGGTTCAATGCTGCTAGATTTCTGGACTCTGCCAAAGGAGTCATTACAGTCAGCCAAGACTTTTCCCCGGCCAAACTCAACTTCAAGTACCGCTCTGCCAATGCAGTGCAGAAACCTTCAGAATCTCTGCCAAGTTATGTCTCAACTCCCTCATTCCAATCACCAATTTCCCTTTTGGGACAGCAGGTGAGAGTGGAAGTTAACAACATGCCCTCACAAAAAACTTGACACTCCCCAGGATCCGCAACCTTGGCCAATGGGAGCCCTGACCAGGAAGCTGGAACTGTTGGACCAACTGACATTGTCACCCCTGAACTGCCGCACGCTCCTGTTGACCACACCCAGGCGCCTCCGCTTGCCAAAGGATTTTCCTATGTACCGTACTACAAGACTGCGCCTAAGAACATCTCCCAAGACATTGACCCATCTGCAATCCTAACCACCTCAAGACGCGGGAAACACACACCTCTGTAGAATGAGGACACAGCAAACCTGGAAGAGGGGGTCTCAATAGGTGAAGCCTTTGCTACTCCCAACAAGAAGGAGAAATGGTCGGACTCAATGTTGGAGGAAAACAAGTTGTTCATCTCAAAGAACACTGGGACTCTGGTCCCCCCACCTGAGGACAACAAGGTCATCGGGGGAATGTGGCGTCTGGTGAGAAAGAAAAATGAGTTTGGCAACGTAGTGAGGAGGAAATTGCGTTGGGTGTGTTTTGGCAATCATCAAGAGAAGGACCGACACTATTACGACACCTACTCCAGTGTTGGGCGGAACGAGTCTCTCAAAGTCTTGCTAGCAATGGCTGTCCAGTTTTGTCTTGAGATCCACCAATTTGATGTGGAAACAGCTTTCCTGTATTGGGAGATTGATGCCATGGTACATGTTTCTCAGGTGTCAGGATTCAAAGTGCCAGGAAAGGAGAACTGGGTATGGCGCCTGAATAAGTCCCTCTATGGCACCAAACAGGCCCCCAGATGTTGGAAAAAACATCTCACTGATACTCTCAAATTGCTGGGGATGGTCTCATCAACTTCTGACAAGTTTATCTTTCAAAACAAATCAAAGTCTCTGCTACTCCACATACATGCCAACAATGGTCTCATTGTGGGTAAGTCTAGTCAGTAGATATTGGTGTTTCTGGACAGACTGAGGTTAACCTACAAAATGAAATTGACAGCCAAACCTATGCAACACCTAGGCTACACCCTTGACTGGAAGGAGGATGGCTCAATTCTCATACATCAACGAGATTACTGCAAGAAACTACTGGACAAGTTCTCCATGTCTGAAGAAAATCCAGTCAAAGGTCCAGCCCCAATGAACCTAATCAAACTGGCCACCAAACCAGCTGAACCATTCAAAATGAAAATCATGGAGAAGGCTGTTGGAATGCTAAACCACCTTTCCCTGAATTCTAGACCCAACATCACCCACACAGTGAACATCCTATCTCACTACTCAAACAAGCCCACCATCTGTCACTGGAACATTGTCAAACACCTCTTGAGATACCTCCGCAGCACTACCAATGTTGGGTTACTGTACACCAAGACCTCATAACCTAACAAGCACCTGACTGGATGGGCTGACACTGACTACGCCAACTGCACGGATATGAGGAAATCAACAACCGGTTTTGTGATCACCTTATACGGAAATCCTGTACACTGGATGACCAAAAAACAGACCGTTGTTGCACAATCCACCATGGAGGCAGAGTTGATCGCAATGAATTGTTGAGGATGTAATCCCTGTTGAGGGAAATACATGTGCAAATATTGCATATATCATTCCAACTCCATTACCAAAGAAAAGAGAACGAAATTTGGATCATAATGAAAAAAAGAATTATGTAAATAAGTTGAATAAAATGAAAGTTATTAAAGATTCAATTCCTGTGAAACACAACACAGGAATGTCACAGAGAGTCAGTCCCAGTCCAGTGAATCCAGAAGAGGAACCGGATGATGGCTCCAATGAAGAAAAGCAAATAAATATAATAGATGCAATGCACCTATTGATTAAGAATGAAATGTATAAAGGAAATGCTGAAAAGAAAGCAAAGAAGCCATAAAAAGAAATAAAAAGAAAAAAAGAAATGCCTGAAGTTTTCAGGTGCACCGCTACCCCAGTAGTAACACCTAGAAAGAGAAAGGTGCATTCCAAACAGTCTTGGAATAAGAGGAACCGCTCAATAAATGCAATTGAACATTTCAAGTTCATAGAGGTTCCATGTGTCTCCCCAAGGAAGAGACTCATACATAGTGCTATTAAAGTAAAAAGGAAGAAAGAAAGATTGCTTTCATCCTCATGTTGTAAATATTTTTCATCTTGTTTTTATCTCGTGTTTTTGGTTTCTTCAATGAAAGGTCTCTTCAATATAAAAGAGCCCCTCATCCGCCCCATTTTTATCCATTCTTACACATTCATACACACACTTGTTATTGTCAATTAACATTATTAGTTTATTATTATTAACACCTCTACCGACTGCATTGCAAATTGCAATAAATTATCAGTACCAAGAACAATTAACCCTTTCCCTATTACCGCTGTATTTTTTATCTCTTCACTGCATTCTTGCTCAGATTTGATTTGATCAAATATCCCGTCTTGATCCCATCCGCTCGCTTTGCCTGCTTTGCAAATCACTTGACCAGTCTTTGTGAAATTCAAAAAGCCCGCCACCATCATTACTGCAGAAGATCCACCGCCAACCAATTGAACAATAAATTGGATTTCTTATTGTTTGATTGTCACCCAAAGCGATTCATTGTTTTTTTTTTTAACTTTCTTTCTTCAATAGTTTTTTTTTGCCAAACAAGATGGCCAATGGATCAAGTTCTGCCTACGGACTGAGCTCGCGCGTGTTTCTCAACAGCAAAAACTATTTTGTCTGGTCAACGCTCCTCAAAAGCAAGCTTGACAACATTGGGTGCCTCGCCATAACGACCGGCGACCTGAAAAAGACAAACGCAGAGATGGAGCGCAAGGGCTACAATCTCCTAATCCAGTACCTCAATGAGGAGATGCTTGGCTTTGTTGCCAATGTCCTCAAACCCCAAGAGAAAGGGAGCGGCTCCATTCTATGGACCCACCTAAAGAATAAGTTTGCGGGCAACAGCAGCCACGCAAAGAACGTTGCTTATAACAACCTTCACAATGTGAGTTTCCAAAACTCACAGAAATTTATTGCTGATATGCAAAAAGCAATTGCTAGGTTCAGGTCATGTGGTCTCAAGATGGAGTCAGAGTGCCTGTCTCTGAACATTCTTCAGAGATTGCCTAGGGAATTTGAGTCCCTTTTGAGAATGATTTCTCAAATGAATCCCATCCCGGATGAAGAAGAGGTCCTCAGCAGGATTGAGAAAGATACTAGTCAATTCAACAGAAAGGAAAAGAACACCCAAGCTTTGTTTACCAAGAATTTTGGTAAAAAGACATTCAATAAAAAGAATGTCAAGTGTTACAAGTGTAACAAGATGGGCCATATTGCCAATGAATGTAATTCTGGTCAAGGAAGCTCTGCTAAAGGTTTTGAATCAAAGAAGAGAAATTTTTATTCCAAAAAGGATGAAGTGGAGGAAGTAACTATTCTTATGGCAAAAAGATCAAAAATTGAAGACCTTTTTACCACTGAACCTTTTGTGGAAGAAGAAGCAGGGTTCAAAAGAGAACCCAATAACAGTAATGAAGTAGATTTGAAAAAGTATCCATTTGTGGATAATGAAGAAGGGTACCTTTCTGATGTGAGTCACCATTTCACCAATGATAGTTAAAAGAAACATCTGACATGGGGTCTATTTTCCAATAAAGATAGAGGATCAAGTGGAATACTAGTGGATTCTGGCTTTACTGATCATATGTTCAACAAGAAAGACTACTTTCATAATTTTGTACCACATAGTGGTGTTGTAAATATTGGTGAAAGAGGTAGAAGCATAAACATCCAAGGGAAAGGTTGTGTTAAACTTGAAACAGAAAATTTTGGACCTGTTCAATTTAAAGAAGTTTATTTTTTCCATAATTTACCATATAACTTTTTGTCTCTGAGTTCTTTATGGAACAAAGGTTGTCAGATTGAAAATTTAGGTGATAAATATCAATTCAAGAATGACAAAAAGGTAGTGTTTGATGGTATGGTCAAGTCAAAGTTATTAGAGGCAAACCTTCATATGGAAGGGATAAATGTTTTCTCATCTGTGGTACACAGAAGATCTGGCCACAAAGGAACTGGTGAGAACTGTGAAAGCTGCAAACTAGGAAAGATGACCAGAAACAAGTTCTTTAAGAAGAGAAAAAGAACAGAAGTAGTAGGAGAAGAATTCTCCAGTGATCTAGCTGGACCATTCAATCCCATGTCTTTGGGAGGTTCAAGATATTTTATTAACCTAGTAGACACTGCTAGCAATTTTTCCTGGGTGAAACCCATCAGAAATAAATCTGATACAGCTGATGAGGTAAATTATTTGTTTAAGAAATGAGAAAGACAAGGAGTCTTGAACAAACTCAGAAGAGTTTTAACTGATGGAGGAGGTGAATTCTTAGGAAAAGAATTTGAGGATATTCTGAAAGAATATGGAATAGAGCATATAACAACCTCCCCTCATACCCCACAGAACAATGGAATTGTGGAAAGAATGAATAGGACTCTTATGGATAGAGTCAGGACCATCATGATAGATGGAAAATTGCCCAAGTTTTTGTGGGCTGAAATACTCTCAACAGTTATTTATTTACATAACATCATTGATGAAGGCAAAGGATGCCCATATGAGAGGTTTATGGAGAAGGCTTCAAATACTAAGAAGCTGAGGGCAATAGGATGCCTAGTGTATTTCAGTGTGCACCATTACAATGATTCTGGAAAATTAGACGCCTGATGTGGAAAAGAAGTTTTAGTAGGATATGATTATATGAGTACCTGCTATAGATTGTATGATATTGAACACAGAAAAATTATTAGGACAAGGGATGTTAGATTTGAAGAAGAAGTGTTTCCCTTGAAGACAAACCATGATTATTTTGTTCATCCCCCAATTGAACATCTGAACAAAACCAAAGCAGAAGAAGTGATCAATGTGCATGAGGGATCAAAAGATATTGGACAATCAGAAGAAAATCACAGTATGCATAGAGATCCAGAAGGGATTGAGAAACCAGAAGAGAGGTATTTAGTCAAAGAACCAGTAAAGAAGAGTCAGAGGAATAAGAGAAAGACTTAAAGATATGGTGAATGGAAGGCACATTGTGCAGTTGTTGATAACATTGAAGAAGTTGTTCAAGAATAACAAGAGATAATGGCATTTAAGGCATCATTTGAGATGGAGAACAATTTAGTTCCAAATATATTTAAGCAAGCTATGAATTTTACAGATAAGCAAAAGTGGAAGCATGCCATATTTGAGGAATTAGACTCATTAGAAAATAACCAAGTTTTTGAAGTTATAAGAAGAGAAGAGGTTGAAAAAGAGAAAACCTTAGTTGGAACCAGATGGGTTCTAGCACAGAAGTTCAATGAGTTGGGGCAGCTACAAAGATACAAAGATAGGTGTGTAGCCCAAGGATTCAAACAGAAAGAAGGTATTGATTATCAGGAAACCTTCTCCCCAACTGGAAGATTATCAACTTTAAGATATTTATTTGCATTAGCAGCTCACAGAGGTGAGGAAATAAGACAAGCAGAATTTGTCACAGCATACCTGAATGCTAGTTTAGAAGAAGATGAGACAGTCTATATGAGAATACCAGAAGGGTTTAAGGAATGGCTTGTTGAGACAAAGCCTGAAGCATTGAGAACGAAGCACATAGATGCCTTCTTTGGGGGGGGTAATAATGAGTATGTACTCAAACTCAAGAAGTCATTATATGGACTTAAGCAAACAGCAAGTTCTTGGTATAACACAATTGCTAAGTGGTTAGATTCAAAGGGTTTTCAAACAAGTGAAGCAGACCCATTTTTATTTATTAATATTGGCACATTTCTATTTGTGTGCGTAGATGACATCATATTCATTGAACCAAAGAAGGAAAAATTGTTGAATGAGATCAAGAAGGATTTCAGAATTAAGGACTTAGGAAAGGCTCAACATGTTCTAGGAATGAAGATAACCAACAGACCAGATGTGTCAATCAGAGTAGACCAAGAACATTATGTTAAAGGATTAATTAAGAAGTACAATATGGAGGATGCAAAAGTCTTTGGAACACCACTCCAATCTAATGTGAATTTGGAGAAAGCTACTGATGGGAAAATTGAAGAATTTAAGAAATCAGGTCTAGACTACAGATCAGCTGTAGGATCTTTGATTTACTTGTCTCAATGTACAATACCAGACATAACTTATACTGTAGGGATCCTCTCTCAACATTTTGAGAATCCTGGAATGCAACATTGGAATGCATTCAAAAGATGTGTTAGATATTTGAAAGGAACTCAAAATTTAGGTCTTGATTATCCAGTTGGAAGTGACTTTAAACTTGTGGGTTATTCTGACTCAAGTTGGGAAGAAGATGATTTAAAACAGTCAACAAGTGGGTTTATCTATTTTCTTAGGAATAGATTGATTTCTTGGAGATCAAAGAAGATAGCAGCAATAAGGGTATCATCAACTGAAGCTGAATATAGAGCTTACCTCTCTGCAGCTCAGGAGGCAAAATGGATAAGATAAATACTTGAAGACACTTATAAGCCTCAAGCTTATGCTTTAATCTATTCTGATAACCAAGGTGCCATAAAGTTGGCAAGTAACCCAGTCTTTCACTCCAGAACAAAACACATTGATATTCATTACAATTATATCAGAGAAGCAGTAAAGTATGAAGAAGTAGCATTAGAATATGTTCCAACTGCAGATATGACTGCAGACATAATGACTAAAGCATTGGATAGAACCAAACATATAAAGTTCTCTATAGATATGAATTTACTTCCCCCTACAGGATTAAGGGGGGGTGTTGAGGATGTAATTCCTGTTGAGGGAAATACATGTGCAAATATTGCATATATCATTCCAACTCCATTAACAAAGAAAGGAGAACAAAATTTGGATCATAATGAAAAAAAGAATTATGTAAATAATTTGAATAAAATGAAAGTTATTAAAGATTCAATTCCTGTGAAACACAACACAGGAATGTCACAGAGAGTCAGTCCCAGTCCAGTGACTCCAGAAGAGGAAACGGATGATGGCTCCAATGAAGAAAAGCAAATAAATTTAATAGATGCAATGCACCTATTGATTAAGAATGAAATGTATAAAGGACATTCTGAAAAGAAAGCAAAGAAGCCATAAAAAGAAATTAAAAGCAAAAAAGAAATGCCTGAAGTTTTCAGGTTCACCGCTACCCCAGTAGTAACACCTAGAAATAGAAAAGTGCATTCCAAGCGGTCTTGGAATAAGAGGAACCGCTCAATAAATGCAATTGAACATTTCAAGTTCATAGCAATTCCATGTGTCTCCCCAAGGAAGAGACTCATACATAGTGCTATTAAAGTAAAAAGGAAGAAAGCAAGATTTCTTTCATCCTCATTTCATAAATAGTTTTCATCTTGTGTTTATCTCGTGTTTTTGGTTTCTTTGATGAGAGGTCTCTTCAATATAAAAGAACCCCTCATCCGCCCCATTTGTATCCATTCTTACACATTCATACACACACTTTTTATTGTCAATTAACATTATTAGTTTATTATATTAACACCTCTACCAACCACATTTCTAATTGCAATATGAATCACTGCACCAAGAAAATCAGGTGGCTATTGGGCCTAATCATCAGTCTTGGAGTGGCTATTCCCAATCCTGTCATCTTCAATGAAAATGCCGGCGCCAAATTCATAAGTAAGGAAGCTCAACTAAATCCTAACTCAAAGCACATAGAGGTTAGGTACCAGTACCTCCGCAACTTAGTGTCAAAATCTCTCCTCTCAATAGAACAAGTTCCCTCCTCCAACATGATAGCCAATATCTTGAACAAGCCGCTTGACCACATCAAGGTATCCTCCGCCTGTGACCAACTTAGACTATGTACTACTGAGTTCAGGAGGAGTGTAAGCGCTGGACCCCAGGGGTCTCCACCTAAGTGTCACGGTACCCGTGCAGCATCCCCTGCTGACATGCAACCTCCCCTGGTGGTAAGCACCCCAGTCTTCAACTGAAGCTGCACACCCTGTTCCCTCTCTTCCTCTGTCCAAGCATCCCACTCTACCACCAATTCCTATCAAGCTCAAACCCCTTGTCCCTCACTCCCATCCAATCCACCACTGCTCCATCCCTTGTCCGTCTTGATCAATTGGCAGCCCCCTCAGACAATCAGGAGGAGCCTGAAGCAACTAGGCGGGAGGTTCAGGCTATTCTCCTTCATCCCTCCTGTCTGAGGATCTACGCTGCCTACTTACTAGGTCCAAACTCTGCTGTTATTTCTTACCGTTACTGCAGTTTTTCCAGGAATTCAGTGTTTCAATAAAGAAAGACTTCTCTAATTATTACAAATTATGCTTTCAAAATCAAGAAAAACTCTCACCATGGACCCAAAACCTTCAAGACAAGGGTTTGCGTTCAACGCTTTAATCAAAGGTATGGAATAGACTATCTTGAAACCTACGTGCTGACAGGAAAAGTTGTCTCTCTAAGAGCTGTATTACTATTAGTGGTATAAAAGGATCTTCCATTCCTCCAATTCAATGTGAAGGGGGCTTTTCTGCACGCTCCCCTGGACAAAGATGTATATATCAGACAACCAACGGGTTCCAAATGCAAGAGCCCAATACACAAGCTGAATAAATTGCTCTATGGACTTGAACAGGCCCCAAAAAATTGGTATCGCACTCTGAGCAAATGGATTCAACTCCAAGGCTTCATGCAATCCAATTCCAATCCCTGCCTATACATAGGAAACAACAAAAATCAGCCATCTTTGTACATGAGGATGACTTGCTCATGGTGGGCAATGTCAAAACCTTCAAAACCCACTTTCTCAACAAATTTCCCAACTCATCAGCTCATCCCCCAGACACTCTGCTCGGGATGAAAGTTGAACAAGACCAGCACTCTATCAAGCTCTCTCTTCCCTTACAAATAGAGAAGGGTCTTGAAGAAATGAAGATGATGGACTGCCAATTTTCAAATACTCCATGCACTCCCGGCCTTCAGCTAACTCTGGCCGGGGAAGAAGAGATGGAAGAACTGAATTGACTGAAAATCAAATATTGCTCTCCTATTGGAAGGCTCAACTTCATTGCTCAACTGGCTAAACCCAACATAAGCGTTGCGGTTTTGTCCCTCACCCGCTTTGCCAAAAACCCCAGCATCAAACATTGGACCAAAGTAGTCAAAGTTTGGAAATACCTAGCAGGAACCAAAGATCAGTGCTTAGAGATCTCAAAGAAACATGATAGCAACATCTTGAACGTCTACAGTGATGCAACCTGGGAAGATGATACCAAAACCAGGAAGTCACAGACAGGTTTCATTTGTTTCTTCAGAGGAGCCCCAATTTATTTGACCAGCCGGCGACAACAAAACATCACCCACTCCTCCACAGAAGCCAAGTTAAACGCTCTGAGAAATGGGAAACTCAAGTTGAGATGGATCAATCACATGATAGGCAAGCTGTGGAGGGTTGAACAAGTTTCCAGCTGTCACCTGATTGTCAACAAAGGGCTCCTTGAAAAGGTCACGCATTTTGGCTCCAACTCCAAAACCAAATTTATCAATTTTTTAAAAAAAGTCTTTGCACCAACCTTAAGGAAAAGCTGATTGAGATACAACTTGTGACTGCCAACTTAATTGTTGCCACAAAAAATGCCAATCAAAATTCAATCTCATGGCTTGTGCATCACGTTAGTGTTTGAGATCTCCATGATTAACCATGGGGGGATGTTGAATATTATCTTCATCCTGTCACCTGCGTATTCTGGACTGATGCAGACACTCCAAATTCATCTCCTCTGTTCAAATCATCTCTGGATCTTGACTAATGGCTGTGATGATCTCTCATCCTTGCCTGACCATTTTTTTCTCTTCATTTTATCCATTCATTCATCTTCTCTGTTCATCTCATCCGACACAATCAACCTCTCATCTCACATCCACACTCCAACAGGATCCCTCAACATTTATCAAATAAATCATCAAATCAATCACAAGGTTGCTTGCAACTATCTCTCCGCTGGTAATTCCCAGCTCTAATTCAACACTACGATCTGAATTGTCTTACTGAGCCAATGACCTCAACTATCCAGGCCTAAAAATGCTTTCCAGAAGGTCTCAAGATTAGTTGCTCAACACTTCAGACCAAACCAACTAGTATGACATCATTTCATTCTTGTCACATATTTCTTTCAGCTAGTGGCAATTCTTAATGCAAATTTTCTTCCTCATAGTCTCTGCAAATGTGTTTGAATAGTAGTAGTTGAGAGTTTCATGTGGAGCTATAGAGCCTGCATCTCATAGCCTTTCTGTTGGTTTCCTTTCATCCTGTTTCATTCCTCTGCGTAATTTCTTGTTTCAATCACTCACCGCTAGAAACTCATGAAATGAAACAGTGGTGCTGGTTTTCCAGCAATCTTATTTCTCTCAAATGGTGGTGTTGATTGAAGAAGGAATGGTTAGTTGTTCATTGAGCAGGAATGAGGGGATTGATGAGAATTCAAAGAGGATGAGTAAGGATGATAAATGATACAGAGAGAGAATAGAGATTTATATAGTAAATTTGAAAAAAGCCACTTATTTGCAGGCAACTCTGACACACCTGATGTGAAATAAGTGGGTTTTTTGATTTTTAATGGCAAATTTGGGTTGAAACGCGCCATGATAAAAATGGCGGGTGAGCTAACTCTGATACTCCCTATTAAATCCTGTTCACCTATGATTTTTTTTATGTTTCTGCTTGGTTTTCATCATGATGACGTTGGAGGTGGGAATTCTCACTTGCAAGATGGAGAGTGATTTATATATGAATGAGATTGGCAATGGAAAATTGAAATGGAAACATGAAGAGCAGATCAATGACATATCACATGAGGTTAGAGATGAAAGGAAGTGGGAAGAAAGGGGTGAATTATGTGTGTTTAAATTTGGGCTGGATGTTTCATGAAAATTTATATACTTTATTTGAAAGAAAATAATTTAATTTGTGGTAAATTTGACACATTTTGTGTGAAATAACTGTTTTTTATTTATTTTTTATGATGGGTTTGAAATTTTGTTTTTTCACTGAAACACGCCATTGAAGGAATTGTGATTGTGGTGAATATGATACACTCTAATACATATATCTAGAATTTTTTGATGTCTTTTTATGTTTGTTATTCATCATTTACATCCCACTCAAAATATCAATTGTTATTCAAAAACTAAATTATTTAAATTGATTTTTTTTGAAATTGATGAAGCTTTTATTGGGATATCTCATATTTTGATTTGCCTCATGAAATATATATATGTAGAATTTTTCTGTTTTTTCCTATTTTTGGTAAAAATTTGTGTACATTCAATCATAATATTGATTTCTCTTCAAAGGAATCATTTTTTGATATTTTTTATGATTATTGATGTACTGGATGATATTTTTTTTCAGATATTTTAGTTAATTTAAATTTCCCTGATCAAATTTTTATGTTGAAAATTTTTCTATGTCTTTTCATTTTTGGTGCAAAGTTATTTATAGTATGTTGGCAATATTCCAATTTTGGTAAAGAAAATGAATTATTATCATTTTTATTATTTCTCTCATTATAAATGAAGTTTTCTCATTAGAAATGAAGTTTTCTCATTATAAATGAAGTTTTCTCCCTTTTCCAAATCTTACCTTACATTTGAATTAATTGAAAAAAAAAATTGTTTATTTTATTTTTATATTTCACATTAACTCAAGTTCTTTCTATCATTGAATTATAAAAATAAATTTAACCCAGAAAAACCCCACAGGGGTTCTTGAGGCCTTGGTTTAGCCATCCACAAGGGGTTATCCACCACCCAACACACTCCTGTAAACCATAAAAGTTTTTTCTAAACCATAATTTTCCAAATTAATGGACTTTTTTATTGTTAAAAATCTCCAAGCTTTACAATCCTTACTGGGTTGGGAAGCCATGACAGAAGGTGTGATTTTGGTAAAAAGTATTAAAATTAAAATTCCTTTCTTTGAAAACCACTTGAATTTAGCAAAAGAAATGCTAAAATTTGCCTTATTTTAAAGTGGAATGTGGATTTACTAATTTTGAAGGCATAATTTTATCCTGGGCTGTTTGCTAAAGATTGTTCCAAATATTTGAAAAAAAATCTCATTATTCTGAAAGTATTATTCTATTCTCCCAATTATCTCAGTTTTTTCTCATGAAAATAATTGCTTTTACATTAATCACAAAATGTTCATTTTATCAAAACAAAATTCATGTTGAAGATTTTTGTTTTGAAGATATTTGTTGAACTGATTAGAAAGATTAAACATAAGACTGAGGAATATCAAAAAAAACTTTGTAAATTATTCAAAAGTGTACAAGATTAGAATTGAAGCAATTAGTAGAAGGCAAGAATTAGAAGAATACAAAAAGTGCGGTGAGAAGGTAATAGCCAGTTGCGGTTCAAGGAGTAGACAAGTTGAAGACAGCACAAGGTTGAAATAGAAGTCACAAGAAAGAACTGAAAAATCATGAAAGATAAATTAAAGTTAAGATATTCATGAGTCATTAAAAAGGAATCTGAAATATTACCAGGCACAAAAATAAGGAGTTGAAGATATCTTGAGATAAGTGATAATAAGAAAGTAGAGTTAATGAAAATATGAGAATAAAAAAAGAATAATTGAATGGGAAGAAAAATGATTAGTTCAAAGAGAATAGGTTGAATTTGAGTGTTGAGGTTGAAAATTGAGATGATCCATAGTTTTACACCCGTGGACTAGGAGATGAGATGCAAGAAGACAACAGGTGTGGTTTTTAAAAATGAAGTCTCATCAACAGAAAGGAGAGAAGTTTGCAGGAGGGCTGTATACTCAACACATTCCATTCCTGGAGAGATGAATCAAGTATGTATCAAGGTGATGCATTTGAGAAATTGTTTAGGAGAAGATTTAGACTATGAATTTTTGATGCTTTTGTGCAATAATAAGCACACCTTTTTTAAGATTTGATGATATTGATTGCAATGTTACCAGAGTTAAATTTTTTGCACATTAATTCAGGTTGAGATGTTGGGTTTTTGAATTGGATCCCAATGTTTTGAATTTTTTATTTGATGCACCTGTCTATGTTCAGCAGAATTGATGAGATTTTTAAGGTGAAAATTTCATTTTCTAGGGCTTTGATCAAAGTGTATTCATGAAATTCATCCAATAAGGAATTTAGTTCAAAATTTGTTGTAGACCAAGTGGAATTTCTTTTCTTGCAACCTTTTCAAGATACATCACAGCCAAAAAATACACACAGTTATCCAGTTTGATATTTTCTTATTTCTGGATTGTCAGCCCAAAAAGCGCCTGAATAGGAAAAGATAAGTTTTTTGGGATGTTGAATATTTGATTTAAGTTTGATTTTTTTAATATTATTCAGATATTTCCAAGCCTTCTTATGATTTTTGCCATGTTCTTTAACTGGCTTGGTTGAAAATATAGTCAGATTTGAGACTGCATAGCTTATTTCAGGTCTAGTGTAAAAATCTTTATGATTTAGAAGTTCAATTACTGGGTGGTAATTGATGGTAGGTTTTTGAAGGTATGATTTAATTCATTGGTAGCTTGGTTGAGGTTTTTGTTTTGGGTAACAGGATTATTTTATGGTTTTCAATTTTCTAGTACATGTTCTCCCAGGCCATTTTCCATGTAGTTTGGCTGACAGAGGAGAATTTCCTTGTTAATTAATTCAATTTTAAGTCAGATTTCGACCAATTCATAAGCACACACAATACTCTTTTGTGAATTATGGATGGAAGCAATAATTGGTGATTGGAATCCCACACCCTTTTATGAAAAGATGGGGATGGATTTTTCCACATTATTCAAGCTGAAAGAAGTTTTGAAACTTCATGGTTGCCTCTATCCAGGAAGATGGATCACCTCATATCAAAAACTGGGGATTTTTCTATACTTCTTTTTTACTGGTAACTAAAATAAGATAATTCAAGAAATATTTCAAAGGTCTTCTGATACTATATTAAGGCAACCTTTCCATGAATTTTTTATTTTTGGTTTCACAATTTATCATTGAATTTTATATTTTGTTTTATGGGGACTAAATGGGTAGTCACAGATTTGATCAATGAAATTTCATTCAAAATGAAATGAATCAATAAATTCATTTCATTTCACACTGGCAATTTTCCAACTCCTGGAGAGATCTCCTCAAATTCAAATTTTTCCCCTATTTTAAGGACTTTATTGGTGCTTTTGATGGAAATCATTTAATTTTACATGTTAATTATCAGGATAAACCCAAATACATTGATGGGAAGGTTTACACTTCTCAAAAGGTTTTGGCTATCTGTGATTTTGATTTGAAATCTAAATTTATTCTTCCTGGCTGGGAAGGAAGCTGCACTGATGCTACACTATGGGATCAAGCTAGGCAGAGGTTTCTCAGAATTCCACAGTGTAAATGCTTGTTAGGGTATGTGGGATTTACATTGAATTATTCCTGCCTGCTAAAATATAGAAATACCAATTACCACCTGAAGGATTGGGCCACTAATTCTGATTTAAGCTATTCATTTACATAAAATTTTATAACATCAATAATCTTACTAATTTTCATTTTGGTTATTATGTGATGTTGGTTTCCAGGAATAAGAATTACCAAGAATTATTAAATCTGAGGCATTCAAGTGCCAGGAATTTTATAGAGAGAATATTTGGAGTAGTCAAGAGAAGTTTTGTGGTGTTTTCCAGGAGATTTATTTATCCCATTGATTTTCAGGTCAAGTGTCAAGTTTTTTTTTATGGCCCTCATCCACAACTTAATCAGAAAGGAAGATCTCAACAACCTTGATGGTAAAAATGAACCAAATGGTCAAAATGATGATGAGTTACAAACACCATCTCAATCCTCATTGTATCCCACAGGCATAATTGAAGAAGAATAATCAAGAGCTTCCCAACTGTGGGATCAAATTGCTGAAAAAATTTGGTCTGAATATTTGAAGCCAATGAGGCATAGACAAATTCATGTTTATTTATTGAATGAAGCATATTAAACAACATATATTATTTAGTTCAAATTATATATTTTATTACATGTATTGATACTTTATTAAAATATTAAAATAATTAGATGATTAATATTTTATCAAAATATTAGTTCATGAATACTTAGATAGTAGTAAATCTTTTATATTTTATTACATGGAATAATAATTTATAAAAATATTTAAATTGCTGATTAATCATTGTTCAAAACATTAATTTGCTACTCATGTCACCACATCTCAAGTTCCTCTCAATTCAGGAATGATAAGTATAGAGGAGGAATTACAAATCCAAAGTGCTTTCAATTAATAAAAATCAATTTCAATTTGAAAAATCCCTACATGATTTGAATAAGAAACCAGAGGAAAAAATTATAGTCATGGAATACATACAGGAACCAAAACACAAAGAGAGAGATGAGACTGAAAAAAAAAACAGAGAAAAAATTTGAAAAAATTGGAGTAATGAAGAAAAACAATGGAGAATAAATCATGAACCACCAAAAAATAACAAAAAGAGAGAGATGACATTGAAAAAAATAAGAAAATATAGAAAAAAGTCAAAAACAATGTAGCAATGAACTACCAGAATGGGGTTCAAATAAATTGATCTAGGTTGGGAATGGATGGAAGATGGAAATGCAGCTCTAGGAAATTTCCATTGAAATCCTCATTCACACCTCTTGCCACTGCTGTTTGAGAGAAAAATATATCTATGCACATTATGCTGATTGTAAGATGCAGATAGCCTGAAAGTTGGATAATTGAATTATAGTTTTGGGGGGTTGGTCTTTCAATCCTTGCTGTTTGTGCTTCCTGGATTGTGGTGGGGTTGGACTCCACTCCAAAAAGGGTTCAGATGCTTTGCTTGCAGTCATCACAGTTGTTGCTTGTGAATTGGTTGGGAGGGTAATTGAGTTGGAAGGAGCAGTTGATATGGCCATTCAGCCATCCAGACGGTTTGCAAGGTCTTCATATAGTGGGGAAGTGTGATTCTTCCATTGCAACAACTATTTGCCATTCTTGCTGGGGTTGGTTGCCTGCTTGTTCCATATGGCCTTAGGGAGTTTTATTGGCTGAAGGAAATTATTCCAGCCAGTTATCAGTAGATCCAAGAGATGCCTTACCTGTTAATATTGTTTTTTAAGCTATGCTTCAAAGACAAAAATCAGGATATATTTACAAAAATAAATAAATAAATAAAATAGAATAAGACCTCACTGCATTGAGCCAACTGCAACAGGTTGATGGATCCTTTGGCTTGGAGCCATTGCTAATCTCAGAACCCACCAATGCTTCTGCAGTGGAAGTCAAAGCTGTCCCTTTGAACCCATTCAGAGTTCCAGGAGAAATCTTTTGCTGCTCCTTGAGGATTTTGATCAAAACTTGGTTGTTGGAATTGGACCAGGTGGAAAATTTTTGCAAAATATTTGGGCCAGGTGTCAAATCACAGTTGGAGATTTGGGATTGAGTGCCTGGATTGGATGGTGGGACGGACATGTTTGTGGAAGGAAGGATACTGTGGTTGTTGTGGTTGAGGAGGAAGGGGGGGGATAATTGTTGTTGATTGTGGTGGAAGGGGGGGGGGCGGATGGCTGTGGTGGAAGGAGGGGGGACATGGTTGTGGTGGAAGGGGGGGATATGGTTGTGGTGCTTGAGGAGGAAGTGGGGCGGTTAAGGCGGTGGTGGATATTTTGTGGTGGAGGTGGATATTGAGATGAGTCCACATTGCAGACTTACAAAATTCTTGAAAATTGTGAAAGTCGCTGGTAACTTGCTGAGCCAATGTCTTGGTGGGTGTGTAACTTCCTTGAAGCTACACCCCATGGAGTTATGGGGGGTTTAAATTTGTTGCCAAACACCCCGAAATTGTATGTGTAACTGTAACCCCCCTGTAACTTCCTGTAACTTCAATTTGGTGGGCGGGGGGGAGCTACAGTTACACATACACCTTGCAGCCAAACGCGACCTAAAAAATCCATGCAACTTGTAAAAAATTGACATTTACCTAGAGACACCTTCAAATGACAATCCTGCAACCGAGTCAATGTTAATCAAATATGCTGAATGGGTCCCTCGCGGACCCAGGAGTGTTGTTATAGTATACGTCCTCGCACCAAGCGGCTGTAGCTCAATGGTTAGTGTAGAGAATGGGAAAAGGGTTAACCCGCCGCTAGGCTATCCTAGTCGGCGCATGAATTTCCCAGAATGCAGTATATGGGGTCCGTACAGTTGGAGCAACTTACATGCATTGAGCGGTTGTGGGTTTGAGTCCCATCAACTGTGTTACCTTTTCCCCCTAATTTAACAGGGAGAATACGAGTATGTCATCAATATATACCAATCAGACCACCTCCAAATAATCGCGCAAGTCATATTGGAGCAAGCGTTGAGAGACCCCAGGTGAATTGGCAAGTCCAAGAGGGATAACCCAATACTCAAAAGGGGACCCTACTCAAAAATACTAAACGTTGTGCAAAACGCGGTTAGGTGTTCATGCCCTGGAGCTACACTCAATTATAGGTTACCCGCGGTTGTTAAATCCATCTTTGAAAGGTGAGTGGAGCCTGCTAGGCTCTGTGCAACAGAGAAGAGACAAGAAAAAGTGGAAAACCATCTTGAACAGTGATTTTATTCAGACGCCGGTAGTCTACGCAGGGCCTGTCCGCCTTGCCAGGCGTCTTCACAGGAAAACCCAACCATCACACCAGACGCCAAGGAATCCGCGCCTCATCTTCTGGTCAGCACCACTGAGGCCCCCTGCATCATTCGATGAAGATGATGGGTTGATATCAGATCTCGACAAAAGAATTGAAAGCAGCTTTAATAGATCCCGGGGAGTTTCAAACCTAAATCAAGAGGAGCTCAACGCCAGGGCAATCCGTGGGACGAATTGTGACCTATGGTGAAACTGTTTCAAAAATGTAATACCGTGCACTGAGACAGCTGAAGAAGATCTCTTGGGCTATCTTTCTCCCCGGAGACTGATCACCAACATACCTCCTCCGCCAGTTCATGACCACAAGTGTGATCAACTGATCAATCGTTCACTTGTGCTTATAAATACCTCTTTTGTTTCTCGATCGATTTGGTGCCGCCGGGGTCCAAGGCTACGTCACCGCGAGAATCTTGGATCAAAAACTTTCCCAACAAGATCCCGCAAGTTCCCAGTAGGCCTCGAAAAGAACAAGGGACCCTCTCCCTCGTGCGTAAAACGCAAGTATAACATCGGCTTGAGATTAGTGAAGTCCTCGCTCAGGCCTTCATCAAGCTTTGCCTATGCGCGTACTCGGACTATTTCAGATTGTTAGGCATTTCGCCGCTTTGTGACCTCCGAAAAGTGTTAGGCTTATTGCATATGGCGCTTTTGTATGCCAGTTTATCGGGGTTTCTTTCGCATTGGAACAGGCTGAAGAAACCAGCTGCCACTCGAAAGAAGCTGCCTCGCTTCGTGAATCAAACGAACTACATGACTTTTCCCACCCGGTGGAAATCACTCAATCGAATTATGAATTACATGCTGGCCCAGCGACCCCCATATTTCAGGCGACTCCACCTGACTCCAGGACTCATCAATCAAGCGTGCGGGTGGGTTGATTGATTAGATGCACAAAACAAATACTCGCTTACCGATGCGTTTTGCTTAAACATCACTCGATTCGACCATCAATGACTTTCACGCTCTCATGGGTTGGATCCAACGGCCCCACATCAGATCGAAATCGATGATCTAAGTCCTTCGCACAATCACAGCCCCGAAAACCAAAGAAGCAGGCCTTCAGGTTTCGTGCGATCCTCCGTTCATCGCACTCTCCAAGAAAGCCATGGTAGCATGACCAGCTACCGCTGCGTGTCCTGCACCCGCAACTTGGAGTTCCCATCAGGCAGTGACGCGGCCCCACTCCTAAGGATGACGTTACTTCCAGTTGAGGCTCATACAGAGAGAAACGGACGTTTAGTGCCAGAGTACCTCTGCCCGACGTGTAGAGCAGAATTTCACCGGTATCGCATGATGCATGTGAACACGCTAGTGCCATTGGCAGAAGATTTGAGATTAACCGGGCCCACTAGATTCATAATCTGTTTTGCGCTCATTTGGCTGATCCTCAAGATGATTGCTGATAACCTTCCCTGAGTGTTTATCGACCCGCTGTCTTCGCTTTGAGCTACTTTGGGTACGATCGCGATCTATGATGATTGAATATTCAACGCTATGTCAGCGGGTCCTGATCATAGTAATCGATTGAAAATATTTCAAATGATTGAGCTTTCTTTTTTGGTGTCCAGACCTCATAAAGCATCACCCTGGCCTGCTAATGATATTTCTGTTTGATCAATTTACGTCTTTTTCTACACTGGAAAGGAAGGTTTGCGTTTCTGTTCAGAGTTCCTCGACTAACGCAAGGGATTTATGACATCCAAGCTTGAAAGGAGATATTTCATATCAAGTAATCATCACAAAATAAGAGTGAGAAAGTGTTGGAATTCTACTGTTTCTTCTCATACTTAAGTTCACCTTCTTTTTTTGTAATAAATATTAAAAATAAATGAATTTTTTATTCATTTCCAGTGCAATAAGAGTTGCAGGACAAGAAGGATCAAGAAGCCTCAGACATATTTTTCATTAAGATCCAATCCTCAAGCTTGACCTTGGATCTCTGTGAAAGACGGGACCAGCGAGTGAGGACGAGTGGGGCTCAAATAGTGGGACCAAAGGAGACGAGGGAGATGGTCCGTACCTGAAAGACGGGACCAGCGAGTGAGGACAAGTGGGGCTCAAATAGTGGGACCAAAGGAGACGAGGGAGATGGACAGTACCTGAACAAGGTACGAGGAATAAAAGACAAGAAAGCGACGAATGAGTCATTAATTTCAGGAGGCAAGCATGAGAAGGAAATTGCAGACAAGAATTGAGACACAAGAGAAGTGAAACAAAGAATGAAAGAGATAAAGGGCAAACCTGAAAGACGGGACCAGCGAGTGAGGACGAGTGGGGCTCAAATAGTGGGATCAAAGGAGACAAGGGAGATGAACAGT
Organism: Puccinia polysora; assembly: GCA_025617555.3. Lineage (NCBI taxonomy): Eukaryota > Fungi > Basidiomycota > Pucciniomycetes > Pucciniales > Pucciniaceae > Puccinia > Puccinia polysora. Next base: position 59,534,926 of record CM062619.1, read on the forward strand.
ACCTGAACAAGGTACAAGGAATAAGAGAAAAGAAAGCAACGAATGAGTGAGGAGAGCAGAAAGAGGGACGGTTCAACAGGTTTTTAAGTACAAGCTCTTTAAGACCTAACTGGGTGATAGACACGGTTTGAATACACATTGTTAGGTTGCTCTACACTTGGACGTCCCCTTCAGGTCTATGTAAGAATGTGAAATAAGAATGTGAAAATAACATGTGTCTTCTGGGAATTGAACCCAGGTCTCTCATGTGCATGGCAAGTGTACTACCAACTATACTAAGGACGCTTGCTTCCCAGTGATCAAGATATGCTTCTAGAGGTCAATGACAATGTCACTTTGTGAGGACATATGATGAATGAGTAACCAACTACAAGCATGCAGGGACTGAGGTCCTGAAGACTGCATGAAAGCATTGATCATATCTCAACAGTCTACTGGTCATCCAATTGGTGTTGGGTGTCGCAAGTTGCTGTCAGATTCCAACACCCCCCCATGCTTGCTAATCTGAATGAAGTCCCAGGATGCCGGTATCTTTCAAGAATTTTGAGTGGAGATGTGGCAGTAGGATTTTGGTCATCCCGTCTGCAAGGTTGTCGGTGGATGGAGTGTAGTACAAGGCAAAGTTGTTGTTGGCAATGTGATGTCTGATCCATTGGAGTCGGACATTGATATGGCGTTTTCAATGTTGGTAAACAGGATTTTCCAGAAGAGCTATGGCTCCCTGGTTGTTGCAAAAAAGGGAAGGGGAACTGAATGGATGTTGAAAAACTTTGGCCAGGATAGACAGAAGTTGAGAGGCCCAAAGGAGATCCTGTCCTGACTTGGAGCAGGATCTATGTTCTGCTTTGATGGTGGACAGAGCTATGACGGGCTGCTTAGAGCACCGCCAGATGACCGGACCGTTTAGAAAGACGGAGCTGCCAGTGAACAAGCGACAATCATTACTTGATGCATGATCAGCATCGCAGTATGCCTTTAGTTTGAAGGAGGTTTACATGTCGCCACCCAAGGAGAAACCCAAGGATTTGGTGCATTTAAGATAGCAAAGGAGATGAAGGAACTGTTGTTGATGAGTGATGGTGTGGTTGTTTAGAAACTGGGAAAGGTAGCTCCAGGTGAACGCAAGGTCCGGCCTGGTGCATTGGACAAGATAATTAAGGAGACGCACCCCTTGTTGGTAGTTGAATGAGGAGTCCACTGGTTTGTCCAATATGGGGACCTTGGCAGGTTGTTGAGAAAGAGGGGTAGAGGCTTGTTTACAGTTGGTCATACCAAACTTGGAGAGCATGTTCTTGATGTATTGGTCCTGATGTAATTGAATTGTGTGACTCTTGCAATCTCTGGTGACCCTCATTCCCAGTACCCACTTGCATTCCCCTAAATCTTCCATCTCAAATTTTGATTTCATGTTTTCCTTGAATTCCATCACATCTTGTAGTCTTCCACCAATGACAAGGTTGTCTACATGAATATACACAAGGCAAAGTTTAGTGGGATTGGAGTGAATGAAGAGACTTGGATTGACAACAGATGATTTGAAATTTAAGGAGGAGAAGAAGGTGGACAGAGCCAAGTACCAACATTGCGGGCTTTGCTTGAGGCCGTAGAGTGATTTGGTGATTCTGAGACCATATCCGGGGGTGATGGAGATGTCAACTTCTTTGGGACATTTAATAAAGATTTCTTCTTCTGGTTTCCCATTCAGAAAAGGGCATTTAACATCAATCTGATGGAGTTCAAGGTTGAAGGAGGCAACCAGGCTGAGTAGGATGCAAAGAGAGGATAGGCGACCCGTGGGAGCAAAAGTCTTATTGTAGTAGATGCCTTCAACTTGACGGAATCACCTTTCCCAGAGTTGGGCCTTCCGTTTTACAAACAGACCGTTAACATCAAATTTGGCTTTTAGGACCCACATGGTGTAAAGCTCCTTGATGTGAGATTGCTTGGCAACTACTTCCCACACCTGATTCCGGACACAATTATCCTTTTTGACATTGATAGCGTCCTTCCAGTCCGGCAAGTCAGGGGACCTTTTAGCTTCAGACATGGTCCTTGGATCGTAATGTGCGGAGGGCTTGGAAATGATGGCATGCGCTTGGTTACGTCTTCTGGTAGGGAGGATCCAATCTTCTGAAATGTCGGAACCAACCTCCCTGGGAGCGGAGTCATACCAGGGAACGTAGAAGTGATGCTTAGAGGCTGGTGGCTGAGAGATGGGATTGAGGTTTGAGGAAGGGTCATTGTCAGGGGATTGAGGAGGGTTTGTGCCATCTTCCACAGCCAGCAGGTTAGCTGGATTTTTGCATTTGGTCAACTTGATTGGAGACATATTGGTAAGTGTAGGAGATGGAGAGACTGGCAGATTGTCCATTGGAAAAATGAGGAGTTTGGGGAGATCATGATTTTGGGGAAGGTTTTTACAGGGAAAGGTATCAAGACATATCTTGACATGGTGTGACCAGAGGATTTTATCAGATTTGGGCATCCAGATCTTGAATGAACGGTGGTGGGAGTGGAAACCTATTAGAACACCTTCTTCAATGGATGGAGGAAATTCTCCATTTCTTTTCTGTGTATACTATGGCTTTGCTTCCAAAAGGAGCTAGATGATTTAGCTGAGGAGGTCTACCGGTCCATTTTTCAAAAGGAGTGGAGAAGTTTAGGGCGGAGTGGGGAGTGCGGTTTTCTAAGAAAACGGCTGTTAATACTGCATCTTTCCAGAAGGTCAGAGGGGTCCCACTGGTGTGAAACAGGGTCCTAGTCTTCTCAATGGTAGTTTGATTCCCCCGTTTGGAGAATGGATTTTGCTGAGGGGTGTATATGGAGCAGTGGTGATGTGGAGAATTCCTTTGTTGTTGAAGAGGGTACTGAACCTTTCATTGACAAATTCACCCCCATTGTCCGACACTACTGATTTAACTTTGCAGTTGGAGAAGCATTCAGCTTCATTGAGAAAGGAGATGAAACAATTGTACACATTGGACTTACTCCTAATTGGATAGATGAACGCATAGCAACTATAGCCATCCACTATCTTCAGAAAGTAACAGTTTCCTCCCTTAGAAATGGGAGAAATAGGACCAAAGAGATCCATGTGGATACATTCAAGACAGGAGGATGGAGTAGGAAAATGACTGGTAAAACGGGTTTGAGTCATTTTAGAAGACAGACACTTGGAACAGTCAATAGGAGTATTTGGGAGATTGGGAAATAACTTTTGGAGGTATTTGCCATTGGGATGACCAAGTGAGCGATGAAGATCAAGGGGAGATTTGGCTGTAAGAGCTCTGGGGTGCAAGATGTTAAGAGCAAGAATGTTGTCCAAGAAATTACCAGTCATAAGTTGATGACCTTCCTTGATACACTCAAAACCGTTGCTGGTCGGTCTGCTGGAGTATCCAGATTGGAGGTAAGGTGTCATGGAGATCAAAGAATTGGATAGTTCAGGAACTAGCTGTGCATGCGGGATTTCAAGAATTCCCAAAGCCAGAGGGATAATGGCTTTTCCATGTCCCAAAATTTTGAGAGGAGTGCCATTGGCCGTATAAAGGGTTGAGCTGGAGGATTGGAATGTAACAAAGTACCCCCGGTGCTTGAGAAAGTTACCGGAGGCCCCACTGTCTAGGATGATTAAGTCAGGGTTGACGTTTTTCAAACTGAGATTTGCTTTACTGGGTTGAGTCTTATTTTGAATTCAACTGAGAGCAGCCTGATGGTAGGCAATGGCTAGCTCTGGATGCAGTTGGTGGCATTGATTAGGGGTATGTAGGGTATTTGTATTGTGTACCCCATTTTTGAAAACGTTTTGTTTTTTTTTTGGTTTTTGTTCTGGGATGGATTGGATGAGGGTTGGCATGATACGTTGAATGCAGATGCTTGAGTCACTTTGGTGGATTCAGATTGTTGCTGTATTTCAAGTTCAAGGTTGGATAGGAATGTGTCCATTGGGCTTTTGGCTTGTTTTCCTTTGTATTGGGCAAATTGCAAGGATGGCATGACGGCAAAGGAGGAAGGGAGTTGTTTGAGGATAATGATTTCCCAAAGGGTTTCTATAGTGGAGGTGTCCAGGTTGTTGAAAGACACTTCCAAGAGCAATTGAAAAGTCTTGCAAAACTTATTGATGGAGTCTTGTAGGTCACCATTGGAAAAGGGGATGTTGTATAGTCAATCCATAAGGTTGACCACATTCTCAAGAGACTTGGTGGCATAGTGGTCACAGATTGCTTCCCAGAGTTCTTTAGGCTTGTATTTAGTTGGATCCCTGACAAAACAAGTGAAGTTTTTTTGGTCAAAGTGTAAGCGGATGAAGGTGGTGGCTTGCTTCTTCTTTAGTTTAATCTCTGGAGTAACTTCATTGGGACATTCAAGAACAACAGTGTCCAGATCCTTGTATCCAAGGGCTGTCATGATGTTGTTTTGCCAGCTGGAGAAGTTTCCGGGTCCGGAGAGCTTTTCACATAGGATACCGCGGGAGTCATGGGAGTCGGTAATGATGTAGGGAAATGAATGAGTTGAACGTTGGGATTTGGATCCTAGGAGATGGTTCTGAACGGTATTCCCCAATGATGCAGTAGAGTAGGTGGGAGAGAAAGGGAAGTCAATGGAAGAAGTGGGTGGAGGATAGTTTGTGGAAGATGGGGGGAAGGGAGATTGGCCACGGTTTCTGATGTCCTTGAATCTACACTACGCTCCTTGTCCTATTGGCCGCACGGCTGGTATTTAACTGGGCTCATAACCTGAAAGATGGGACCAGCAAGTGAGGACAAGTGGGGCTCAAATAGTGGGACCAAAGGAGATGAGGGAGATGGACAGTACCTGAAAGACGGGACCAGCGAGTGAGGACGAGTGGGGCTCAAATAGTGGGACCAAAGGAGACAAGGGAGATGGACAGTACCTGAACAAGGTACAAGGAATAAGAGACAAGAAAGCAACAAATGATTCATTGATTTCAGGAGGCAAGCATGAGAAGGAAATTGCAGACACAAATTGAGACACAAGAGAAGTGAAACAAAGAATGAAAGAGATAAAGGGCAAACCTGAAAGATGGGACCAGCGAGTGAGGACAAGTGGGGCTCAAATAGTTGGACCAAAGGAGACAAGGGAGATGGAAAGTACCTGAACAAGGTACAAGGAATAAGAGAAAAGAAAGCAACAAATGAGTGAGGAGAGCAGAAAGAGGGAAGGTACAACAGGTTTTTAAGTACAAGCTCTTTAATAACTAACTGGGTGATAAACACAGTTTGAATACACATTGTTAGGTTGCTTTACACTTGGACGTCCCCCTCAGGTCTACTGGTTGTCCGATTGGTGTTGGGTGTTGAAAGTTGTTGTCAGATTCCAACACTCTGTTCTCTTCTTATGTCCTTAATCAGCTCAGTATCCTCAGATCAAGACATCCATGAAGTGCATTTCTTTCCATTTTTTGTATCTAGACTAGAAGGATTAACAAACCTTTCAGATGATTATGAAGGATTGCTAGTATATATCATTCAACTCAAGAGGCAGAGAGGACCCAAAAGGCATGTAGACCCAGTGGCTTAAGACCCAGTTAGTTTTCTGTGACTTTACTGATTCTCTTTATCTTCTCTGCTAGCTGTGAATCTGGTTAAGACTTTGTCCCGGTTGTTCTATTCATTTTATAGGAATTTATGCATACTGTCTCTGATAATTACAACCACTGTTTGGCCCTGTTAAGAATCAGGAAGTTTTATGTATATAAGACCTCACAAGACTAAGAAATAAACACCATAAGTTCTCGCATACTTCCAATCAGAGCGCCCCCTCCTCAGAACCTCTTGTTCCGCTACTCTTTGCATCATACAATTAAAAAATATTCTTACTTTTCTCCTTGTTGGCCCTTGGCCTACTAATTTAACAGAAAGCAAACGGTAAACTTACATGTAGGAAAACCACAGCACACTTGGCTGAGTGGCGTATGCCCAGAAAGGCATGGACCCAGGCCAGAGTTGCACCTTTGGAATTATTCATATCACAACTGTTTGACTGAAATACTGATGAAACTGAAGAGATTGATCTTATGATTCCAGAACTAAAAACCAGTCACCCAGAGATGAGGAAGTAGTGTCAAGATGACTGAGATGAGAACACTGGATGAATGAAGAGAGGTAGCTAGGAAGGATGAGAGGACTAAAACAGAAGATTAGAAATGTGTCAATCTTGGGGTTTTTGATCAGATTCTCACCAGATGAAAGCAAGTAAGGATGAAAGCCTTGAACAAACAAGCAAGTAGAATTGTCTTAGTGGTCTTGAATGGACTTGATGGATGACAATTAGAGCGGCGGAAGATGGGTTTGGGATGATAGGTGAGAGGTGGAGATGTTGCGTTTTTTGAGAGGAGAGATCATAAAATGAAGTGAAGAGGAGCAGAGCCAAGAGGAGAAAGGAGAGGTCAAAGGAGAGAAGAAAAAGAGCGGAAAGTGTGTGTCATCTATGTGACATGGGAGTGATATTCAACTGATTAATAGGATGCACAAACAAGCTCCTCCAGGTGACAGTAAGCATGATTTTTCAACACCCCTTGTTGTCTGATGAGAATTGAGCCAAAAAACACCTTTTAGCAAGATTCCTAAGGGAGAGGAAGGTTGAGGATTTGCTGAGAGTGTCCGCCACCATTTCAGTAGTTGGTATGAGTTTAACAGAGATTTTTTTTCCAAGTATAGGTTTTGAAGGAATTTCATTTTTATGTTGATGCGTTTTGTTTTTGAGTTTGAACCAAAGTGTTTGAGCTTATCAAGAAGGCATTTGTTGTCAATGTGAAAAGAGGTAGGACTGATGGATGAGTTCCAAAGTTTGGAGATCATGATGGTAAGCCAGAGATTTTCCTGCAACCCATCTAAGAGAGCTGATAGTTCCAATTTGGTTGAGGACATGGTAATGTTGCGTTGTTTTTTTGCTGCCCACAATACCGGAAAATTCAGCCAGAAGGCAATATTGCCGCTTTGAGATATACAAGTAACAGGATCATCTGCCCATGTAGCATTGGTATAAAATTGTACAGTGTTGGAGTCAATGATTGGATCATGGACTCTTACTCAACTCAGAAAGTTGAGGACCGTATTTGTAAGAAACAAAGTTGATGAGTTAATTGCAAGGTCCTGGAAAAGAACAGTTTAAATATACAACTAGAGAGCCCCTCACAGGGGGCCTAAGGACTTGATGAATAATCAACAAAGGCAGACACAATAAATGAAAAGTCAATGAGTTAATAGAGCACTAGGTGACATGTAATAATAGGATTTAATAGGATTCTGTGACAGAAGGGATCAAGGCTAGCAGCAGAAGACATTATACTCCAACACACCCCCTTGCTGGTAGGCTTGAGACTGGTTGAGAAGGCAAGGAGGTATGAAAAATCAGTCTAAAAAAATAATGATAAAAAAGGACAACATTGGGCACAAAAATGATGGATCAATAGGCTTTCAATCACGGCTTCAGGTGGTGACTGGCAAAACTAGTGAGGTAGCAGTTGCATTGCAAGTGTAAGGTTGATACTTGAGAGGCAGTCAGGGGGACATTGGCAACCGAGCGACAGTCGAGGACAGGGGGCCATTCAAAGTTGCAATTGACAGAGAGAGAGAAGGTTGCGGGTGGTGCCGGGACTGATATTGGATGATTGGAATCCACCAACTGGACAAGATTGAGTGATTTCCAATACGACGATAGTCTTAAGGATAAGTATCAACCCAAGTCGCGAATGGTGCGGGCGGAGTCGCAGGTGAGGTTGGATCAAAAAAACACAGTTGGTACGAGTTTGTTGTAATGGAGGTGCGATCAAAGTCGCAGGCAAATTTGAAGACAAGGAGCAAGGTGTGATTGATACCGCGACCAATAACATTGAAGAGTGCCACATGATGTTGCAAAGGAGCGAAGTTGAAGATGAGGGTGATCAAGGTTGCAGGATCAGAAATGCGAGCTAAGTCACAGACCAACGGGAAGCGAGTCAAGTCGCATAACAAAAACGCGAGATGAGTGATGTTGAGACTGATCGCGTTGAGGAGTCCGGACAGAGTCACAAGGAGAGTGCAAGCAATATTTCAAGTTGAGTGTGAGCATGGTTGCGAGAGAAACAGAGGGTTGAAAAGGGGAAAGTTGACTGGTGATTTTGAGGGAGCAATCAAACCACAGGTTGTAAGATGATATGAGCGAGGAGCAAATGGACAGGTGATTGAAGCCTGGAGGAGGAGGCCATTGGCGATCAATGATGAGGGTTGATGGTGAAATGTTGGTGATGTTTGGAGAGTTGTCACATAGGTTGGAAACTGGACCAGCTTGAGGTTCATCCTCATCTTCATCCTCATCTCACCCCCTTGAATCAATGGGATTAAATGATTTGATTGACCGTTCCAGGCAGTTCATGAATTTTGGTTGAGTGAGCAATATTGGAGTTGAATGGGAGGTTAACCATCAAGAAACCTAAATGAAAAGGTTCCAATGTGAAGAGTGAAGATTGTAGAGCGCAAGATTGAAGGAAGAGAGCCGACCAAAGTGGTGGCCATTATTGATAGATTGACCAATCCGAGCAGCTAGGTACAAGCCGAGAACAATGAGCCAAGCATGATGAGTGTTGACCGGGCAGACCCAGACCAGGATGAAAAGGTAAAGGATGAAATTGATTATTTGGGATTGTAGGAGGGAGCAACCAGACTAGAACCTTGACCAAGCCACTTGACCAAGCCAAAGTGACTTGTCAGATTGTAGAATGGTCTTTGGTCTCATCAGGAGCATCAAAGTGGATGGATGTGATGAGCTTAATAGTCAAGCTCATCCTCATCTCACCCCCTTGCCAAGAGATTCAAAGACCGGTAATTGGGATAAGACTTTTGCAGGTGGACCAATTGAAGAAAAAGAGTGGGAAGGACACAGAATTGGGGCTTGAGGTCTTGACCAAGCAAGGAAAGGAGGGCATTCGGAGGTTTCAGGATCAATATGATGAGCAATTGAGGTTGCCAAATTGAGTTGGAGAGCAATCAAGATGTAGGGAACATCGTGATTGGCTGGATGAAGATGAAAGTGATGGAATTGGATGATCAAGGAACTAAGGGATAAAGCCTGAGGTAACAGCAGGGTTGAAGTAAGGGTGAATAAGACCAATGAAGGTCACTAATTGAGGGTGATCAATAGGATCAGTTGGATGAGAAGGTAGATACGGTCAGTAATAGAAAGACAGTAGTGCTACTTGGGAAGACCATAAAGGTGACTAATTGAGGTGATCAATAGGATCAGTTTGGATAAGAAGGCAGATACAATCAGTAATAGAAAGAAAGTAGAGCTACCGGTGTTGAGGGATGACCAACAAAGGTCACTGAATAAAGAGTAGATGCAATTAAAAATTGGATAATTGGAGAGCTACCACACAGAGAGGATTTACTTGAAGCAAAACAGAGACAGCACAATAGGTGGTGCTCTGGGCTCATAACCTGTTGGAGTCAATGATTGGATCATGGACTCTTATGCAACTCAGAAAGCTGAGGACCGTATTTGTAAGAAACAAAGTCAATGAGTTAATTGCAAGGTCCTGGAATAGACCAGTTTAAATATACAACTAGAGAGCCCCTCACAGGGGGCCTAAGGACTTGATTACTAATCAACCAAGGCAGAAACAATAAATGAAAAGTCAATGAGTTAATAGAGCACTATGTGACATGTAGTAATAGGATTTAATAGGATTCTGTGACAGAAGGGATCAAGGCTAGAAGCAGAAGACATTATACTCCAACATACAGTGCAACAGTTTGGATTGGGGTGGAGAGTTAGAGAAATATCTTTAGTTCCCTTCAGGTATTTTCAACAGTGAACCACCTCTCTCCAATGGTAGATGCCGGGTTTGTGATTATATTGAGACAGAATAGAGAAAGCCACAGACAAGTCAGGAAAATTTTGGCAATCCAAATAATTCAGCATACCTTTGAATGATTGGTAGTTGACTCCTAACTTGGAGAACTCGTCTTGTTCTTGTAGAGATGCCAGAGGCAGATGGATGTGAGGAGTCAAAGGAGTTTTGACAGGTTTGCAGTTGGTCAAATCAAGAAGCTGAAGTCCTTTGTTGATGAGAGAGTGTTGACTAAGCAAAATGGAAGGTTTGTCAACAGTCACATCCATTCTGAGCAAGGTGTCAGGATTTTGAGCTGAAGACTTGGGGAATTGTTGAAGAAAATATTTTTCAAACACCTTGGTTTGTCCCACAACTATCAAATTGTTGACGTGAAAGAAAATGAAGGAGTTGAAGTCTTTATGTAAAAAGAAACAGGCCTCAGCGGTAGATTGATGGTATTTGAGATTGGTAAGCCAAGTGGTAAGAGTTTCATACCAATTTGCAGGAGCTTGTTTTAAGCCGTAGAGAGATTTTTTTAAATTGAGGAAGGGTGCCTTTTGATGAGATTCTTTTGGAGTCTTGATAAATATATCTTCTTCAAAGGAAGCAAAAAGAAAGGCACTCTTTACATCAAACTGTCTGATAGGAAGATTTTTGTCTAGACAAAGGATCAGCAAGAGGAGGAGAGATGGGAACTTGCCCGTAGGGGCAAAGGTGTCACCATATTCTTGGTAAGGTATCTGAGAGAAGCCTTGTACAAAAAGTCTTGCTTTAACCTTCTTGGCAGATGAGAGAGTAGCTGGTTTGAGTTGAGTGGCCCAGGTGGTGTGGCGAAAATGATCAGGAGTATTGAAGTGATCTTCCCAAACGTCATGAGCCTCAATGTTTTCCAATTTGGAACTCTTAGCATTGGTAACCAACAGGGGATCAAGAGACCCAGAGTGATAAGAATATTTGTTGGGTTTGATATTGGAAGTGCATTTTCAAAGAATTCTGACGGGGACATCAATATTAGAAGAAGGTTCCAAGACCAAATCTTGATTAGTGTTGCTATAAACGTTGTCCTCCTCTGTGTTTAGGGGAACGGGAGTCAAGTTGGTAGAAATGATGAGTTTGTCTTTGTCTTCAAGAGATTTGAGGTTGGAATCAATTGAGTTCTCTAGTTGATCAAGGAACCATTCGTCAGAGGTAGATTTTGTTTTTATGTCCTTCAGTTTGTAGCTCAGAAACTGTATGTGTTTTGTGTCTACTATCTATTTGGACATTTTGAGGATAAAAAATGACTGTAGTGCTGGGGAGTATCCAATTAGGTTTCCAAGTCCACCTGGGGAATGTAATTTGGATCCGGCTTCAGTGGGAGTCAGAAGATAAGAGACCAGATTTCCAATGGGTTTGAAATAAGACAGAGGAAGAGAGTGATTTTTGAACAATTTGCAGGGGGATTTTTTTCTCTTGTGTGTAGGGATTTGATTTAAATTAAGAGTAACTCCTGAAAGTACTTTGTTCCACAGATTCCTGGGCAGATTTGAGTTGAGCAGGATGGTCCTAAGCGATTCTAGAATAGATCTGTTGAATTGTTCAGCAAGTCTGTTCTGCTGAGGAGTATATGGATCTGAAAAAGTCTGATTGATCAGGTTTTTCTTGCAGAACAGTTCCATACAGGAGTTTTTGAATTCTGTTCCTTGGTCCGAGTTTATGATGAGAGGGTAGTAACCAAGGCATTTAGCCTCCAAACTTAGGAGCTTGACTAGGGTAGGACCAATGTAATCTTTTGTGGATATGGGAATCGCTTTAAAGTATTGAGAGAACAAATCTACTATAGTGAGAATAAACTTGTGAACGGCTCTGGAAGAAGGAAGCAGACCAATGGTATCTAAATGTAACTCGGAGAATGGTTTGTCAGCGGTAGAATTTCTTGTCTTGAAGGATGATTTAGTGATCTTTGATAGCGCGCAGGATTGGCAGTCTGAGGTTTTCTTAACAGGAAAGCTTAACTTATGCCTCAATCAATGGTAACTAACATGACCCAAAGACTTATGAAGATATTTGGCAGAGGACAGATAAGACTCATGAGAAGATAGCAAGAATTTAAAGCAGGGTATGTTTTTCTGGTAAAAACCTTTCATTGCAAGCGTATTGTTGAGATACAAGGAGATAGAGTTGAGATTGAAATCAACCAAGAACCCATCCAGTATCAGTTTACGGAGCAACAAGAGATTAACGGTAAGTTTTGGAACATAGAGAAGCCTATTGAGATAGAGAGTGCCACCATTGTACATCAATCTGAGAGAACCTTCTACTTTGATTTCCAGGGATCCAAGTCCAGAGCTTGTATAAATCAGTCCTCCTTTTTTTGTTCCTTCTAGATTCATAAAGAGTGAGGAGTCAGGAGTCATGTGATTGAAACAGCCAGAATCAAGGATGAAAAGTAGGGAGTCAGAACGGAAGCACAAGGGTGTGCTAACGTAGGCTTGGGACCAAGAGTTGTTTTTAGGTCTCAGATAAGGATATAGCATCCAGCATTTGTGCTCTGGATGGTTGGCCAAGGTGTTGTGTTTCTTTGCCTTACACTTGCCCGATGGATCTGTGAATAAGGAGGTGACTGGACTGGACAAGGAACCACCGTTCTCAGCGGAAGAATTGAAGCGTTGTTCATTCAAGTGAATTTGCAAGTGATCAAGCACAGCGTCTGGAGTGATCTGGGAGGAGACCTTTGAGTGTGTGACTTGCTGCTTAATCACCTTGAAGGATTTGGGTAGTTTTCTGAGTACCATGTAGGCCAGTACGTCCTGAGGCAACAGTATTCTGATCTCCTGCATTTGATTAATTCCAGTTTCAATATCCAGTATGAATGATTGGATGTTGCTTTCATTGAAGACAATAATTTCAAATAAGCTGTATATTCTGGCTTGATTAGCTGGTTGAGATGACAGAAAGTGGTTGAGTATGTCTTTCCAGAGAGTCTTGGCGTCTTCTTCATTGGAAGAATTAACAATTTTGGTGTGAGTTGAGGGAGACAGTTTAGATATAAGAATGGAGACCAGCATAGTGTTGTCTTTTGAGTCAAGATTGGGTCCATCCAAGGACATTGCGTTCTTGAGTTTAACTAGGTTGAGTAGAGTGTTCATTTGTGTTTTCCAGGTTGTGAAGTTGTCATCTGTTAGCAGAGGAATAGCCTCAATTGTTGTTTTTAAGATTGTAGGATTGATGTTGTCCATCTTAGAGTTAGTGACGGCTGGTTTTTTGTTGGAAAGACTTGGCGTGTTTTGAATGTTAATCATCATGAAACTGAAGAGATTGATCTTATGATTCCAGAACTAAAATCCAGTTGCCCAGAGATGAGGAAGTAGTGTCGAGATGACTGAGATGAGAACACTGGATGAATCAAGAGAGGTAGCTAGGACCAATGAGAGGACTAAAACGGAAGATGAGTAATGTGTTGATCTTGGGGTTTTTCAATCAGATTCTCACCAGATGAAAGCAAGTAAGGATGAAAGCCTTGAACAAAAAAGCAAGTAGAATTGTTGTAGTGGTCTTGAATGGACTTGATAGATGACAATTAGAGCGGCGGAAGATGGGTTTGGGATGATAGGTGAGAGGTGGAGATGTTGCATTTTTTGAGAGGAGAGATCAGAAAATGAAGTGAAGAGGAGCAGAGCCAAGAGGAGAAAGGAGCATTCAAAGGAGAGAAGATAAAGAGCGGAAAGTGTTTGTCATCCATGTGGCATGGGAGTGATATTGAACTGATTAATAGGATCCCTAATGAGCTCCTCCAGGTGACAGTAAGCATGAGTTTTCAACAAATACCTTGATTTGAGTTTTTTTGTCTGAATGCAAACCTTTGGAATGTTTTTGCATCCAGGAAAATTTTTCAAAATCTTATTTTGCTTGAATTGAAATATTGAATTGGATTTAAATAATATTTTTGAAATTTTCTGCAAGTGGGAGAGTAATGTAACCACTTAGAGGAATGTAAGGGGGGGGGGAAGCTGTACTCTTTTTAATTTCAAAGGATTCAATTCTATCAAAGATGTGTTTTTCTGTGGCTTTTGAGGCCAAAAGTCAATAGTAACACTGTGCTATGGGGGAAGAAAGGCCTAGATGTTGGATGGATTTGAAGCTTGCAGCAATATAAAAAGAAAAAAAATAAAAATTGGAAGAAGCTGTGGATATAATTGCAACCCAGGCATTTTGTCCATTCCAGATTGGCTGGGTTGAACCCAGAGTTCAATCTCCCCCCAAAAGAAGGATTTCAAAACAAAGGAAACAACAAAAAAACAACAAAAAAACAACAACAAAAGATAAAAAAATGAAATAGAATAATCAAGATAAAAAGAGAATAAAAGAATAAAAAATTTAATAAAGATCTAGGAGCTAAGGAGAAAGTATTGAATGGATGGCCTTGAAGGCAGTCAAAGGCAAGATCCCACCAAAATTAAAAACTTAAGAAATAAAATAAAAGAAAAAGAAAAAAGGGAAAAAGTTGCTTTTGGGCCACTCAGGCAATCAATCCCAGATGGCCTGAACTTTTCTGGAATCCATAAGCAAATAAATTGATAAATAAATGGAAAAAAAATTAAGAAGAAATGTTTAGGTCATGCAGAAAAAAAAGTAATTTGCAGCTTTGAGAGCTACCCAAACGATTGAGGCCAAGTTCCCTAGGTTCCCTTATCAGCTGGGCCATGAATTCTACAGTGAGGAATTTAAGAATGGATTTATTTTTGCTATTTATTGCTCCTTTATAGGGAATTAATACCATATCTATAAAAATTCAATGACAGGAGAGTCTTCAAGCCAAAACCACAGCATTTTTTATACTCAAAGATCGCACTCATGGATTATTTGCTAGATCAAAAACACTTGTAAAATAAAGAAAAGTTAGTTTGGAAATACTTCAAAACCCTGAAATCCAGAATTTCTCCAGTTCTATGAATCTTTGATTTCATACCTTCATGGGCTTTTTCTCAATGAAATGATGGGTATTTAAATTATAAAAAAAATATTCTTTGATAATTATCCCTTATATTTACCCTCTTAAAACCAGGATTAACCCTCCTTGAATACTAATATAAAAATAAATAAAAAAAACCACATGATTTTACTATATTTTCCTTCTTTAATCAACTTTTTCCTTGGTTATTCAATTTCACCCAGTCTCTGGAAGTCAAAACCTCAATCCACACTTTTGATTTTCAAATTCTGGAAATTATTTCTCATCTCTGTTTTTATTATGGTTGGGTGGCTTTGGAAAAAAATTTGAAAACTGGAATAAAACTATCAGCTTTCCAAATCAATGGCCCCAATGAACATCAATAGCCTGACCAATTTTACAATTGATTTGGAAATTGATCCAGCTGTGATTTCTGTAAATTTTTCTGACTTCAATTAATAAAACCAAGGAATTCCATTTGGTTCACTGAATTTAACATTTTGATACCTTCCTTGGTAAATCAAAGTTACATTTCTCAATGATTTTAATAGGCTACACATTTTTACTAGGTAATTGTGTCCCCAAAATTATTGAAAATCAGATTTGTTTTTCTTGCAAATTAATTTCAAATATATTTTCATGCATAAAAATATCAAGAAAGCTGGTTTCCTCCTTTGTTTTTTGCTTCAGATATTAAAGGTTGGTCCCTGGAATAATTTTTTTCTAGGGACACTTCAGAGGCCATGGACTCACATATAAAATGCCTGTGATTAAATTTATGCCCCAAAAATGATTTTTTTCTGATTGATTCTCAGAAGATCCTAATGAGGATACTTGAAAATGGCTGTTTTGAAGGCCCTAAATTAATCAAAAAAAAAAACAGAATGGTATCAAATAAATGTTGAGATATGATCAATTCTTTCATGCAGTCTTCAGGACCTCAGTCCCTGCATGCTTGTAGTTGGTTACCTATTCATCATATGTCCTCACAAAGTGACATTGTCATTGACCTCTACAAGCATATCTTGATCACTGGGAAGCAAGCATCCTTAGTATAGTTGGTAGTACACTTGCCATGCACATGAGAGACCTGGGTTCAATTCCCAGAGGACACATGTTATTTTCACATTCTTACAAGTTATGAGCCCAGCGCTACCCAAGCGCCCATCATGAGTGTGATCTTAGCATGTTGCCTTGCTTCCTTCACCCTACATTCAGCACGGGGGTGTGTTGAGATATGATCAATGCTTTCATGCAGTCTTCAGGACCTCAGTCCCTGCATGCTTGTAGTTGGTTACCTATTCATCATATGTACTCACAAAGTGACATTGTCATTGACCTCTACAAACATATCTTGATCACTGGGAAGCAAGCATCCTTAGTATAGTTGGTAGTACACCTGCCATGCACATGAGAGACCTGGGTTCAATTCCCAGAGGACACATGTTATTTTCACATTCTTACAGGTTATGAGCCCAGCGCTACCCAAGCGCCCATCATGAGTGTGATCTTAGCATGTTGCCTTGCTTCCTTCACCCTACATTCAGCACGGGGGTGTTTTGAGATATGATCAAAGCTTTCATGCAGTCTTCAGGAACTCAGTCCCTGCATGCCTGTAGTTGGTTACCTATTCATCATATGTCCTCACAAAGTGACATTGTCATTGAC
Organism: Puccinia polysora; assembly: GCA_025617555.3. NCBI lineage: Eukaryota > Fungi > Basidiomycota > Pucciniomycetes > Pucciniales > Pucciniaceae > Puccinia > Puccinia polysora. The sequence goes on from CM062619.1 coordinate 59,551,356, forward strand.
CTCTACAAGCATATCTTGATCACTGGGAAGCAAGCGTCCTTAGTATAGTTGTTAGTACACTTGCAATGCACATGAGAGACCTGGGTTCAATTCTCAGAGGACAAATTTTATTTTCACATTCTTACAATAAATAGCTGAAAGATACTTTGAAGTTTTCAAAAACAAATCTACAGTGTGAGATCTTGATGGATTTTGGTTCAGAAAATGAATTTTAAAGGTGTTACAGGAGGCCTCAAAAGGCCCCTGCAGGGAATTTACAGGTATTCTCTCCCCTTTCAAATATAAATTTGATTTAGGGGGAATGAATTTCCTCCAGATTGGGAAAATTTAGAGAGATCATTGAAATTAAGGTTAGTGTTTTATGAATTATTTTCCACTTTATTGAAGGTTTCTACACCTTTTTTGGGTGATAAAATTTGCTTTAAGGCCTGAGTTATCCATTTTCTTTGAATAAAACTATTATTATCAATTTTTTTTTCCAATTCCAAAGAAATGAATATATCAATTTGCAAGATTTGAATATATCCTGCCTATTTTTGTATTTTTTTTATTTTTCATGTTCAAATATTACTTGAAATATTTAAAAAAAGATATGAGGTTAAATATGAAGCTCAATTGGATCTTTTTTCTAAATTCTTTGAGGCAGTTTAAACTTTTTTTTTTTGAAATTCAATGGATTTTTGAGAAAATTCAAATTCATATTTGCATTCTTTCAAAATGATGCTGCATTGAACAGGAGAAGAATAGATGCAAAGTTCTATTTCCTATCCTCACAAACACATTATTTCTCCAACTTGCCTTAAAATAACTATGAATTGTCACACCTGAAGGCCCAATAATCCACCTTATCCATACAAAAAATAATAATATGTTTATAAAAATGAACTCAAAAGAACTTACAATGCTTTAATTCCTTAAAATCAAATCTTACAATTTGTTCTTTTCCTTGATAATATAAAAATGCAGCTCTAAGCCAAAATTGATGCTTTATAATTTATTTTTACCATTCCAAACTTTAAATCTTTCCTAGGTAGTATTCAATGCCATTTTATGCCCCCTTCTACCCTTCTCCTTCAATTAAGTCAATAGTACACCAAGTATACTCACTGGTGGATATTCCAGCTTCTTTGAATCACAGGTTTATGTGCACATCATGTATAATCACAATATTTAGTATGAATTTTTCTCAAGAATTCTATTAAATAGTGCATGTAAGATCTAGTAATTCTCATTTTTCAATATTTTCATTTAAAATCATTTTCAAGCCACACATAGATAGCACACCCTCATTGCACACATGTTTTTCACATTCTTATTTTTCACATGTATGATTCTTATGTATTCTTTTCCCTTGAACATAATTTTTAAATCCTACCTTCCTCTGAATATCAAGATAGTTTTTCTTTTGCTTTCTGTTTCTGTTCCTTAGAAATCAATTCTTATTTATCTTTATATTTTGAATATCTGCATACCTTAAAATGAAAATGCTTTTAAAAATTTCAAACTCCAGTCGAAATTCCCCCTTCTTGCAACACAATTGATTTGAGCCCAATCCTGGCCTGAGAAAACAAGAGTTTCATTCATAATATTTTTTTTGCTTCCTAGAAATTTCTCAAAGCACTCTTCTAATTTCCAAGGTTTTCTTCCCTAGTTCCCCTCCTTCAGTATGCATCCTCAAAGATTGTCAACATTTTTCCAGTGACAGGATCCTTGCTTTATCTGTAGTCCTTGTTCTGCCCCTTTTATTAGAAATTATTCTAATTCAACAACATTTATACTATTTTTCCTCCCCATTATTTTAGAGAAGCTTCTTGTTCAAGGAAACCATTGGAAATTCATTCACACTGCTGGTGCTACTGAAGCCACTCAAGCAAACACTCAACATACCAACCTTTTTTAACTCAAATTTATTTGATGAGGTTTGGATAACCCCTCTCCTTGCTCTTGGGGTGCTTATTTCTTTTAGAATAGCTCTGAAGGGTCCTCTGATTATGCTTAAATCATTCTTCCACCAGAAACTCCCATCCCTGGCAGCTCTAGCATTCAGCAGGAATGTTTGAACTCTTCTTTCTTGAGGCTCAACAGAACTGTGAAAAAAAGAAAAATAGTGAAAGCACAATGTTTGAAAACCCAGAAGGAATAAAAGAATCATTTTTATTCAAGAATTCCATTTGAAATGAGGTTTTTATGACTAAAATTTCAAAATTATCTGTGAAATGAATCCCCATTTGTTTCAAATAAATTGGTAAGATTTTTCTTTATTGAAAAAATTACCTGCCTGGATGCATCAAAGTACCTTTGAGATTCACTATGATAATCCAATGAATTCATCAAAAATTGGGTTTTCTTACCAGAAAAAATTTTCAACTTGTTTGGTGACCAGAGAAGAATTCCCACCACAGAAAATGAATTAGAAAATTTTGAGATCAAGAAAAATAGCTGAAAAAATAGATTATTAAGTCTTTCAATTTTGATCCCTCCAACTTTGGAGTGACTGGAAGAAGGAACTTCTAATGTATATGCCTTCAAAATGGCTTGGAATTGAAATTGAAAATTCACTCTGTCTCCACAGAAAATCAATTACAAGACTTGAATAACTTATCAGTTGAATAAAAAATCTTCAAAATAATCCCCAAAACAATTTAAATTGAAGAAAATTAGGGAAAATTCAGAAGAAACACTTCAAGAAAGCTAGAAAAAAACTTTTTTGGCTCAAAGCAAGAACCAAGGTTTTGACAAAACAAGAAGAAAATTCCAAAAGCCCCTAAAAAAGCTAATTTCCAAGCACAAAGCAGCTTTGGAAAATTTTTTGATAAAATGAGATGAATTATTTTAAAAGGAGGATGAAGAATTTTTTTTTATTGGTGGGAAAAGAACTCACTTAATGATTGAAAGGACCAGAAGAAAAAGAAGGGATAGAATAATCCAAGAAAAAAGCTTATAGTTCTCTTGTGTCCATAAACAAAACCTTTTTTCATTTACTGAGTCCTCTGAGACCCAGAATTAATGCATGTAATTTCTGTTATGATATTTTCAGAGCCCCCAGAAATATTCTTTCCTCAAAATCTTAGGTTCATCTTTCTCTCTAATATTTAAGTCTTCTATAGAGAAAAATAAGTTGTTTTCTGTTGGAGCACCAAATCACTTGCTTTCTCTGGAAAATTCTACAGCCATTTATATTTTCAGTAAGATTTCATTTCCCCCAATTACACATCCTTTTAATGGAAAATCATAATCCTTGAAATAACTTGCATGGATGAAATAAAAATAGAACTTGATTTTATTTGTTTTTGGGATCCAGATATTGATTAGTGTGAAGGTCTTATCAACTCTCATGAAAATTGAGTTAACACAGCACTATCCTGGCCCTGTCAGATCTTGATATATAATAGATGGAACTTCTTTCAAAATCTTTCTGAAGCTCTGTGTTTGCTTCAATTCTTCTTGCAATTATTTTCTGGATATTCGAGTTCCTTCAATGATTATGTCGAAGCAGGTTGGTCCCCTGTGAAATATTTAATAATTTTGGCATTGAACCTCAAAAATTATACACATATTAACTCTGATGTAATTAATAAATATTATGAATATTTGGAAGATGTTAAATTATCTCTCCCAGTACCTTAGAATCAGTACCTAGATGTTTTTTTTTCAAAGAAAATGGAAGATTTATCTCCACCTTTGGGGCTATATTATCATAAAATAGAACTAATTGGATATATACTTCCTGTCACACAGTGGTATGTGACACCATAACAACTGAAAATGGACTGAAATTTCAGAAATTCACATAGACTTTTGGTTAGGCCTTTCCTCTCAATTGGTTGCAGTTGTGTGAGGTATAAAAATTGACTGGCTGACATTTTTGTGTGTTCAATTCAAAATAAGTAAAATTTATGTGAGGGGATTTTTCTGTGCCAATTTTTGTGTTTTTGCCTGTCAACAGCAATTATCCTAAGTATTGGTGGCTCCTTATTGTGTTCAGGAGTGTCTGAATCTTGCTTCATGTTTGAGGGTGCATGGATGAGTACCACCAGCCATAGAAATTTTGGGAAAAAGTGCCCTCAAAACGGGTGATACTGTCACACATTTGAATGTGACACCATAACAACTGCAAACGGACTGGTCTTTCAGCCAGTCACATAGTCTTTTTGTTAGGCCTTGCTTCTCAATTTTTAGCAGTTGTGAAATTTATGAAACTTCCAAAAGCTCCTGTATACTCTCTTTCAAATCAAAGTTCTAAAAAATTGCACAAATAAAATAGAATTTACAATAAATTTGCAGAAAAATTTGCATATCTATCAATTTCCATATCTGGATGGCCAAAATTTAAAATTCAAAAAAAAAAAGTTTAGGGAAAAAACTGGATGTGCAAGGGAAAAATTGTTTCCTGGAAATTTTGAATTACTGTTTGCCTTTTTCAAGTCTCTTGTGCAGCCAGTTCAACTTGACAGGAGAATAGGCCCGTTCCCTCCATTTAGCAACCCACCACTCCCTGATTAATCCAAGTAAGTAGATTGATTACTACTTCTAATTTTAAATCTCAATTTCTCCTGCTAAATTATTTTCAATTTTCCATGGAGAACAAAAAAGAAAAAATGAATCATGGTCTCCCCTTCAAAACATGAAAAATCATAGCAATTCCCAGAAAAAATCAAGACTGTAACCATGAAAATCCAAGAGGCTCACTGCAAGCTCTATGAAAATCAAAATTTTTCAAGCAAACCAAGAGCATTCATAGAAATAAAGAAAAGAAAAAAAAATAATTGGGGCATATAAAAGTTAGCAAACCCGTCATTAGAAAACCACCATTTTATTTGACCAAACCCGCCATTTTAAATGGCAGGTTTCTGAAATACACATACCCCCTAAATGGTGTATTTCAAAATGGCGGGTTTCATGAAAATGGAGGGTTTCAAAAATAAAACCCGCCATGAAACTCGCCATTTATGCATAATCATCCATCCACCATCCATCACATCTAAGACATCAATCCACATCAGAAAATCCATACCGGTTGCATCTCCATTGCATCACACACATCTCATCTCCATTGCTTTACATATCTATCAATTTTCACATCTCCATCTTCAAAAAAATAAAATACAGTCATCATCTCATCACCCCACATCACATCACAATCTTTCTCAACATTTCCAATCAAAATTCCCGCCAGCAAGTTGAAAATGAAAAAAAGCTGACTGAACTTTTGCTACTCTTTGACTCCCATTCAGACTTTGATTCAGAATCCGATTTGGAATCAACTTGGTTAGCTTTGAATTCTCTGTTGGAAAAGAAATACATGGTTCCAAGAATAAACACCCTCCACAACCCTATGTATGAAAGGCAAAAGCTTCATCTCATCCCTGACTTAAGCTTCCAGAAACTATTCAAAACTTTGTTTCCTGCATTCATGAAACTTTTGGAAATGATTGAAGATCACCAAATCTTCCAGAACAATTCTCAGAATCTTCAACGCAATCCAGCCATCCAAATTTCTGTTTCTCTTTGTAGATTGGGATCAAATGGAAATGGAACAGAAATCCATCAATTGGAAAATATATTCTCAGTCAGTTATGGAAGCATTGACTTAAACACCAAAAGAGTCATGATTGCTATCCTATCTTTCCATTGCTCAGTCATTTCTTGGCCAACAAAAGAAGTATGCAAGGAGATATCTCAAGTAATGGAGACCAAAGGCTTTCCTGGTTGCATTGGGTTTGTTGATGGAACCACCATCCCCTTGAGTCAAAAACCCAAGCTAGATGGCAACCACTCTTTTGATTGAAAAAAAGGCAACTGATTCATTTCTTTTCCAATGACTTTGATAAAAACTTTAATCACACCACTGACCAAATATGTTTCATTGTTTTTTTTAGATACTCCATGGCCCTACAACTTGTTTTTGATAACAACAAAAAGTTCATATCCCTCCATGCTGGCCTTCCAGGTTCTTGTCATGATTCATACGTGTTCAATTGGATGCAAATTGCCCAACAACCAGGGAACTACTTTGACCAAGATCAATACCTTCTGGCCAATTCAGCTTATGCTAGTGGCAAATATGTGGTTCCAGCATACCAGGATGTTTCATCTAACAATCAAGGAAGAACCAATTTAAACTATCATCTTGCCCAATCACAAGTTTGGATTGAGAATGCCATAGGAGTCCTGAAAAGAAGATGGGCCAGCCTAAGGGAAATGAAAAACCAGCTTCAAAAGCCCAAAGACATGAAGATCCTCATCAACTGGATTCTCACTTGTTTAATCCTTCACAATCTTTTGGCCAACATCAAAGATGAGTGGGACAAAATATCTGAAGATGATATTCCTGACCCACCTCAAGTCATCCCTGTCTCATCTTGTCCCTCATCTTCTTCTATGAGAGAGCATATTCTTCCTCTTACCCTTGCTCCCTTTGATGAGTAATGTTTTAATTTTAAATAGGTGAAAAATAACTTCACAGTAAGTTCTTTTTTTGGTTGTTCACCCAAGTTTCCAGGCTGAGTTGGTTTTTTTTTTCTTAGTGCACTTAGAAAAAATCAAAAAACACCCCAACCTCATACCCCACCACTTGCCAGCACACCCATCTCTCCCATCCACCTCACCGCTCCAAAACTTCCAACTCACCCCACTCACACACTGGTCACCTTCCTTCCTCCTCCTCATCACACCACCGCCTTCACCTCAGCAACCTAACCAACCTCACCAGCCTCATTAAACTCACCAAAAAACCTGCCTCACCAAGCTCCCCCAAACATCCACCATCCAACTCACCAACAGACTCAGTGAGTCCCCTTCCCTCATTCTTTCCACTCACTAAAACACCCTTGCTTACCTCTCCTTTGAACTCCCCCCAGGCCTTCTCTCCCAGCTCCACCTCATCTCACTTGCATCCTCCTCCTCATCTGGTAAGCTCCTCCCTTCTCTTTCTCCCCCCTTCCTCCTCCTCCCCCTCCTCCTTCCTCTCTAGACCAACCCCCACCAATCAATTAGGAATCAATTGGTCGATAAATTTGGTTTTGATTGATTGATCAAAACCAAATTAATCAATTGATTCCCAATCAATTGCTTGATTGATTTGCATTTGATTGCTTGATTTTTTTGCAATCCATCATTTGATTGTTTTGAAATTGATCAAGAAATTGTTTTGAAATTGATTTTCGCAATGTCTCCTGCACTTTTTGTTTTTGAGATTTCTTTGGAGCTGATCTCTGGTGTTTTTTTTTTTTTTTTTTTTTTGATATTTTTTTCTTTTTAGGTGTCTCTGGATTGCACCAGAAGTCAGCAGGGTTTTTTTTTTGGTTATTTCAGGTTTTCTTTGCCATGGAAGGTAGGTTTTTTTTTTTACTTTCAATTTTTTTGATAACTTGGCTTTTTTGTGTCTTGCATGGGTCACTCATGCCAATTTATTTGGGGGGGGGGGATTCAGCTTCCGGTGTCCCTGGGTTCAATTTGAGGTTTGTGTTTTTTTTATCAAATTGTGTTTCACCAATAATGTCTATTGGACTGAATTTGTTTTTTTTTTGGAAAACATTTGACCGCCTCTGGGGAAAATCCAATTCTTCTCCCACCCCCCTCAAAATGTTACGCAAAAAATTGAATCCAGCCTTGTTCCTCACCCCAATCTAAGTATAGGTTGGGAGGGAACAAGATGGAAGGAGATGGCTTGAAAAACATACAGAGGGGTGGCAATAGTAGAGCTTCTCACCAAAAGAGGATTCAATATTGGGATTCAGAAATGTCTTCTGAAGTTACTGACGAAAGTATTAATGAAAAGGTGGTCTGGTCTGGTCAGAAACCACCTCCCTTGGCTCTGTACCCTTCAATTTTTGCCAAAAAGAAAAAGAATAGTCATAAACCCACCCAGGAAGAGTATGAGAAAGCAAAACAAACAATCAAACGGTTCCATTTCTTTCACCGTGGAAAAGTAATTGTCCTCAATTGATCTGATCACCAAGCCCTGGTTGCAATAATTGAATTTTTGCCCTTGGATAAAATCATAGAACAAGATAAGAAGGACATCAAATTTGTCACCACTTTCCTTCATGGTTCAAAAAGCTTTGTCAACCCAGTTGGTCCTTCAATATCTTGGGGTGGAAAAATGTGGGCAGTTGGATGGCAAAAATTTATGCACCCTTTGGAGTTATTTGTATGTTATGTGAAGAAATCATCTATTAGATCTTCTCCTAAAGAGTATTCTTTCCTCAATCTTAAGCCCAACAAAGTGTCCCAAATTCTAGGACATATGTTTTGAAATTTGGCCAAACTTTCATTTGAATCAAACCATGATACCATGAAGGAAAACAACATCCCCTATTTCTCTTTGTTGGAATTTGGTTCCAAGCCTATGCCTTTTGATTGCTCCCCACACATCACTTTCACCTTGGATTCTTTTTACAACTCTCCTCATATTGAAAAAGGTGACATCTCTGGATATTCCTTTTTACTCATGGCTCCAACCAAGAAATCAAATGGTCAACTTATTGAAAACACAGAAAAATATCAAGTATTGGATGGCCAATTTTTTTTCTGACCTTGGCTTTTGAATTGATTCCAAACAAAAACGTATAGTCAAAATGGTTTGGGCACCTAATAAGTACAAGCACTGTACCATTCCTGCTGTGGACACAGCAACCCATACCAGAATGGCCATGTCACTTCAAATTAATAAAATAACTAGAAACACTTGCAGGGACTTGAATAATGGCCAAATTTACTCTAGAAAAAAAAATATAAATAAAAACAAAAAAGATCTGTATATTGGTGGGGTTAAGAATACTCTCAAACGTTGTAATCAAAAATATTTTTGTTTTCTTTCACCCATGCAAATATATTTACAAGCCCAGCATTTGAGTTATTGGCTGTATTTCATCTTCTACAGCTCCCAATGCAAGCCAAGGCTACTGATACCTTATCCTTTTTTTTTGGTTGCAAGTTGTTCCCTCTCCTTTTCCAATCCTGCTTGCTGTCAATCCTTCTCCTTTTCCTCTTTTTAAAATTCTAGCTCAGCCGGTTTCAACTTCCACCCAGAATCCCATTTTTGTTGATGAGCCAAACTCTTGGCTTTCTGCTTTTGAACATCCATGGCCAGTTGAAAATCCCACTTTTTCTTTTCAAACTCAAGTTTTTTGGATTAAATTTGTGATTTAACTGTTTTTTGCAGTGAAAAAGCAATGAGCATGATTTTTAAAGCAAGGATATTCAAACAATGGACTTACATGAATCTTTTTTCTCCATGATTTCTTCAAATCCTGAAAAACCGGAAGTGTTTTTCCTCTTTTGATGACTTTTGGGGTTGATATTTATGGAATTGGAGGCCTTTTGCTTACCCTTGGCAGAGGAGGTTTGGGTCTGAAAGTCGTCAATAGTGTTTGAAGGCAATGTGGGAGGCCCCATTGGCTTGAATTTTTGGCCATTCAGGAATGGATGAGCCTGTTTTTTACATTCTGAATTGGTCAGGACTAACCAGGAAGAAGAGAAAAGAGCTTGGTTCCTTACTTGAACCAATTTTGAGGGTAATTGCAACTGAGGAGTATCTTTTTCCGCATCAGCAAGGTTGATGAGATCTGCTAACCCAGGAAGAGAGAAATCCAAAGAAGGAGGGGAAGGGTCCAAGCAATGGTTTGAAACATCAATCAACACCAAATTAGACGTGATCAGAGCTGATTGCGTTTGAATATCCTCCTTGGAATTGGATGGGGGCCACTCCAAGGCAAACGTTTCTTCAGGATCACCATTGCTAGGCTGAGCATCCCCAGCCAAGTCCTCAGCGTGGACTGAATTGGATTTTTTGGGCATCAAAAGCGGCTAAAGGGGTGATGTTGGCCTTCTTTACGAAGATTTCATCCATTTGAATATAAAAAGGACAAATGGAGTCCAACTTATCAACCACCAAGTTGATTCCCTTGGCTTTGTCAGAGTTGGTGATACCAAAGCCGGTGGAGATTGAAATGGAGTGGGTCTTTTTTTTACTTGGCTTGATAATTCTTGAATCACTCCCTCATCTGTTTAAATGACAGATCCAGCATACCTTTTGTTTTGTTCTTGAGTTCATTGGCCATCAGGAGATAACCATTGACCTGAGAGGATGGAGGTTGGCCAAAATGTGGTTCATTGTCCAATCCAAAACAGGAATCATAGTTGGAGGGAATTTTGAGCCAGTTGACCAGAATGATGTGATCAGCTCTCTTGAGCTGACTTGAGCCCTTGGAAGCTGACGGGGGAGGATTTTTTGTTGTGGAGTTCCTTGGAAATTTTTGCTTTGGTGTGTTGGAATTTTGTGTGGACTTGCGGGGGGAGGTTTGCTGAGGGGCCATTTTGAAAGAGTAATGGCAATAAGGTGATGAGAGGGATAAAGTGACAAGCAAGATAAAGTGATGAGAGATATGAAGTGATGAGAGCAATAAAGTGACATGAGTAATAAAAAAATGATTGGATTCTTTGGATGAGGTTGGAGGTACAGGTTCTTGTTGGAGGTAGAGTGATGAGAGTGATGAAGCAATGAGAGGGATGAAGCAATGAGAGTGATAAAATGGTGAGTGATCAAGTGATGGGGGTGATAAATTGATGAGAGTGATGACAAGAGTGATAAAGTGATGAGAGTGGTAAATCTTTTTATAATGAGGCTGGAGGTAAAACAATTTTCAATGACGTTGGAGGTAGAAGGAGGTGGGAAGCCAGGGGTGGATGACGTGGACAGATGGCGGAAGCCTTTAAATACTTTATTTGAAAAAACCCACTTATTTCATGTTAAATTTGACACGTCTGATTTTAAATAAGTGGGTTTTTTGATTTTAAATGGCGGGTTTGAAATGGCAGATTAGGGTTGAAACCCGCCATTAAAAAATGGCGGTTTTGGTGAACTTTGATATGCCCTATTAAATGATTATTCAGGCTCAAAATTTACATTGAACCACCTGTGGCAAAATAAAAATTCTGGTTAAGCATCATGCACACAATGAATGGAAGTTATAAGTAGAGATGACCAAGAGATTTAGAATCTCCAACTGTCTGGTTGAATCAATCATTGAAGAAGCCCAAGAAGGTAACAGGAATTTTTCAAAATCTGCCAGAGGAATAGAAGAAAAAATGAACAAAAAAATGATTAAATTAACTATTAACCACCTTGAAGAATATGCAGAATCTTTCTAAAATTCTCTCATCAATTAAATCCAAAAGAAACTCAATATATACCTCTTGATTGCCATCTTCTATGAGCTCCTTAGAGGCTTTGATGTCATCAGGAAAAGTGCTCATGAAGTAAACCTTAATTTGGAGAAACCACTTCCAAAATAGCAGCAAAAATTTTTTTTAACTGTTTGACGGATGTATGTAGGAACATCATTTTTATCAATAATTCAAGATTTGATTCCCAGATTGAACACACTCACAGTTACTCAATTTGTGGTAAGGACCAATTTTTCAATTTATAAATATTTATTAATTATAAAATGGGAAATTTTAAATTTTCAAACCCCTGAAAACCGTTCACTACCCAAAATGGGGTGCATGGCGCAATTCACAACTCAAAATGGGTCTCAAATGGCCATTTGCGGCCCATTTCAGTAGCAAACTGCCATTTGCAGCCCATTTGAGTTTCAAACAGCCGTTTGCAACTCAGGTGGGTTGTGAATGGCAGTTAGCCACCCTTGTTGGGTTGCAAACCACACCATTCAACCAATTTGTGGTTGTAAATGGCAAAAAAAGTAGATTTTATTTATTTCATTTGATTTATTCATATTTTATCTATACTTTTATTTTTAATTTAATGAATTAATTGTTTTTTTATTAATCTATTTTGTAATTTTATTTATCTATTTTGTCATTTTATTTATGTATTTTGTCGTTTAATTCATCTATGTTATATATATATATATATATATATTTAATTTAATTGATTACTTTATTTTTTAATTTGTTTATTAAAATATAAAAAAGCAATAAAAGATAAAAAAATTAAATATGAAAAAAGATTTCAAACAACCATTTGCAACTCAGATGGTTTGCAAACTTCCATTTGGGACTCAGATGGGTTTCAAACAGCCTTTCACACCCATTTTCAACCACAGGGTTGCAAATTTAACATTACCCTTATAAAAAAAGTAACTTTAATTTTAATTTGTTTTGTTTGATTCAGGCCAGCCTTATCCCTTTTTAACAAATTCTAGGGAAATTATGATAAATTTTTCAGGCGCTCTGGAAACATCTGAAATTATATGTTGAAAAATTAATGGTGAGGATGATACAAAGAAAGGAGGAAAAATTACCTCAACAATTTTCAGCTACCTCCTTTCATTCCGTCAAATAATTCTGTTAATTCTGCTTATAATCATGAATTACACTGCAATCCAATCGAAAAATTATTTCAATAAATTTTTCAAAATAGTGAATTATTCCAGAAAACAAACATATATTGAATTCATCCAAAGATAATCTGAAATTCTAAGCCCAATTTAATTATTATTGAAAATAGTCAAGATCAAGTTCAAGAATCATCCCACTTGAATCAAAAAGGGTCTTTCTGCAGCAATAAATAGTTAGGGTGCATTGGAGTGAACCAAGCCTGCAATTTTTTAATCAAAGGTTTCAACCCAACTCTTCCATTTCAAAACCTCCATTTAAAATAAAAAACAAACTTATTTCACACCAGGAATGTCAGGGTTACCTGAAAAATAAGTGGGTTTTTGGAATATGGTTTATTAAATCTGTGACCCAAGATTACAACTAACCTGTTAATCAAATCACTACTTGCTCTAAAACTCATTTACCCCACTGGTCATCTCATCCATCTTGATAGAATTGAAAAACTCATCCTCAACTACCTCTGCGCATATGTCAAGCTCAATTTCAGACTGGACTTGAATCGCAAGATCAGCATCTTTTGCCTGCTTGCTCAGATTCAACCCCAAGACTTCTCCCCTATCATTTTCAAGCTGTTTACATCTGGTAGTAGCAGTAATACTCCTACCCCTCAAATTTTTTCCTCATCTCCCCATGTTGGAGGTATGATCACACCCACAAACAAGAAGGGTAAGCAATTTATTCTGACCTTCTTACCTTTGAAAACACCTCCGTTTTTCTCACCTTCTTTGGCCATGTTTGGGTTCATTAAAAAACCCAGCCAGTTTTTCCATTCCAATGCGCATGATTCCAACCCTGCCGTACCACCCAGGCCATTGAAACCCAACCACCTAACCAAGTCCAAGCAACCACTCTTTTTTTTCACCATTCTTGGGTTCATCTACGCGCAAGGCAAGACAAAATCTGCCTTTTTCTAGATTTTCTGAGGTGAAAAGTTGCAAGCTATCTTGGTCACCCTTGTTGGTTTTCCCTCAGCTCAAACAACAGATGAAGAAGAAGGTCTACAGTCTAAATCAGTTCTTTTTATTCAACTCCTTGGATGAGGAATTGAGTGATCAGGATATGGACAAAGGTGCCTTTATAAATGAAGATTTTTAAATAGATGATGAAGACACAAACCAAAACAACAATGAGGATGAAACCTCTCAGCAAATTCAACATAAAATGGATGCCAAGTTGAAAATTGCAACAAACCCAGGAAAAAAACAAAAGGAAAAGGAAAATCAAAGATTTCCAAGGAGAAAGAAGAGAACACCATGCCCCCAAATTCCATATTTTCTTAGAATCTAGGCTCCAGCTTGCAGGGACCTTTCTGTGAAAAATTGGTTTTATTTCTTTTTAAACGCTAGCAGAGAATTTTTGAAAAAATAAAACTACCAGTATGATTCTGAGATGTAAGATTGGATGCTAACAACAAGAAGAAAGAAATAAAAGCAGAAGAACAAATGATCATCCTTCAAGTAATACAAGTGGGTTCTCCTTCCTCCTCAGGATTGGTGTCAGATTGCTACTATTGAAGAGCAAGCTGCAACAGTAACAGAAATAACATAAAAATAACAATAATAAACTTAACCTAAGAAGGAGTAGGAAAACCATAAATATTATTACACAAATGGATTCTCCGCCCAAAATTAGGTAGGTTCACTCACTGACCCCACCCTTGAAATCCAACAACTAATATTTTTAAATAATTAAGGAAAGAAAGACCAAAATACCACTGCACCACTTTTGAACTTTTTAGCCAATTAAATATTTCACACGTATTCTCATGTATAGGTTTCACACCTAAAATTCAGTCAGAATTGAGGTTTTGTGTATATTTTAGGAGTTAAGGACGGAAATGTGTTCTTTCACAATTCCCGCACGCAGCCGCGGCAGCCAACCCACCCGCGCGCGGCTGATATACAGCTCTGTCACTCCGTCAAAGTTGTTAACGCAGCCCTGGGCCTCTGAAAAGTACGCAGCCGCGGGACTACGGGTTGAAAAAAGTACAGGCAACCTGAGAAACTTAGGTACTGCATAAACATGCTACAACCTACACAGGAACATTCTACATATGTCATAAATGTTACTGTAGATAGAAGATAGTCTAAAATTAAATAAAATTATATAAAAATACTTAAATAACCCTTATATGTATTTCTTTTTAAATATAATTCAAAGTACCAAGAATGTCGAAAATAAGATGTCAAAAATAAGACAATGACAACTTCTAAAAATATATTAAAATACTTTAACATACTATTATAAAAATTTCTAGAAATTTGTTTTTTGTGAAATACAAAAAAAAACTAATGATGTAAAAATATTACATGAATTCCCATGACTTATATTTTTAATTAATTACTTTAGGAAATAAACTGAAATTCGAAAATTAGGAGTAAAATCAATATCATGACTTTACTGCAATTATTTAATACATAATGAGAACTCGCCTTATATCAGAATTTCTTTAGGAATGTCTATTAAAATAATTATTAAATTACTGGAAACATTTACTAAGGATAATTAATTGAATAACAAATAAAAAGGACAGATTAGTGTTACTCACACGTCCAAATATCAATTATAAAGTAGAATAATCCCCATACCCTGGGGAATTAAATGCTACCCGTGCTACAGAACCAAGAACACGTGACAGGCTACCACTGGTTACCCTGCTAGCCTCAGTGCCCGTCCCTTTGAGCCCCTTTACCCCTCAGAACGACAATATTGGGACTCCAAAAGCTATAAATAAAGAGCTCTTTTGAGGATATTGATGGGCAGAGACCCAGTTATATTTATATCCATAAACCATGCCAAGGTAATCAAATACTTATTAGAGACAAGTAAGTGATTTATGGCTTAGTCTGATCAATAATATCCGTCCTCAACCTCTTTTTTATCAATTTAAACTTCTGAACAACCTTATAACACCAGTATACAGGTTTAACCCATCAGTACATGTCCCAAAAAGATAACCAAAGAATTTAATAATAGACCAGTGAGTTTTATTATCCTTTCTTTGTCGTGGAAGCTTTGTTACAAAGCCCTGCCACTCCACCGTGTATTTTATATACATATTATCTTTGGGCAAAATATCCTTTAAACTAAAGAGCCCAAAGTAACCAGGACTACAAGTTTTCATATTGAAATCCCTGAAGAGAGAGGTTAAAGATCCCCAATATAATTGTGGCCCCTCTCTAAAAATATTTAATAATCAATTTATCTATATTGATTTATAACGCTAAACCATAACCAAACCAATTAACCTTGCAATAAGTTTTATCCAAATATTTTATGGATCTTTGCTGCATTTATTAAATAATATATTTATTATTTATT
The DNA here is from genome assembly GCA_025617555.3 of Puccinia polysora. Lineage (NCBI taxonomy): Eukaryota > Fungi > Basidiomycota > Pucciniomycetes > Pucciniales > Pucciniaceae > Puccinia > Puccinia polysora. The sequence goes on from CM062619.1 coordinate 59,567,043, forward strand.
ATATCACCTCTAGTAGCTAAAGGATAGAAAGGGTATTGGCATCCAAGAGGCTGAAAATTGGGGGTCTGGCCAAGAAATATTCCATTTTATTATGTTTAATACCTTGGAACAGACATTTCACAAAAAATTCAATCAAAGATAAATTTATCTGACTTCATAACTGTGATTCACCATTAAATTCTTTTGCATTGGATTTAAAAAAAAATGCAGAATTAATAATCTATTATTTAAATCTTTTAAAGATAAGAAAAGTAGAATATATTAAAAATTTTAAACCTACTGGTTGGGAAGCTTTAAATCAAGCTGAGAAACTTAATATCTCTTCTACACATAAACACTTAGATAAACTTCTTGAAAAAGAAGATCTTGAGAGGTGTATCAACTTCCAGTCTCTATTAAGGAAAAATAAGGCTTGGAAGAAATACCATATAAATTACTTTTTGAAATATAAAAGTAAACTTGTATTATCATATTATTTTAAATAATCTTAATATATTTTATTGACCAATAAAATAACCTTTTAACATCAGTGAACCCTCCTATACCAGAAACCACCACCACTGAAATTGATTTATTGGATCAAGAAGTCCCAGATATCTCTGGATGCCCTGAAATTATTGATTGGACGGGTGAAGACCTCATTGGAACACACCAAGACCCCGTAGGATTACCTACTAAGGACCAATTTAATCCCAATAAAATCTTTGTAACTTTGAATATCAACTTAAGTGAGTTTTAAATAAAAATTATTTTTATGGATTTTTTCTGTAGAAAGAAAAATACTTATAAACATTGTTTTCAAATATGAATAGATGTAACACAAGAGTCTCAGCGAGAATTAACTTCTATGGATCTTTGTCAGGAGCCCCCAGTAACCGTGAGACCACCAATAATTACAACCATGAGGGTACTGGAACCCGTGAATCAAATGTTGATGGACAAGGAACAGCCACAAGTACTTCTGCCCTCCCCCAACCTAGAGCCAGAGAAGGTAGTAGAATTAAGCCCCCCTCCATTTCAAGAAGATTCCCTGCAGCCACCCCAACAGAATCTGGCCAAGGAAGCCAGGATCAAAGACTAAGCCAGAGAGCACGTGAAATATTGGGAAGAGTTCAAAGAAGCCCAAGCCAAAGAGGACATGGTATCTATGAAAAAGATAATCTCCCAGGCAAAAGCTACCCAGATAGCTCTTCAGAAAATGATTACAAGGAAAGAGGTAGAATCCTACGTAGAAACGTGGAATACTTGGGATCAATTAGCCCAAATGAAAGGCAAAGGATCAGGAAAGAAGAGATCTTCTTCCCATCCAAAGCCAAAGGGAAAGAAGGATTGGGATCAGATAATATCCCTAGCTCAAAAATGGAAGAAGGTTTACAACCATTAGCCTCTAATTCTGAGCCCAAAAAAACCTCTGATGTAATTACTTCTTTTTCTAATGATATGCCTCATAATTTCAAAATTGTTTGTGGAAATTTGGAGGGTTTTTATACCCAAGTGGATAAATTGACCTCAGTAGTAGCTAAATTGATTAATCACCAAACAAAGACGGTAGTAATTGAAGATATCAAAGAACACAAAGAACAATTATTGGAAACAATTAATCAAGGTAGGATCAGACAGACTCAAACAATTGAGAATATGTTATCAGGAATCCAAGAAGATTTTATTATGTCTTTTCAAACCTTAAAAGAAAAATTGGTAACCACTACTAACAGCTCCATTCTATTCCTTAGTGAGAAATTGGATCTTCTTAATAATAAAGTGGACCTGAAAATTGATCTGATCAAGAATGATCTTAGAGACTTAATAGTCCATCTGACCAACCCCTTGGGGAGTACCAAATAGAAACCAAAACCTCCCAGACAAACAACTACTCCTTATGCACCACCCTTACTAGGAATTCATAGGAATGATACCTTCAGGCCTAGTCCTACCCCTGAGATGGAACAAGCCCTCAAATTTTTAACCCCTATTTCTGAATGGCCCAAGTTTTCCAGAGAGGGAGAATACAATAATATAAATTTTATTAAATTTATTGACTATACTGTTAAAATACGTACACACTTACGCGGGTGCTACGTATAAGTGTAATCCAAATGGGATGCACAAATGGGCCTCTAAGGCCCATTGGACACACACACGGACCATACGGGCCCATGTGGATGTCACGGATTTGGGGAAACTGGCCTCAAAATGCGTGAAATAGGCCTATTGGTACACGGGCCCTAACGGGCCCGGTGGGGTATATGGGCAGATACAGCCAGATGGGCTTGTATGGGCATAATTGGGCCCAAGGTTTATTTTGGACATACTTGGCCAGACGGGCTGGCCCGCCAAAGTATGTTTTTCTCAGTTTTCGGGCTTGGGGCGGCCCATTGGGGCCGCCGCCAGTGTCGCGGCCCACCCGGGGCCGCTGCCCGCGCCGCGGCCCGTTCGGGGCCGCCTGTGTTCCTCGGCACGGCCCACGCGGGGCCCGACGGCCCGCGCGGGGCTGTTGCGCGGCCGAGGGACCCCGCGCGGTGCGATGCCGCGCGGGCCCGGCTGGTCGCGCCCGGCAACCAGCGCCGCGGAGCCGGGGCTCGCGGCCCCGGCTCGCTCCCCCTCCCCTCGCTCGCCGTTGCGAGGGGGATGGGGGCGGGCTGGCTGGGTTGAACCAGCCAGCGACCGGCCGCGACATCGCGGTCGGTCAGGGCAGGGGGGACCTGACCACCCCCTTGCCCAGGGAGGTGGCGGCGCCGGCCGCGGTAGTAGCGACCGGCAGGTGGGGGGGATTTGATCACCCTCCCACCTAGCGAAGCGATGCAGAGGGAGCGAGGGGCGCTCTCCCCCCCCCTTTACCGAGGGGGAGGAGCGTCGGGCTGAGGGGACCTGATCACCCCCAGCCCAGTCCTTTTCCTAATGACGACGCCCTGGGGGTATCGACCCCCAGGGCCCCTGGTGAGGGGATTTGACCGCCCCCACCAGGGATTTGAGAGAAGAAGGGGGGGGGCGGCATGTCCGCCGGTTACACCCCCCCCTAGTGAGGTTGAAACCGGACCCAGGTGAGCCCTGGGTCCCACCTGGCCCATTTGAGGGGCCAGGGGCTGGATGCATGAGGCAACCAGCCCGTAAGTATGACAATGAGGTCATCAGGACCGGTTGTAACAGACAACCGGTCCAGGGGATTGAACAGCAAAGGGGCTGGTTCAGCCCCGTAACGGTGGAAACACCAGAATGGACCGGAATAGGCAGGTCGTAAGGGTTCAGGGACTGATGCCATGTGGGCTGATGTAGTCCAAACCAAGTAACAAGGCTTGTAGAGCCTGTAGAGCTCTTTTGGGGCGGAAAATTTGCCTTTTGGCTTGTTGTATCATGGGTTCACAATAGGCCAATCTTTTGTACTTAAGGAGCTCTTCTCCCTGCTGTTTTCCATCATTCATTCATCATCCAATCGAATTCATCCAACATATTGCCCCATTGTGAGAGCCCCATTAGCCATTATTGACACACAGTGTCCAGCATTTCTTTTGCTTTAAAATACTGCTCATTTGCCTAAGCTAATTGCTGGCCATAATTATAACATATACTATTAACTCTTATGACTTACCAGAAGCTATAGCTGTAGTCAGGCTGCCCAGACTATTTGAAGGAGTAGCTTTGGCCTGGTTCATCAGTAAAAGAGAAGAAGTAGGATCCTTACCATGGAATTCTTGGAAACTTCTAATTGAAGAACAATTTGGTTCTAGAATGTGGAAAAGAAAAATGATAAAAATTTTTGAAAATTCCTCATTTGACCCCTCCAAGGATAAGCCTCACAAATGGTGCTTGGAACAGAAGAAAAGACTATATTCCTTCTATCCAGATGCTGATAAAGAGGAAGTAAATGAAAGACTCCTCAACTTGTGTCCTGGAAATCTTAACCATAGTGTAAGATGCAGGATGAGTATGGATGCTGACTTGCCAACTCTAATCAATGTGTTAGAAGAAGTCATAGACATGAATGGGTTAGATAAGAAAGTCCCTTCTAGACCCAAAGAGAACTACAAAATTAACAAAATCAGAGAACAAACCCCTATGATATATACCTCTGATAATAAGAAACCTAATGAGAATAAGGAAAAAGAGAGGATGCCTGGAACTTGTTGGAATTGTAACAAGACAGGGCATATGAGAAAAGACTGCCCATTACCAAAAATCAAGATAGCAGTCTTGGAAGGAGAGCAGGAGGTTGAAGGGAATCAGAACTATGAATATATAGCTGATACTGAAGGATCCCTTTCTGAATGTGAATTGATCCTGACCAACCCTGTTAACGTTATAGAAGGAGATATAGGCACTTCTATAGAAATCAATAACATCCATTGGGATTCTATTTTGCCCCAACAATGGGATCCTACCATAATTCATAGACATATTACAAATGTTAAACCATTAACAGTTAAACCTATGAGTGGAAAAAGTTATACCACTGGTCAAACTTGATATGCAACAGGATTGTATAAAGACAGAACTATAAGGTTATTACTGGATAGTGGAGCTTTCTGCTCATGTGTCTGTACTGAATTATTAAACAAATGGGATCCCAATTGGAAAGAACACCTTCTACCCGTCCCAAAAGCCAAGTTTAGCTCTTGAAACTCTACCATGAATGCCATTGGAGTATGGACTGCTTCTATAATACTACCCCATACTAAAGGATCTTTGAGAATACAAGTGGAATTTGTGGTATTGCTCAATGGACTATGTGACTACCTGATAATAGGTAATGATGCCTTATGTCTATATTGTATAGATGTGTTCCAGAGTAAAGGGAGATACTTCACAGTGGGTGGCAATTGGGACAAGAAGTTTAAGATATGCACCATCAAATCTTATTTCCCCTCCTCTACTTATCAAAAGAATTTAGAAGACTTTGATCAAGAATACTTCTCTCAAGAAGCTCTGAATATGAAACTTTCTGAGGAACAGAAGAAAGTTATATTGACAGTCTGCTTTGAGAACCAAAATGCTTTTTGTACTAAAGATCATCCCATTGGTGATATTAAAGGACATTATATGGTATTAAAATTGACCATTAAGCCTCCTTATCCTCTAAAATTAAGAAGAACAGCCTATCCCTCTAGTCCTAAGTCTAGAATAGCTCTTGAGGAACATATCAAAGAACTAATAGACTTACAAGTATTAAGGTCAGTAGGGCACAATGAGCAGGTAGATGTGACCACACCTGTAATCATAGCTTGGCATAATGAAAATTCAAGAATGGTAGGAGACTTCAGGATGCTCAATAATTATATTCAGGCAGATTATTATCCTATACCCCGGATTGATCATGCTCTACATAACTTGTCCAAGGCCAAATATATCACTACTATGGATATGCTTAAAGGTTTTAACCAGATACCTATAAGCCCTGAAAGCAGGATGTTTATTAGAATGATCTGCCATTTGGGAATATATGAATATCTTAGGATGCCCTTTGGTATAAAGAATGCCCCATCACACTTCCAGAGAGCAATGGATAAAGTTCTAGGTACATACATCAGACAAGGATGGATGATGGTATATATAGATGATGTTATCATATACTCTGATGGTTGGGATACTCATATAAACAAAATCAGATTAGTACTCCAAACTATCTCCAGAGCAGGATTAAAGGTATCCATGAAGAAATGCAACTTTGGCTATGGAAAATTTAAAGCCTAAGGACATATAGTCTCTGGTCTAACTCTAGCTGCTGATCAAAATAAGATAGCTGCTGTCATGAATAGACCCATGCCTCACAACAAAACAGATTTACTGTCTTTCATTAGTTTTGCAGTTACTACAGACAATACATACCAAAGTTTGCTATGCTAACTAAGAGTCTGTACAAAGTATGCAACAATAACACTATATTTGAAATGACTCATGAGAGATTGAAAAACTATGAGGAACTAAAAATAGCTATGACCTCCAATTCTTTACTCATTCAACCAGATTACTCCAAGACCTTAAAACTGTTCATTTACGCCATTATGGAAGGGTTGGGAGCTGCTCTACATCAAGAAAGGATAGAAGGAGACAGACCAGTAGAGAAACCAGTACTCTTCATATCTAGAAAGATCAAAGATACAGAAAAGAGATATGGGGCCAGTCAGTTGGAACGTTTGGCTCTAGTATGGGCTTTAGAAAAGCTGCACTATTACTTTGAAGGCACCACTTTCCAAGTGATCACGGAATGTAATGCTGTAAGAACTCTTATGAACATGAAAACCCCCAGCAGACATATGCTCAGGTGGCAAATTTCTATACAACAGTATAGAGGTCAGATGAATATAGTACATACAGCTGGAGCTAAACATCAGAATGCTGATAGTATAAGCTTGAATGCTTTGCCTAATGACTCCAAAAATCCAGCACATGACCCTGAGGATCAAGATATCTTTCCTATCTTGAACATCAATCTTTTTTCATTAAATGCTCCAATAATGGGGATCCACTTATGTGAATTAGATACTACTTTCTTCAACCTAGTGAGGGACAACTACCCGCCTGAAATTAAGCTGCTGATTACCATTATGGAATGTGAATCCCCGGGGCAGCTCTGATAAATATTTTACCTGCTTCATTACTTAAACCCTACAAAGCAGGAAGGTCTACCTTTTGGGATGGTCTCCTTTACTACAGACACCAACATTCCAGTGTATTAGTACTAAGCAAAAAAGAAAATATACAACATATACTCCAGGAATTCCATGACAACTGTTCATCAGGGCATCTATCCATAGAAAGAACCTTTGAGAAAGTATAAGAAACTGCTGGGTGGATAGACTGGAAAGAAATCACTATTAAGTATGTTACTAGCTGTGAGACTTTCCAAAAATCTAATAAAACTACTGGCAAAAGTTTTGGACTCCTACAGAAGATCTATGAACCCAAAACTAGATGGGAAATCATTAATATGGATTTTGTCACCAGCCTCCCCCCTGGAGGTACTCATTCATATAACTCTGTCCTAGTTATAATTGACAGATACTCTAAGAAGGCAAAATTCTTACCTAACCACAAAGAAGATAGTGCTATCAATGTAGCTTTAATATTTTGGAACAGGATCATAGCTGATGTTGGTATACCAAAGATTTTAATCAGTGACAGAGACCCCAAATTCACCTCTGAGTTTAGGAGGAATCTATATGATATACCGGGTACTACTTGAGCATTTTCTACAGAATACCACCCCCAAACTGATGGATTAGCTGAAAGAATGATACAGACCCTATAAGATATGTTAAGAAGGTTTTGTAGCTTTGGTCTAGAATACAAAAACTAAGATGGTTATTGCCATGATTGGGTAAGCCTACTCCCAGCTCTAGAAATTGCTTATAACAGCAGTAAAGATTCTACTAACAAAGAAGCCCCTTAAATACTAGAAAGAGGATCAATTCCAAAACTCCCTGGGAATAAGTTAAACTATAACTTAGCCACCATTCATTCAACATCTCTTGAATTTAAGAAGATGATAGATCTGGAAAATAATCATGCTCAAAAGTGTGTAGAAGAAAAAGTAGAATACAACAAACAAAGATGGGAAAAATAACATAAGGAACCTGAATTTAAAATAGGAGATCAGATCTTGATATACACTACAAACTTCAACAATCTAGCAGGTAAAAGAAAGCTGAAACCAGCCTTTGTTGGACCATTTTTTATCAAAAATATGCATGGCAAAAATGCTGTAGAAGTAATCTTTAGTGAAGAATTATCAAGAAACCAACCAGTATTTCATGTTAGCCTAGTCAAACACTTTCAACCAAGAGAAGGTAGCAACCTCTATCCAACAATAATCCCAATAGAACTTGACCCTGTGTAAGAAAAAGGGAAAGTCAGCAGGATATTGAGAGATAACAAAGAGAGAGTACAAGCAAAAGATGTTAGACTATACTTGGTAAGATACAAAGGAGAATCTGCAGAAAAAGATGATAAAAAGTTAAAAGCTTGTATTTGGAATTCTAGGACCAGCAGAGTCTTAGACAAGAAAGAAAAGAAAACAAATTTAAGAAAACAAAACTAGGACACTCTGAGATGATGGAGAGATTATCTTACCGGTGGGACGGGTCTGTTAGTGAGAAAATGAAAGGTGGGACACAATGGCAGATAACAAGGAAGATAGGAGAACAGAGAAGGACTGGAGTGAGGAATCAAAGGAGAGCAAAGGTGAATAAAAGTTGCGGAGGAATGATTGAAAGAGAGACAGGTTGTCTCACAGCTAGACAGAACTTGAGTTTGTTAAAATACGTACGCACTTACGCGGGTGCTACGTATAAGTTTAATCCAAATGGGATGCACAAATGGGCCTCTGAGGCCCATTGGACACACACACGGACCATACGGGCCCATGTGGATGTTACAGAGTTGGGGAAACTGGCCTCAAAACGCGTGAAATAGACCCATTGGTACACGGGCCCTAACGGGCCCGATGGGGTATATGGGCAAATACGGCCAGATGGGCTTGTATGGGCATAATTGGGCCCAAGGTTTATTTTGGACATACTTGGCCAGACGGGCTGGCCCGCAAAAGTAGTCTTTTCTCACAATTCGGGCTTGGGGCGGCCCATTAGGGTTGCCGCCCGTGTCGCGGCCCGCTCGGGGCCGCTGCTCGCGTCGCGGCCCGTTTGGGGCCGCCTGTGTTCCTCGGCACGGCCCACGCGGGGCCCGACGGCCCGCGCGGGGCTGTTGCGCGGCCGAGGGATCCCGCGCGGTGCGATGCCGCGCGGGCCCGGCTGGTCGCGACCGGCGACCAGCGCCGCGGAGCCGGGGCTCGCGGCCCCGGCTCGCTCCCCCTCCCCTCGCTCGCCGTCGCAAGGGGGAGGGGGCAGGCTGGCTGGGTTGAACCAGCCAGCGACCGGCCGCAACGAGGCGGTCGGTCAGGGCAGGGGGGACCTGACCACCCCCTTGCCCCAGGAGGTGGCGGCGCCGGCCGCATGGTATGCGACTGGCAGGTGGGGGGGATTTCATCACCCCCCCGCCATCGTAGCAAACTAAGCGCGAAGGGGCGCTCTCCCCCCCCCTTTACCGAGGGGGAGGAGCGATGGGCCTGGGGGGACCTGACCACCTCCCAGGCCAACTTTCTGTGACGACGCCCTGGGGGGTATCGACCCCCAGGGCCCCTGGTGAGGGGATTTGACCGCCCCCACCAGGGATTTGTAAGAGATAGAGGGGGGGACAGCATGTCCGCTGGTCACACCCCCCCATGTGAGGTTGAAACCGGACCCAGGTGAGCCCTGGGTCCCACCTGGCCCATTTCAGGGGCCAGGGGCTGGATGCATGAGGCAACCAGCCCGTAACAGGGGTAATGATGCCATCAGGGCCGGTTGTAATAGACAACCAACTAAGGGACTGAACAGCAATGGGCTGGTTCAGCCCCGTAACGGTGGAAACACAAGAATGGACCGGAATAGTCTGGTTGTAAGGGTTCAGGGACTAATGCCATGTGGGCTGATGCAGTCCAAACCAAGTAACAAGGCCTGTAGAGCCTGTAGAGCTCTTTTGGGGCGGAAAATTTGCCCTTTGGCTTGTTGTATCATGGGCTCACAAGAGGCCAATCTTTTGTACTTAAGGAGCTCTTCTCCCTGCTGTTTTCCATCATTCATTCATCATCCAATCGAATTCATCCAACATATTGCCCCATTGTGAGAGCCCCATTAGCCATTATTGACACACAGTGTCCAGCATTTCTTTTGCTTTAAATACTGCTCATTTTCCTAAGCTAATTGCTGGCCATAATTATAACACATTATCAGTACCAACATCATCATTACTTCCAAGCCATCTAGACCTTTGTACCTTACTTTGGAGAACCTCAAAGACCTCAAGTTTTCCAAGAAGATGTCCTATATCCCTGATGTTAGCTCTACCAAAATAGTTCTGAATAGTCAGAACTATAATGCTTGGGCTGTCCTTATGGATAGTGAGCTGGATAACATCTGCTGTGGGGAAATTATGGATGCAGATGACACTCTGATCAGTTCAGAAGTGGAGAAGAAGTCTTACCATCTGATCCTTAGGCATCTTGATGAGAATCATGTGACATGGGTTGCTGATACTCTTAGGGAAGATGAGAGGAGGAGGGGCAGCATCCTTTGGAAGCTGCTTAAGTCCAAGTATGCTGGTGATTCTGTTCACCAGAAGGGTATAGCCTTTAATAAACTGTTCAAGTTACAATATTCAAATTGTAAACAGTTTGTGTCAGAGGCTAGGTCTAGTATAGCCAAGTTCAAGTCATCTGGAATTAACATGGATCCAGAGTGTTTGTCACTCTTAATCCTTCAAAAGCTGCCAAAAGAGTTTGATTCCTTAGTCAGAATCATTTCTCAATTGGATCCTCTTCCTGGGGAGGAGGATGTGCTTAAAAGGATTGAAAAGGATGACCTTCAATTCAAGATGAAGGGGGGTTCTGGAACAGCCCTAGTTGGAAAGACTGGAAAATCTTGCAAGAAGGCGAAAAAGGATTTGTCCAAGGTCTTATGTTACAATTGTCAGAATAAGGGTCACTATGCTAAGGACTGCAAGGAGGCCAAGAAAAGGAAGAAGTCCGAAGGGAATGACAAGGAGGTCAATCTCACAACTGAAAACGTTGCAATGGTGGCGTTGGATGCTCCAATTGAAGAGGCTGTTGTGGAAGAAGGTCCCAACAAGAAGGCCAAAATCGATGAGGATCAAGAAATGGACTTGATTGATTATGAAGTGAGTAATCTTAACCTCAAAGATAAGAACTTATCAGTGACTGATAAAGCTTCTTTCCTACTAGGAGGATTGAAGGAGGATGTTCTTGTTTTGATCGATTCTGGTTGTACAGATCACATTTTTTTTGAACCAAATTTATTTTCAAATCTTAGTGATTATGATGGGGTTGTAAATATTGGTCAGAAAGGCAGAACAATTCAGATTAAAGGAATTGGAAAAGTTATTCTTGCAAATCAACTGGGTTTCCAAATTACTTTTGATAAAGTGTTCTATGTACCAGAGTTGCCTTACAACCTTGTGTCTCTTGGGGTGTTATGGAAAAAAGGTTTCCAAATTCGTTATCTTAAAGGAGATAGGTTTGTTATTGATATGAATGGGAGAACTTTTCTTAGTGGAAAAGTTCGGAATAAGCTTCTGTGTGCAAGCTTGTTCAAATTCTCAGCTCTGAGCACTGTTTCTCACAATAGAAGTGGCCATAAGGTGAAGGACAGCAACTGTGAGAGTTGTACCTTGGGGGCTAAGACTAGAAATGTGTTCTCTAAGAGTAGAGATCACACAGATGTTCCTAGAGAGGAATTTTCCATTGATTTGGCAGGGCCATTCACTCCAGAGTCCCTTGGTGGGGCAAGATACTTCATCAATTTAGTTGATACTGCAACTAATTATGTTTGGGTTAAACCAATTCGATCTAAGGATCAGACCTCAGAGGAGGTTTCTGTAATCTTCAAAGTCTGGAAACAGAATGGTCTGATGAAGGAGATCAAGAGGGTTATTACCGATGGAGGGGGTGAATTCGTGAGTAAAGATTTTGGGAGGCTGTTGAAAGATTATGGTATCATTCATATAGTCACTACTGCAAGTACTCCACAAAATAATGGAATAGTTGAGAGAATGAATAGGACTTTACTGGACAAAGTCAGAACTATTATGTCTCAATCTGGTCTGCCAAAGTTCTTATGGGCTGAGTTGATGTGCACGGTGTGTCTGTTGCACAACATTGTAAGTGTTAATGGGAAGTGCCCCCATTATCAGTTTTGGAAGTTGTACCCCAAAACATCACACCTAAGAACAATTGGTTGCTTGGTGTATTATAGTGTCCACCATAATGAAATGGTCGGAAAATTAGACCCTAGAGCCAGAACAGGGGCACTTGTAGGCTATGATTTAATAAGTAAATCTTATAGGATCTATTGTCCAGGGACAAGAAAGGTTATCCGTAGCAGGGATGTAAAATTCGACGAAAGTACCTTTCCACTCAAAAGGAGTGAAGATGTTGTTGTGATTAAGCCACAACAAGAAATAGAATTAGCACCTATTTCACCAGCAAAAGCTGTGGAACATGTGGTTCCAGAAGATGAAGAGGTGGCAGACGTGCCACAAGAGGGTTCAGTACCCGCTCCAGGTGATTCTGTGGAATCAGAACCTGATGAGCCTCCACCTCCGGTTAGAAGGAGTGGTAGGGTTAGAGTACCGGTTGACAGGTACGGGGAGTGGAGATCCCATTATGCTGCCGCAGGATATGAGGAAGATACATTTCAGGAACAGTGTATGCTCAATGAAGTCCTGGAGTTGAGTTCAGAAATGGGTAACAGGGTTAACCCAAATAGCTTTGGCCAAGCTATGAATTCTGATGAGAGAGCCAACTGGAAGAGTGCTATTTTTGAGGAATTTGATTCTCTAGAGAATAATAGTGTCTTTGAAGTGGTTAAGCGGGATTCTGTTCCAAAAGGAAAGACCATTGTGGGGTCTCGATTGGTGTTAAACAAGAATTTTGACACAAATGGAGTTTTGAAAAGGTTCAAGGCTAGATGTGTTGCACAGGGCTTCAAGCAGAGAGAGGTTATTGATTACCAAGAAACTTTCTCACCAACTGGAAGGCTGTCCACCTTCAGGTACATCATTGCTCTGGCAGTGGAGTTGGGTGAAGAAATCAGACAAGCTGATTTTGTAACAGCATACTTGAATGCAAAACTTGGAGAGGAGGAGACTGTTTATATGTCAATTCCTGATGGTTTTCGTGAATGGTTAGTAGAGACTAAACCAGAAACCATGAAGAAAATCTGTGTTAGAACTTTTCTTTTGGCAGATAAAGGGGAATGTGTCCTCAAGCTGTGTAGATCCCTGTATGGATTGAAGCAAGCAGCTAGGTCATGGTATAACACCATGAGTGAGAAACTGATAGAGATTGGTTTTAAGACGTCTGAGGCCAATCCTTGCCTTTTTGTGAGAAAGGATGCAATTTTGTTTGTATGGGTCGATGACATTATCATTATTGGTGATGGTAAAGAGAGAGTCATGGAGACACTCAAAAAGGAGTTCAAGATAAAAGATCTTGGTCTGGCACAACAGGTGCTAGGAATGAAAGTTAGTAAGGGCAAGAATGGTATTAAGTTAGACCAAAGCCATTACGTTGAAGCTCTTCTTAAGCAGTATGGCTTAGAGGATGCAAAGGAGTTTGGTACTCCCATGCAGTCAAACATTTGTTTAGAGAAGTCTACAGATGAGGAGTATCTGGAGTTTGTTCAATCAGGGAATGACTACAGGTCAGCTGTTGGATCGCTTAATTATTTGGGGCAGTGTACAAGGCCCGATATTGCGTTTGCAATTGGGGTCTTGTCGCAACACTTAGAGAAGCCAAGCATGAGGCATTGGTCAGCGTTTAAGAGAGTTATGAGGTATCTTAAAGGAACACACAGTCTGGGACTGTTGTTTACAAAGTCAGCAAACTTTGATTTGGTTGGTTATTCCGATGCAAGTTGGGCAGATGGTAACACTAGGGAATCAACAAGTGGTTTTTTATTCTTTTTAGGTAAGAATCTGGTGTCATGGATGTCCAAGAAGGTGTTGGCAATAAGTCTTTCATCAACAGAGGCTGAGTATAGAGCTTACTTAGCAGCTTCACAGGAAGCAAAATGGTTGAGAAAAGTCTTAGAGGATACACATAAACCACAAGGGTTTGCATTGTTGTATTCCGATAACCAGAGTGCCATTGCGTTGGCACAAAACCAAGTGTTCCATTCAAGAACAAAACATATTGATGTTCACTATAACTATATTTGCGACGCAGTTAACTGCAATGAGATTGTGTTGAGGTACATGCCCACTGGAGCAATGATTGCAGATATCTTGACTAAGGCATTAGACAGAAACAAGCATCAAGGCTTTGTGACTAATATGCGGATGTCACCCCTTTTGGATTAAGGGGGTGTGTTAAAATACGTACGCACTTACGCGGGTGCTACGTATAAGTGTAATCCAAATGGGATGCACAAATGGGCCTCTGAGGCCCATTGGACACACACACGGACCATACGGGCCCATGTGGATGTTACAGAGTTGGGGAAACTGGCCTCAAAACGCGTGAAATAGACCCATTGGTACACGGGCCCTAACGGGCCCGATGGGGTATATGGGCAAATACGGCCAGATGGGCTTGTATGGGCATAATTGGGCCCAAGGTTTATTTTGGACATACTTGGCCAGACGGGCTGGCCCGCAAAAGTAGTCTTTTCTCACAATTCGGGCTTGGGGCGGCCCATTAGGGTTGCCGCCCGTGTCGCGGCCCGCTTGGGGCCGCTGCTCGCGTCGCGGCCCGTTTGGGGCCGCCTGTGTTCCTCGGCACGGCCCACGCGGGGCCCGACGGCCCGCGCGGGGCTGTTGCGCGGCCGAGGGATCCCGCGCGGTGCGATGCCGCGCGGGCCCGGCTGGTCGCAACCGGCGACCAGCGCCGCGGAGCCGGGGCTCGCGGCCCCGGCTCGCTCCCCCTCCCCTCGCTCGCCGTCGCAAGGGGGAGGGGGCAGGCTGGCTGGGTTGAACCAGCCAGCGACCGGCCGCAACGAGGCGGTCGGTCAGGGCAGGGGGGACCTGACCACCCCCTTGCCCCAGGAGGTGGCGGCGCCGGCCGCATGGTATGCGACCGGCAGGTGGGGGGGATTTCATCACCCCCCCGCCATCGTAGCGAACTAAGCGCGAAGGGGCGCTCTCCCCCCCCCTTTACCGAGGGGGAGGAGCGATGGGCCTGGGGGGACCTGACCACCTCCCAGGCCAACTTTCTGTGACAACGCCCTGGGGGGTATCGACCCCCAGGGCCCCTGGTGAGGGGATTTGACCGCCCCCACCAGGGATTTGTAAGAGATAGAGGGGGGGCAGCATGTCCGCTGGTCACACCCCCCCATGTGAGGTTGAAACCGGACCCAGGTGAGCCCTGGGTCCCACCTGGCCCATTTCAGGGGCCAGGGGCTGGATGCATGAGGCAACCAGCCCGTAACAGGGGTAATGATGCCATCAGGGCCGGTTGTAATAGACAACCAACTAAGGGACTGAACAGCAATGGGCTGGTTCAGCCCCGTAACGGTGGAAACACAAGAATGGACCGGAATAGTCTGGTTGTAAGCGTTCAGGGACTAATGCCATGTGGGCTGATGCAGTCCAAACCAAGTAAAAAGGCCTGTAGAGCCTGTAGAGCTCTTTTGGGGCGGAAAATTTGCCCTTTGGCTTGTTGTATCATGGGCTCACAAGAGGCCAATCTTTTGTACTTAAGGAGCTCTTCTCCCTGCTGTTTTCCATCATTCATTCATCATCCAATTGAATTCATCCAACATATTGCCCCATTGTGAGAGCCCCATTAGCCATTATTGACACACAGTGTCCAGCATTTCTTTTGCTTTAAATACTGCTCATTTGCCTAAGCTAATTGCTGGCCATAATTATAACAGAGTTTGAGAGCCGTTGAGAGGGGACCGGGTTTTGAGGGGATAAGTTGAGGATGGTTGAGGCAAGACGTGGTCAATGTTGAGACTTTAGGAAAAGAATCAAGGGTGAGGTGAGACTGAAGAAGAAGGTGGAAGAGGGCAGGAATGAGGAGAAGTTGAGGAATTGAGAGAAGGGGTTGAGGAATGGAAAAGGGATGAGGAACAATGAAGGAACAATTGGTGGGAAAAAGAATAATTGGTAGGAAGAAGGGATTGAGCAAGGGACTGATCAGGAATTGAGTGGGGTTGAGTGAGATTTGGGAGCGTTGTCCAGATTTGGAGTGATGGCACTGGGAGATTTGAGGATTCGGAATTAGAGTGAGCGCGCAGCTCTCAACTCAACACACCGCCGTGTCTAGTTGTGAGACACTAAGACAGAAGCTGTGAGATTCAGGACAGAGGATTTGATGGCTGATTTTGTTAACGGGTCGGCAAGCATTTGGTGGGAAGGAAGGAGGTTTGAAATCAGATTTTTGATTTCTTGTTGTTCTCGCAGCCACTTAATCTGAGTGTCCACATGCTTGAGGGCGCTGTGGTGAGATTGAAAGTTAACAAGATTGTTGACAGCTTTGTTGTCTATGTTAAAGCAGTGGGATAGATTGAGGTGAGGATTGAGATTGTGCAGGAGATTGTCTAGCCACAGTTTTTCTTGGGTGACAGATACAAGAGCCTTTAATTCGCCCTTGGTGGAGGATAGGGAGACCAAAGGCTGAAGTTTGCTGTTCCACAAGACGGGGCAACCATACAATAGTATGATGAATCCGGTGTGACTCCTTTGAGTTATTACATCATTTCCGCCATTGGAGTCGCTGAAACATTCAATGTTGTATTTGAAAATGGTCAACTTCAACTTCAGAGAAAGATTTTTTGTGTGATTAAGATATTGCCAGGCATTCTTGGCTTCCAGCCAATTCTGGAGACCAGGCTTGACGTTGAATCGTGAGAGGGTGGATACTGCCTGTGAAAGATTGGGGCAAGTTTGACTAGCGATGAAGTTCAGGAATCCTGACAATGACCAAAAATTGATATTTAACTTGACAAATTCCCTGTGTTCTTCATTGGAGGCTTGATACAAGTGAAAGTTTGGGGTCATGGGAGTGGTTATTTGCTTGGATTGGCATAGGCCCAATTCTTCCAGTGCGTACTCAATGTGTTTTGGCTGAAGTAGAGCGGGACCCTGGGGAGTGTTGACAAGTTGATTTCCAAGGATCTTCTGAAGAGGACCTTCATGAGAGATTGAGAAGTTTGATTGGAGTTTTGCTCAGAATTTGGTGGAGTTGCCTATAACAATTAGATCGTCAGCATAAACAAAGATGAAAGTAGAATGGTTGTTGTTGATGTAGAGGCAGGGATCCGCGCTTGAAGAGTTGAATCCTTGAGACACAATCCAGGCACGTAAGGTGTCAAACCAGCTTTTAGGTGCCTGCTTGAGCCAGTAAAATGCTTTGTTAAGTTTGAAGTAAGGGAATGGCAAGTTGTATCCGTTGGGTTGTTTAATAAAGACTTCCTTGTCCAGTGGGGCATGCAGAAAGGCGGATTTGATGTCCATCTGAACAGTTTCTAGAGCGTGGTGAAAGGAATAAATTAATAAAGACCAATGGGTAACAATTGATCCAGTGGGGGCGTAGGTTTCTCCGTAATTGCAGAATTCCAGCTGTTTGAAGCCTTGAACACATAATCTTGATTTAAACAGCAAGTCGGAGCCATCTGGTTGCTCTTTCAGTTGGAAGACCCAAACGGTGGATAAGGCCTGCTTTCCATCTGGAAGGGTGTGACATCCCTCCCAGACTTTCAGAATATTGATACCGTCCAGCTCAACTTTCATGGACTCCAACCAGCGAATTCAATCAGGACTTTTTTCTACTTCTTTATAGGATTTTGGTATTAAACGCATTAAGAAGCCGTATCTCTGGGGGCGCTGGATGGTCAATCAATCACGGAGATGATAGGGGTTGTTTGAGGTAAGAAGATCTGTTATTTGATTATCATCTGAGCCACTAGAACTGGATTCAGAAAGTGAATCAAGTTCCGGCTCCTGAGTAGGTGTGGAAGATGAGGGATCAGAAGGGGAGGATTCGGATTCAGGAGTTAAAGGGTTAGAGAGGGAAGGATTGGAAGGTGATGTTGGAGGGTTTTTTGGAGTGGGGAAGGTGAGAATTTCAGTAAGAGGTTTGTCATTAAGAATAGAATCAAAAGGCAAGTTGGAAGAGGATGAGAGGGAATTTTTGAATTTCATGTTCTCAAAGATTTTAACATGCTTGCTACAAACAATAGATTCAGATTCTGGGCAGAAGACCCTGAAGGAGTTCAGGTCAAGGTTGAATCCCACCAAGATTCCCTCAATACACTTTTCGCCAAGCTTTGAGTAGTGCATTTTGTTGTTGAGAACAATAGTTTTGGAACCCAGCGTTCGGAAGAGTTTTAGTTTTGGGACTTTTTTGTGCCAGATCTCAAAAGGAGATTGGTTGAGTTTTGTGGATGGGACAGAGTTGAGGATTTTGCATACGCTGACTATGATTTCATCCAACAGGATCAGTGGGATGGAAATATTGATCATGGTTGTTCTTGTCGCTTCCACGAGTGTTTGATTTCCACGTTTGGCAACAGGGTTGTTTTGGGGAGTGTAGGGCTCTGACGTTGTGTGTAATATACCGTTCTCTTTGAGGAAGGAGGAAATTTGAGAGTTTACAAATTCTCCGCCGTTATCGGAGTGGAAAATCATGAGCATTCTGTGAAGGCAATTTGAGTGGAGCTTAATGAAATTGATGACTTCCTGAGTGACGTCGGACTTGAGTTTAATCGGAATACAGGTTTTATACTTGGAGAAGTTGTTGGTGAGCAGTAGAAAATAGCAATATCCAGATTTGGAAATGGGATTGATGGGTCCACAAATGTTGGTGTGGATAAATTCAAAAGGGAGAGAGCTAGGAGGGATGTGACTTTGAAAGGGCGTTCAATGAATTTTTCCTTTTGCCCAGGTGGTACAGGCATCAAGGTCCCACTTTAGATTGGGAAATGAGGTTGATAGAAGCTTTACTTGCTCACAATTGACATGACCAAAATGCTTGTGTATGGTAGACACGGAGAGAAAGACGTGAAAGTTGGAAATGTTCAGATTTGATTCTTCTATGTAGATTAAATTGTCACAAATTTGGCCAGACATAATAATTTTGCCTTTGAAGAACACTCCAAAGCTTTTAGAGTCAAGTTGGGCCAGCGCACACCCTTTTTGGATAAGTTGGCCAAGAGAAATTAAATTGACGGTAAGGTTGGGTACAAACAGAGAGTAGGTAAGGGGGAGAGTGGCTGTTTTGGTATGAATCGTGGCATTCCCGGCTCCCTGGGACATGATCAAAGCATCTGGTTTTCCTGTGTTAACCTCAGTGCTATCATCCTTGAGCCAATAGAAGTAGTTGGAGTCGTTGAACATATTGCTCAAAGCTCCTGAGTCTAAGAGAAGGGAGTTACTGTTGATGTGATGTAGGTGGGTGATGGCAAAGTTATAGGCTAGATTGGCAGAGGCCTTGGAGTTAGAAGCTGACGGCATTTGGTTTTGAGGATTGGAATTGTCGCTTGAAATGTTTTGGTTTGGTCAAAGATGAGGATACAGGGCAAAACATTTGTTCTTGGGATGGTAGGCCTGAGGATTGTTCCAATTGGGGTTACAGCGGAGGAGTTCTTGATTGGCAAACATGGCAGAGGCGTAAGTTCCGGCTGCTACCTTGTTCTTAATCTGGTTCAAGTGTCTGAGCACCAGGTCCCCATTTATTTTGGCCTCACCAAGTGAATGCGTTATTGTTGTTTTTAAGTTTTCGAGTTGCAGAGGGAATTTGTATAAGATTAGATAGGCCACAATGTTGTCGTTCATCTTAATTCCAATTTCTGAAATTTGGAGCAAACATGATTGTACGTCTGTGATGAATTTTTCAACGTTCTTGGGATTGAAAACGAGATTGAGGAAGTTGAAGAAAATTTGCAATCAATTAGCCGTTTGCGAGGAGGCGTAATAATTGTTGATTGATTTCCAGAGCGCAATGCCGTTCAGTGCGTTGTTTTCCTTCATGCAGTTAATATACATTCATTTTTCTAGCTTTGCCAGGATGTATCCGGCGATCTCCAGGTTCACATTGGGTGGACATTCCTTGTCTTCCGAGCCATTGAGCCATTGGGAGATTCCCTTGAGAGAGAAGATGGTGGTCAGTTTTGATTGCCAGAGGGAGAAATTTGATTTTTGAAGATTGGGGATCAAGTCCATCAGGGTTTTGAGAAGAGAGGAATTCAAGTCCGCTGGTCCAGTTGAATCCATGTTGCCGGTTTGTCAGTTTGTTGTTTTGGCTTTTAACCTTGAAAAGTTAAAAGCTTGTATTTCAAATTCTAGGACCAGCAGAGTCTTAGACAAGAAAGAAAAGAAAACAAATTTAAGAAAACAAAAATAGGACACTCTGAGATGATGGAGAGAGTATCTTACTGGTGGGACGGGTCTGTTAGTAAGAAAATGAAAGGTGGGACACAATGGCAGATAACAAGGAAGATAGGAGAACGGAGAAGGACTTGAGTGAGGAATCAAAGGAGAGCAAAGGTGAATACAAGTTGCGGAGGAATGATTGAAAGAGAGACAGGTTGTCTCACAGCTAGAAAGAACTTGAGTTTGAGAGCCGTGGAGAGTGGACCGGGTTTTGAGGGGATAAGTTGAGGATGGTTGAGGCAAGAAGTGGTCGATGTTGAGACTTTAGGAAAAGAATCAAGGGTGAGGTGAGACTGAAGAAGAAGGTGAAAGAGGGCAGGAATGAGGAGAAGTTGAGGAATTGAGAGAAGGGGTTGAGGAATGGAAAAGGGATGAGGAACAATGAAGGAATGATCTATTGGGATTCACTGAGGACACGCAGATTGGGAGTCAGAATGAAGGATTGTGGAAAGAGATGAATTGAAAATGAACAGAAGGAAATACAAGATGAGAATGAAAGAAGAAAGAAAAGTCAAGGGAGCAGTTACTCACCTGAGGACACGCAGATTGGGAGTCAGAATGAAGGATGAGGAAAGAGACCTTCAAACTGGCTGGACAATCTTTCCTCAGGTGATGGACACGCAAATGAGGCTGGTGACATGTAGGTGCGCGCACCTGTGATTTGTGAGAGGATGATGGATGGGCGGGCGCGCCTGACAGGTGAAGTGTGAGAGAGAGACCAGATGAGACGTAAGGAGAACATGTGACAGAAAAAATGATAAAAATAAGAGGAGAAATAAATGAGACATGACTAGATGAAAAGGAATGCAGAAGAGATGGAAGAAATATGGTGCAGTATTCCAACACCCCCCCTTGCTAGCCACAGCCAGAGAGACCAAACATGCGCTGATGAGCTTTGAGCAGAACACAGGATAGGGGCTTGGTTAGCATATCCGCTAGCATGTTGCTGGTGGCAACGTGACCTACCGTGAAGACTCCCCTGCCGACGCACTCGCAAATGAAATGGTGGCGGGCATTGATGTGCTTGGTTTGCAAGTGGTGCTCTGGATTCTTGGCAAGGGCTTTGGCCCCTTTGTTGTTGACCAGCAGTGGGACGGGGGAATTATCCCTAAGGTGGAGTTTGACCAGGATGTTGCGGAGCCAGAGGCCCTCCTTGCAGGAATCCGAGAGAGCTTTTTATTCCGCCTTGGTGCTTGAGAGGGAGACCGTAGGCTGCTTCTTTGATTTCCAGGAGATAGCCCCATTACCTAGGCGAAAGGTGTAGCCCAAGGTGGAGCAATGGTCGCACTTGTCCTTGGCCCAGTCGGAGTTGCTGTACCCTGAGAGCGCAATCAAGGGGCCGCCCAGGGTGAGACAGTGGTCACGAGTGGCGTGAAGGAAACGGAGGATGTGGAGCGCGGCGGTCGAGTGGTCAAGCAAGGGATCGGTGAGGAATTGGGAAAGGCAGTTGACCACAAATGCAACATCCGGACCAGTGCACTGAGAGATCCATAGAAGGGACCCAATGAGCTGGTTGGAGCGGGGAGGAGAGGGAGGAGAAGACGCGGTGCGCAGAGAGAGATTCTTGAAATGAACATCCGTTGGAGTTTGAGCGGTTGCAACGTTGCCAGGGAGGTAGGAGTCCATGACCAAGGAGATGTAGTGAGACTGACAGATAGAGATGGACCTACGGGGCATGTCACAAGTGATGAAGATGGATAGAAAAAGGGAGAGATCCTCGTCAGACCCAACCTTGAAACTCTGGCTGATAGCCTTTGTGAAGGAGGTGGTAAAAGAGGGCGTGCCGACGACGGCAAGATAGTCCATGTGGGCGGTAACAGCTCCTATAAGATTGCCGCCATCGAGTTTGTAGTACAAGGAGGGGTCGTAGGGGGAGCGAGAGAGTCCCAGAGACAGAAGCGCTGAGTTGAGTTCCAGGTTCCATTGACAGGGCGACTACTTGAGGCCGTATATTGCCCTGGTGACGCGGCAGACCCAGTCTGGGTGGTGGGGGTCTTTGAAACCGGGGTGCTGAGCCATGTAGATGGGCTCATCAAGGTGGCCATTCAGGAAGGCTGTCTTGAAGTCCAGCTGGCGGCCAACCCAGCCCTTGTGTCCAAGGAGGCTGAGTAGCAGGCGGAGCGTCTTGAGTCAGAGAGTGGGGGCAAACACTTCGGAGAAGTCCAGACCCTGAACCTGGGAGAATCCCATGGCAATGAGCCTGGCCTTTAGCTTAATAATTGAGCCATCCGGACACCTTTTCACCTTGAAGACCCACTTTCATCAAATTATCTTGCGCCCTTTTGGGGGAGGCACAAGGGTCCACATCTTCATACCCTGGAGAGACAAAATTTTCTCCTGCGCCAAGGAAATCCAGCAACAATGGTGTGGGAAGCCTAAGAGCTGCTTCCACATCTTGGGGGCAGTCAGGTTGTCCTTAACAGAGGCATGCCGGGAGAAGTTGCTGTAATGGGATGGGGGAAAAGATGTACAAGAGGATTGGCGCGGGGGCACCAGCAGGAGGTTGGGGAGGGGGGGAAGTTGGGCAGGTTGAGGACGTGGGGAGAAGAGGAGTGTTGGGGGAGGGGGGAGAGGATGGGGGGGGGGGGCGTCAGAGCAAGAGGAGGGAGAAGGTTGGATTTTTTGGATGGTGCTGGGCTACAGGACCGGAAGGGCTGCGGGGGGGGGGGGGGATTGACACACAGACAGGGCAGGATGACAAGAGCAAGAATTCAGACGGCAGAGAGGGATTGGAGGAGGCAGGAGAGGGACAAGAAGGGAGGGGTTGAGACAGCAATGAGGGCGGGTTGAGCAGTGGGGCGGGAGTGTCGTCAGTTGGGTTTGACGGTAGATTGTGCCACGGTAGCTCTACAGGGACGGGGGTGTGGTTTACTTCTGGGATGAGAGAGCGACCATAAGGGAAGGAGTTGTTGTTGAAGATACAGTCGCAAGATTTGATGGTTTTGCCCAAGGTTAGGTCATACAGGCAGAAAACAGAATGATCAAGAAGATATAACAAGAGAACGGCGGTTCGTCCTTTATTATCCAGTTTGTTCCTGTTAGCCTTGGGGATCTTGGACCACACAAGGCAGCCAAACAAATGGAGATAATTTGGATCAGCGTTGGTTGACTTTAGGATGGAGTTTGGTGATACAAAGCCTTGAGGCGTCTTGCACAGATATGAGTTGAAGGAAAACATGCAGTGGTCAAGAGCGTCTGACCAGAAGGATTTAGGTAAATTGGATGAGGTGAGAGAGCACCTGATTATGTTGCAGATGGTGTGATTTGATCTTTTGGCAACCCTGTTCAGTTGTGGTGAGTGAGGGGGTCCAGGTTCATGAGATATTCCCTTTTGACTAAAATAGTCTTTCATGGCCTGGTTCAGGTACTCACCTCCGTTGTCTGATCTTAAAGCAATAACCTTCAAGTTGTATTTGTTTTTGAAAACGGAGATGAAGTTTTGAGTGGTTTTGAGAACGTTGGATTTGAAACAAATGGGATGGGCAAAGAGAGCTTTTGAGCAGTTGTCAATGAAGGTGACAAAGTACTTATATCCTTCTCTAGAGATGGTTTCAAAGCTGAATACATTGGTGTGAACAAGTTGACCGGGTTTAGTTTATTGATAACTTAGACAAGTGTGGAAGGGTTTTCTCGTCATTTTTGACTGTATGCAGGTGGTACATTGCTGGAAATCCTTTTTGTTCCTTGGGTTTGGCTCTATCCCGTGGGATTTCAGGTATTTCTGGAGTGATTTCAAGTTTAGATGAGACAACCTCCAGTGATAACCAAAAAGACTGTTGTCAGAGGTTTGAATGATCTTTGACTGATTTGATTCTTCATTGCTTACATTGTCTTGTGAGAGATAGTATAGGTTGTCCCTTCTGTATCCGGTTTTCAGTGGTTGTTGATTTATATTCAATATTGATTTGTGAAATATTTTGCAGCTGTCCTTTTGGAGAACAACAGTCAGACCTGTGTCACAGATGTTGGAGATGGAGAGCAGTGGGTTGTGAAGACTTGGGGCCACGAGGGATTTAAGATGAACAAAGGGAAAAGGAATTATTCCTTTTTTGACTGATTTGATCTTTGAACCATCTGCAAGGCAAATGACAGTATTGTTGGGGCTTTTGCAATTGACTTGGTCTCCGTATGGAGTCATTGAGATTGAGCAATGGGAGTCAAGATTGAAGTCTCTTTGTTGGTGGGGAGCAATGTTTGAGACGCTGCTTGCTGCTGCTGATCCTGAGTGAACAACGATTTGTGAGTCTGAGAAGTCATCCAACTCTGAGTCAAAGTTGTTGGTGTTGACTTTGCTAAGATTTGCGTCAGCGGATTTTTGGCTGTTTGTTCCGGGTCTGCTCTTGGTCTTGACGTTTGTTCTCTTCAGCTGACTTAGGACTTTTCTCACTTCTGTGCACCGGGAGAAGGAGTGTCCTTTGACATTGCAATGCGTGCAGAAGTAGATTCTTTGATGTCTGTGTCCGGAGGTTCAACTATGGGGGTTGCTGGCTTTTGACTGCTGCAATCTTTTTGAGTTCGCCATGACATCCTCGTCTTGAGTCTGGCGATGCAGATGTTCTTGTTTGAGAGCCGTTATGAGTCTGGCTGAAGGGACTGACTCTTTGTTCATCATACTGGACACACAGCTCAGCCAGTCGTTGGGTAAGGAGAGAAGGATGGCCGTTGATAGAAGGTTGTTGGCTGTGAGGGGATTGTCAATGGTGACCAGCAAGGACAGTTTTTCTCTGTACAAAACAATTTCTGAAAGGTGCATGGTCATTTCTTTGTCATTCAGTCTGGTGAGGAGCAGTATTTGTAGCCAATGCATCCTCCCACCCAAGGAGTTGTCTTGATGAGCGTCTTTCAGAGCGTTCCACATACCTATTGCGCTTTCTTCGTGTTTGCATATCAATTGGAAGTTTGACAGAGTGATGGATCTAGAGATAACTGAGCAGACCGCAAGGTTGTTGCGTGAACATGTTTCTTGATCTGGTTTTTGTAGAGTTTTGCTGATCAGATATCCAACGCCTGATGCTCGGAAGTGTATTCTGAGTATCATGGCCCAGTCCAGATAGTTTGATTTGGATCCTGGGGGGCTGAGAGGGATGATTGATGGGGTTTTTAGAAATTGGTGGGAGTTGTTTACTTCTTCCATGATTGATGTGTTTAACATCAACAGGTGTGACGGATCCTGGTGCGCTTATCTAATCTCTTGCAATTCTGGGCTCATACCCTATCGGGATTCACTGAGGGCACGCAGATTGGGAGTCAGAATGAAGGATTGTGGAAAGATATGAATTGAAAATGAACAAAAAAGAAATACGAGATGAGAATGAAAGAAGACAGAAAAGTCAAGGGAGCAGTTACTCACCTGAGGACACGCAGATTGGGAGTCAGAATGAAGGATGAGGAAAGAGACCTTCAAACTGGCTTGACAATCTTTCCTCAGGTGATGGACACGTGAATGAGGCTGGTGACATGTAGGTGCGCACACCTGTGATTTGTGAGAGGACAATGGATGGGCAGGCGCGCGTCACAGGTAGAGTGCGAGAGAGAGACCAGATGAGACGTAAGGAGAACATGTGACGGGAAAAATGATAAAAATAAGAGGAGGAATAAATGAGACATGACTAGATGAAAAGGAATGTGGAAGAGATGGAAGAAATATGGTGCAGTATTCCAACATGATCGGTAGGATAAAGAATCATTGGTAGGAAGAAGGGATCAAGCAAGGGACTGATCAGGAATTAAGCGGGGCTGAGTGAGATTTGGGAGCGTTTTCCAGATTTGCAGTGATGGCACCGGGAGATGTGAGGATTAGGACTTAGAGTGAGCGCGCCGCTCTCAACTAAACAGATGAATGGTTACTAGAGAATAACATACCTGATAGACCAATACATCTCAGAAACTACAGAGCCAGCAAGAGTAACTGAAACACACATGAAGTTAATTTTTCCCAACATGCTCCAGATTTTTTTCAGACATGGCCATCTCTTGGAGTGGGGGAATGTCAGCTTGCTACTATTGCAGAGCAAGCTGCAACAGTAACAGAAATAACATAAAAATAACAATAATAAAATTAACCTAAGAAGTATTAGTAAAACCATAAATATTATTACAAAAATGTATTCTCCACCCAAAATTAGGTAGAGTCACTCACTGACCCCACCCTTGAAATCCAACTCCTTATATTTTTAAATAATTAAGGAAAGAAAGACCAAAATAACACGGCACCACTATTGAACTTTTTGGCCAATTAAATATTTCACACGTATTGTCATGTATAGGTTTCACACCTAAAATTCAGTCAGAATTGAGGTTTTGTGTATATTTTAGGAGTTAAGGATGGAAATGTGTTCTGTCACAATTCCCGCACACAGCGGCGGCAGCCAAGGAACCCGCGCGCGGCTGAGGTACAGCTCTGTCACTCCATCAAAGTTTTTTACGCAGCCCCAGGCCTCTGACAAGTATGCAGCTGCGTGACTATGGGTTGACAAAGTGACAGGCGGCCTGAATCATAGAAGTGTGGGGGTTTGAATGTTTTTTTGGTCAGATATCATGGAAATTCTAATAGATCAAACTGATCAAGGGGCTTGTTCTGAGGGAAATGAGAAAGGTGCTGACTTTGATTAAAAGTCAATTGGGAATTTATCTCTAGAGAGGTTAAAAATTTTCTGTGAAATATCAAAAATTCTTGATGGCCATACTCATCAAGGAATGAAGATACTGGAGAATAAAACATCAAATGATTTGCTTTACTATGTCCAAACATGACTTAAATGGGATGATGAATAAAAATGAATTGGATGTTGGATTCAATGAAAGATTGAATGAAATGATTTTTTGATAAATAGAGGAGGAGGAGGAGGAGGAGGATGAAGAGGGTGGTTTGATGTGTAAAAATGAGATGGTTATGAAGGTGGTGGTGTTTATGATGAAAATGGTGGGTTTAATCTTTGAAACCCGCAATTTTGTTGAAGCCTGCCATTTTTTTAAACCTACCATTTTTTTGAAACCCACTATTTTGAAATACACCATTTAGGGTGTGTTTCTATTTCAGAAACCACCATTAAAATCTAACTCTGATAAACCCTATTATTTTGAGGGAAATGAACTCATTTTTAGGCCTATTCTTCATGATCCCACCTCTTTCATCCAGTCTGAATGATTTTTCTTCAAATTTTTCATTTGTTTTTGTGGTTTTTATTTTTATTTTGGGGTTGCTTTTTTTCTGACTTTTTGTTTCTCATTTTTAAAATCCGGAATTAAAAAGAAAAAAGGGAATTGATTTTCTCACAACCCAAATCCTTTATCCAACAGAATTTTAAGTCCAGGCACAATTGTGGGCCTTTGCTGCTACACAGACAAATACTTTATTTCAAAATACTTTCAAGAATTATTTTTCTTTCAGTTCTGAATCTGGATTCCTGTATCTGGGGTTTAGAAAA
Source organism: Puccinia polysora (assembly GCA_025617555.3). Classification (NCBI taxonomy): domain Eukaryota; kingdom Fungi; phylum Basidiomycota; class Pucciniomycetes; order Pucciniales; family Pucciniaceae; genus Puccinia; species Puccinia polysora. The sequence continues at coordinate 59,594,390 of CM062619.1, forward strand.
CCCTAAAAAAATTCTTTGGTCATTTTGGAGGCATTAGAACCCCTCCAAAACTGGAATGAAAAAATCTAAAATTCTGCAAAAACCAATTTTTCCATGGGTTTTTGGATTTTTATTCCTGCTATTCTAATTCATTTTTTGGTTATTTCAGCTATTTAAAAGTTCAAAAAACATTCAAAGAGATTTCCAATATTTTTTTAATAGATTTTTAGAATGTATCCTTTTACCTTAAATAATCCCTTCAAAAGACCACAAAAATCAGAATACTTAAATTTCTCATGTAAAATTTGGACCCTTTTATGTTCCTTTTGATTTATGTTTTTTGGTCATTGAAGCAATCAAAGATTAAAAACAACAGCCAAAGTCCTTTCCAATATTTATTTCAGATTTTATGGATGTATTAGTTTAACTTAAAAAAACCTTCAAAAAACCAAATAAATCAAAAAAATCAATTTTCTCATTAGAATTTTGGATCCTTTTGTTTGCATTTTTGATTATATATTTGTTTGTGGTGATTCAAGCTTTTGAAAATTGAAAAAATATTAAATATCTTTTTAATATTTGTTTCAAAATTTTTTGATGTATCCTGGTCCTCCAAAAATCTAATCCAATGTAAAAATACTTCAAATTAATACATATATTGCAATGTGTTTTTTTTTTACATTTGGAATCAAGATTTCTGAAAAAAAAATTGAAATAACTTTGAAATAGAATTAAAAGGCTAATACATTAATCTTTCTGACTGCTTGTCACATTTTTTACCCCTCATATTATAAATGACAATGAACATAATTCAAAAGAAAATGGTGGTCTCTCTTTAATTATCCTTTTTTTTGATCTTTTTTCCTGAAAGAAATGATGAATATCTGAAATATTTGAAGCTAAATATTCAAAGGATTATTTGAAGCTTTCCACAAATTATTTTTCAGTAATTTTGGGGCAATATTTGTGTCTCCAAAACCAAACCAAAAAAGCATCATAATAAACTTCTTTTGGGTTCTGTGACTCGTTCTTGGGCCCTTTCACATGCATAAATTCAATATTACTGAAATTTGTTTCCTGAGAACTCAACCCATCTTGGGGCGCTCCAATTATCTTATAAACCACCCCCTTGACCTCTTCCACCCTCCCATTTCCCCCAACCACACCCTCATCACCACACCACACCACACCACACCACACGAAACCACACCACACCACACCACACCACACCACACCACACAACCCCACACCACACCAAACCACACCACACCACACCACAACACACCACACCACACCACACCACATCACACCACACCACAACACACCACACCACACCACACCACACCACACCACACCACACCACACCACACCACACCACACCACACCACACCACACTACACCACACCACACCACACTACACCACACCACCACACCACACCACACCACACCACACCACACCACACCACACCACACCACACCACACCACACCACACCACACCACACCACACCACACCACACCACACCACACCACACCACACCACCCATCACCACACCACACCACACCACACCACACCACACCACACCACACCACACCACACCACACCACACCACACCACACCACACCACACCACACCACCCATCACCACACCACACCACAAGCCACTCATCATCTATCACCACTCCTCAACAAAAACAACACAACCCTCCAGATACTCTCAAAAAAGTTTTTTCCCTTGTATGTCAAGTCTCCAAATACCTTTTTTCACTAAATTTCTTCTCAATATATTCCTCAACTATCAACTCCTATCTTCACTTGATTTTTTAAAAAGAAAGTATCTTTTTGCAATGGCTCAAGAAAACATCCATCCAATTTTCCAAACTGTTCCAACAGGCCCATTATCAATGATCTCATCTAATCAAACTAGTGATTCAACTCATCTTGCTCCTTCTTCATCTACTCAAACTTCTGATTGCACCCCTCTGGCCCCTCCTTGTGAGCTATCATATAATGAAAAGCAGGAGCTGTTTGAAACTATCAAATCATTGGAAAATTCTCATGGATATGCCACATCTACCAGAGTACTCAATTGCAAGAAAAATACCTACAATTTTCAATGTGATATTTTGAATACGTGGTTAGATTTCTGTAGGACTAAGAACCAGCAACGGCTGAACAAAGAAGAATAGAAACAAATGTAAGAAAAAAGAGTTAGAAAGATAAAAAGAAGAAAATAGAAGAGAATCATACAGTTTTGCCGGAGACTTGTATTGATAGTGGTAGCAAGGTTGATGCTGAGATAGAATCATGTGGTAGGACAGAGGCTAGATAGGCAGATGAGATATAAATCGCAAGATAGGAAGACTGAATGGAGAAGGAATCAGATTAAGAGAAAATTGAGGATATTCAGAGGAGTGACATCTTACCAGGCAAGGATTATTTGAAACAGGTTGAAATGGAATTGAGAGGTGAGGTGATGTATGAGACAGAGGTACGAGACATATAAGAAGGATTAAGCAAGAAAATAGAAAAAGGAAGAAAGAAAATGAAAAAGGGAATAGACAAAAAAAGGAAAGGAGATTGGGCCCCAAGAGTTCATTGTAGATAAGAGTCATGGGCAAGTGAGGGTGCACAGAGAGTGTATCATCCTGCGCACCAGAGCGGGCGGAGGGGGGAAGAATAGCGCGGATGTGTGGAGTCGGGGATAGAATCTCAACACCCCTTGTGCCTGGTGAGAGGGTAACAGCAGGGTTGGAGTTAACAGAAAACTTCTTGTTGTAGAAGTTTGAGCGCATTAATGGAATTTGCCTTAGTGAGAGAGTCTTCTATCATCTTGTTGGTTGGGATAAGAATTAGATCAAATGAAGAAAGAGAGAAATCTTCCCTTAAGCCCTTAGTTTTGATGTCTATGTGACGTGATTTGGAGTGGGATCCGAATTTTTCTATTTTATCATCCAGACCTTTATTGTCAATATAGATGCTTGGCTTTCACTTGAGAGAGGGTTGGATCTTGTCAATGTAAGACTCCAAACGGTGCTAAGCCGTGGCAGTTCAGTGGAGGGGAAAGGTGCTGTTTAGGCTGCCCTCCTAGGAGTTACAATAATATTTAAATGTAACCGGAATCAAGGTCAGAACCTTATGGATGAGAAATCAAAGTAAGGGAAGAGGATAAGAGTTTTCGGTAGCGATGGAAACAACACTATCTGAGGCAAGATGGTGCAGGTAAAGACTTGAACAAATAAGTCAAGGTTTGTTCAGAGTTCAATAGAACAAGGCAGTTGTAAGTAACAACACCCACAAGCTAATAACTCTGGTTCTCAAAACCTGATTAGGAAAGATCAACTCAATCCCAACCAACCTCCAGGTTCTCAATCAACCTGCCCAACTCTCCGCAATCAAGCGCTTGAAGGGTACCAGATAACTGTGGGAGGCTGAACAAAACAAAAGCAATTTGTTTATGAAGCTCTAGAAGCAAATCAATAACGAATTTGAGCAAGAATATCCCAACACTTCTCAAGGGACTCAAGAATAGCGTGGCGAAATTCAACCTTAAAGAAGAAGGGAGGTATAACACTCCAGGTTTTAAGCTTAATAAAACCTCTTCAATCAAACGTGATTGGCTCCAGAAAGATGATCAAGGAGAGATCAAGACCAGTATGGTCGGAAAAAAGGGATCAGAGTGGTATAACACACCCAAGAATTCAGACAGGAATTCTTCTTCAACCAGCAAGGCTATTGGTTGGTGATAAGGATCAAGGTCACAAGGGACAGAGTTTGAGTACGGAGGCTCAAAGGATCAAGGGGAAATCATGGATATACCCAGATAGGTTGCTCAGATAAGTGGGGAAGGATGCCCACGGATAAGATGATTATGATGATGGTCTCCTAGGATCCTGGGCCAAAAGGCAGGGGAGAGCCCCTCCTTTTATAGACATGAGGCCCTGTATACTATGTACAAGAGATACTACAAATAGGTGCGGGAAAATGAAAACATAAAAAAAAAAAAAAAAAAATGACATGAGAGGAAAAAAAAAAAAAGAAATGTTGCCCGCATCAAGAATGACTGCGGGCAACCAAATGGACACCCGCGACAGCGGTCGCGGGTGTTGACAACGGCTGTCGTCGCCCAATCGGCGGCGACAGCGGGGTGAAGGTTCCGACGGCCGCGAGCGGTCGCTCGCGGTTGTTGGTCGGATCAGATGATGGGCAAGGAGTGGTCGAGTTTGAGATTGATCTTAGTGATTGGATGGAAGGTGACAGGCAGTTCTTCCTATTCTTGGTCGTCGTTGTTGGCGATGATGAGGTGGTTGATGCCTTAGTAGTATGACGAGAGACGAGTTGGAGGAGAGAAGCCCCTGAGTTGGGTACAATGGGATGGATTGGCCGATGATCGATGACAACTGGTGGGAGTGGGGAGATCAAATTGATGGTTGACAACCGTTGCGACAAGCGACGGCGTCGGTTGGATGAGAGGATCGGGAAGGATCAAAGGGATCGTCAAAGGTGGTTTGACAATCGCTCGCGTTGCCAAAAGTCAGGGCCGCAAGCGCGACAAGTAGGAGTTGAACATAGGAGGGGGGGATCGAAGTGGAGAGACAGGCAAGAGGCCTGTCCTAGACCGCTAGGACAGGGAGAAGTTGAGAGATGGGGGGAAATGAAGGTACCCATACGGGTACAACCAATTTTTTTTTTTTTTTTTTTCCTGTGGTGTCCCAATTGGTCACCACATCTCTCCCCAACTTACAGACTGTCCCTAGTCTTCATCTAAAATTTGAAGGAAAAAAAAAAGCAGGGAACAAAGAAATTGAAGCAGAGATTGGCCATTTCTTGATCTTGAGAGCAATTGAAGAGTTGAGGAAAATATCTTGATTCTTCCAAATGAGCCCTAGAAGCAGCAGGAATAGAACAAGGAGGGCGTCCCAGGTGCTCACATATGTGGCATATAGTAGAGTTTTACAACAAAACGCAGCAAATGACCCTGGTGGTGCACAATTGGGAGGACTTACTTCTGAGATAAGTTGCCCCCACGACAATGAAACTTCTTGACTTGATCAGCAGAGAACCTTCTGGCCAACCGAGTACCATCCAGCTCCTCCAAAACATAAGATCCACCTCTAACTTGATGAACCACTCAATAAGGGCCATTCCAACGATTGGAGAAAAGCTTGCCCCACTGGGTCTCCAAAGATCAATTATAAGCTAAAACTAGGTCACCAGGGTTCAAGGGCTCCCTGACTTGATTAGAGTGCTTGTCCTCCCAATACTGGACGGATTTTGCTCTGGACTCCATCATCTTTTGATAAGCTTCATCACAAACGTCTTCACTTTGCTCCAGTTGCTTGGATCTAGCAACTAACAGATCAGTGGTTGAGGACACCTTTTCCCAAGAGATACCCAAGAAAGATTCCATTTCCAGATCCAAAGGAAGGACTGCTCTTTGACCAAAGATGATTTTATAAGGTGAGTAGCCAGTAGTCCTTTTGGTTGAGATTCGATCAGAGAAGAGAACAAGAGGAAGGAATTTGCAACAATTCTTGCCACTTTCACCAGCCAGTTTAACAAGTGCAGCCTTCAAAGGGGCATGGCCTCGTTCCACAATGCCTTGGCCTTCAGGACAATAAGGAGTAGTAATTCTATGTTGACCAGGAAGGGATCGGATCATTTCAGCAAGCTTTCCCCCAAATTCAGAGCCACCATCAGTAGAGTAAGATCAAGCCAGGCCATAACGCATTGTCCAGGTCTTGTAGAGGAAAGCTGCCACTGATTCAGAGCTAAGTTTCTTAAGAAATTTTGCTTCAACCCATCCAGAAAAATCATCTCTAGCCCTAATGAG